>CM053623.1:236788346-236824069 GCA_028646595.1 Phalanger gymnotis
TCGTGTTTTTCTTGGAGGCTTTTGATGTAGGCTCTTTGACTTTGTTGACTTCTTCTGGCTGTATGTTTTGGTCTTCTTTGTCACCAAAGAAAGATTCCAAAGTCTGAGACTGAATCTGAGTCTGTTTTCGCTGCCTGGCCGTATTCCCAGCCAACTTACTTGACCCTTGAGTTTTTCAGCAGTGTATGACTGCTTGTAGTGTAAAGAGTACTTTGTTCTAAGTTTGAGGTGATGTGCCGTTGATTTCAGAGCAATTTCTATACAGCCAGCTGTGCCACACCAGCACTCCTCCTTCCTCAAGAACCACCAACGAGTACCTGACAAAAATCTTAAGCAGGCTCTGCACTCCTGCTCTGATCCACCACTTAATCCCTCCCACCAGGTGGGCCTGGGGCCGGAAGTAACTGCAGCTGTGGTTCTGTAGCTGCACCTCCCCCGGCTGCCCTGGGGCAGTGGCCAAACAGCAAACTCTTTTCACTCTGTCCCCCCAGCTTTTCCCACTAACCTTCTCTGTTGTCTTTGGTGTTTGTGGGTTGAGAAGTCTGGTAAATGCCACAGCTCACTGATTCAGGGCGCTAGGGCTTGTTCCGCCTGGCTCCTGGTCTGGTTGGTCCTGCTGCCACCAGCTCTGGGCTCCTCTCCCCTTTGCTCTGTGCATGATAGACCTCATCCAGTGACCATCCAGGTGGTCCTGGGCTGGATCCCTGCTTCCCTCTGCTATTTTGTGGGTTCTGCAGTTCTAGAATTTGTTCAGAGCCATTTTTATAGGTTTTTGGAGGGACCTGGCAGGGAGCTCACGCAAGTCCCTGCTTTCCAGCCGCCATCTTGGCTCTGCCTCCGATGACTGATGTTTTATGCTATCTTTAGAGGCCTATAAGTGCTCTTCCCACTTCATCTCTATTTCTGTTCACTATTTGCCTTGATATCCTAGATCTTTTGTTTTTAAAAATGAATTTTGTCATTGTTTTATTAAGTTCTATAAAGTATCCTCTTGGTAATTTGATTGGTCTAGCATTAAAACTGTAAATTAATCTTTGTAGTAATTGTCATTTTAATCATATTGGCATAGCCCACTGAATATTTTTCCAGGTATTTAAGGACATCATCTGTAACAAGTTTTTGTTTTGTGTGCTTGGGTAGGTTGATCCCCAGATATTTTATGTACTTTTATAGTAATTTGGAATGGGGTTTCTCTTTTTATTATTTTTTTTGTTTTGTTATTATTGTATAGAAATGCTGTTGATTTTTGAAGGTTTATTTTGTAGCTTTTGACTTTGCTACAGCAATTGTCCAGTATTTTTGCCAATACCCAAGGATTTTCCAATTAACCATCATAACATCAACAAATACGGATAACTTTCTCTCCTCTTTACTTATCTCTATACCTTTAATTTCTTTCTTCTTTCTAATATCTTATTGCTATTGCTAGCATTTCCAGAACTATATCAAATAATAGTAGGGAGAGTGGACATCCTTCCTTCATTCCTGTGTTTATTGAATAAAGTTCTATTATACTCCCATTGTATATAATGCTTGCTTTTGATTTTATATAGGTGCTTTTAATGATATTAAATAGGCCCCTCTATACCAATACTTTGTAGTGTTTTTAGCATATAAAAGTATTGTACTTTTCTGCACCTATTGAGATGATTGTGTGGTTTTGGACGTTTTGGTTTTTACGATCATTAATTTTGCTGATTATTTTCCTAATGTTGAACCATCTTTGCATCCATGCTATGAATCACATATTGTCATAATAAAAGATTTCTTCCCATATTTATTAGAAAAATAGTTCTAGTGTATTCCCATTGTACATGATTTTGGTTTTGGTTTTGATTTGATTTTGGTTATGATTTTGGTTTTATATAGATGCTTTTTATGGTATTTGACAGGATTTTGTTTAAAATTTTTGAGTCAATATTCATTAATGTGTTAGTCTATAGTTTTCTTTCTGTGTTTTATATTTCTCTGGTTTAGGTATTAGGACTGTATTTGTCTCATAAAAGGGTTCTGATAGGATGCTTTCTTTCTCAATTTTTGAGAACAGTCTGTGAAATACAGGTACTAACTATTCTCTAAAAGTTTGACAGAATTCTCTTGGGAATCCATCAGGACCGGGTTTTTTTTTCTTTTGGTAGTTCCTTCGCAGCTATCTATTTCCTTTTCTGAGATTGGGTTTTTTCAAGATCTCTAACCAGCCTTCTGCTAGTTTGGGTATTTTACATTTTTTAGGGTATTCTATTTCTTTTGTGTTCTTAGTTTTGTTAGCCTAAAACTGTGCATGATATGTTATGGTTGTTCTTCTTTCTTCTGGTTTTGCTGTGATTTCACCTGATTTATTTGCCATTTTACCGACTTGATTTTTTTTGCTCTCATATTTAGATCAGATTAGCAAAAAGTGTATCAATCTTATCAGACTTTTCAAAGAAACTGTTTTTAGTTTTATTGATTGTTCTATGGTTTTTATTTCCATTTTATCTAGTTCCCCTCCAATTTTTAATCTTTTCTTTTGTGCTATTTTAGGTTTATTTGTTGGCTTTCTAATAAAATGCATATTCAGTTCATTAATTATCTCTTCTTCTATTTTGTTAATGTATGTTTGTAAGGGTATGATTTTTCCCCTGAGGACTACTTTAGCTGCATCCCAGAAATTTTGGTATGTTGCTTCATCATTATTGTTTTCTTTTACATAGTTATTAACTGTTTGTATGATTTGTTCTTTAACATACTCATTATTTAGGATTTCATTGTTAAGTCTCTATTTGAGTCTGTATCTTTTGTTTGTGGTCTCTAAACCAATTATAATTTTTATTGCATTATGGTCTGTAAAGGATATATTAACTGCATTTTAATAATTGTTTGCAATATCTCTGTGCCCTAATACATGGTCAGTTTTTGTGAAAGTTCCATGTGGTGCTGAGAAATATGTATATTCATTTGCTGTCTCATTTAGAAGATGCCATAAGTCTTTTAACTCTAGTTTCTCTGACAATTTGTTCAGTTCCACATTCTCTCCCTCTCCTTTATTTTTTATCTTTCTCTTAGACTTATCCTAAACTGAGAGAAGGATATTGAAGTCTCTTGTCACAATAGCTACTGTTTATGTCTTTTTGTGGCTCAGATAATGTTTCCTTTATGAATTTGGATGCTAAGGCACTTGGAACATACGAGCTTATTAATTTATTACTGATGTTGGTTTGTTGTCTATGATTCTATAATATAGTTTCCTTATTTATCCTTTTTTATTTTTTAAATGTTTATTTTGTTTTGTCAGTATGGTTGCAACTCATAGTTTTTTTTTAATTTACTTGATGTGTGGTAAATTTTTTCCATCTCTTAAGTTTTATTTTATGTATGTCTTTGTTTTTTAAGTATGTAAGTGTAAGTACATATAAGTAATAGATAGTATGGTATTGTTTTCTTATCCAATCTGACACTATTTTCATTTTATCGGATTGTTTAATCCATTCACATTTAAAGTTATATTAGGTTTATATTTTTCTCCGTCTGTCTCTAAAATTGTTGGGAAAACCTCAAGTTGTGATTTTTCCCCTCTTGTTCTATAAATGCAGTGTTACGTTCCTCCAGCTACTTTCTTTAATCTTGTTTAAGGTGGCCCTGTTCTCCTGGCTCTCTTCCCCTTCCCCTCACCTGTGATCCCTTCTATTCATTTTCCTTTAAGATTTTGTTCATTTGTTTCTTTTTCTCTCCTGCTTTCATCTGGTTAGCTATTTCTTCTCTCTCTTTTCTCTCTCAGTTAGATAGATTTCTCCCTTCCTCTCCTCCACTTTACTACTCCTATTCACTAATTTTTAAAAATTTTATTTTTCTTGCTCCTCTTTGCAAAAAGGATTTTGCTTACTCACTTCATCATCTATCCTTTCTTTCTGTCTATTCTAGACCCTCATTGTCTGATTCACGACCCCTGTAATTGTCTATTTTCCTTATATTCTTTGTATCCTCATGCGATAAAAGCTTCCAGGATATCCATCCATTCTAGACTCTTTGTTCTAGACAGTTTGTATCACAACCTTGTAGAGCTTGCCCTGTGGATTCCCATGTTCCACCGTGCCTCATTCCCAGAAGGTCAGCTATTGTTAGTGTCAGAGAGGACACGGACCCATGGTAGAGCCCCTGTCCAACCATGTTTCTGAGTATGCAGGCCACCACTGATCTAAAGCATTCCCTGCTTATCTTTCCCTCCCCCACAAGGACTCCATTTGCCTCCTCCCTGGTTCCATGCTTTTGTACTCTCCCAGCTGCCAGTTACCCCAAGGAATTCCAACTTCCCCTCCCAAGGTAAGACAAATAGTCTTAAAGCAAATCTTTGCTTTAACCTAATCTCATTAATTAAACCTAATCTCAAATCTCTCAGGCCATACCCAGAACAAGGTTCCTGTTTCCCTTCACAGACAAATCTCCGTTCACACGTAGAAGGATTCATCAGTGGAATGCCCTCCTACCACCAAAGCAAGGCCTCACTCTTCCTTTTTCAGTTCTTCCTCCCTCCTCCTTACCCATCCCCCTATAGGCCCTTCTCTTTCTGAGACCATAGGGTTCACCTTCTCCACATTGATAGCTCTAGATTTGACCCTTGCATATCACACATTCCTCTATTCCCCTGATCTCCTTCCCCTTCTTTCATATACCTTCCCGTGTTGTAATGTAGTACCACAAAGAAAAAAAATGATTTGCCCAAACACAGGGTGTCACCAGGTTCTGTCCATAATGTCCCAGGCCTGTCTCTTCACTGTTCCCTCTGTAGGTCTTAGCCTTCACCCCAGTCTCCTTGTGAACATTTAGAAAGAAATCTCTTACTGATCTCTCTGCTGTCACTCTTTTGCTATTGTCCTTGGCTGCTGCATTTATTCATGCCTTCATTTTTGTCATTTCAGATATTAGAGAGCAAATAACCTCTTCAGTTCTGATTTTCTTTCTAAAAATGTTCCAAATGCCTCTTTATTATTGAACATTCGTATTTTTTTCATTTATGGTCAAGCTCAGATTTGCAGGTTTGCTCACCCTGGACTGCATCCTGAGCTCCATTGATCTTTAGAACACACTATTCCATTCCCCCCTACATTTTCTGGTGAGTGCTGGTCTTGCATTATTCAAATTTCCTTTCTTTTGTAATTGGAGATCTTTCACCTGATCACTTGTAGAACTTGTTTCAGAATTGAATTGTTAAATTTAACTATTATGTATCTTGGAGTTTGCAGCCTTGGGTATTTTCCTAGAGATCTCTGAATTCTTTTAGTTGATATTTCATTTTCTACGTTCAGAGGTTCTGGGCAATTCTTTTCTTTTATTTCTTGAATTTTGGTGTTAAGATTTTTTGTCTAGTCATGTTCTGGCAGACCTAGGATCCTTAGGTTGTCCCTGTGCTTCCTGTCTTTGAAATCAGCATGTTTTGCTTGCATAGAGAACATATTGCCTTTTAATGTTCTTGATTTTTACTTCTCTTTTTCTAGGTTGTCCTTCAGTTCTGTATATTTGCATCCCCAAACTATCGCTGTCTTTGGTAAGACTTGCCATGACAGATTCAAGTTTGTCTGTTCTGCTCATTAGTTTTCTTGTACATGGTCATAAATTCTGATCTCAGAATTCTCGTTTCCCTTTTAAACCACTCAGGAACAGTGTGTTGTCGTCCCATGATCTTATCACCTTCTACAGGGTCCTCTGTCTCATTGAGTATTAGATCATTTCCCTTTGTTTTAAAAACAGTAGATGCCCAAACTCATTTGTTAGAGCTGTTGTTAATGTTTTTCCTGTTGATTTATCTGCTTGTTAGAGGAATTTTTTTCTCCCTACTATTTTTGGTAATTTCAGTCTTTATCCCTCTCATTTTCCTTTGTTTCCTTTCTGACTCTATCTCTTCTGATGGTGGTTTACTTGGGAGCTGAATCTCAAAGTATCTTGGCCTCTTCCCACACTGGGCAGTTCACAGTTCACCAGCCTATGTCTCTGCTCCAAGGGACTTTTGGGTGGGCAGAACTCACCCCAGCTGGATAACATGTTCTTTTCCTCAGGCCTAGTGGAATGATGCATTGCTTCTTCTGGTGCTACAGGGCTAATGGATTGTCTGTTTTGGCTACAGGCAGTTCAGAACTTTGCCACACTAGTACTAGTGGGTAGACATTTTTGCTCCTGAAAGGCTGCCATCTGTTGTTCTAGATGTCTGTCTCTGCCTAAGCAAAATTCTGCAGCCCAGAGTCAGGGGTCTCCACTGCAGCAGAAAGAGGAAGGGCAGACAAGGCAGTAGGTTAGGTTTTGTTGAAAGCTGTAAGCTGTGTGTCAGGTACTTGAGCCTACTAGTGCAGCCTCCCTGCCCATAACAGGAGTGCTGATTGAACCCAGGGTCATTTCATATTTTTTTCAACCTTCTTTTGGATTCAGGGTGTCCCAGACCGTGGAGACAGCCAAAGTTGCTTTATCTTTGGTGCAAAAATTTTGTTTTGGTTTGAGAGGTCATAGGGATCAGAGAAATTGTCTAGTCCTCCATCTTGTTGCTCGTGTGACCCGGAAGTCTAAATACTTAAATTGATTTGAATTGAAATTGTAGCAAAGAACTCTTTCTAAACTGGTTTGTCTGAAGGAATCTTAAGAGCAACCAAGGGTAGGGACCTGAATACTGAATGACTTACAAGCCAGGCTCCAGTGAGGGCTAAGAATGCAGCTAGGGCTAGGAAGACAATAGAAAAGCATATGCAAACCACATTTGCACAGCACTACCAAATTTGTAAGTGATTACAATATGATTTGCGTTATTCATGTGGTATATTTTCACACTCTGAAATATTTTCACCATTTTTTCTTCCTATTTTACTTGGGTGGACAATTAAATTGTAACATTGACTAAAACACTAAAATCCATCTTAAGAGGCCAGACCTGACTCTTCGTTGCTTAACTAAGGTGCTCTCTTGTTTTCTCTAAGGACCTGATGGTATTTTATGATGAAGAACCCAAACAACTTTTGCCACCAGCACCTCCCATGATCCCTCCGACTTCATTGGTGACAGAAGAGTGTGAAGAAGGATATAGCCTTTGGGATTCAGGTAATGTGACCTAGCAGTAGGAGGCCCAACCCCAAACAGAAGTATCAACCTGGGCTCCTTGCATTTTGGATATTTACTTTGTGAGAGGGAGCTATGGGTGACTCTCAATTATCTGTAATAACAAGAAACAGGGATAGCACCGATAAATTAAAAACATGTGGAAGCCAATGGCTTCAACATTCTCGTTATTGAAGGAGATTTGTACTAGCACTAGGAAAGAAACCCAAAGACTGGTTTTACTTCCTCTTTTTCTTCCTTTACTTAACCTCCTTTTCATGGAGCTCAAGACAAAATAATGAAGTGGCCCAAAGGGAAGGTATTGAGAAAACATTGAGGAACCGGTCTCCCAACTGGGTTTTATCCATGAATAACCAATCCATAGTTAAAGTCATAGTACGAAATCCCACAAGTTCATGCTCTCTCACCTCACTGAGTCCCTGCTGCTCAGTACCTCTCTGATCTCGATTTTGTTAATTCTCCAGTACCCTTTTCACACCTTCACATCCCTTCTCCAGCTTCTTACCCTACACCCCCCTTCTCCCAGAAGGGGGCATCACTGCCTCCCTGCCACTGGCCCACCTAGAAAGCTTCCTGCAGTAGCCTTGGTTTTCCAGAGCTTCAGATCCACCCCTCTGTTCTCCCAGTTCTACTGACTGCTCTGATTTCGAGTTTCCTGCTCTAACTTCTTTGCTTTCTTCTCCTTTACTCTCCAGTCAACAAGTCCTAGTGAGTCTTTCTTTGACATATCTCTCATTAGCGCCTTCTTTATCGTTCTTTCTCCCCCCGCCCCAGTCCAGCTACTGGCATGCCATACCTTGATTATTACAATTGTCTTGTAACTTACCTCCTTTCCTCTCATCTTTTCTCTCACCAGTTTATCCTGCACTCTGTAGTGAGCTTAACCTTTTTAAGACTGCTGCTCAAAATCTGATTACCTAGAGGTCCAAATTCCTTAGCCTGGCATTCTGCATGCCTCGCAGTCTGGCTCAGGTGTACCTCTCCAACCTCACCTCTCAATTCTCTCCTACACGAACCCAGAAAACACCTTGGACATTCCTACCTCCACACCTTTGTCTACACTGTCCCCACTGCTTTGAATGCACTCACTTACCTCTTTTCAACTTGGGTGCTGGTGAATCAAAGAATGTCTACAGTTGTAACAAGGAAACATTTTCTTAGAAGATAAACCATTGGATGGGAAAGATTGTATTTTATCAAGACTTGTTTTGTTTCATTGGGTTCATTACATTGCAATAGGCTTAGACTGTGGCGTTTCTAGCATTTTGGGTCCAGTCAAAACTTTTCTTTCCCTCAGTTAGCAGTCTTTGGTAGAACATTTATGAAAAGAGAGACACAAAGAAGATAATAGTGACTATCTAGGAAGTCAGATAAGAGCCCCGAACAGCAGCAGATGTTCTAGCTCTCTATGGAATTGTGTTCGTTTGCAAGGAAACATTTTGTGCTTGTAGAGCTTTTGCCTAGAGGAAAGCAAGATACTGATGAGCTCTCATTCATTTCCATTGAAGCCAAGGCAACTTTGGGCCCTAGGAGTCTGACACATATCCAAAGGCAGGCCTTCTAAACAGTATTGGAACGCTTTCAAGAAAACCCCCATGCAATGGACCGAACCGCACTAATGTCTTTCCTGTGCTGTTCTTTAACTTGGTAACGTGTGTTCATCTCGTTGGGCAAGGATCATCCTTTATGCTTCTTTGCATTCTGTGGTGTTATACAAATAATGGCAATAAGAATAACTGACATTTACACACTACTTTAAGATTTGCAAAGCACTAATACACTTGAAAACATTAGAGAACAATTAACTGCTTAACTGTGTGCAATTGACTCGAAGTACAAGAACTCAGAGAAGGAATAAATCACTGTGTGCTTAAGAAGTCTGAAAGCGGGAGGTAGGCTGGGCCTTGGAGGATGAGTGAATTATCAGAGGTTCCCAAACTTATCTGGCCTACTGCTCCCTTTAAAAAAAATTACTCAGTGCCCCCCTGGAAATCTACATTTTAAAAAAAACCTTCTAACGTTTGTTTTTTTAAAAATTTGCGTCATTTCAAAATTTTTTTTAAATGACACATCTTAAATTTAATAATTTATTGTAAATTTGTGTTTTTTCCCTGCATTGAAATGTTGACGATGCAATATTGCATCGTGTAACTGCATAGTATTGTATTGTGAACAACTCATTACTCGCTATATTCCTGCTGATGCATGCTGGACTTCCCAACAACGCATGACATGGTTGCCTGCCAATAATTGCTTGCTAAGAGCTGTTGGTGCACTTGACCATTGATCCTTATAACTAGCATTTTGTGTGTTTATTTGGAAAAAAATGTAATCACTACAGCTTTAACTCTGTTACACGACAGATGAAACACGTGTGAACAGTTTTTCAAATTTTTCTTCTCTCTTCTTCTTTCCTTATGGTTCCACTGCCCCCTTATTTTTATTTGATGTCCCCCAATTGCATCCAGGGCTACTACTGCCCATCCTGAAACATTCCAGTGTCCTCCAGGGGGCAATATCGGCCACTCTGGGAATCTATTTTTTAGATCATAATCCAGAGACCAGTGATTTTGGTACTGGAAAGAATAGTAAAGATTGTTTACTCCCACTTTATTTTACAGCTCATAAAATGAGTCCCAGATAGGCACCAACACTACACTAAATAGAAAGGCATAGAATTGAACCCAGGACCTTGGACTCCAAATCTAGCAGGCATTTTTTTCTTTTGTATCATAGGTGGAAGGTAGGAGGGCATGTATTTCAGATATGTAAACAGTATAAAAACACCCCCTTTGGTACAGGGATGAGCATCATGTGTTTGGAGAACAAAGAGAAAATTGGCTTAATTATGGGCGTGTGTAAAGATGTACAACTGAGTTGGTTGGGTTTTTTTTTAGATATCACTTTGAATCACTCCTGTGAAATGTAAGAATTTAGAAGGAGCTCTGTTATGTCTGCTGCAGTTTAGAGCAGTGTTTTCCACTCTGTGTGTGTGTGTGTGTGTGTGTGTAAGAGTTGCATGACAACATTTCAGTGCTTGCATTGTCTGAACGATTAAATACGAAATTATGTCTGTATTAAACATGTAACCACTTGCTCATCTTGCCCCCTTTATCTTGGGGAGAATTTTGTATCTTGGGGTTCATATTTATGGATTTTGTAGCAGCATTGCAATCCCACAAGTGCTCAGTGAACAAAACAGTTTGGAAAATACCCTTCTTTCTTGGTTTTGTTTTTAAGTTAAATTGTTTTTTCAATTACCAAGGCTTTACTTCCTCTTGCTCCCATCCCTCCCCAAAAAGAAAAAAAAATCCTTGTAATAAATATGCATAGCCAAGCAAAACAAATTCTCACATTGGCAGCGTCCAAAATATGTGTTTCATTCTGCACATTGAATTTATCACCTCTGTGTCAGGCGGTGATTTTCATGGCCATGTGTCATCTCTGGAATCATAGCTGATCATTTGGCTTATCACGTTCCTCGTCCTATTGGCGTTCCGAGAGAAATTGTTTTCCCAGATCTATCCGCATTGCTCTGCTTTGGGTCATACAAGTTTTGCCAAGTTTCTTTGAACCCTTTCTTTCTCCATTTCTTACATTGTACCATCAGATCCATATACCACAATTTGTTCATCCATTCCCCAATTAATGGGCACTCCCTTAGTTTCTAGGTCTTTGTCACCACAAAAAGAGATGATGTAAATAGTCTTGTACATATTCTTTACTCGTTGCATTTTTTTTATTTCTTTAGGATATAGGTCTAGTAGTGGTATCAGTGGTTCAAGGCAGATGCACAATTTAGTTACTTTTTGGTGTAAAGTTCCAAATTGCTTTCCAAAGTGGCTGGACCAATTACTATCTCTTCAAATATCTCTTCCAATATGCCTGTTTTAAAGAAGTCCTTTATAGCCCTCATGGTTTTCCTATTTTTGTTTGTCAAATTTGCCATTCTAATGGTTGTGAGAGTTGGCTTAATTTGCATTTCTTTAATTAGTAGTGACTTGGAGCATTTTTTTCATATGGCTATAGATAACTTGGATTTCTTCCCTTAATAAATACTTGTTCATATCCTTTGACCATTTATCAGTGGGGGAAAGGCTCTTATTCTTATAAAATTGAATCAGTTTTTTTATACATCTTAGAAATGAGACTTTTATCAGAGAAACTCGCTGCAAAGATTTTTTCCTAGTTAACTATTTCCTTTCTAATCCTAGTGCTTTTGAATTTTTTGCAAAGACTTTAATTTTATGTAATAAAATTGTCTATTTTGTTTTCTGTCATCCCTTTTATCTTTTTTTAAGTTATGAACCCTTCCCTTGTATCTTAAGATAATTTCTTCCTTACTCTTCTAATTTGCTTATGAGATCACCTTTTATATCTAGATTATGTATCCATTTGGAGCTTATCTGGTATGTGGTATAAAGTGCTGATCCAAACCTAATTTCTACCAGATTACTGACTAGTTTTTCCAGCAGTTTTTGTCAAGCAATGAATCCCTACCCTAATAGTTGGGATCTTTGGGTTTATCGAACACAAGGCTACTAGATTAATTTGCTTCTGTAGGTTGTGTACCAATCTGTTCTTCTGGTTGACCTCTCTAATTTTTTGAATAGTATCAAATTGTTTTGATGGTTTCTACTTTATATTATAGTTTAAGGTCTGGCTTAAAGTCCGATAGGTTCCGTTTCCACTTTTTAAATTATTTTCCTTTAGATTCTTGATCTTTTATTCTTTCAGATGAATTTTATTATTATTTTCTCTGGTTCTATAAAGTAATACTTCGGTAGTTTGATTGTTGTGGCACTAAAGTAAGTAGATTATTTTAAGGAGTATTGTCACTTTTGTTATGTGTTTCAGTCTATCCATGAGCAACTAATGCTACTTTATTTCTGTAGTGTTTTGTAGTTGTAGTTGTATAATTCTTGTGTATATTATGATAGGTAGACTCCAAAGTATTTTATACATTCTATAGTTATTTTAAGTGGAATTTCTCTATCTCTTCCTCCTGCATTTTGTTAGTAATATAAATAAATGCTGATGACTTATGGGGATTAATTTTATATCCTGCAACTTTGCTGAAGTTATTATTTCTTAATTTTTATTTGATTCTCTAGGGTTCTCTAAGTAAATCATCATATCATCTGCAGGAAATGATAATGTTGTTTCTTCTTTGCCTATGCTTATTCTTTCAATTTCTTTTTCTTGTCTTGTTACTATAGCTCATGTTTCCAGTATTATATTAAGTAGTGGTGGTAACCATGCACATCCTTGCTTTGCCCCTGATCTTACTGAGAAAGACTCTTAATACAGTCTCATTATATATAGTAATGCCTCTCAGTGTGTGTATGTGTATATATAGATATAGATATATATATATACACACACACATATATACATGTATATACGTATATACATACATATATATATATACATGCATATATATATATATATATATATTTACCACTTGCCAGGGTAGAGAAAAGTCCTTTTTATTTCTGTTTTCTATTTTTTTAAGAACAGAAATGTTTATTGCATTTCCTTAAAAGCCTTTTCTGTGTTAATCAATATAATTATATGATTTTTGTTGTTCATATACTTCACATAACACTGTTAATTATGTTTGTAGTCTTTCTAATATTGAACCAACCCTATATTCCTGGTATGAATCCAACTTGGTCATAGTATATGATCTTTGTGTTATGTTGATGTAGCCTTTTTGCTATTTTATTTAAAATTTTGCATGTATATTCATCGGGGACATTGATCTTTAGTTTTCTTTCTCTGTTTTGATTCCCCCTGATTTAGATGTCAAAATAATATTTGAATCACAGAAAATATTCAGAAGGATCCCTTATTTTTCTATTTTTAGAAACTGTGTATAAGATTAGAGTTCATTTTTCTTTGAATTTTCTTTGAATTTGCCTTATAAACCCATCTGATTCCAGGGTTTTTTCCCTTTGCAAGTTAATTTATAACTTGTTCAATTTTTTTTTACTCTACAATTTGATTCTTAATTTCTCTATTTCTTGTTCTTTTAATCTAGATATTTTGTATTTTTGTAAATAGTCATCTATCTCATTTAAGTTATTGGGTTTTTTGTCATGGAGTTGGACAAGATAGTTTCTAACAATATCCTTTATTTTTCCTTCATTTGTTGTGAGGAAATGCTTTCCTAAAGAATCATGGCAACGTTAGTAGTTGTATCCATGGTAATATTGACAGAAGAAGATGATGTAGAAGAGGATTTCTCAGAAGGCTTAGTTTGATTGGGATAAGCATCTAAAGTTTAACTTCAGGATATAATAGTCACATTTCTTCTTCCCTGCTTCACTTCCATTATCCTTTAATAACTTCTTATCTCTAGTTTCCATTCCAATAAATATTTTTTTTCTTTCAATATTGCTGATAACATTTTTTTGGTGGATCATCCAGCAGCCCTGGAAGTTTATCTGCTTGTCCCTGGTCATGCTCTGCATTCAGAGTTTTTGTGTGTTCAGGGCCTTTTTCTGTTGGAAGTGTACACAGCTTGTGTTGTACCCAAATCAAAATGGAATGATGCCCAGAAACCAGTACAAAAAATTATAGGCTCCAAAGCCACAATGAGTTGAAACTTAGGAGTCAGAAAAGAGGCTTATAATAGTTCAAATATAGAAAGAGTATGTAACCTGCCTCTGAGTATATAGGTACCTGGTGACAGTGACAGTGAAGGAAAACTGTGGGAATTTGTCTATGGGAAGGATGCAGAATAAATGACTGCTATTTCATGGCGTGTGTGTGTGTATGTCTATGTTGGGGAAGGGGGTCTCTTTGAGGAGACTGCGGTAACCTCCAGAGATTTGTAGTTCAGTCCTTTATACTACCCCAAGACAGGACTGTATCTAATCCTTTTCAGAAAAATAAAAATATTTTATTCTGTTATTAATAATTACCCAGATTTATTTCTTTATTTTTAAAAAATTAGCACTGTTTTTTCTCTCACAAATGCTAGTGAATATTCCCTGTAACTTTATATACTAAAGCAAAAGGAAATGTACAGTTAACTTCAGCATCCTAGAGATGAATTGCTGGCCTTTAATAGAAAAGCCTTTTCAAATCCTCTGCAGAGGGATCCCATAACCTTTTCCTGAGATCTCTTCAATGAGTCATGGCACTTGTGGTCAGGAAAGACAGTTACGACTTGACAAGTTAAAAAAACAATCAGAACATAACTGATAAAAATATTGGTCACATCAAAGTAGATGATTTTTTCTCTAACTGATTGCTATTAGAATACGATGAAATGTCAGTATTTTTGTATATTAAGTAAAGCATTAGTCAATCTTCTCTATGAAACCTTGTTTGTGGATGTAATAGAATCCAGAATGTGGAGTTGGAATCTAATTCCAGATATCTAGGAGACTTTCTCAATTTCGTCAGTTAAGATGGCCTCTGAGGTTCCTTCCATCTCCGAATCTCTGGTCCTCTGATCTTAAGTTCTGGAGAGAGTATCCAGGCAGTGCTGCAGATGGATGTCTGTGCTCATTAAGTGTCACCAGGAGGAGGTCTGGCCTCTCAATGGAGCTGGCACAGTGCCATGGTCCACAAAGGCCAAAATGTCTTTTATGATGGGATGCTGATAGTAGCCTGGTGTCGCTAGCATAGCAAGCCCTAACCTGCTGAAGATTTATAAAATAGCAAAAATTATCACTCTATGAGGAATACTTAGAAAGCCCTAGAAAATCAACTAAACAACCAACAGCTTTAGCAAAGTCGCAGTATATAAAATAAACCTACCTAAATCATCAGCGTTTCTGTATATTACAACATAACAAAGCAGGAAGAGACAGAAAGAGCAATTCCATTTGAAATGATTACAGACAATATAAAATACTTGGGAGTCTACCTGCCAGGACAAACCCAGGAACTATATGAACACAATTACAAAGCACTTTTCACAGATAAAGACAAATCTAAACAACTAGAGAAATATTCATTGCTCATTGGTAGGCCGAACCAATATAATAAAATAACAATCCTACCTAAATTAGTTTACTTATTCAGTGTCATACCAATCAAACTACCAATGAATTATTTTATGGAGGCTGAAAAAATAATAACAAAGTTCATCTGGAACAACAAAAGACTAGGAGTATCAAGGGAATCAATGAAAAATAGGAAGGAAGGCAGCCCAGTAGTGCCAGATTTCAAACTATATTACAAAGTGGTAATCATCAAACAATATGGTGCTTGCTAAGAAAGAGAGTGGAATATTGATATAGAATACACAATAGGACATGATCACAGTAAACTAGTGTTTGATAAACCCCAACACCCTAGCTTCTGGGGCAGGAACTCACCACCTGACAAAAACTTCTGGGAAAACTGGAAAGCAATTTGGCAGAAACGAGGCATAAACCAACATTTCACACAGTATACCAAGCCAAAGTCAAAATGGGTACATGATTTAGACAGAAAGGATGATATCATAAGCAAAATAGTGGAGCATGGAAAATTTGCCTGTCAGACCTATGGGTAAGGGGAGAGTTTGAACAAATAAGAGACAGAGAGGATCACAAGAAGTTTAAAGGATAATTTTGATTACATGAAATTAAAAAGGGGTTGTACAAACAAAACCAATGCAACCAAAATTAGAAGGAAAGCAGGAAACTGGGTGGGGGGTGTGGGTGGAATTTTATAGCAGATTTCTCTGATAAAGGCCTCACTTCTCAAATATATAGGGAAATGAGCCAAAATTTATTTTTTTTAAAAAAAGACCCATTTCCCAATTGATAAATAGTCAAAGGATGTGAACAGGAAGTTTTCGGAAGAAATCAAAGCTGTCTATAGTCATGTGAAAAAATTATCTAAGTCGCTATTGATGAAAGAAATGCAGATTAAAAGAACTCTGAGTCACCACTCATACCTATTAGAAACATGACAGAAAAAGGAAAATGATAAGTGCTAAAGGGGATATGGAAAAATAAGGACACTCATATACTGTTGGTGGAGTTATGAACTGGTTCAGCCATTCGGGAAAACAGTTTGGAGCAATGCCCAAATGGCTATAAAACTGTGCATACCCTTTGACCCAGCAATACCACTACTAGGTCTGTATCTCAGAGATAAGAGAAAAAAAGAAAGGGACCTATGTGTACAAAAGTATTGATAGCAACTCTTTTTTATGGTGGCAAAGGATTGGAAGTTGAGGGGATAGCCTTCAAGTGAGGAATGGCTGAACAAGTTATAGTGTATGATTGTGATGGAATACTATTGTGCTTCAGGAGATGCTGAGCAGGATGCTTTCAAAAAAAAACCTGGGAAGACTTATATGAACCTAATGCAAAGTAAAATGAGCAGAACCAGATCATTGTATACAGTGACAGCCACACTATAGTGATGATCAACTGGGAAAGACTTTGCTTCTCTAATCAATACAACGATCTTACACAATTTTGAAGGGATTGTGATGAAAAATGCTTATTCACCTCCCAAAAGAGAGAACTGATGAACTCTAAGCACAAATTGAAGTATAATTTTTTCACTTTCTTTATTTTTCTTGCCTTTTTTTACAGCATGGAAATACCTTTTGCATGATTTCACATGTATAATTGATATCATGTTGCTTGCCTTCCCCATGGCCCTGAGAGGGGCTAGAGGGAGAGAGAGAATTTGGAACACAGAAGTTAAAAAAAATGCTAAAAATAAATAAGAATAGCAGAGAAGGAGAGGTTGCTGACTGATAGAGGTCTGAGAGAAGTAGTCATGGGAGCCATAAGCATTCCACCTACCCCATACCTAGGGTATAGGGTATACCCCATACCACCATAACTAGGGAGTCAGAATCTAAGAGAAACCTTAGCTAATAGTGGAAAGAGTGGGGAAGGAAGTCATTTTATTGCAGGGAATCAGGTCTCAGTCAGTGCCAGCAGACTGAAGAGAGGGAGAAAGGTGTAAGATGAAAGGAAGTTTGTTAGTTATGGAACAGGCATTCCACAAGGCACTGGGGAAGGAGAAGACAGACTCATAGTGGGACAGTAAAGGAGCTGATGTCTTGGAAAGAGGAAGAAGGCCTCCAGGAGTTCAGAATCACTTGGGTGGCTGGGAGTATGCTAACCATTGAGGGATGAAAGCAGAGAGAATATCAGCAGTTGGAGAGAGCTCCATTGAGAGAGACTTGATTAAACTAGTCAAAGTCCTTCTCTGGGTCCCAGGTCTCAGTGTAGTAGATGGTGATGTTGTGTCCTAGGGGACCCTGAGGTGCAGGCCTGTGAGCCTGTTCTGGAGACAGGAAATGACAAGATGGACTTAGAGCTAGAGAAGGCGCTGGAGTGGGGAGAATGGTGAAGCCTGAAGCTGAGGGGTGATTGGATGGGTCTTGTGTGTTATAGGCCACCTGGAGAAGACTCTGGGGGCAAGCCCAGATGGTCAGGTCTTTGTCCTGGGGCAAACTAAATGGCCCCCACGCTGGCAAGGCTCACTTGAGCTGAACCTTGGGGGAAGCTAGGTAGATGTGAGGAGGGAGTACATTCCAGGCATGAGAGGAGGGTAGTCATTGCAAAGCCATGGACATGAAAGATGGAATGTCATGTATAAGGAACTGCAGTTGGGCCTGCCTGACTGCAATGTAGAGTTAGGAGGGTGGGGAACCTGGAAAGGTTTGTCAGATTGTGAAGGGCTTTAAATGCCTAACAGACGTTTGCATTTTATTCTGAGGGCAACTGGGAGCCACTAGAACTTCTTGAGCAGGGAAGTGACATGGTCAGATCTATGCTTTAGGGATATTCATCCCTTTGGTGATAGTAGAGACTGGAGCTGCTATAACAGCCCTGGCCCATGGCAATGAACTCCTGAACAAGGGCAGTGGCTGTGGCAATGGAGAGGAGGGGTGGAGGTTGAACAAGACTTGGAAATTGATTGGGTGTGGGGGTGAGGGGGACGGATAATTTGAGGTGACCCTGAGACTGTGAACTTGGGTGCCAATTTTCACCATCATTCCTCTCTGCCCACCTTCTCATGGAAGACACTGAATACTGAAGTAGCTATTTATTAGAATGTGCAGAGTCTCACTGAGGTTTTCATAGAAGTCCTCTACTTCCTTCTCTTCTGTACCAGATGCTGATGCATAAGCAGCACTTTTTAATCTGCATCGATGGGGTCTCTTTGCTTGTGTTTGTTGTGAACACTGCTAGCCTACATGAGCACTGGCCCTGGGAAATGATGCTTCCTGTTGCCTTTGACACATGATAAAGCCCGCTCTGCCTGCTTCTTGGCTGTCTCCCCAAGGAGGATCCGTGAGCTATCTTTCCATTTGGCTGCACTCTCCTTAGATTCTTCTGGCCTCATTTATAGTGAGAAAGTCAATATTGATATGAGCCAATTCCTCCAGTAATGTTGACTTGACATTCAGAATGCCAGCAGTTAAATTAATGTAGTAACAGTGGCGTCCTTTTTAGTACTGTTTGCCTCCTCCGCCACCACTATGCCACCAGGGCTCTGCATGGGGCTGAAGACCATTGTATTGTTTGTGATTTGTTTTCTGGGTTGCTATGGCCAAAGAATTCCTCATCTGTTGTCTAGCTTGTGGGGAAATGGCTTTCTCTGCTCAAGCTCCTCCTTGGCCAGTAGACACGGGTTGTTCTGAGAGTTTGAAGTCTTTCCATCATGTTGGCACCTGGCCAGGCCTCTATATGAGCAACTCCTTTACAAGCCCAGGGACTCTGCCTCCCATGAGAGTAAGACTTTTGTTGGACTCCGTAGTCTGTGTATAAGGAAGAAGGCCCAATGGTGCTGGGGCAAATGGATGAGAGGAAAAGAATGGAGGACAAAGCCATCACGTTCCTCCTGAGCCTTCTCTTCTCCAGGCTAATGTCTCCTGGTTCCTTTGACTGTCCCTTCCTTGTTTGATTTTGAAGATTCCTCCCTCCCCGTCCTGGTTGCCCTCCTTTGGATGTGCTCCAGCTTGCCGTTATCGCCCTCAAAGGCAGTGATTATGCTGAGCGCAGTAGTTCAGGGGGAGTCTGACCAACATAGGCTGAGTGGGTATATTATATTTCCTCCTTTGTTCTGTATGCTGAGACCATAGGATCATAGCTGTAGCATTGGAGGGGGCCTTAGAAGACCTCTAGTGCTACCCTTCCCAGTTTAAGTAGAGAAACTGAGGCCCAGAAAGTCAAATGACCCACCCAAGGTCACACAGGTAATAAGTAGCAGCGCTCACATTACACCTTGGGGTCTTTGACTCCAGATCCAGCACTCTTTCCAATGAAGCACACTGCCTCCTTACTGAACATCTATTAATGCATTCTAAGTGAATTGACATTCTTTGAAGTCCACACGTTGACTCCTACTGAACATTAAATCAACTAAGATCCCTAAGTGTTTATTACAGTCAGCCAGGGGCCATCTCCAATCCTCCTGATCTGCATGTAGCCACTGGACCCAGAGGGCTCTGGAGGAGAAAGTGAGGCTGGTGACTCCGCACCACCCTCCCTCACTCCATTCACTTGCAAGCTATGGCATCACCTTCCTCTTTGAGAACTAAGCACAAACAACAACCACCACCAATCAATCAGTCAGCATGTGTTAAGTGCTTACCGTGTGCTAAGCTCTGTGCTGGATCCAAAATAAAGGCAGAGCAGCCCGTGCCCTCGAGGGATTGCCAGTCTAGCCAGAGGAGAGAGACAACAGGGGCATACTGAGGGACAGAAAAAATAGGTCCCAAGTAGATAGCCTGAGATTTGAGGAGAAAGGGAAGGATCGGGAAAGACGAAGAGAAGGACGACTCTGAGCTGAATTTTGGAGGATGAAGGGAATGCCAGGAAGACGGGATGGCCAGGCAAAGGGCAGGAGATGAAATGCCGCCTCCCCCAGAACAATTAGAAGAACGTCAGTGGAGGAGGGTTGGATAAGGAAAGGAAGGTTGCGGCCAAGTTCTTAAGTGCTTTTAAGTACAGACAGAAGCATTTTTACTTCATCCTAGAGGTATTAAAGAGCCATAGGAATTTATTATGTAGAGAAGTGACGCGGTCAGAGCTGTACTTTAGGAAAATCATTTTGGCCCTGGGCCAAAATCCCTCATTCTCCAGACTTAGCTTGTATCCCCTCCACCCTCACCCCACCCCCCAGCCCTTTCTTGGGTGGTTGGAGGGATGGTGGTGTCCTCAACACAAACAGGGATGTTCAGAAGAGGATTGAGTTTTGGTGGGAAAAGAAATGAGTTCAGTTTTGGAGGTGTTGAGTTTGACTTCCAGGTCAAGGTTGAGATGTCTACAGGACAGCCACAGCCTACCCCCGTCTCCCTTCTGCTCTATTTCCCATGCTATTTATTTTTTAAAACTCAGTAGAGAATTTTACATTCATATGTTTTAAAATTCATCTTAGCTTTGGCCCAGCTTGTAGAGTTGTTTTGGATCCTAATTCTGCCATCCAATAAATTAGCTACCTTGTTCAACTTGATGTCATCTACAACTTTGATAACCATATCATTCATTTATGTTTTCGTCCAAGTCACTTATAAGAATTTGTAACAACAGGCCAGGGCAGAGGACTGAGCGCTGTGCTCTGCTTCTGCAGACCCCCCTCGTGGGGAGACTTAGTATTGATCTGTTAATCGACATTTTCGAGGCCAGACATTTGACTAGTGCAACCTGCCCAGCTGTGCTTTATCCATCTTGTTTACCCCAGGGGCATCGCGAGAGATATTAACCTTCAAGAATCAAGGCCAGGAGAGAGATTACTCTGGAGTCCGTAGTTGTCGGTGCTCTTCCCTTTCTTAAGTTATCTTGTGTTTGCTTATTTAGTCAGTCAGCCAGTAAACATTTATTAGGCACCCACTGTGCCAGGCTCTGTGCTAAACACTGGGAATACACAGAAAGGTAAATGATAGTCCCTGCCTCGAGGAGCTCACAATCTAATGCAAGAAGACAACACGTAAAAGGAAGCCACAAGGAGGGGGTAGAATGAGAGTGGGAGATTTGAGATCCAGAGTATTGCAGCCAGATGGGAAATGATGAGAAGGCTGACTGCTGGGCCCTCCTTAAATGCAGGGTGTGGGAAAAGCTCTCTGCCCTTTACCCTCCACCCTCCAAATTTATTCACATTTGTATCCTTGGGTGATGTAAACTCCCTAAAGCTTAGCAGAGTCCCTGGCACACAATGGACTCTCAGTGAATGTTGATATGTAGGCTTTACGTAGGCATTGAAGCACAATTTCAGATAATAGACTCTAAGTATAGGCTTGTTGCTGTTGTACCGCAAAGGCTGGCCTGATGCCATGAAGGGCCTTATTTTGACCTTTCGTATTTCATAGGGCTGAAGTAGAATAGGTGAGATGATTAATGACAGACTCTGTGAGGTATTTGTAACCACAAATGAAAAAACCTAGAACCACTGGTATTTTTAGCCACACCCAACTCCACACATGGTAATCACCCTGGCTTATGACATTTTTAAGTTCTAAAGACCATGGGTACAATATGAAAATGGGCCTTCAGGGGAAGTATTGCTGTCTGATTTAAACCAATTTTCATCCATTTTTTCATCTTAGGAGCACGTGGTTCATAACTCAACATCTGTTTTATAGTCTGACTAGTGGGAAACTTGTAAAGATATTGTGAGCAATTCCATGTTGCTTTCTTCTGTTTTCTTCATTCATTGTTTATTTATATGAATTCAGTTCCCAGGAAACTCTCAGTGGCATTAGTTGGAAAGATCACTTTGTGATTTTGCAAATAGTTGCCCTTGAATGTGCACTTCTGTCGCATTGAGCTGTTGACAATGACCTTTGCTGGGCCAAGTGAATATAATCATCTCATGTTGGAGGTCATGCAAATTCTAGATTCCAGACCAGCCTTCTTTCTGTAGCATCCCTGACAGGGAGTCATCCAGGCTGTGTTTGAGAAGTTCCAGGAATGGCAGGATCTATGGTTGGACAAGTCTAGTTGTAAGAAAGTCCTATATGGTGGGCTGATTCAAAGGATAACAAATCCCTTCTTTTCAGACACACTTTTCCACCCTTAGGGATCAGAAGCACCTCGAGGGCAGGGGCTGCCTTCATTTGTGTAGTTGGAGCTCTGGTCACCCAGCAGTTTAGATCTCTATTTTCTAGGCAGAAACCAAGTGGCTTTGTTTTTTCATGCCTGACATTTTCTATCTTGAATGTAGCGAGGACGGGGTGGCAGTCACATGGTATTATTGTGTAATCTCTTTTCTCCACTACGTCTTCCTTGACAGCAGATCTTTGGCTGCTAAAATAGAGGCTAGTGTTTATGTCCATGAGGGCAGGGATGGGGAGCGAACAGACATCCTGGGAAGTTTAAAGAGGGAATCCTCTTTAAATCCCTTTCTATTTACTTCCTTAAACTACTCCTGCCCAGTCCTCAGAATGATTCATGCTACTTCCTGCTGGTTTGGCTCATCAAATAATAACATAATTTAGAAATAATGTGGGAAAAGAAAAAAAGCATACCTTTTTTCCTAAAAGTCTGGGGAGAAAGGAATAGCAGAAAATTATTTAGTAAATGGAAAATTACATAATAATGCTTTATATGTATATTGTAATTCCCTTTTTCAAAAATTTAAAATGCCTGGCAGCCACCAGGCACACGTGATCTTCTCCAAATAACTGGACCCCATTCCGCATGTTGTGCAGCTGGCCGAGAGTATTAGCGCTGCTAAGTCCCATTTTTGAGAGCAGATGCTTTTAGAGATTCTCCACATCATTTGACGGAACATTAAATAGCATACTTTAAATCCTAGAGCAGTAGGAGAAGTGCTATCTGCATACCAGATTTTCTGCCACCAAAGGGCTGATTCATAAAAAGAAGCTCCCTGACCTTTGGCAAACTGCCCTTAGAAGGTGTTAGACCACCTGGCTCCAGATCTGCTTGTCAGTGGGTTATTTAACTTCCCTTTTTTCTTTGAAAATATTACTTATCTACAAAATCTAAGCAATAAATGTGACTTATAAGCCCATTGGGGAAATTTTTTAAAGAGTCTTCACTTTTCTATAATTGTGAGTATAATTGGCCAAAACCTCAGACAGCTGCAGTAAAAACCAATGAAAGAATAAAAGGCAGTGTACAGTTCAGTTCAATAAGCATCTATTAACAGACGTAGCTGTGTTTAAGATGCCACCTGTTTGTATTTGTTCCTCAAGCGCTAAGTTGTTTTTATTACTATAAGGCCCCAAAGAAATCTAGAGGTATATTGACTTCTGAATAATTTATGAATTTCAGGTCAAGAAGCCAACCCCAAGCCCTTTCTGTATTACTGATGAGTGTTTTTGCCTTAAAACCACATCCCATAATCATGCTGATTTTTCAAGTGAGGACAATCCGGTTTAATCTAAGCCATAATAATGTGCTTTGTAACACTGGCTGCATCCCCCAGTGCCGGGGTCCAAGCTGACTTTATCTGAGACCTTTAAATATGTGTCTGTGTATCTAATTTCAAGTGCGAGTTAGGAGACAAACAGAGATTTAAGCTGTGGGGTGCTCACTTGTAAAAACAAAAACAAAAAGCCAGCCCTATTTAAAAGTGGAAGTGACTGAATTAGATGTAATTATTTTTCATAATGTACTTGTTTAATTATATTTTCTCCTTTGGTTTCTATTACATAAGAGTTCATTATGTACTCTTGGAAAAACCCGAGTTGCATAGTGATGGCCTGCAGACGCTTTGAAAATCAGCCTTCAGAGGAGGTTTATTCCTGGGTTTTGAAGAGATCCCCAGGAGCTGAGTGCTTGCAGATGCTGCAAGGTTATGGGTACAGTTCATTAGCAGCTCAGGCCTCTGTCACAAGGGGACAGCCTTGGCTTGGCTGTAGGGGCAATGCAAGGAGAATCAAACTGAGGTGAATTCCCTCAAAGGTCCAAAGTCAGAGATGCTTCCATGACATAGAGAGAGGCCATTCAGGGAAGGCCGAGGTGCCAAGCCGTTCCCTAACTTCTTTCTAGATTTTGATTCAAAATGTCTGAATCCAGCATATTTCTTTTGGAATAGGAGCAGTAGCAGGGAAAAATCACTTCTGCTCTGGTTTTTCTGGGTGGGTCCTGAGACTCAGCAGCCTCCTGCCCCACCACTGGTTTTTCCATGCCAGGGATCAGTCTGGGGCCTGCCAGCCACCCCCCACCAAATCATTCTTTTTGGCGAGAACCCCTCCATCCCGAGCTGTGTTTGAGAAACCTCAGAACATAATGGTCCCTTCTAATTATCAGTCTGATCCACAGATGTGGGTGAAAGGGCCCCTACACCCATAAAGCACTCAAATGAACAATGCATTTTTGGGGCACAAACAGCCTTTATTCCACTCCACGGAAATACTTAAGAGACTCACACTAGCCCATAAACAATGAATACAATTTTTCTCTCTGGTGAGTAGTAGCTTTCCCCCCCAGGGTCCTAAAATCCTTCCTACTCATAGCAACACCCTTGTGGTTCAGTCTCCTCTCAGAGAGTCAACAAATGAGGCTGTTAAGGAGGCGACCATGTAATATTCCAGTGAGTCCTTCTTCTACCCCACAAACCTATACAGTCATCCAGCCTTAGGGTTACTCTGGTTTGGACTCCCGTGGAGGAAAACAGTTTGAGGTTGCTAGACAGTCCACTAGACCTTCCGCCTCTATATCATGGTGAGAACCAGTTTCAGAAGGCAGAAGCCACATAGAGATCCAGCCTTATGATGTAATACTGAGGAGCTTAGCCTCCATCCAGAAAATAATGACCTTGGCTAGGGCTGCAGGAGATGAGAGACATAACCTTTCTCTCTGTCAGACCTGCACTGTCCAAATATCATATGGTAACTGATGATGGTAGGCAGAGGCCAGGCCTATTGCAATTCTTCCTTTTCTTCCACCTCTTCCTTGAGGCCCATCCTTTAGGAGGCACCGATGGGCACAGGCCGTACCCTCCATAGGTGGCTACAATCACTAGTCTCAAAGGCCCACCTCCCCCTGTAAGTTCATCAAGCTGCACGTGAATCATGAAGTGTCCTGATTCCCACTCTGTGTGGTTTCTAGATTCCTGCTAGCCTGACCATCACGTAGAGATTTGGTGTTGGCCTAGGGTCCAAGGGATCAAGGGTACTCATTACAAATAAGGTTCTATAGGCTGGAGTGCCCCAAAGGGACTGAAGCCATACCTTAGTGGTAAATTAAAGGGGTCCCTGCTGGGAGTGGTCTTGAGATGAAATGGGAAGAAGCCAAAATGATCTACTGAAGGGTCAAAGTCTTGGGGAAGTCATAGAAATGGGAAGATCTTCTCAGGAAAAATAGGAGCTGGTGGGGAAGAGGCAGAAGAGGGCAGTGGAGAGAGAATTCTCAGCGTCTTGCATGTCCCTGATCATTTGATTTGTGCAACATTTTATGTGAAAGTTCTGTATCTGGACAGTGTTCACCATGATCTAGAAGCTGGAATGAAATGACAAAAACCCTCTGAATCAGTGCCTATTCCCTGGAGCCTTGACGATCTTTCATCCCTGCTCCCAAATAATAAACCGGACCTGAGTGAACGAGCCCCTCTGCAGCACCAGGGTGCTAACAAGCGTGTAAATTACAGTGGCTCTCTGAAATAAGAATATTTCATGAAAACTTTTTAAAGGGAAAAAAAGAATGCCGACATCCCGTTTACCAGCCACACATTGCTCTAGGAACCAGGCTTACTTTCTAAGTATGAGGCAAAGCATAAGGTGAGCACAGCCCTTTTTTATAAGCAAAAAATAACACCAAATAGTCTGCTAGATCTTAGGTGCAGTTAAACCACAGCTGAAGCCCTGGAAAGTGAAAGAGGAGGACAAAGATTTTATTTGAAAGTCTATGATATTTACTAGAGAAGGGAAGTGAACAATACAAACAAAGTGTTCTTTAAATGACTGAAATACAGTCTTCCCATTTCTTTAATTTTTTACAAAGAGAAATTTAATTACTTTCTCTGACCTGCTCATCCTGGTTAGTGGCTGCTTGTGTGCAGTGCATTGCACAGATTTGAGCAGCCCTATTATCAGAAGGGGAAAAACAAGAGCAAGCCATAGGCTCCAAAACCTTGAATATGGGTCACTCCCAACCGGCCCCATCCAACAGCAGAAGTTCTGGGAAGACAGCAGCCGTATCCTTTATTCCCTTGTTGCTGATTAGAGCCAGAGATGTTTCTTGAGGCAGTCTCTGTTTCCCTAAAGCCAGCAGATTGCTAACAAAATGTTAATCACGGCACTTGACTAGTTCTGCAGATTGTGACGTTCCACCCAACAGATTGTGGCAGAGAAAACCGGACAAAACAGACAGGCCGCCATTTGACCTGGTTTGGAGGGAAGTTGCTTCAGCCTATGACAACCTCCACTTACCTCCTGTTTAATGATTTTGCAACCTTTTTTTCTTTTTACAAAACCAGTCCCAGCTCTCACAGTTAGCCTGTGGAAATGCCTAGCATGGAACATGGGCCCCAAGAGGAGGGATGCTGAGGGTCACAGGAAACACAGGCCTCTCTTTAACCGCTCTGTTCTGGCTCACTCCCAGGCTTAAATGTTTAGAGTGAATAAAGGTTAAATCAAAAGCTGCCCTGCATCGGTGTGAAGATTTGTTTCACTTGGTTTAGAACAGGGCTTCATGGATAGATAGATGCCAGATACTTTCACAACAGCCCTGTCCTACCAAGGGCCTTAAACAACAATTAATAATGCAATTCAGGAAACATTTATTAAACATCTGTTCTCTGCAAGGCAGTATGCTTAGAGAGAGAGGTGAAAAAAGATACAGATGCTGCCCAAGAGGAACTTGTAGTCTCATGGTGGGGGGAGGGGATGAATTATGGCCTGCATACAAATACAATATGGCATAGGATGTGTTTGTGATATGAGCAAAGGAAGTCCAAGCACTAGGAGAAACGTGGGGAGGGTGAGCCCACTTTCATCTAGGGTAGGGATGGGCTAGGGAAGGCTTCCTGGGAGAGGAGGCACCTTAAGTTGAAGGAAAGGGGAGAAGATTTCAACAGATGGAGAGGGAGGCATAACTACGTTCCAAATATGGGGAACTGTGTAGGCAAAGCCACAGGGGAAGAAGAATGTAGTGGGAAAAAGGAGCTGGAGAGCAGTCCACTTTGGCTGAAGCAGGTATCTTGGAACCAAATTGGAGAGGGATTTGCATGCCAGAATCTGGAGTTTCAACTTTATTTGGTAGGCAGTAGAGAGTCACTGAAGGTTGTGAATAAAGGACTGGTCTACTTGCTGTTCTCCACACATAGATGAAAGAATGACCAGTAAAGCATTCATTCTGGGCTTACTATGTGCCAGGCACTGGACTAAGAACAAAACAGCCCTTGCCCTCAAAGAGCTTCAGTCTAACAGATAAAGGCAACCTCTAGAAGAGAGCTGTGTGCATACCAGGGCTTAGAAATGGCTGGGAAGACAGAAGGAGGCCGGGAAGCTTCAGGAGCTGCTGGGAGATCTTTATTATATATTTTAAAAGAAAAGCAATCTGTCCACAAGAGACACATGCAGTTCCATGTGTGCAATCCCAATGTCTTCTATTTGGTATGTAAGTTCAGAATAAAAACTGAAAGTCAGTAGAGGAGATTGCTGGGGAAGCAGACTCGGGCCTGTGCAAGATAAAGGGAAAGAGTCCCAATTTCATCTCCTTTGTACAGACTCTCCCTGCAATTCCTCCTGCCTGGAATGTGCTCCCCTCACCTCTCTGGTTTGAATGCCCATCATCCTTCAGGGCTTAGCTGGCACTTTCCCTGGCTATGGGAGGGGCCCGTCTTGATCGCCCTCTCTTAGCCTCCTGCCCCACCCCTAGGGGAGGAGTGGAAGGAGGGAGCATGATGGGCACTGCCAGGGGTGTGCTGGCACTGCCCGGGGTGTGCTGGGACCAGCTCCGTGCCGGTAGCTGATTGTTTAATTGTCACCCACATGCTCTAAGTGGGGGCTTGAGTTACTGGTTGTTGATTGCCTATATTTGAGAAAGCGATAGGCAAAATGTTAATAAAGCAGAAGACACTTAAAAATGTGGTCTGCGTATATTTTTGTAGACCTAGTGGTTAAACATTTACCAGCATGTGCCTGACTGAAGATCTGAGTTCAGATTCTGTCAATCACTTTCTAGCTGTGTGAGGCTGGGCAAGACACTTAACCTCCCTGTGACTCGGTTTTCTCATCTCTAAACCTAGGGGATCAGATTCCCTGGCCTCTGAGGTTGCTTCCAGATCTAAACGAGCTCCTTCTGAAATTATTTTGTCTAGCCTCTGGATTTATTTCTCTTTGTACTTGTTCTCTCCCTCCCTGAGAAAGGCAGCTCCTTAGGACATGGCCTATTTCCTGGATATATTTCTATCCTTGACGACCAGCCCAGTGACCTCTTGTTGCACAGGCCCTTAATGAATGCTTATTGAATAGAGTTGAATGAAATTGAAGTGGTCATCGTGGTGTAGCAGGAGGATGACGTGGGCCACAATGTGTAGGATGGAGAGCTTACACAAGGGAGGCAAAAGATCTGGAGATGATGACAAGTGTATGGGTCAAATAGCCAGAGGAGTGGGGAGGGGAGTGGAGAGGGCCCAGTGGAGAGAGATTTGGGAAGTCAAAATGATAGGAATTGGCACCTGACTGGACCCGGAGACAGAGAAGAGTCCAAGACTGACTAAGTGCAGCTTGGGATCCTGGACAGATGGTGCTGCCGTTCACAGAGACACAAGTAGAGAGAGGGACAGATTTGGGGATCAAGGGAATCCGAGCTTTTCAGGAACCTAGTTTTTTACTTGATATCATCCAGCACCCTCAACAGAAAGCTCAGGCATTCCGGCACTTTTCACAGAGAAGCCTGCAGCAGCTAGAAACAGCACTGCCCTCCATAAGCCAAGGAGAAGCCCTCCGGCACCCTGGCCCAGCAGAAGCCCAGCCTACGTCCTGGGACCTCAGGACTGCTTTTGACTTCTCTGGGCTCCTGGGCCAGGGCCTCACACCATCCCTGGCCTTGGAGACTGCAAAGTCCATGGACTCCTGTGGAGATGGGTGGCCACTGAAGACAGTAAAAAAAAGAAGATGCTGAAGACTGTTTGATTCAGGATCCTGCCCCTGCCTATAGCTTAGTTTGATAGCGGAAATTATCCTCTATTTCTACTTCTCCAGGCTGCTTCAACCGCCGGCCAATTCCCCACAGAATATGTATTCCTGGGGTGGCTCAGATGACTCCATCATCACTTCAAGTTCCAGGAATGGCCCCAATTGTCATAACCACTTTGGCCATTAGGCACCTAATCATCTCACTGCTTTCTCAGAGTGCAGTGATTGGCCATATGCCTAGACATACTGGCATCTATCAGATTGGGTTTAAATTCTATCTGAAAGAAAGGAGAATTATTGGTACAGAAATGACCTACCTAGTTTTCAGCAATATTTATTATTGGGCAAAATGATTTCTTATTGATTGAGCACTTAGTATTGTAAAAGATGTTATCTAACAAAGAAGATTTGATACATTATTTCCCTCCATTTATAATTTACCTACATTAATATTATCTTAATTGTATGTTATATTTATAATTATGTTTGTAATTATATCCCCTCCATGATCCATTTATAAAAAAAAGAAAAATTGATCTATCTTGCTAGAGATTGAAAAAAGAAGCACCTTTTACATGTAACGTATAGTTCTATTTCTCTGGGAAAATTAAATAATTATCCTGGATTTACTTTGATCAAAAGAGGTGATAATATCCACATGCCCTGTATCATGAGCTGGTTCGCAATGCTGTTTTCTTATCATCGTGTTTATAGACAATAAAGTTCAGCACTTCATGAGATCAGTGATTTCATTCCCAATCACTATCGTAGTCACAGCATTCATGTTTATGGAGTCCTTTAAGGTTTAGGAAGCATAGATATTTCACTTCCTCCACAGAAAGTTATTGCGATAAGATGGTTTCCTAAGTCCAGAAGGCTCATCATCTGGGAGCCAACTTTTCAGTCATGAGACTTTAAACTTACCCAGCTTGGTCCATGAACAGTAGGCCCACAGCCTTTCCATTTTGGTACAACTTGTTGGAGGTCACACTCTACTGACATAGAGAGTCAATCAATCAGCAAGTATTTATTGAGCACCTACTATGTGCCAGGCACTGTGCTAGATGCTGCAGAACCCAGGGTCACTCTGAGGTCACCATAAAGCATCAGAGTTAGACTTTAGTGAAGGGGAAACCATATGCTATAATTAATATTGAATTGTGTATCCAAATAAAGTTTTCTCAGATTCTAAGGGAGCTGTGATTTCAGCAGAACAGAAGGCTCCTGAGAGCCCTTTTCCCACCAATGCAGTTCAGCACCTCTGCTTAGTTTTACTAAACTGCCTGGGCTCAGAGAGCGAGTGTGTTGGAAGCAGGGTTTGAATCCAGGTCTTCCAAATTCCAAGAACAGCTTGCTAGCTGCTATGCCACCCTCCCTCTCTTCCCAAAATATTTACAGGAAATATATAAAAAGGAAAATGTCTTACGTATAGTTTTTATCTATTATACTTATAACCAAAAAAAAAATTAAAAGGTTTGTTTTAAGTATATTCTTTACCTTCCATCTACCCTGGCTTACATGTGCTAATTTATGTATGTGCTGGCTACCCTGCCGCAGTGTAAGCTCCGTGAGGACATGGACTATTTTTGTTTTTTCTTTATATTCTTAGGACTTAGCATGATGTCTAGCACATAATAAGCACTTAATAAATACTTGCTGGTTGATTAGTATTATTTAGCAGAAATGGTTAATGTCTATTTTAAATTAATACATTAAATATATACATTACAGCTAGGTCCTGATTATTTTAGGTAATGAATCCCCATGGACTGGTGGCATTATTTGAACTTGCGCTATTCAAAGTTATAATATATGTAAAGATGGTAATTGGTTCTAGTCTTATGGAAATATGCAATGAAAATTTGAATAACGAGATTACTTCCTGTGATCCGTTATTTGCACTAACTGTAATGAGCACTTAAATCTCTTTCCTATATTTCTTTGCCTCCAACAAGAAGCTGTTGTGTGTACACTTGGTCTAGTTTAACTGTTCTTCCCATCTTTGCTTTATTTGGGTCTCTTTCTACTTCTTCCTGGAACACATTAGAGTATGTGATGTAAGAGGCCAAATATGGTGAATACAGTGTCACTGAGGAAGAAGAAGAATTCTTGATGGAAATCATGACGGATCTTTTCCATTTTTTGTTTGCTTATTGTCCTGTTTTCATTCTTAAATGCCCTTGGGCTTAATTCTATCTGTTGACATGCTTTTTCTCAACTTTTTTCTTCTACTCTTTCTTCCTATTTTATGAGGCAGTGCCATGCATAATCTTTCTCTATCCTGCACTGTAAAATTTTACAAATGAGTTTACATTCCAGATTAGTATTGCCCTTGGCTGCTATATCTCTCCACTTGGCAAGAAGATCAAGTATTTGCTGGCTGAGGTGGTTTCTGGGTTCTTTTGGTCTCCTCACTGTGGCAATTGTTTTAAATTGTTTAAACTGTTCTTTTATTCATTCTCCTCCCCCTTTTGTAGGAGGGGGAGGCATCAATAGCTTGTTTATACTGGCCAGATTGGAGTTGTTTCAGCTGCATGACATAGCTTTTTATTTTTGTTCCTTTTCCTAATTGATATTGATTTTGCTCTAACAACTCGATTGTCTGCTTGTACACAGACAAATGATTTGGAAAGGCCTCCCACATCAGCAACTAGCCATTACCTGTCAGAATATACAGCTTCACTTTTTGCCATGCTATTTGGTGCTTGCCCAGGGCCTTCTGGCTTTCTTCAAGAAACTATTCCTAGTCTATAGGCACGAGGCTTCTGAGCCCGCCAGCATTAATTATGTTACTAGTTTACAGTTGTGGGCTGACAAGCATATTTGATTCAAATGGAAAAGATATTTTAAAGGCCGACCTGACAGTCTGGTAGACAGGAATGTAAAGAGCGATTAAACTACTGTAGCCTGAAGGCAGTAGGAAGAGAGAGGAGAGTGGATTCCAGTGGTAAGTTCTGATAGAACTTGGCAATGGGTTTGATATAGGGGGTGAGAAAGAAGGATGAGTCAGAGATTCCTGTGAGGGTTCAAGCCTGGGTGAGTGGGACAACAGAAATGGAGAGAAAAATGCCTCAGGAAGAAAATACTTAGCTCAGTTGTGGACAGTCATTCATTAATTCAAAAAACATGGAAATGCCTAATATGCTCCATGGTGCTGGTATTAGAGAACTGAAGGTCAAGCAGCCTCTGCCCTCAAGGAGAAATAACACCAACACCGGCAAGCACAAGGAAGCACAAACCACAGCCAGAGGAATTTCTGGAGGCTCGAGGGATCGGGGAGATCTAGGATAGGAGGGGCCCCTGGAGCTGAGCTGTGAAGGAGACCAGGGAAACGGTCAGGTGCCAAGTAATGGGCCAGAAACCTGGAGAGGCTGGGGCCAGATGGTGAAGGACCTTGTCTCCATAGAAATTTTGAGAGATAAAGTTTCAACTACAATCAATTTATTAGCTAGGCTAGCGGTAACCAATAAATAGGGTCAATGGCCTCTCTTGATGACCAAAGACTGGGAGTGAGGGCCAACAGGGCCTTTTAAACCTAGATGTGTCTTCCTTCTGATTGGCCTGACAGGACATTATAGGGACCTTTCCTGGTAAAGGCAAGGCAGTCCCAATTGGCAGACATTTTCATGAGGACATGGGTTAAGAGTTCTTGGTTCCTCCCTATTACTTCATCACTGGGGGTGGGGGCAGGACTAAGGAGGTTAGGATTAGTCTGCAACTGGGAAAAGTGGGATGGCCTTCAGATGTGGCTGATTATGCTTGTTCTGACACTTCAGGAAAGCTAATTGTTCCGTGAGACCCAGACAGAAGCTAGGGTTCCACCGGGGAGGGGCCCAGCCCAAGCTGGCTAAAGAGCAGATGCCTTGTGGGCTGGGAGTGATCACTGATCAGACCCTTTAAGAATCACCTGCCCTTCAGAAGTGGGCCCTGACCAAAATGAGCAAAAGGATGGAGCCCAGAGTAATACTGGTTATTAAATAATAGAAGGTAATGTGAATTTTCCTCAGCCTTAGAAGCCAAATGAAAGAGTTTGTATTTTGTTCTGGAGGCAAGAGGCAGCCCCCAAAGCTTCTTAGCCAGGAAAGTTATTTCATCAGCCCTGTGTTAGAGGATGGTCCATTTGGCAGCTGCCTGGACGTCTGGCCAGCTGATAGTGGAACTCCAGGAAGAATTCAGGTCTGGAGATCCATAGAATTGAGAGTGATCTCAGTGGGGAAAGAACTGAAACCATGAGGGGAGGAGGGGAGATGGGTAAGGGAGTGAGGACAGATTCTTGACAAGAAGGAGGAACCTGAGGAAGTGTGGCTGGAGGGCAGGCACTGGTGTCTTTGACTGCCACCGTTACGTAGGCAGGCTCTCTCTCACACAGGCATTTTTAAGCCAATGAAAGATACATTTCAGCTTTTATCTCCTGTCCTGCTTGCCAGATCTCTGCTTTGTAATCTGTAATAGGATACTATTTGTCTTACTCATAGAAGAATTGGTCACAGCAAGAGCTCTGTCAGAATGTAACACCTATTATTAGATTCACAATATGATGGCAAGTAAAATAGCACACCCTCATTATAGTACCTGAAACAAGGCAGTGGAAACATTACAGAGAAATGAAAAAGGCACCACCATATTATTTTCATACCTTATAAGCAAGTTTCTTTAATCAAATTCAAAACTGAACTTCTTTCCCAACTACCCTCATCATGTTCCTTAATCAAGCAACTGTAAAATAAGGAGATTGGATCAGATATTCCCTAAGATGCTTCAATTTTTAAATTCTATTAGCGATCAATCAACCAATGAGCATTTATTAAGCACCTACTATGTATAGTATTGTGTTAGGTTTGGGGGATAAAAAGACAAAAAATGAAAAAAGTCTCTGCTCTCTGATGTCTCTTTTATGCATCATTTTATTTACATGTTGTTTCCCTCACAAGAATGTGAGCTTCTTGAGGGCAGGGATCATTTTGCTTTTCTTTGAGTCTTAGCTGTTCGTACAGTGACCGACATATACTAAGCATTTAATGTTTGTTTGTTCATTGATTGCTAAAGGTATAGACAAGATCACATACAAAGTAGATCCAAGGTAATCTTAGTGGGGGCGGCATTAGCCAGTGAGACCAAGAAGACCATCCTGCAGATGGTGGTTCTTGAACTTAGTTAGGAAGGAAAACGGGGATTGCAGGATGTGGAGGTGACGAGGGAGAGCGTCCATGCCTGGAGCACTGCCAGTGCAATGGCTGGGAGGTGGGAGATGGTGCCAAGTAGGCCAGTGCAGTTGTACCACAGAGTGAGAAGACCGGAAAGGGAGGAAGGGCTTTAAATACAAACAGAGGAGTTTATACTGGATTGTAGAAATAGGAGGAAGCCAGTGGCGAGGGTAGGGGATGTCAAGGTCAGACCTGGGCTTTAGGAAGATGGCTTGTCAGCTGGGTGGAGGATAGATTGGATTGGGGCAAGACTAGAGAGAGGAAGACCAACCACAAGCTTCAGGTGATGAGGATGGTGGCTGTGGGAGTGGAGAGAAAGGGATGGATACAAGAGATGCTGCTGAGAGAGAAATGGAAGATCTGTTGACTGCTTGTAGATGAGAGTATGAATGGTGGAAAGGGGTGGTGGTGAGAGTGTGAGGAGCTGAGGGTGACCCTGAATGCTGAGAGGATGGGACTGCCCTGGACGATCACAGGGAAATGCAGAAGAGGGTTGAGTTTGGGGGGAAAGAGGACAAGTTCTGTTTGACATATGGGGAGTTTGAGATGATGAAAAACCCAGTTTGAAAAGGCCAATAGGCAGTTGGTGATGCAAGAGTGGTGCTCAGAAGAAATACTAGGGCTGTCATTGACATAAAGATGGCAACTGAACCCATGGGGGCTGAAGAGGTAGATAAAAAAGAAGGCCCAGGCAGATGATTGCTTTCTTAGCAGTGTCTGTACCCCTTTTACTTAAATTCATTTTACTGTGTACAGAGTATCTAATTTACTCGTAGGACTGAGCATCTAGGTGGGTAGATAAGAAAGTTACAGAACTATAATATACATTATTTTGTGAGTCATCAAGTTCAGTAAATATTCATTAAGTGGTATGGTTATGTGTCAGACACTGTGCTAAGCACTGGGGAGAGAAAGACAGAAATGAAACAGTGTCTGCCCTCAAGGGGCTTCCATTCTACTGGTAAGTACTTTAGAGAGTTGTAAATCTTAGTGCAAGTGAGCTCCCAGGGGAAGGTAGTGGCTGAAAAGGAAGATTCCATGGAGAAATTGGCACACATATGAGCATCAGGAGAAGAGGAAATTCTAGGCACAGAAAATAGCTTGTGTAAAGGCATGACATTAGGAAATTGTCAGACATGTCTACACTGTGTGCCTACACTGTGAGGGTGCTTGTCAGTCTAGTCTGGCTGGTATACAGAGGACCTAGATGTGAGTCATTGGAAATAAGACTGGAAAGGTAAGATGCTGTCCAATTGTGGAGAGCTTTGAATGTCAGGAAAGAGGAGTCTGGACACTATTCAGTAGGGCAACAGGAGAGGAAACATTAGACTTCAGTTATAGTAATAGTCTTTGGGTTTCCTCACTTCTAAAATCTTCCTGCTTCAGTTCTTCCTTTAAAAAAAAGCTACAGAGGCGGA
>CM053623.1:236824569-236859181 GCA_028646595.1 Phalanger gymnotis
GGGGGGACGGAGGGGAGGGCAAACTGGGGAACAGGGCAACCAGAGTGTATGCCATCTTGGAGTGGGGTGGGGGTGGAAATGGGGAGAAAATCTGTAATTCAAACGCATGTGAAAATCAATGCTGAAAACTAAACATATTAAAAATAAATTTAAAAAAAAAGAAAAAAAAAGAATAGCATTATTGAAGCCAGAAGGATAGCACCCCAGTGGACTGAGGCTGTCAGAAAGTTGGGGAGTGGAAAGATCACTGGAATTTTTGGCATAAGGCTTCTGCATTGGTTGTCATCTCTGACTCTTATAAGCTGTGTAACCCTAGGAGACAATTTACCATTCTCAGTCCGATTTCTCTATAAAACGAGAGTAATGAGACATAATATTAAAAAAAAAAGCTACAGAAATAGTCTTCCTCACAAACTGCATTATCATGTCACTCCTCTGCTTAAACCCCCTGCCCCTGACTCTCCAGTGGTTCTTTCTTGCCTCTCCACATAAATCCAAACTCCTTAGCCACCAGCCAAGAGCCTCTGCCAGCTGGATTCCCATTCCTCTCCAAACTGACCTGATCTCCCCCTTTGCTCAGTCTCTGGCCAACCCAGCCACTCTGATTGTCATTTTGGGTCTGTAATCCCCTAAGTCTCGTCTCTGTGCCTTGCTCACCTGAAATGCCCTTTCTGCCAGGCTGTATCTTGTTTTCTGAGTCTGTTCATCCACTGATAAGTTTTAGGTAACTCAGCTCCTTCAGGAAGTCTTCTCTAATAAATTCCACCCTATTGTGATCATTCGGTCCTTATTTCCATAGTGCTTGTGTATCTGATTTGTCCCAGATGATCATGAGATCATGTTATTTTGATCTCCGAGGCTAAACTGTAAGGTTAGCACCTGCGTCTTTTATTGCTTGTAGACCCCACCTCTTACAGTCCTCTTCTGATGTCTCGTTGTGCTGAGAAAACACCCCTGAGTTCCCAGCCTGAGGATGGACCATAGTATCACAGACTCAGAGGCCATTCCGCCCAACCTCCTTCTTTTACAGATGCAGGAACTGAGGCCCAAGGTGACACAGGTCCAAAGTGGCAAAGCTGGGATTTGAACCCCTGGCTCCTCCAAATCCGTCATTCTTTCCCGTTCTGGAAGGCTGTGAATGGAGGTCCTTAACAAGCTAGGAAGGCTGAGTAGGAGTCTGGCTGAGACTGTGTTTGACCTATAATATGCATACTTGGCCTATCCACCTGCCGTCCTTTGCCCAGACCCTCCCTGTCTGGTCATGTGCATCCTGGCCCCTCACCAATGGTGTCCAGTCCTTCTTTCATACAGTATTCTATAGACTGTGTATAGTTACCGAGCATCTTTTTGTTGAGATTCAGGCCACAGTGGATAGAGTACTGGGCCTTGAGTCAGAAGGACCTGAGTTCAAATCTGACTTCAGACACTTACTAGCTGTGTGACCCTGGACAAATTGGTCTCTGTTTGCCTTAGTTTCCTCATCTGTAAAATGGAGCTGATAATAGCACCTACTTGCCAGAGTTGTGCTAAAATGAGATAGATGATAATTGTATCATGCGCTTAGCACAGTGCCTGGCATGTAGTAAATTCTAGATCAATGTTAGCTATCATTAATAGCTATTATTTATGATAGGCTGCCATATCCAGCAGCATTGCCAGTAGAATATTGGTATTGACCTACTATTGTCAGCAGGAACAAGTTTAAGATTCTGGAGGTTCCCCAAAAAGATCCTGCCATCACTCCTCTTCCTTTTCCTGTTCCACTTGGGGGCTGCCTCTTGTTCGTCTGCACCCTGACTGGGCCATATCTAGAGAAGCCTTACTTTTACCCCATTATTCAGAATGAGGAAGTGACAGCCGTCAATAAAAATCATTTGTTCGGCATTCACACAGTGCCAGGCATTTACAATAAGTGAATTCATCTGGGATTGCTGTGGAATGATGGACAGCACACACCCGACGGCAGGCTGACTTTTGGTTTCAGTGGGTGACCTTGTCCACTTGACTCTAGAGTCTTGCCTTTCAGCGCTTTGTGAGGCCTACCTTGGACCATTCTCTTCTTCCTCCCCCAGTTAGGCCTCCTAGTTTCTTTAACTCCACGTCTCAGAAACCCATCTCTTTTCTTATCGGGTGTATGGAATTATATGAATGTCTTGGCATTTGGATTGATGGGAAGGATTGGCTTGAGAAGTGATGACAAATGCAAATGATTCATATACAAATAGACATTCCTAGGCCAGGCTCGCCTAGAATTTCAGTTCTCTTACAGGTGTGTGTTTAGTTGGAATAATATCTCATTTTCCCCTTTCCTCTAGAAAATGAACTTTTTTCATCAAGCCTGATTGCTTGACAGGGATATATATTGACCCATTCATTCTCCTTCCTGCATCTTTGAGGGGCAGCCATCTCCCTTCCTATCCTCTCATTTCTAATGTTTATGTTACCAGTGATAAAATAACTGTGAGAGGTAGGGGGGAGAGGTAGATCTCCCCCCCCAACTCCCTGACCTGCGGTGTCAGACTCAGTAAGGTCATGCTGATTCCCATGGACGTGATGCTCTTTTGTGATAACGTGTGGGAAAAGATGACATCTGCTCAGTGGTTTTTAAAATTTGTTTTGTTTTTTAGCATGTGGGGAGGGTTGTCTGTAGTCTGGAGTTTCTATCTGGAGATAGGGAAGTGTGTGGTAGCCCAACAGGCATATATCCTTCAATGGTACTTTGCAGAAGTGAATTTGTGAGGGACCGAGAATATAGTGGTTTGAAAGTGGGTCAGGAGAAACAGTGGCAGAGAGGTGGTGAAGGCAAAATACTCAGGAGGCCAGTCATGTGGCCTTGCTCTGCCTCATAACTACAAGGAGAAGGCAATGCCAAATGACCACTGCGTTCCCTCTAACTGTGGCGTACTAGAGCCCAAGATGTGAAAGTATTGACCTCACAGAGCCATCCAACCTAAGAGTCAAAAAGGACCTCAGAGGGATCATTTACCCTTTTGTGTTATGGACCCCACTGGGGCAGTCTGGTGAAGCTTAGGGAGCCCTTCTCAGAAGGTTTTTAAATGCCTAAAATAAAAGACATAGGATGCAAAAAAAAGATACTATATTAATTTAGTCATCACAATATGTTTTTAAAAGCTAAGCAGATGGACCCCAGATGAAGAGCCCCTCACCTAGTCAAATTGTACTTGACCACAGTTCACTTCTCCAGCCTCCCCCCAAGTTCTTTTCCAGCCAGTGCTTGAAGATGTCCAGTGAGGGTGAAGCAGCCTCTCCCAAAGGCATTGCATGCCGCATTGGGAAGTTTTCATTGCTGGGAGGTTTCCCTTTCAATAAATCAATAAACATTTATTCAATGTCTCAGACAGAAAGGAAAGCATCCCAGCACTCATCAAGGAGCCGACATTGGCTTGTACCCCCTGCAGTTCCTACCCATTTTCCCTGATTCTGCCCTTTGGGACCGGGCATCTGAGGCCCCGCAGCTCTCCCATGTCGCTGATAAACACCTCGCTTCTATGTGCACACCAGCTTTTCCTCTGGCTTTCCTAAACCAGAGTGAGCACAGGGCTCCAGAAGTTACCTGGCAAGGACAGAGTAGATTGTAAGTTCCTGGAGGGCAGGGAGCATCTTTGGCCTCTTTTTGTATCCTCGGGGCTTAGCACAGGGCCTAGCTGGTAGGGGCTTAATGAATGTTGATTGATTGATGACGAGGCTTGTTCTTGACACAGCTTCTCTTCATTACCATGACGGATATAACTGTGGGTGTCGTGCCACGCTGTTGATTTAAGTTCACTAGAACTCCCAGATCTCTTTCATGGTAGCTGGGATCTAGTTACACATCCCTCAGCCCGGGTTGGTGAAACTAGCTTTTGGAACCCGTGTAGGACTCTTCATATGGCCTCATTCAGTTTCATTTGATTAGTTTTAACCCAATGGTCCACCCTGTTAAGATATTTTTTGATCTTGACTTTGCCATTTCATGCTGAATGATTAGTCATTATAGAAGATCCTCCATATTACAGTGTAAGCTCAGCATGTATGTGTCAAGCTCCCTGCCCCCTTTTGCAGACTCTCCTGCTTGAAGACTGATAACAGGAAATTCCTAAGACAAAGGATAGGAAATAACTCCTCTCCCCCTGGAGAAACTTTACCCTGGCCAGGTCTTAGGAATGAGGTGGGGGGGAGGGTGGCTTCCCTCTCTGGCGGGAAAAACTTTCTTTGTTCAGCGTTCTGTAAAACCTATGAAAGTCACCATGTGGAAAACTCACATTGGAACCTCACTCTTGGGGAAGACGCTTCACCTGGGGTTACATTTAGAAGGGACTCATCAAAGTGGCTGTAAAAGACAGAGTTCTCCAGCTTAGGAAAAGCTTTGGCGTAGGTGGTGAATGTATGTGTGTTGTATGTTATATGTGTGTCTTTTTGTCAGTATCGCTGCATTTGTAGATGCCTCTGTGTGTGTCTCTGTCTCTGCCTTGGTCGCTGCGTTAACTGTGTTTGTTAGGAATTGTTGTGATTAATGTGGTTGTGGGTTTGATAGAGTATCTTCCCTGTCTTTCAATAAAAACCTCATTCTTTGAAAGTGTGCCTTATTACCAGCATGAATCCGAATCTGAACTTAATCTTAGCTTAATCGAACACATGCATTGAAATAGTCATTCCATGTTGTGAGCTGGCTTGCTCAGAAAGCTCATTTGCCCTTTGGGCCATGTCATATGCACAGCGATGAGCTTGCCACCTATGCCTTCCTCAAAGTCATTGATATGTAACAGGGACCTGGCCAATGGAGTGCCATCCACCAAGCATGCCCAGCATGCTGTGCCTGCCACCAGCCCATGAAGATAAGTCTGGGGGAGCTTGCTTCCAGAAAGATATGATGGCATATGATTGAAGGACCCTGCCACTTGATTTGGAGCTAGTTACAGACATTCTCTTAGTCCAGTATGCTAGTATGTAGTAAAGAGATAGATTGTTGATTGGCTGCTGAGCCAGAACTGCATCATGAGTCTCTGTCTCTTGCCTTTTCTGGAAGTGAGGTCTTCCCAAGATCACCCACAGAGGATCAGCATTGCTCCTGCACCTTCCTTCAGTGCCCTCCATGGAGTTCATCCAAGTGGGACCCGTGAGTCATCCTCAGGAAAAGTACCTCAGTTCTGCCTGACTCATTCTCACTGATAACCATTTGGTTGTATCCTTTTCAATCCAAAGATAATTTTCCTTAGAAGAGCAAACAAATATATCAGAGTAGAGTGGCATTGTCCCCATTGTCCCCATCTTGTGCATTGTGAGCAACAGTTCTACTCTTTCTTTGACTTTTTTCTTGCCCTTTATTACTACTAAGACAAACAAAACCCTTTTTGTCTCCATAGCATTTGTGGCCACTCTTAGCTCCCATGGTTTTGTATTCATTTTAAGTTAGCAGCCCTTAGAAACCTGAATTTCCTGTGCATCCACATTGGTCTTTCCAGCCCTCCCTCTTCATTCTCATTAGCATCACTGTCTTCAGAATTTTATTTATGAGAGCTTCCCATCCCATTTGGGTCACCTTCCACTGAACACTTTGAAATCTGCCTTCTCAGGATTAGGGATGCACATCAGACTGTTCACAGCTTTCCTGCCTGTATGACTGAGTGCTCCCTTCCCCACAAAGCTCCTGTAGTCTTTACTTCATCATTAGGTTTTTCCTTGTTTTTAAGAATAACATTTAGAATGCTGTTCCTCTTGTTGCTACTTTCACTTTTTGAAAGACGAAATTGTCATTACGGCAAGTCACAAATCTATTAGTTTCTCTCCTTTTGGCAGGGAGAGAATACCAGCATATGTTTAAATAGTTGAAATCTCCCATCACTATGATATCATGCTTCCACGCTAGTTTTGTGATCTGTCTTCCAAAGTCTTCATCTACTGCCTTCTTCTGTCAAGGTGGTTTGTATTATAGCTTTACAACTATATTGTTTCTCTGCTGATTCTCATCCAAATGCCCTCCATGAAGTTTCTACTCTCGGAATCCTGAATTTGCTCATGAGTATATACTCATAATATTCAATGCTACTCCATTCCCTTTTATCTGTTTCTTTTGAATATGGTATATTCTTCCAGAGCCAAATTCTCCTCATGAATTCCATTCTGCCAAGTTGTTGTGATATCTAGGAAATTGAGTTTGCCTCTTTGCATTCAAATCTCTAGTCCACTCTGATCATTAGCCATGATTTGTGCTTTTGTATACTGATCTCTGAGGTCATGGCTTTTATTTCTTGGATATTGTCTCCTGTGAATTATAGCAGGTCTTCTCTCTCTCCTATTCTTCCCGCCATGTCGTACCTGCTGTTCTCTGGGGTCTGATGCAGCCATTCACTGCCCAAATCGGACTTTCTTTTCAGAATCTCCAGCCTTCAGCTGGTTCGGACCCTAGCTCGGCCATTGAGGGAAAGGTGTCCATTCATTTTTCCAGGTTTCAATATTCCTACTGGTGAAGTGACAGAGTTCTATGTATTCAAGAATAACTTGAAAAACAAAGTGACAGGAGGCAGAAGTGGAAGGTAGAAATAACCATTTATATAATGATCTGAGAAATTAGAGATGTTACTAAATGAGAGAGAATACTCCATTTAGGGCAATAGAATTATCCTTATTATGGTAGGAAATAGAGCATAGCAGCTTTCATTTTCAAATCATAATTCCTGTTTATTTTTTTTACAGATGCCATGCCTGCTTCTTTGGAAAAAAGTCCATCTCTGCATACAAATCTGAGCTCGGGCAAAAGGCTAGACGGCTTTGGCATCGACCGACTTGATTTATCAAATCTTGCAATGGAAAACAACATGCAACAATCTCTAGAGTGTCGTTCCCCTCAGAAAAATTGTGATGCCTTGGGAACTGTGCAGGGCCTCTGGCCATCAGGGAGAGAAGAGGCTGTCAATACCAACATAAGGGTGTCAAAGTCCGATCCTTTCTTCCATAGATCCCAGGCTTCCGTAGAGACCCTTTATGTGTCTCCCTCCTTCAAAACCTTTGAACCTCTGAAGGAGAGTTTAATTAGCAAGGAGTACCCAGAACCAACGCAGAACCTGTCCAAACAATTTTCTGAGACTAATATGACACCTTTGCCAAATCTCAGCTCCAACAGTGTTAAGATGGATGGTATGGGCCTCAACCCTTTTACAAGACATGGTAAGTCTAATCAGCACAGACATACATGCATCCCTCTGCTCTCTCTTTCTCTCTCCTTTACTTTAACCATTCTCTGTAGCCCACATCAACTTGGTTTCTTCCTTCTTCCTCCTTTTCTCTTAGTATATACCTGCCATTTTCATCTGAGAAATTAGCCCTTTGCACTCAGGTACTAAGACACATTTATTGTGGGCTATAGCACTTAGGGGGAAGGCATCACCACAAGTTGAGAGGCATAGCAGTGTGGAACAAATTAGGAAGAAATCAGTATTAAGAAAAGCTTTCTGTTAGACATTTTCTTAGATGCTACTAGATGTCCAAGAAAGAATTGGTATTTTAGTATTTGTGTTTTTAAAAGAATTACTATGTACAGATTGCATGAGAGCAGGCCTCTTCCTTTCTCTCCTTTCTAAAAAACCTAGAGGAAGGTAGCAATATGGTCTGGGCTAAATGAGAGCGAGCTGGAGCCAGATTCCAGGCCCTTGGCCGTCCACTATTTATACTTTTCATTATATGATTATGTTTTATTCCTATAATTAAATTTGCACCAGTACAGTTTGTTTGCTCATGTGGTTGTCTCAGTAGCAGTTGTGTTGATTTTTAGGTGTAAGTTGGGTGTAATAATGCTTGCCAATTGATGTTAATATAAAGCTTTTAAATGGCTTGAACGTGCACCTAAAGTAAATAGAAGTACTGAAAGTTGCTACATCAAGGATGAAGAAATCTGCATAAGTATGGCAAGGTCAGTCAATAGGAAAGTCTGATCCCCATCACCCTTTCTGGGATGACTGGAATTGAACCAGAATAATGGTGAAATGGGAGTGGAGGTTTGTGGACAGTTCAGCTTTTCTGCTGCTGTGGAGATGTGAGGGCCGCCTGCAGAGCTCCCAGTCAGGACTGGCCTGGGGATTCTGGCAGTGGGCCTGGATTTGTTTCATAGAGACTGTGGAAAAGCAAAGGGAGATAATTTGGGGGTGGCTGTCAGCTTGGTATATATTTGATTCTAGAAATCTGGGAGGAGAGGGTTCTTTAAAACTGATTAGAATAAATATTTCTGTTATTGGAATCTTCTTTTGTTTATCCAACAAGGATTTTTAAGTGCCTGTGACTGAATGGGGCAAATACTGTGCTAGTCCTGAGGAGATGAAGATAAAAAAACCAAACAGTCCCTCTCTTTAAGGAATTCATTCACAAGAACACAGAATATTAAATATAAAACATATGCAAAGTAATTTCCACGGTGAGGATGTTAGTAATGAACAACACAGAACAAGACTTCAGGAAGGGGGTGGCACTTAGTTTGACAGAGAGAGGAAGGAGGGCATACTAGGCATGGGGGCCAGCCTGGGTAAAGGCATGTAGATGGGAGGTGGAATGTTGTGTAGGGAAGCCCTCGAATTATTGTAAGACCAGCTGAAAATCCTCACAATGTCCTTGCTCTTTTCAGCTCCACTTCTGTACCTTACGTGTGGGTAAGTTAGGTCTTCTGAACCTACTTTGTGTCATAGACTCCTTTGGCAGTCTGGGGGAGCCTATGGACCTTGCTCAGAATCAGGTTTTGAAAAACACACAATACATAGGATTCTAGAGAAAACCAATTATATTGCAATAAAAATGCAATTTTTTTCCCATCCAAGTTCATGGTCCCTCTGAAATCTATCCACAAAGAGTTACAAGCCCCTGTTAAGAAACTCTGGTTGGGGGAGAGAGAAAGAGAGAAAGAGAGAGAGAGAGAGAGAGAGAGAGAGAGAGAGAGACAGAGACAGAGACAGAGACAGAGACAGAGACAGAGACAGAAAGAGACAGACAGACAGAGAGAGACAGAGAGAGAGAGACAGAGAGAAAGAGAGACAGAGAGAGAGACAGAGACAGAGACAGAGAGAACAGGATTTATTAAAAGTTTACTCTATTCTAGGCACTGTGCTAACAAGCTAATGGAAGAGGGGCCCTATCCTTAGGAAGATTCCATTCTAGTAGAAGAAAAGACACCAAAGCAGAAAAGGTTGGGGAGGAGGGTCTAGGTTTGAAGAGGAGGCTTCAGAAGAACTCACCAGTCTGAAGAAACTGATGGGATGGAGGCATTGCCAGTGCGAAAAGGAGATTGCTTTTTCATTGGTGGGTAGAGGTGAAGAGGTGGTTGGGGGCATCATGGGCTACCCTGGGTTCAAAGAGAAATGGAGAATCAAACAACTAACTAGTTGTATTTCTTTTCCTGTTGCTTATTATTTTCTTAGAAAAACTTTTCATATAGTGTCCTACATAATAGAACTTTTTAGAAGAGAGAGATTGTTGTTGCTAGAGGTATTTTAGGGAATTAAAAATGTCCTTTAATCAGACAAGCAATCACTTTGATACCACAGACTGTAACAGCCCACTCAAACTAGCACTGGAGGACTTAGTGCTGCTGAAAAGATGGCCTAGAAGTGGATGAAAGCAAGAATTCTGTTATATGTGATTAGGATCTGGTAGCTGAGTTTTGTTTTTTCTTTGATTATTGCTAAATTCTTAAAAACCCCAATATTCTTATGCTTCTCAGGGTTAGATTAGATAGAGAACACTGTACTGTCATGAATTTTGAACATGACACTTCCTGTGAGTTTTTCAGATTCAAAATGTACACAGGTGATATCCATCCATCAATCCATCCTTCCATCCATCCATCCATCCATCCATCCATCCATCCATCCATCCATCCCATCTATCCATCCATACAGCCAGCCAGCCAGCCAGCCCCATATGCTGCTTTTTGACATAAGAACTCAGCCACCTCGTATTACCATAATTAATGACCTTGGGTTTTCATTTCTGTTCCAACAGCTCATTTCACTGAATTTTCTCCATTTCTTTTCTGCTGGGATTATAACAACAACAACAATAATAATATCTCATTAATTCTGCACTTTAAGGTTTGCAAATGTAGATTATATCATCTGATCCTCATACTCCCATGAGATAAGTACTATATGTACTCTTACGCTCATTTACCACTGGAGGAACCGAGGACTAGAGAGATTAAGGGAATTGCCCAAGGTTATCCAACTCTTACATGTGGGAAGTAATTGCTGAGCTGCGGTCTATGGTCCTGCTCCCCTTTTCACCATCATCTGCAGCCTTTTGGGCTATGGGCTTCATGGCACACTCATTACCTGTTTTCCTTGCCTCTCTTTGTGCAGGAAGCTGCTTCTCGTCTATCCGCTCTCCCTGGCTCTCTATGGGACTGCTCCGCTGCTGGCCCTTTGTTGTCAGCCTGCCCTCTGGGATGGGCGAGCGGTAAAGCTGGCCATCTCTCTTCTCTCTTCACTGGAGCCTCATTATCAATCAGCGTTATGTCAGTCAAGTAGTTACTCAACAACCATTTGTTACCTGGCCTTTAGGAGCTGGCCTTCTCCAGGGGGAGGCGTGTGTGTGGATCAAGATATACAAAAAAGATGAAGAGTCCCTGGGAGAAGAAGGCACCAGCAACTGGGGGAATCAGGGGTGGAAGGGAGAAGTAGCTTTTCTAGGGGACAGACAGTGTCTTGAGGCAGTCCTAGACAAAATGTAAGCACCCCTATAGAACTTGGGAAGATGTAGTTTCCTTTTTATTAATATTAATTTTTATTTCTATTCTGAACCTAATAGCAACTAGAATGGGTATTGGCATATGGAGAGTAGAACAGAATAAGAACTGTTAGTCTCTATTCTGTATAGCTTGCTTTTCTTTTGAAGTATCTAATAAGGATGGCTGTAGGGTGCCAGACCATTGCTAGAGTATGCTAATGATCTATAACAGCTGAGGCCCATTGGGGACAGGAAGAGACAGGCCTAAGAGAAAGTTTGAAAGAAGCAGTTAAGGGTAGAATTCTACAACTCCTATTTCTAGATTACCTGAAAGGTCTGATCGATGTGCTTGTTCAGCTTGGTGGACGGAGAGGAAGGGACACGTTTAGGATCAGAAAAATGGTTGGTTGTTGTCCTTAATGCTCAAAGAAGACCAAAGTGACATCGCTATGTTGGGGTGAAGGTACAGTGTGTCCAGCCGTGGCTGATTGGACCACTAAAAACTTGAAAGGCTCTGCCACAGGTCGGACATAAAGAGTCTGTATGAACATTTGGAGAGGAAATGTCTCGAAATTCACACATCTCACGTTTCTTTTAAACTGCTGCAATTCTGCTTTGCTCATGGAGCACAGCACCTATTTTGATGCATGTACTCCATTCTGGGCCATCCTGTACCAGTGTCTCCCATGCCTCCCAATCAGTTCCAAAGCTCTTCAGAGAGACCTTGAGAGTGTCCTTGAATCACTTCTTCTGACCTCTGTGTGAGCACTTGCCTTGTGGGAATTCTCAGTAAAATAGGCTTTCAGGCAAATGTGTGTTTGGCATTCAGACAGTATAGCCAGCCCCTCGGAGTTGCTCTCTCTGCAATAGAGTTTGAATGCTTGGCAGTCCAGCTCGAGAAAGGACCTCAGTATCCAGCACCAGTATCCAGTATCTTGCCAGGTGATCTTCAGAATCTTCCTAAGACAATTCGAATTGAAGCAATTCAGTTTCCTAGAATGGCTCTGGTAGACTGTCCAGATTTCACAGGCACAGAACAATGAGGTCAGCACGATGGCTCTGTAGACCTTCAGTTTGGTAGTCAGCCTAATACTTCTTCTCTCCCACACTTTCCTTTGGAGCCTCCCAGACACTGAGCTGGCTCTGGCAATGTATGTATCACCTTCATCATCTGTGTGTACATCCCTGGAGAGTATACTGCATCCACAGTATTCAGAATTTCTCCATTTGCTGTTAACTAATGGTTCCACATAAGGAAGGTGCTGGCTTGTGGAGAATGTCTGTTTTCTTGGTGTTAATCATCAGGCCAAAATTAGCACAAGCAGCAGAGAAGTGACCCACACTTTGTCGCATCTCAGCTTCAGAGGCTGCATTGACTGCACAGTTATCTGCAAACAAAAAACTGCACACCAACTCTCTTTCCACTTTAGTCTTGGTCTGTAGCCTTTTCAAGTTAAACAATTTATCATCAGTGGGGTGTCTGACCTCGATACCATTTTCTTCCTCTTTGAAGATGTCTGACAACATTGCTGAAAACATCATGCTAAAAACCATGTGAGCGAGCACACGGCCCTGCTTCACTCCTCTGGTGACTAGGAAAGTGTGAGAGCATCGTCCATTCTCCAGAACCCATGTAAGCGCGCCATCATGAAACTGACGTACAGTACTGATGACCTTCTCCAAGCAGCAGAATTGTGCCATGATCTTCCAATGGCCTACTTCTTTGTAGAACCCTGAAGAGATTGCACCTCCTTAAGGATTGGTAAAAATATTGTGGCCATTAGAATGTAAACTCCCTGAGGGCGGGGGCTGTTTTTTTTTAATTTTATTTATATCCTCAGTGTCTAGAAAAGCGCCTAACACAGAGTAAACATCTAATAAATACTTGTTGATTAATTGCAGTAATCCTGTTCAGCTATCCTGGACTTGCCAAGAGACTCAAAATCAATTTGGTGGAAACTTTGTAAGTCAGGGAGCCTTCAGACTAACAAAGTAGGGACCATCATGTCCCAGAGAACAGTCATACTGGGCTTGCTGGAATCTGTGTTTCTGGTTTGCTTTGACTGGCTTCTTCCTTGCACTCACACCACTGATTGTTCTCATTGAGTATAGGCTGGTTAGCTTCAAGAGCGCTATGGTAGCCTTCCCCTCATCTAGATCCTTTGCAACACCGGGGGAAGTGCCAGAGCTATCAGATGTTATACAATCACTATTTAAGGGAAACCCTGCTAGGATGAGACTTTCCCTGGAAAAGGCATCACAAACTTGCTGCTCCCTTCCTCCTCTGTCTCAGAGCCCCACATGCCTTCTTCTTCCTACTACAATGACAGCATTAAATGTGGACGCTTGCTTTAGAAGATGCTCTGCCAAAGCGGCGATTGACTAGGGAGACAATGGGACAAAGAGCTTTGCTTCTGGAGTCAGAGGCCTTGGCTTCAAATCTTAACTCTGATGGTTATTTGAGTGGCCTCGGGTTGGTCATTTCACTTCCCTGGGCCTCGTTTCCTCTCCTATAAAGTTAGGGGGTTGGACTCATGAGCTTGGTCTTCTAGCTCTTGACTGGAATGTAGACTTCTAGATCAGGGAGTTTTAACTCGGAGTGTGTGGACGGATTTCAGAGGGTCCATGAACTTGGATGGGGAAAAATGACATCCTTATTTTTATAAACTTTGGTTTCCATTGTAATCCTAAGGATTTTATGCATTTAAAAATATTCTTCTGAGAAGGCATCCATAGACTTGACCAGACTGCACAAACGGTCCATGACACCGGAAGATCTGTCAACTTCAGGGTCTTGTTAGCCAAGAGCACTAGCTGCACAATGGCCCTGCCTGCTCTAGCCTCTTCCAGGATATCATGCTCCCTAGCATCTTCTACACGGGGACTCCTTCTTAGCAAGCTGATGACGTCTGCACATGCATGAGCCTCATCTCACTCCCAGTTACAGAAGTTTAAAGAGTTTGAGCAAATTGATGATCTCATTAGTATGGGAACTACTCCCTCTACTAGTGTAGATTGCAGCCCCATGGGGCTCGCTCATCCTATGCCATTCTTGCCCATGTTTTCCCATTAACTCTCCATAGAGGATCTGCCTGATGGTTCTTTTCATGTTTTGGACATACCCACGTGCTGCTTGGGCTGAGCCTCTGTTGTCTCTCCTTTTCACAATGTGACCAGCCCAGCCCGTCTCCTTGATAATGTCTTTTCGACCACTTCCTGGAAAGCACACAAGTTTTCGGTAAAAGCCTAGAGACTCCAGCTGGTGAGAAATCATAACAAATTTTAAAATATCCATACCCTTTGCCCCCACAAAGAGAACAGAGAGAGAAGGAAATTGAGATTCATCACACCCCTAGATTGATTACCATGAGACATTCTAAAAATATTTGGTCATCATCTCTCCCCTCCTTTTTTCTGAATTCCCATTTGACTTGGAACAAGAAAGACTTAGACTCTTTGCCCTGTTTAGTGTATTGTCCCTTGCTTACTTTCTCTTCTACCCGTCTGTTCTCAGTTTTCCCCAGCTCTCCTCTAGCTCTCCTTTTTATGCCTCCATTATTTGATTCCAATTCCTGTTTTCAGCTGCATTCAATGTCCACTGTACAAAAGTTCTGTGTATGGCACTGTGAACTCTGCCAATGCAATAAATAAATCCTCTTTCATCCCTGTTCAGCGAGTCTCAAATTAGAAAGTGGTCATCTAGGACAGCTCGATTTTTCTTGGTATTTTTCCTGAATGAGATGACCTCAGCTTGGTTGTAGTAATCCTGTTTGACCTGTAGGTATTTAATAACTCTATTCTGGAAGTAGTTCACTCCTCCTGCTCTGAAGTTTTGATTTCCAGTTAATTATTGGTGCCTCATGCTACTTTTAGGCTTATGATAACTCAGCCCTCATTTTGAAAAGGAAAAAGACAAAAGAGTTAGTGGAGTCTTAGAAGCTGCCTTGGGGACTTGCATAATGTTCTTGTAAGATAAAGTTACATTTAAAGTTGATTAAACTGTCTTGGGAATTTGTTCTCTAATCAGCTTTCAGGGAAAAAAAATCTCTTAGTATTTATGCTACTCTTGATGGATCCTGGCAAAAATTCTCCTTGACCCTTCCCTTTGATCCTGCCTCATCTGCCTCATTTTTTGCTAGGGATATTTTGGTTGGCAAGGATGGTCTTTCTTTAAAGCTATTCTTCCCGTCACCTTTTGCTTGTGAAAGAAACTGAACAAGACACAAAAAGGAGCTATTAATCATGCCATTTCCCCTTTCTTATACAAAAAGTCATGAGAATTGGAACAATGAACAATTCCCCTAAAGGAAATGTGAAGAAATGACAGAAAATAGTTGAGCCAACAATAATCCAGCTCACTGAACCTCTCTTGGTCAGTCTGGTTTAAAAGACCTGTGGGGAGCTCCAGAGGGAGCCATCCATTGTGCCCCCCAGGGAAGCCCCACAAATTGGGCTCACCCCAGAGATGTTGCTAGCAGCTCTTTGATCTGTGGAGCTCCTGCCTGGTCTATGCAAGCATGAATTTGTGTGAATTCTCAGCAAGGCCCAAATCACCTTTTGTAGGCAGGTTTGTGGGATCATAGAATTTGGATCTGGAAGTGACCTTAGAGATTACCCAATCCACCTAAAGCAGGAAACCAAGGCCCAGAGAGGGGAAGTCATTTGCCCAAAGTCACATAGAAGCAAAACAAGCATTTGAACTCCAATGCTTTGCTGCTGAATCCAGGGTTCTACCCACTCTACCTCCCTGACTGGAAGTGATTTTGATACATTTCCTCTCATCGATTATCTGATTTCCCCAGTACTGGCCTAAACTAAATGAGTGAAGGTGTAGTCTGCACCTTATTTCTGCACTGTATAGGTGTAGTGTGACAATGCTAGAGTGACAAATGGGCAAACAAAGACAGGTTTCCAGATGGGATAATTTCCATCCACAGAAAACATCAGGAGACTTAAATCCTACGTATATAACTTCTTGACATACCAGCTATTGTGTATCAGCAAAAAGACTGAATAGATGGATAGCTTGAAGAATGTAGAGCTGTCCCTTTGTACAGTGAAGAATTCCGAATGTGTTTAGCTGATGAAGAGGCCTTCTGCCTTCAGCTAAATCATGAATTGAATTAGAACTAGTGAGAGTTTTAAACATAAATTTGGAGTCAATTCCCATTTCTGGAAAGTCATTTATAGCTACATTTTTGCAGTACTTTACACAGTACTGGGATTTTAAATTAAAAATTGTAGCATGATGTTTAACTTACCTAACCTTTATGACAGTGAGACTTGGACCTGTCAGAGATGCCACATCTGCCCTCTACAACAGTTTTATCAGAATCCTTTACAAGCATTTCTTAACTCTAAATGGCTAGAGCTCCATCCCTCACTCTGCCGGTGAAATATGAAAATCCAGCCATCCCAACAGTCTTGATGTTGTGATGCAGGCCCCACAACAGCCGGGCTGGGCAGAATACTGGACGGGCAGGGAGATGGATGGCAGCAGATATCGAAGCTGTGGCTAGCATGGAGGAGGCTGAAGAGGGGAAGAAGTTGGAACAGTGAAGGACCCGCTGAAGAGCAGCGTCAAGTAACCAGCATGGTTGTGCAACATTTGGAGACAGCAGCCAATGGAGGGGCAGCCATCAGAAAGAAGGTGGTGTTTTTGGATGTATAGCCCGCAAGACAAAGATGTAGAAAGTGAACAGTAACACACTTTTTCAGTTCTGCCACAAGCCAATAGGTATGGTTCTTGGAAGTTGGAAATATTGAAAGACAAATAAATGCCAGTCTTTAGGTCATACCATGCACATCCATGGATAAAACAACCATAGCATCATTGATTGCAATAGCCAATAATATGTATTTATTAAGTCGACTCTCATAGTCTTTTTTCAGCCCAATTAAAGGAGCCATGGGATGATATCAATCTGGCCAAAAATAAACACATTCTACTGTTTTTGTAATAGGGATAGAGACTGGACCCATGATTTCATTGGTTCAAGAAACTTCCTATATCAATTTAGGTCAACCCTTCTCTGGGACTTACAGCCTTAGAGAGTTGCCTAGAATACTGAGAAGTCTAGGAACTTACCCACGTCACATAGCATGTGTCAGAGGTGAGACTGGAAAATCTTTTTGGCTTCAAGGCTAGCTCTTTATTCACTCAGTCAGTCCGTAAAAGTTTATGAAACACCTTATGTGAAGGTTCTGTGCTAAGCACTGAAAATACAAATAAGAGAAAGATAGTCCCTGCCCTCCGGGAGGGCATGTAGAAGATGGACGGAAGCAGATACCAAAGTTACCTTTGCCCTATGTCCTCTCTGTGCTTATAACATTTACAAGATTTGTGTCTCTGTTGGTGCAGAGGGAGGAATGCTAGACCTAGAGTCAGGAGACCTGAGTTTGAATCCTGGCTTTGATGCTTACTACCTATGTGACCTTGAGAAAGTCACCCCAACCTCTTTGGTCCTTACTTTCCTGTACAATGAAGGGGGTTGGATTAGAGATTTTTATGGTTTCTTTCAGCTTTAAATGTGTGGTTCTCTGATCCATGTCTTTATCACCTCATGTTTGGATTATTGCAACCTATTCTCTACTAACTTCTCTTTTTCTAGTGGATCTCATCTCCAGTAAATACCAGAACTTCTCCTTAAAATGTATTAGCCCACTGTTGTGACCATCTCTCTTTATGTCTAAAAATACTCCACTGATTATTATCTGTATTTAACTCAAAACATTAACCTTCATGGCCGTCCACTCATCTGTTCTTTATTAAATTGATCTGGAACCAATGTCCTCATTAGATGCTGCTATTGCTAGGTAACCTCACATCTTTTACTACATGGGAGGTATTGTGTGAGGCACTAAGGATACAAAGATAAAAAGTAACACAGCTTGCCCTCAAGGGGTTTGCAGTCATAGGAGGGAAATAAGATACGTGGGTAAATAACTGTAATGCTAGTTAAAACACTGGAGCAAACCAGCTTTGCTAGCTTCATTATTTGCTTTTCCAAAGAGAATCTGCCAGAAATCCTTCCATTTAGCTGCATCTTCCTCATTTATGGCAAGAAAGTCAATACTGATATGTTTCTGTTCCTCTGGTGGGATGCCAGCTCATTGGCCATTGGACCAGGATCTCACATTTCAAGTGCCACCTGCAGCTAATGTGCCATCAGCCTGAAAACCTCCACCCCATTTTCAGCACTCTGACATCAGTGCAGAGGCAGAACAGGGCTACCCAGGTCTTAGAACTCTGTTGTATTTCTCTTTGTTTCATGGGTTGTCATAGCCAAAGAACTCATTATCTCGGTGACCAACCCACTGGTGATGAACATCCTCCTATGGATCCAGGCTAATCTTTGGACAACAGACACAGTCTGTGCTTTTCAGCTGGAAGCACCTCCCAGAACTTGGACTCCCTGGGCATGGTTCCTGGGCGCCCTGGGGACACCTCTGAGCCAAGATGAGGTGTTGGAGTGGGGCCTTTGGGGTCCTTCCCTAGACCTGATTGCAAGTTATTTTGGTGATGTGTCAGTTTTTGTTGTACTGTCCCTGGCATCTCCCAGAAATAAGTACACATATGGGATCAAACATGTTGGTCGGCAGTCTTGGTGTGCTGGGAGCCACACTGTGTTTGCTCCTCAGGAGAAAAATGTACATTTCTCACTATTAGTTAGTGGCTAAATTTTGACATGGTGGTCTTTGGACAAAGATGGATTCTTTATTTTAAGTTTGTGAGTTTTCTTACATTAAATGCCAGCTTAAAATAGCTACAGCTTTCAGAGCGAGTGAATAAACCTCAAGAGCTCCTTGTTCACTTACTTTTCTGTTTTTCACGATGCTAAATGAAGTCCAGACTTCTTAGCCTGCTCTGTGCGACAGCCCTGTGTGTGGACCATTCCTATCCATGTACTTTTTACCCCAGCCAGCCCGGACCACTTGTGGTCTTCCTATACGCTAATGAGTATGCTCTTGAGAACTGAAGGGGCAGTGTGGTCAAGCAGAGAGAGAGTGCTTGGAGTCAGGAAGACCTGACTGGATCCCGTCTCAGCCTGTCCTGAGCAGTGAGACTATGGACAAGTCACTTGCCTCTCTTAGCCATGGCTTCCTTATCTGTAAAACGAGGGGAGTGAATTGTACGATCTTGAAGGTTCCTTCTAGCCCTGGAATTCTGCCATCATTCTACCTTCCGAAACAGTAAGACAGTAATAACAATGTAGCTGACAATTGTCAGAATGCCTGTGTGGTTCTGTACCAACTCTCCACGTGGAAGGGAGAAGAGGTGAACCATTCAGACACTAGAGAGCCAGATCCCACAAGCCTTTCATCCGGTCTATCACAGCGGTAGAACATTGCACACACTGCATCACAGCCTGGAGCCTCCCATACCAACGCCTCTCCTTCCCCAACAAACTCACAGCACAGCCAAGTCAGCCTGTTCAGCTCTAACAATCACGAGGGCGGCCATTAGCAGCCATAGCATCCCTCTCTCAGCATTTTCTGTGACATAACTTCCTTTTCCTGTCTGGAAGCTCCTTTTACCACATATGCCTAGGCTTCCTGTGACATAAGCAGGTCACATGGCCTATTAATGGGTGGGAAAGATCTTCAAATCAAAATTTCTACCACACCTTTCAGCCTTAGTCTGTACTATTCACATCCTCTGGTACAGAGCCTACACTTTCCACCCTTTGTTTGCCTTTTCAATGCTCCCCTCCTTCCATTGCCTTCTTCATACTGAAAACCTACCCATCCTTTAAGCCCAGCTCCAAGGCCACTTCCTCCCTGTGGTCTTCCCTTACTCCATCTCCAGATACATCAGATTCCCCACCAACTCCTCTCTGCCCCCCCCCAAGTTATACAAAGACAGGAACATGATCACCAATCACCCTACCCAGTGCTCTGCACATCGTCAGGGACCGCACCTGGGATTTCTTGTTCAAAGGAACTCCCTCCACGCTGTAGGTTGTTCCCTTCTCTGCAACTTTCCATCCTAGAGTGTTCCCTGTGGACTCTGAGAGGCTGTGATGGCCAAGATGGCTACAGGCCCACTGGCTACTATGCAAGTCTTTCTCTGCACCTAATAAGTACCTAAGAAGTGTTTTTTGAATGAATGGCTATATGAATACAGTAAAGGAGTACATAAGAAAAAAGGGAATATTTGATGTCATAGGCTAGGTTTCAGAGGGCAAAATAAAACATTCTGTTGGACCAGGATAGAACCAGGCTATGAGAGGAGCATTTTATGGGAAACAATAGAAGGAATTCTGTTTCTACAGGGTTAAAAGTACTCCTCCCAGCTTTGAGTGGTAGCAGAATATAAGACAGAGGTGACTGGTTCTAATCAGAGCTGTGAGCTAGCAGAACCAGGCTTCCGATCAGGTAAAAGGCTTGTACACATGCTTAATGAGCTGTTTGAGGGGGGCATGACATGGGCAGTTCAGGAGGTTGCATCTAACCAATGGAGAGCAAGTCAGGAAATTCCAATTGGGAATAGCATAAAAAGGTTGGCATCTGTCTGAACAAGCTGTACTCCATTAAGGGAGCTACTTATCTATTCAGATAGAATAAATATAATGAAAACCTTCCTGGCTTTCTAACGAGTATTTCTAGACTAAGCATGTTTCTCACAATTTGAAAAAAACTGAGGCTCTTTGGCTTGAAGAAGAGAAATTTAGGGGGATAGTATGTAGGATACATTCAAGCACTTTTAAGGGTTGGTCTGTGGAAGAGGAATTAGGCTCTTTCTGCTTGGCCCTCTAGGGGAGATCTAAAGTCAGTGGGATCGTGGTGGCTGCTGAAAGGAAAAACTTCTGTGTCATTTGAACTGTCCTCCTAGAGTGGAAAGGGTACCCTCAAGGGGCAGTGGAGTTGGCTGCTTCCTGGCCCTGTTGGTTGGTCTTGCATTTTTCTAGGATGCTGTGGATGGAATTCCAGGTCAGGTTGAGGTGAGAAGAGATGGCAGAGGAAGGCTGGTGCAGCATTGAAATTCTGTCATTATTTTACAGTGTGATTCTCTCAGCATTATAGAATGTTTCATACAAGTCTAGGTGTTGTCAGGTCCTGCTTTAGGTGGATTTAGGTTAATTATGCACTTTTAAAACCTTAAATTTAATGTGGTTCACTTGTCAAGATCTTTGTTTATGAAAATTATTTCAACTGTTAATCTCATTTGGATATTACATGATCTTTCTCTTATTTTACATCTATTTTAGATTCGACCATCTCTGAAGGAACATCCTCATCTTTTTCCACCTTCTCCATCTCATCCCCGGACTTAGCCACTCCAGAAAACATCTTTTATCCTTTAGGTCTGCCTTCTGGTGGACCTTCCCTTAGGCCTTCATCCCACGGGCCTTCCTCCTCCTCTGTGCTCTTCAAAGAGATGCCGGTCAGGGTTAACCACCCCTTTGTGCCTTTCCCAACCTCTTCAGATGAAGATGAGAGTGATAACATCAACCTGTTAGATATCCTCTCTGATAATTCCAATTCTGCAGACACTCGAACTCTTAATGCTACAAGAGGAAACTGGATCACTTTCCCCATTCAGGACATGCAGTGCCTGATCTCGGCATCGGATCCTACTTCACTTGGGAGCTTCCCAGGGAGCAAACAACTCCCTGAGGCACCTGGTACTGACACATCCATCATGGCAGAATTGGTAGAGATCAAAAATGCTATTAGGAGACTGCATGGAGATCTGACTGCCGTGGTCCAAGAGCTTCGCATCGTCAACAGCCACCTGGTGAGCATGGAGGCTGAGAACAGTCAGCAAGGCACTCAGCAGGTCAGCAAGCCTCTCCTGCCCACAGATGGCCTGAGTCAGTTTTGACCTTCCAGAAGACAATGGTAGTGCCGTCCCCACTCCTCCTTCCCCAAGAAGCTAGAGAGTTGACCTTTCACAGATTTCTGGTCTCAGCAGCAGGATTAGTGTGGCAATTTCTCTTTTTCTTTTAAATTTATTAGCAAATATTTCTCTAATCAGTAAGTAAATTTGGGTGGTAGTAGGAGGGTGTGTGTCTTTCTTTTTTAAGGGAGAGAAAAGATTTTATGTTTGACACACATTTTCAGGTTCTAGATAAAAGCCCAAGGGGATTTTATCTTTGATGTGCTGTTCAGAATGAATAAAACTGTAGTAAAAAGCCCTCTCTCCCAACCAGATCCCTCTGTTCTCCAGTTCATAAACAAGGGCATCACGAACCCATTTGTATTCAGTTACATAAAGCCCCTTTGTTAATATACCTTAGCCGTGGGGTAGGAGGAGTTTGGTCTACCTGGACCATTACATTTATTGCTACGATTGAGTCTGCAAACTATAAACCCGAGGTTATGGCTCCCTCTCTTTGGTGTCTTGGTCAGCTAGGAATTAAATAGAAATGAAGCCCCTATGTCCTCCTACAGGGCCCTAAGTAGTTGTCAGTTACAGCTTTTTATTGTTCATTTAAATTAAAATATAACTACAAACATTTGCTGGCTCATTTCTTCTTTTGTTAAGGGAAATAAATTGGTTGTCTTTATCTTATTTTTTCTTTTCTTGGTAGACTAGGCTGGCCTTTCAAACATAGACAAGACTTGATGATTCGAAGCCAAATGACAGTTTGGTGATTATCCTGGCCCCTTGCTACTCCTCTTCTGGGCTTTTGCTACTTTTTAAGCCTGGCCACCAGGTTTAAGAGTAAAGAGATCTGGGAATGGCAGCAAAGAGCCTGTGACACTGAAAAGTCCATTCCCCAAGAGCTTGGATGGTCTTTTAAGAAGGTTAAACTGAGGACTGAATCAGGTTTTTCAATAACATTTAAATTCATGTATCTGTGTTATTTTTGTCACATTTAGTTCTATAGGCATCTCTTGATGCCTATAAATTTAAAAAAAAAACTTTGCAGCAGCTTGTCACAATTTATTTAATGAGCCAGTCCAGGAAGGTACAATAAATGGAATCTCCATTCTCTATTATTCATCTGGTTTACTAGCCTTACATTGGTGATTATTTCAAGTTATTTCTAATCTTCTTATTTAAGTTCATCAAACTTGAATGTTTTTCTCATTGCAGAATTAATCATAACAATTATTATCAGTACAGACCTGTGCTTTCATCCCAGTGTAGAAACTCCCTGTTCTGTTGCAGATTGACAGCTCTTCCATAACCTATAATCTTAATAACTTGGGATGCTATGAGGCCAACTCATTTGCCCACAGTAACACATGTCTGTGTCAGAGGACTCAAACCCAGGTCTTCCTAACTCTGAGAACAGCCCTCTCTCCGCTGTTCCCATGCTGCCTCTCCACTGTGGAGTATACACAGATAGATTGCCTTTGGTGGCTCATTATAATTAGTAGTACCTTTTTTAATCCCTCAAGTACAGTGCTAAGCACATAGCAGGCTTTCAAAAAATGGTTGTTCAGTGAACAAATAAATGAGTGAATAAATGAGGGAGAGAGTGAAGTATTGTGTTCGTATATATGGTTCTGATTTTAAAATAACCAGTGTAACACAATGAACTCTAGGCTAATTAAACCAAGACCCCTGATGACACACTGCTCTATCCCCCCACCCCAAGAAAAGACATTTCCCCAAGAACTAAAAAGCAGAGTTTTAAATAGGTTGGGATTCTGCAGGATTTCTTAATGAACCTGGGGAAGGGACCTTCAAATATAGATATTTAGGGGACAGGAACTCCACTCCCTTGGTGACATTAAGAACCTCTCTGAAAAAAAAAATCTGTGGATATTTATTGGCAAGAATGGTGGGGAGGGATGCCCTTTTAAGTCATTCACTTTCCTGGCCCCTCCTTACACCTTCCCTGCATCCCAAACATCTACTTCCAGTTCCTGGGACCAAAGTGTCAGGTAGCCAGGAGCTTGTGACCAACTAGGCAAAAATTAGGTCCTCTGGGAAATTGCCCCTGAGAGATTACTTCAAGTTCCAAGTAGGTTTTACGTAGCCCATATACTTCAGTTGGTTAATTAACACAATTAACAAACACCTTCCTTTGGGTTTCCATTTAGCTGTCTCTATAAAAAAGGATAAAGAAAACCCGGCTTGATGAGCTGAAGAGGGGACTATATCCTGATTCAATCTGAGGTCTTTTTGTGAAAGAAAAAAACTTCCTTAGACGGTATTTCTTCAGGAGAATAGTTCTCTTTCTCCTTGGCACTAAGGGCTGCCTACTTCGAGATAGGCCTGTTTTTGGAAATGAGTTTTCTCTTGCCTGGTTTCCTTGCTCTTACGAAAGCCTGTCACCACCAAAGATTCCAGGAAACTGATAGATCAGAAATGTGCAGTTTCGTTTTCAGCTTTCGGGCAACGGCAGAAGATGAGACATCAGGATTCTGAAGTGCCCAGGGGCTGGCCAAAGAAAGAGGCCTAGCAGCAAATGCCTTCATTGTTTTGAAAATGAAGTGTGGTAGATTGGTAGGATTTCAGGTTTCCCACAATCCACTCAACTAAGAAATTGGTCAAACAGATTTGAAAAACAGACCACTGGAGGCTGTGGTGGCATTTCTTCCCACCAACTGTTTTCAGTTTAACTGGGCTGCCCCTAGCTAGGCTTTTTCTGTTTTCTTGTGTGCCTTCATTTTATCAAAGGGATATTGAGAACAGACTGTGGAATTAATATATAAAATAAAATTTAGGTTGGTTTGACTGTAACTTTTCCGCCAGGTTGTACCTTATTTTTAACAGCAGCATTCTGAAATGTGATGAAAGAGTTTCAATATGTGGAACGGAAGCTTTTCTTTCTTCCAGGTTCTAAGTGATTCGAGGAGGCCAAGCATATTATTGCTATACCAGAAAATATTCCCCATCTTTTATCAGCAGGCAGACTTAGGAAAAGAGCAAATTGGCTCAGAAGGAACTGCATTTTCAAGATGATTTTGTTTGGTTATTTTGAATTCTGTTTTCTCACTGAGGGTGCCAAAAGTTTTCAGCGATATGGTAATTATTGCAAAATGATGCCTGCAGGCAGTCAGAGCTATTCGAATAGAGGAAAAAACCACCCTCCAAAGCATTGTGATATGGTCTGTGTAGTTGGGTACACTGCAGGTTGGCTCTGGTCCCCTCAATCCTTATTGTACCCCTTCCTCCCTAATGGAGAGCCCAGGACCTGGGGACAGGCAGGGTTCTACTCATCTGTTCCAATCACAGAGGGGCCTTTTTCTATTGCCACAAGGTACAGCCTCTGAGAGTTATTTAAATTTGTTCTTATTAAGAGATCTTAGCACATCCAAGAGTGTGAAAACATCACTAGCAGAAGAGGACTGTAACAATTTATCAACTTGGTAGGCCAAACAAATAATGTTTTGATATGCTAACAGTCTCCGAAGACACCGATGATCAGTTAGATTACCAAAAGTATTGCTCCAAACAGTCAGAAGGAGTGTAGAGTTTTATGACGTGCAGATTCTTCATGGACATTGATTTTAGCCATGGTATATATGTGCATGTGTCTGTACTGATACCCATAACTACATCTCTGTATGGGGAGAGTGTATTTTTACACACAGATAAAAACGTGACTTTACAAGACTTAAATTTCCAATGGTCATATTCCAACTGGGTGGCCTTGGGGGAGACAGGATGGAGGGAAAGAGGAAGAGGAAAGCTCTGAGTCAAAAACAACTGCCCTTTGTTCTCCATTTGTTAAAACCTACTATGTGCAAGTGTCTTCAAGGTCTCCAGAGACCTCCTAAAGGCCAAAGTCAATGGTTTTTTCTCAGTCCTCATCCTTTCTGATCTTCATGCAGCAAATGATGGAATTTGCTAAGTATGAATGTTCCCTGAGGCTCTATCTTTCGGGCCTACTCCTTTCTCTCTAAAAGAGTGATATGTAAGCCTTCAAGTGCTATATGAATATGTATTATTGTAATAAGTGACATGAATAGAGGGATTCAAGATCTGTGAAGCATTTTACATCCATTAGCATATGTAAACACAGTTACTTCCACATATCATTGTATGGCATTGCTGTAATTCTTCCCATTGGGGCCACCGCCATCTTGGAATACATTCCATTTGTCAACATCCTCCCTAAAATATGGCACTCAGAACTGAATCTAGTACTTCCACTAGATGTGATCAACAGAATTCTTACCCCCTTTCTGCTGACACTGTACTTCTATCAGTGAACCCTGAGATCACATTCACTTTTGAACTGCTGGCCTCCCCTGGATGAGCTCATCTTAAGCTTGGGGTTCAATTATGACCTTAAATCTTTTTTATATCATCCAACCACATCTCGGGGCAGCTAGGTGGTGTAGTAGATAGAGCACCAGGGCATGCCGGGCCTGCAGCCAGGAAGACTCATCTCCATGAGTTCAAATCTGGCCTCAAATACTTCCCAGCTGGGTGACCCTGGGCAAGTCACTTCATCCTGTTTGCCTCTGTTTCTTCATCTGCAAAATGAACTAGAGAAGGAAATGTTAAACCACTCCAATATCTTTGCCAAGAAAACCCCAAATGGAATCACGAAGAGTCAGATTCAACTGAAACAACTGAACAGCAACAAAAACAAAACCATATCTCTCCTATCACATGCTCATCTAATTATTTTATGGGCACTCTCCCAACTAGAGTCCCTTGAGGTCAGGGACTCTATCTTAGACATTTTTGGATATCTCCTCTCCCAGCTTGAGTGTGCAGGTCATCACACACACACACACACACACACACACACACACACACACACACACACACACACACACACACACACACACAGAATCCCCTGCAGATAATAGGTGCCTGATAAATGCTTGCAGAATGAATAATCCTCCCTAGAGAGATGGTGACATAGAGAAGGCCACAGATGTTAAGTGACTTGCTTAAGGTCACACAGAGAGTTGGGGCAGACTTGGAACTAGAATGCAGGGTTCCTCATACTCAGTCTTCTCACATTCTAATCACTTTTACCCATTAAGGGCCTTTTCTTCAAGACCAGCTCAGATACCACTCTGGCCATGAAGCCTCTTCTAATCCCCCAAACAGAAAAGGGTCTTTATTTCTTCACATTTCCTTGTAACATTCTGTCTACACCTCCCCTTTCCTTCCATCATTTTTATGTCCATCTCCCTCCTAAGTCACGTGTAAGCTCCTTGAGGGAAGGGAGGGTGTCATTTATTGATCATTACCTCTCCAAGGCAGTGTTTCACAGTGGTTAGAGAGCCATCCTCTCCTAAGTCTTAGACACAGATTGACCTGGGAGGGCTTAGTCAGTGCTGGTATTTGAGGAGGGGAGTGTGGGGGAGCTGTCATTTCCTCCTATTAGTTTTTCTTCTCCTTTAAGTCCAGAATCAGAATATCAGCAAACCTCAGGGATCCTCCCTGTCTTGGTTTTTCACAGAGGAAGAGACTTGCCCAAGGTCACTGAGCCTGATCAGAAATCAAGGGGCCTGACTCCCTGCCCAGCTCCCACAACTACAAAGCTAGTGTATGTAGCTCTCCTGCCCACCTAATTCTCCTTCTTTTTTCTCACCGGCAGCTGAGGTGGAGGGGAGGACCATCAGTCAGTCGTGGAACTTTAGTGAGCGCTCACATGCTGGGCACTGTGTTCAGTGAGCTCCCATTCTAATGGAATGAGCCTCTGTCCAAGGGTCAATTCCGTGGTGAGAGGGACCATTCCAGGTCCCATTAATGTATTCCCGTGTCAGGCCCTGTTCTATTGCCATCACGCACATGGCATGGAACAGCCTAGGAGTGGGTCATTTTTATTTAGGCAACATCCATTTACTCCTGAAATCCACTTGCTTCTAGAATGTACTGTATCTTTTTTTCCAACCAAAGATAAGAATTGGAGATATATGTAGAGAAAAAAGGGTGCAGCATACAGTGGGAAACTAAAGAAGGAATTCAGGTTTGAATGCAATTATATCAAATTGTGCTCTACTCCAAATTGCATAGCTAATATCCTTACTTCTGCCAAAAAAAATCGCATGAAATCCTCAGCATGGGAAACTGCACGGTTCTCCTCAAAATCTCAAACTGCTGATTGCCGCAAAGCCCGTCAGCAGCTTTTTTATATCAAAATTCTCCGGATGGCACTATATTCAAATCAACAGATTCATCAAGCGTTGTATTAGCACCTGATATGTATGAGACACTGTGCTAGTGCTGGAAATACAGGACCTGCCTTCAAGGGAACTACCCCAGGCACATAACAACTAAACAAAGGATGCTGCCCTTGATGGAGATGAGGAGGGAGTGCATTCCAGGCACTCCTCGGGAAGGGAGACACAGATAGAGATAGAGAGAAGGGGAGAGAAGGAGAGACAGAGAGTGAGACAGAGATGGAGAGGAGAGGGAAGGAAGGAGAGAGGGAAAGATGGGGAGGCAAGGAGAGAGAGAGAGAGAGAGAGAGAGAGAGAGAGAGAGAGAGAGAGAGAGAGAGTGAGGAGGGAGTAGGGAGTAAGGGGGGCAGAGAGAGGAGGGAGAGCCAGCTACACCCCAGGATCATTGTGAGGACCAAATGAGATAGACCCTGTAAAGTGCTTTGCACACACTAGAGTGCTACATAAATGCTGCCATTATTCTTGTTAAATGGATATAGAAGAAAGCTTGGCTAACCTGTTGGAAAGCTTTCAAGGTACAGGAGAGAGAAGAGGCAGGTCTTAAAAGATGACCTCTATTTTCTGATTAGTAGGAGGTGAGATCTGCTGAGGGAGGGAAAGCAGGCACTGGGGTCTGGAGAAGAGAAGAGCATACTTTTGTTGGAACAGCCACTAAGTGAAGGGGGCTACAGGTGAATCGAGGAAGAAAACTGATCTCAGAACAACTCACATGACCAGCCCAGGGTGGCGGGGTGGGGGAGACAGTGGAGAGACTTAAGGAGTCTCTAGGGGGTCTAGGGGACTCAGTCGGCGACCCTCCCTTGCTCCCCACCCCACTCTCTCAGTTTGTGTGTTCTTGTCCTTCCATAGAGAATCCACCCCAAATGTAGAAGGCAGAATCCCAGGATCCACTTGTCCTCCTATCTCTGGGGCACAAATGGCAGGAGCTCTTGGCCCATCCATCTGCTGGCTCTAACTCTTACCACATGACCAGCCTGCCTCTTCCATGTGTGCAGTGATCACTACAGGTTGCAGCTTACTTAAGACCATGAGCACAAACTCCCATAGCCCATTCTATCTCACTGGCCCCAGACCCCCAGCTATGCTTTATCCATCACCTCCAGGCCATCCATGTACCCTCCACCTCTCCCTCTGGGATCAGTCATCAACAGTACTATTGCCCCTAGGAAGAGAGTTGACCCACTCTCTATCCCTGTGACTTCCCAAACCAAAATACCCTTCCCTGACCACCATTTTCCTGTATTCCTATTAGAACGTAGGTGCCTAGAGTGCAGAGATTAATGCTCTTGGGTATTTGTGAGCACAGGGTCTAGTGGAGTTCCTGGGCCAAGATGCATTCCTCCATTCTATCACCCACCCCCAACTGGAAGGAGCCCAAGAATCCTCTAATCCGAGTCATAACTCAACAGGAATCCTCTCTAGGATTCCATCCTCCGAGATTCTATCCTCCATCTTCTCCAGCAAGTGGCCCTCCAGCTTCCCTTGGGATCTCTCTAATACCTACCCAACTCCCCCCAAAATGGCATAGGCTGCCTTGTTGGAGTCAGGACTCTCCATGACCAACCAGGGAGCCATCTCATTTTAGGATAGTGCTAACATAGAGGAAGTTCTTTGTACAGATATTTTTTTCTTAGCATCTCTTAGAGTACCTTAAGGTTTTTACCTATGTTATCTCATTGGACCCTGACAACAACCCTAGGAAGCCGGTGCTTTTATTCTGCACATTTTATGATGGGGAACCTGAGTCTGAGAGAGGTAAAGTGACATGCCCTGGGTCACAGGGTAGTGTCTGAAGTTAGACTTAAACCCACATCCTCCTGACTCCAAGTCCATTGATTCATCCACTGGGCCATCTGGTCGTCTGGAAAGTTGAGGTTCCACCCATCCTTCCTACTTCTGCCCTCTGGGTCCAGATAATTCCTCTTCCATGTGACAATACTGCAGATATTTGAGGGCAGATAGTGCTAGTCAAATACTTCAAGGCAAATCATGAGGACAGAGGAAACCAAAAAGAGAGGCCAGCCTTCACAATTCCCATCAAAGAATAGATAACTCACCAAGATCACAAAAAGTTGAGTGAGTGATGCAGAAAATAAAGGCGTAAAGTGGGCTATCAGTTTAACAAGTCTGAGATTGGAAACTGTGATAGAAATGCCGATAATAGACCCACTGCGGGCAACTTCCATCGGCAGCTTGAAAGCCCTGCTGGAAGGGGCATAATGGGGGCCTAATTGAGGAGAAGTTTGATCAGAAGACAAGCGGCCTATGATGGAAGATTGGCGAGATGTGAGCATCACACCTCACTGGAGGCCACCTCAAGTGGACCTAATCAGAGCCTTTCTCAAGTTGATGAATATATTCAGTCAGGTACCAGCAGGAACAATCCCTGCACTGCCCTTCCCCACTCAGGGATGAGACAAGAGCACATCAACCTGGTGCTGTCACAAAACAGGAATCAAAAACCTGTCCTCCATTTGCAAGGAAACAAACCCTTATAGTCAATACTTATGCTATGGTTTCAACCCAGCCCATTGTCATCTGCAGGCATGACCCAGAGTACAAAATGCCTACAAAGGAGGTGGGTGACTCTCCAATTTGATGGACTGCCCAGTGCTCTCCCGTCTATATCTCCATGAAGTGGAGAATTGAAAAGAGTTCTGAGGAAGTCCATCTGGCCATCCTCTTGGATCAACCCATTGCTCAGTTCCACCCATAGCTGCTCCACATTTGCCAGTGGCTGACCGAGTTACAGCCTTACCTCCCCTTTTCTTGCCCCATGGGCCCCAGGTTGTGGCTTTTCCTCTGCCTGTCTCTAAGGATCACTGGGCTATTCCAGTGGATGGTGTAGTGATGGCACAGGCACAGTCCAAGAGTTCTGTTTGAATGGGAGTCTAGGATAGTCCTGGGGTGCACTGAGCAGGGATGGAGATGCTCACTTTCCCCTCATTCCACCATATCAGTGGCTGCCTGAGCTGGCATGGGGACAGGCAGCAGTGATTTACATTCATAGAATCATGGAACCTCAGAGTTGTGAGGGTACTCAGAGGCTCACCCTTAAACAAAATTCTTCTGGGTAGCATGCTCGACAAGAGGTCACCTAATCTTGGTTTAGTGAGGGGGAATCCTTCACTTATTCATTCATCCATGAAGCATTTCTCAAGTGCCTACTATGTGCAGAACACCACTCTAGTAGCCCCTGGAGGGGATACAAAGTTTAGATAAAACCTAATCCTGTCCTCATGGAGTTTACAGTCTAGTAGGAGGATTAGACAGACACACACGATGAAGTGAATTAGGAAGCATGACCTCTGAGGCCTGAGGGCGTTGGTTACTACTACTAACAGAACCAAAGTAAAAGAATCACTTTGGAGTTGTGCTTTTAAAGGTAGATAGAAATTCAGCACTCAGGAAGACCTATGTCTGAATTTCACCTCCAACTCTTACTCATCTGATTCTGAGAAAACCACAATCTCCCTGACCCAGTTTCTTCATCTGCAAAATGGGAGAATTAGTACCTGTGGTGCCTCCTCCACTATCATTATTGGACATTTCACCCATAAGTATTTGAGGAGAAATTCAAGGAGCATTTATTAAGCACCTTCTTTGTGCAGAGACCTGTTCTGTGCCCTAGGGGAAATCAAGAGTGAAGCCACTACCATTAGTCACAGTTAACACCACTGAGTTGACTAGGATTTATTAAATGCCTACTTTGTTCCAGGCACTATGCTAAGTGCTGGGGACACAAAGAAGGCTAATGCTCTCTACAAACTACTTTTGGAGGTTCATAGCTTCAAAATGCAGTTAGAGATCATAGATTTGGAGGCAGCATTGCCTAATGGATAGAAAACTGGCTTCTAAGCCAGGAAGACCTAGGTTCCAGTCTTGCCTCTTAATCTTCTCCAGGCAGCTGCAGCTTTAGACTAACTAGGCTGCAGACAGGATGCCAGGGGAGCTCCCTGTATCAAGGGTCTGGTCCCTGTCTATATAGTGCAGAGGGCTGGTTGTGCAGTCAGAGGACCTGGGTTCAAATTGCCCGTGTGACCCTAGGCAAGGGCAAGTCTCAGTTTCTTCATCTAAAGGAGGAGGTTGAACTAGCCTACCTTTAAAGTGCCTTCCAGTTCAAAATGTGTGATTCCAAGGGAGCTCAGAGGTATCTAATCTAACCACTCATTGCCTTCTGTACAACAGTCATCTCATGGTAATGAGCATTTTCTGCAGGTTCCATATGGAATCATTACTCTTAAAACGGTCTTTCTTATAGTAGAACTTCTAATTTTGCCTTATTTAATCCATTAGCATAATTCATCACCTTTTATGCTGGGAAATTAGTGTTTCCTCTGTGGCTCATTCATTTCTGCTTTTTTACCTAAAGAGGCCAGAGTTCATAGAAACAATATTATGTAAAAGCTAGAAATGCTTCTGATTCTTCAGATGAGATGAAAGGGGGGGGGGGGAGAAAGCTTATCAGGCTGATTTTGTCTAGACACCTAAATGGCAATTTTTAGGAGGATGAATTTCAATGACTAATCTATTGAAATTGGCTACAAGATTATTCCACTGCAGGGGCCCTAGATCAGAAAAGAAGGCACATTATGCAGCCTCTTTGCGTGCAGCCATTACCCTCTGCAAAAAAGAAAGTAAATGTCACTGCTTGTGGATGAATCGATCGGTCAGTCAGTTCATTAAAGAATAGTCAGAGTTGGGATTGCAGAAGTCACCTGGTCACCTGGTCTCAGCCCTCATTTCGCCAAGGAGGAAGCAGAAACAGCATGGTGCAGTAGTAGCTAGAGTTCTGAGCCTGCAGCAGGGAAGAGCCAGGTTCCAGTTCCATGTCAGATACTTCCTAGCTGAGTGACCTTGGACAAATTACTCATCCTCTCTGGGCTCCACTTGGGCAGGGACTGTCCTCTTTTTGTATCACCTGTGCTTGGCACATAGTAGGTGCTTAATGAATATTTACTGATTGATTTGTAAAAAGTTCAAGAGTTGGGCTTGATGATGGTCTGTGATCCTAGGTGATGTCACTTGTCCAAGGATGACTAGCAAGGTAGAGAGTGGCTGAGCTGAAACCAAACCCATGTTTCTTGAGACCCAAGTCTGAGGCTGTCTCTATAACACCAAGTCTCAGAATCAAAGGATCAGAACTTGAAAGGGACCTTAAAGGTCACTTAGACCAAGCACTTGTCCAGGATCAGGGGAGTGATTTGAACTCAGGTCCTCTGACTCAAGAGCCAGGGGTCTTCTCATTGCCCCCCCAAGCTCACCTCTCCCCAGCTCATTTCCCTCTGGAATGGGGTGCATCTTCACTCGTCAGCCTCTCACAATCCAGGGGGAAATGCTGCTCTTCTCTCATAAGCCACAGCCAGTCTGAGGCCAAAACAGGCTGGCAAAAGGCTCCATGAGTGGTTTCGTTAATGGACAAGAAACAATGAATGGCGCCCCCTGCCTGAGCATTATCCACACTTCCCCATCTATCTGGTGCTCCCATTGTGTGAGGGCCATTCACTAGAGGAGAAGGGAGAGTGGAATTCATGTCATGGGGGCTCAGGGGCCCAGGGGCAGGACAGATTGGAAAGGGCAGTCACCTCCCTCTCACATCTTCCTGACCAGATCCCCAGCAGACCCTTATTACCAAATAGATGGAGCCCCTCAGGAGACAGAATTCCACAACAGGTGCAGAACCAGTGAAGGGAAAGCATAGATTCTTTTGGTTTGCTCATGTTCTTGACTATAAAAGATTACATGAGAGGCAGAGTAGAACAGTGGTTAGAAAGCCCCCAAAGCCAGCAAAGCATTTACCCTTCTGGTGCATCAGGCATCTCCCTAAGGCTGTAAGTTGCCCAGTAGATGCTGACTTGAATTGGTAGAGAGAATTTCTTCACCCAAGGTGAAATCACAGGACTGAAAAATAAAAGATAAGGAATGCAAATAATCCTGCTCCCCCCAAAAAATATTTAAGAATATGTATGCTTGTTAGCCAGGAAGAAACATTCAGCACCCAGGACAGGGCCTGCAGGCATTACAGTAGCACCCTGACTGTCCCAGCAAGGATCAAGGCACCAGCTGGTTGAAGCAAATGAGACTGTGATGCTAATGCTCTGGAGTGTTATCTATTTTTAGCAGCACTCAGTGAGGACTTATTGGGTGCCTTCTGTGCCCCAGATCGGGCTGCGCCCCCTCACCTCTCAGGAGTTGCTGCAGGATCACCAGCAATTTCTCGTGTGTCAACTCTCTTCTTTCTAGTCAAGTCAGCCAGCGTTTATAAATCACCTACTGTGTAGGGCACTGTGCAAAGTGCTGGGGATGTAAAGAAAGGCAAACACAGAATCCACCTTCAAGGAGCTCACATTATAATGGCAATTATAAACAACTATGTGCAAACAAGATACAGAGGGAAGACCCTGCCTCAAAGGCAGAGCAGCTATCAGCAGCCATTAGTAGCCATCAGTTCATGGTGGACCCCAAAGCTTTGGGTGCCCTGATTGCATTCCACGGTGGCTGAGCCACCACCTTGTGAGGTCAGGGGATGACCTAGTTAAATTCTACAGTCATTTAATAAATAAGCCAAGTGCAAAGTTTGGGGAAAAGCAGGAATCAGGATGGGGGCCTGTCAAGCTGGAGAGGCTTTCAGAACTTTCCCTGGCTCCCCATTGCCTCTTGATCCTAGCATTCAAAGCTCTCCTCATTTCTCCACTTACTTTCCCTTTTCTCTCATGATCCCTCTTTATGTATACTCATTCCTTCTGTTCTAGGAAAATTGGGCTCCTCTGTTCTTTGAATCACTCCCTCCCTAATTCTTCCTTCTGAACTAGCTAGGACAGCCAGGGGAAAAGGAGCTTGTGTGTGTGTGTGT
>CM053623.1:236859681-236972565 GCA_028646595.1 Phalanger gymnotis
CCAGGATATGGGAAAGGGAGGGACACAGCTACAAAGCGAGAGAAATGGGGGAAGGGGAGGGGGAGGGTAAGGAATGAGGAGAAGAAGGAAGGCAAACGGAAATGCATAAGGTGGAAGAAAGCTTGGGAAGGGATACCAAAAAAGGTAAAGAAAAATGTGATGGGGTGGAGGGTAGGAAAAATGAGGAGATAGAAGAGAAGAGAAGGAGGAAGAGGAGGGGGAGGAGAGAAAAAGAGGGCAATGAGGCATGAACAGATGAACTCTTCCCCCAAACCCCATGAGCAGAGAAAGAGAGAGAGCTGAGCAGAGGCTGAAGGATGTGGGTCAGGGAGCTGTGGGAAGGCTTCCCAGAAAGGGCATTTGATGGGTGGGCAGGGCAATGGAATTGGGAGTCCCAAACACCTCGGGCACTGGAACCGCCACTCACACAGATGGAGGCTCGTGTGAGCCCCAGAGTTCTTCCTCTCTAGTCCCTACGGAACCCGGGAGCACCCCTTTTGGGAATCTTCTAGCGCTCACTGCCTGCTTGCACCCCACAGACTCACCCTTTATTACCCACTTGCCAAAACTGCCATCATCATCAATAACTACAAACCTGTCCTGGTGCCCACTAGGTGCCAGGCCCTGCTCTTGGCATGGAAGACACAGATCTAAAAGACAATCCCTGCCTTTAGTGGGTAGAATGCTGGATTTGGCACCAGGAAGACCTGGGTTCGATGTCACTCCCCTGGGTCTCAGTTTCCGCCTCTGTAACATCAGGGTGTTGGACTAGATGGCCTCTGGGGTCCCTTCCAGCTCTGGAGCTGTGACAGTCCCAGAAACCCAGGCTGCTGGCCTCCAGATCCACTGCTCCTGCACCTGAGTGGGGTGCTGTGCATCCACATCCCTGCCCTGCCAGCTTGGGGTGCAGAAGGTATTCTAAGGACCGTGTTTTCCAAGCTCTGAGGTGCTCTCTGAATGGGGCCATTGCCTTCGCTCACCCCAACGTGCTGGGGGTGAAAGGCTTGCTTTTCTCACTCTCCCCAAGGCCAGAGCAGGAGGTGCTAGAAAAGAGATGCCTGTCTCTGGTCTGTGCGCCAGGTGGTCTCAGGGCGTCCCCAGACCTGCTGTAGTGTGGTACGGCTTCCTCTTCTCCAGCCCCTTCCCCTCCTGCTGCCTTCCTCCTCTCCATCCTCTCACCTTTCCCTCCATCCCCCTGTAGCCCTCCTGTTACCATGGCAACGGCAATCTTAGGTCGGGCTGCCGGCTCTAGGGAAGCCTCCTCTCCACCGATGCCGCCCAGCCAGACTCTCATTTTCATCAGGACCACAATGGTGGTGGCGCCTAATCACACACAGATTAATACCAAATTCATGACTGTTAGCCGGCTTAAAATTCATGAATTCAGTTTGACACAAAAAGTGCTGATGGGAGAAGTTTCTCTTTTCTTAAGAAACAAACAAACAAACCCGAACAGAAAGAACGTTTCAGGCAGATTCCTTCCCTCCCCCCGCTGTCACTCCAGGCAGCCTGTGCATAATTCCACTACTTAATAGGTGAAGAAGAGAAAAATAAAGATAGAGAAGACCCCTGCTCACTTCCCAGGGCCGGCTGAGGACCCCGGCTGGACGCTAGACCCGGAGTCCGTGCAATGTCCACTCTGCCTCAAGTCACAGCCTCAGAGATGCAGAGCTGGAAGGGGCCCCAGACTCCAATTACTCCAGAGGGAAACTGAGCCAGAGAGGGAAAAGGACTTAACCAAAGTCATCTTGAGAGTAAAGGACAGAGGCAGGATTGGAATCGAGGTCTTTTGACTCCAGGTTCTTTCCACCGTTCTACATCGACCCTCGCCATTCAGTTCTCTTATAGCCAACTGAAGGCTGAACAAACACACTCCCTTCTACAGCTCAGGGCTAGCGGCTTGTTTCGTTATTAAGTCTCTCTCTGGGTTCCTGACACAGTCTAGCAGGCATGGATATCTTGGAGATTACTAAGACCGTAGAAAACCTCTTTCTAATTGGTTTGTCATCCTCTACCCCAGCCTGAGTCAGGGAAAATCTCTCTTTTCAGGTTATTTTCCTTTTCTGAATCTGAAGCCACTTACTCAAAGGCAAAGCAACATAAAAGTAAATACTTGAACAACGATTTCAAAAGGATAGAAATATACATGAGCATTAAAGAGTATAGCAGGTTGCAACATGATTTATAGCCAAAGGAGTTGAATCTTCCTCCTCCTTAATGCTGGTTGGAGTGGGAAGTCATTCAACAAACATTTATTAAGCACCTATTGTGTACCAGGCACTGCACTAAGTGCTGGGGTTACAAGAAGAGGCAAAGGACAGTTCCTGCCCTTGAGGAGCTTACAATCTTTGGGCTCCCCACTCTGAACAATAAAATGAGATGATCTCTAATTCAACAAACATTTATTATAAAGCACCTATTATGTGCCAAGAGCTGTACTGGAGTCCAGGGAGATAAAGACAAAAGGAAAGTCAGCCCCTGCCCTATAGAGGCTTCTATTTTACCGAGGATGGATGTGAGTGTGCTGATGAGTCAATTCAAGATTATCTGAAGGTGGAGAGAATGCTAACCAGAGATGGGGGAGATAAGGAAAAGCTTCATCTTGTAGGAGGTGGCCCCGGAGTTGAGTTTTGAAGGAAGGTGAGAAAGTAGGGATGCTGAGAGGCCAAGGTAAGAAAAGGGGAAATAGCTATGGGTGCTCCTCCCAGATCCTGCCCACTCTGGTCTAAGAACACTTCAACTCTGACATTTTCTAAGGTCATTCTGGCCAGGACTATGCTGGTAAGTGTTTAACAACCAGCTGTCGGAGGGAGGAAATGTATGCTGAGACACTTTGGACTTTAACCTGCATTATTTCCTTTATAATTTTCTTAAGCCTAGACAATTGACAAAACAATAAAACAAGCCCTGATTTGCAGCATTTGTGAGGTGTGAATGCTCACACTGAGGGTTGCTCTTGTGAGCCCCTAGGAGTTGGCTCCAGCATACCACTGCTTAGTTCAGACATTCTCTTCTAAGGCCCCTCCCAGCTCTGACATCCCCTGTTCTAAGCTCCCTCCCAGCCCTGACATTCCCTGTTCTAAGGCCCCTCCTAGCTCTGATGGTCCCTGTTCTAAGCTCCCTTCCAGCCCTGACATCCCCTGTTCTAAGCTCCCTCCCAGCCTTGACATTCCCTGTTCTAAGGTCCCTCCCAACTCTGACCTTCCCTGTTCTAAGCTCCCTCCCAGCCCCGACATCCCCTGTTCTAAGGTCCCTCCTAGCCTTGACATTCCCTGTTCTAAGGCCCCTTCCAGCCCTGACATTCTCTGTCCTAAGCTCCCTCCCAGTTCTCACATTCTGTGTTATTAGGTCCCTCACTTTCTGGACTTTGGCCAAGTCACTTAGGCCTTTCCAACAAGCCTCCTTTGTACAGCTGAAGGCATTGGGTTGAATTCCTGAAAGTTCCCTTCCAACTCTAAATTGAGGCTTCTCTCTGGACCCCAGTTTCCTCTTCCGTAAATTGAAGGGGTCAGCCTGAGTGACTTCTAAGGACCCCCCAGAACCCAGAGAGAGGCTAAGCCCTCCCCCCACCTCCATTTGGCACTCCTTCTTTACCCTTTGGGGCTGCTAGAACATCTCTGCAAACAGTGACCGCAATAAGTGATGGTTGCTTGTGAGTCAGTGTCCCCTTCCCAGAAGATGCTGGAACCCAGGCAGGGGGGAGGGAATGTGTTGCTCATGGTCTCAGTCCTTGAGCACAAGCATCATAAATGTCCCGTTCCCCACTCCAGACATCAGCCTGGAGGCCAAGCCAGGCCAGCGCTCTCTGCCTGGACCTGAGGGTTGTCGAGGTTGATCTGTCATGGAGAAAGGAGGGTTGGCATGGCAGGGACCCTGGAAGTTACCTCCTTACATCCCTTCAGTGTGCCCAGGAGAAAGCAAAGGCCCAGAGAAAATGGGTGTCTTCCCCGAGGCCATAGAGCTAGCAAGAGGCTAGTGTTTTCTTCTGCCAGTCAAGAGCTTTCTCTCCCACCCTTTTCACCCTTGTTTGCCCTAAAGCTTGGGGGTTACTTCAGATCCCTCTGATTCCTTTAGAATCTTGTCAAAGAGCCGCCCCACTGGGGTCCAAGTCAGTCATGGTAGGCTAGAATAAGGTATCCCTGTGATCCATGGCAGGCTCCAGTTACTGGTGAGCCAATCAATAAGCATTTATTAAGTACTTACCCTGTGCCAGGCCCTGTGCTAAGTGCTGGGCACAAAAAAAAGAGGAAAAGACAGCCCCTGCCCTCCAGGAGCTTGCAGTCTAATGGGAGAGACAACATGCATACAAATATCTTTAAAGCAAGCTACAGACAGGATAAATAGGAAGCACTCAACAGAGGGAAGGTGCTGGGATGAAGAGAGGTTGGGGAAGGCTTCCTGTAGAAGGTGGGATTGTAGTTGGGGCTTAAAGGAAGCCAGGGAGGAGAGAGTGTTCCAGACCTGAGGGGGAAGCCAGAGAGAATGCCCATTTGTGTTCAGACACAAGGAACCGGGGCATGGGGAGGCCCCAGGGTGGAGAATGCTCTGGGCAAGTCTGCTCGATGAACCTTAAGGAAGTACAGTGGGGGGAGGGGGAAGGTAGCTGTGGGAATGGGGCTTTGAGGGGAAACATGACCGTTGTTCCTAAAGTCATCAAAGTGATCTGCTAGTAGGGTGCCTGTCAGCATGTGAAGCAATGACCATTACTGACTGATGACTGGTGAGAAGTGTGTGTAGGCACCATGCAGGGTCAGTGACATAAGGTAGATGAAGGATGCCTATCGTAGATCAGTGATTGGCCCTTTAACCACCAAACCAGCCTTACAGTTGGCAAATTGAGGGTGTCTCTGAATCTATGAGCTCAAGGCTCCAAGATATTCTTGACTTGGCCAATGGTTGTCTGGCTCAGGCTCCCTAGCTAAATGGCTTCCAGTCTGCCATCTTGTTCTGGAATAGCAAACATATCAGATAGTGTCCATACATGTCCATCTCTCAACTGTTGGTCTCTTCAAAGTTGGTACTCTCCTGGCCCTTCCTCTCACTACATGTAATTTTTTTTTCATTCTGAACTTAACAGACTCTAAATAAAATGAGCGTTCCCATATACAAAGCAGAGTAGATAATGAGGACTGTACCCGAAACTGTGAATCTCTATTATGTACAATGTGCACTTCCTTTTCAGTTTATAATAAATTCACTGTTACTTTTGAAGCCGTGCATACATTCAGTGCATACATTTTGAACAGACACTGCAGATGGGCAATGAACTGGGCCTGGAATGGAAAAGCAGGCAAGAGCCGAGCAAGATGGATTGCACTTGGAAAATTGGTCACAAATTTCAGCAATGCCAGGCTGGTGCTAAAAACCACCTTTTTCCACACAAGTTTTCCTTTGAGGATATTGTACAGCTATGAATCATGAAGAACCATGGTGGCTGAAAAGTGCAAACGATGAGTGATGCAGAGGTAAATGGAGGGACATATGGTGGGCTCTGATGGTGGCTGAATCCATGGCCAGCAATGGCTTATGGGGAAAGAATGGCATAAGAGGTATCAGCAATGGTATGTAAGACCAGGACAGGGGGTGGGAGAGGGAAGAGGAACTAACAACAGGAGGGGTCAGGGAAGGCCTCTTTAGGGAGGTGGCCCTGAAGCTGAGCCTTGAAGGGATCCAGAGTTCCCAAGAGGCAGAAATGGAAGGGAAGAACTTGGCAGCCAAAGGGGGCAGCCAAGCACATAGATGGGGAATGGAGTGTTATGTATGAAGACTAGCAAGGAAGTCAATTTAGCTGGAACTTGGAGTATGTGATGGGAAATTAGTTGAAATTAGGTTGGAAAGGCAAGTGAGAGTCAGATTGTGAAATGGTGTATCAACAGGGAGTCGCTATGGGGTCTGGAGCATGGGCATGACATTATCAGAACTGTAGGAAAACCTGAGAAAGCCAGAGACAACTTGAGTACAATATCTCCAGAGCATTTATGAAAAGATATAGACCAGGGAGGAGGTAGCAGGTATCTCAGTGGATAGAGTGCTGGGTCTGGAGTCAGGAAGGCCTGAGTTCAAATGCATCCTCAGACTCTTACTGGGTGTGGGACCCTAGGCAAGTCACTTTATCTGTATTTGCCTTAATCTACTGGAGAGCGAGAGCGAGAGCGAGAGCGAGAGCGAGAGCGAGAGCGAGAGAGAGAGAGAGAGAGAGAGAGAGAGAGAGAGAAAGAAGAAGAAGAAGAAAGGAGAGGAGGGAGGGAGGGAGAGGGAGAGAGAGAGGAAGAGGAAGAGGAAGAGGGAGAGAGAGAGGGAGAGGGATGGAGGAAGGGAGAGAGAGAAAGGGAGGGAGATTCAGTGAGTTTACATAAACTCTGCGGGAGCTTATACCAATCACACACCCTACAGCTATGGGTACTAAGCTGTCAACCTCATGGTAAATGCTGTCAGAGCCAGCAGATGGGCTACACCTTTTGCTGGTGATCATCTCTGTGTCTATCCAAGATCCCGATGCTCCTGGCCCTAGGCAAACCATTTAACCTCTAAACGTCTGAGACAATTCAGACAATTCCCAGACAAGGTTAGAGACCAAAAACAACAAGGAGGGCCTCCAGATGCCTCTGAGGAGTGAAGCCCGAGAGTGACCACGGCTGAACATTCGTATGGCCTTTACGCCTCATTTGATCCTAGTACACAGGAGGAGCCTGACACCTAGAGAGGTGAAGCGACTGACCCAGGGTCACACGGCCAGTCAGTATCAGAAGCAGGATGTAAGGCCCCAAGTCCAAGGGGCCACTCTCAGTACCACACTGCCTCCCCCTAGGTGACAGAGCACCAGCCTTGAAGGCAGAAATCCCAAGATTAAATCCTATTTCAGATACTGACTGGCCAGGTGACCTTAGGCAAGTCACTTTTACCTCACCATGTCTTAGTTTCCCCATCTATAAAATGTGGATGTAATAACAGCCCCCATTTCACCGGATTGTGGTGACCATGTCTAGAAGTGGTTTTGCAGATCTATAGAAATATCGGCTATTACTCTCAGGCAGACCAGACCAAGGACCTGGGGTATAATCTCTCCTCAGGCAGTGGGAACCCACAGAGATGTGTGAGAGATGGGGAAAAGTTAGGGAAAGTTAGGTTTCCATGGAAGAGTTAATTGAGTTCCACAGAATAATTAATTGTCAGCTGAAACAAAGAAGGAGTAAAAATTAACCAGGATGAGGGTCCCCAGCCAATAGGAATAAAGTTTGCGATTTTGCGGAAATGACAGATTCAGGATACTATCCAGGATGTAGGAAAACTGGTCTAAACTGGCCAGGAGATGGTCGAGGTTGAAGAGAAAATAGGGTCAAATGGCTACTACACATGCTTAATTGGCTAATAGGATATTACCTCACACACCCACAGGGAGGAGTGTTCCGCCATTTTTGAACTTGGGATCTATGATGAGGGAGGGGGGACATGCTTGTACATATCAAGGAGAGAACATGCCAGGGGCATGTAAGGAAGATTGTAACCCAAAAGAGAGCAGACCAATTCGTTCTCTGAAGGGAGGTACTGAGCTGATGGTGCATCAATCTATGTCAGTCTAACAGAATAAAGTCGGTCTCACTCCTGTACTCCCCACTCCCTCTTCCTAAAGGAGGGTGGAGTCCACTCCTGGCCAGGAGCTTTTACCAATTCCTTTGGATTCCTCAATAATAATAAATTGCCCCTGATACCTGAATTTCAGTGTCAAGCCTATTTCTATCAGATGGAGACCTAGCCCCAGAACAGGCCTGAGCCTAAAGCTGAGCCTGCCCCAAGACCTATGCATCCCCACATGTCGCTCACCGAGCTGTGTGACCTCGAACACATCGCTGGCTGTCTCTAGGACTTCTCCTCTTAGGGGCAGAGGAGGTGGGGGGGTGCTGCATTTGCTGAGCTCTCAGCGCCCCACCCCCATCTAACACTAGCAAAGCATGAAATTAGCCCCTGTGTGTGGACAATGTCTCTGAAGTCAACCCCCTCCCCTCCAATTCCCCTCCCCCCCATGCCCCCATTTGTCTCCTTAATTACTCACAGGCTTGGACCAGCCTAGAGAGAAGAACCTCAAAGACCAACACCTGAGGGCAAAGGGAGCCCGCAAAGTCATGGACTTGTCTCTCCCAGGTGCCCCGGGTGGGAATGAAAGAGCCCTGGGCCATCTTCTTAAGGCTGCCAGAAGGTGATTTGGGATCCCTGCGAGCCTGGGTGAGACCTGCTCCCTGCCCCGCTTTCCACAGCTATAGTTGGATACCACCGCCTCCCTCATGGAGCTGGGGAGCAGCTGGAGGGAGGGGGCGTCTCTTCACTCCATCCCAACCCCAGAAGGGCAGTTAGAGTTGGTGGAAGAGTCTGTCAGAACTGGGACAGCCCTTGGGATCTCAGGCTGGCATTCGCTAGCTGTGAAAGCCTTGTGCAAATCCCTTCCAAGACTCAGTTCCCTTATCTGTACAATGATGGGGTTGGGTCCATAAAAGCTCTTCTCACTCTTGACAAGCCGCACTCTAAGATCTCAGCTCTGACATCCCCTGTTCTAAGGCCCCTCCCAGCCCTGACATCCCCTGTTCTGAGGCCCCTCCCAGCCCTGACATCCCCTGTTCTGAGGCCCCTCCCAGCCCTGACATCCCCTGTTCTGAGGCCCCTCCCAGCCCTGACATCCCCTGTTCCGAGGCCCCTCCCAGCTTTGACATCCCCTGTTCTAAGGCCCCTCCCAGCCCTGACATCTATTCTAAGGTCCCACCCAGCTCTGACATTTTATTTGCCCATGTCAGTCTGAGGGAGCAGTTCCTTTTCCTTCAAAGCCCAAGCCTTTGCCTCTTGGCCTCAGGAAGCCTCCCTTGGTGACCCTTGTGGGCCCCAACTTCTTCCTTACACCTCACACACTCAAAGTTTTTCATGAGCATCATCTTGTGTTCCAAGCTGAGGCCAGCAGCTCCACAAGTCTGGACCTTCTCCTTCTCTTCTTCCCAGAACCAAACACAGATTCCCACCCACAGGAGCACCCAATTGACCCAGGCGCAGCAGGAGAGGAGCCTAGGATTTTGAACCCCAAAATGTGTTCAAATCCCAGCTTCCCTTTTTATTCCTGCGGTGACTTGGGCAAATCACTTGAACTCTCTGGGACTCAGTTTCTTTTTTTGTAAAGCAAGAAGGATGGACTCCAGGGTCCCTCCCAGCTCCTCTAGCATCCTCTGAGAGAGAAAGGCTGGTGGTGAAGTCTCCACCTCCTGTAAAGGCAATGGCCAGGGAAGGGGGAATCCTGGCAGGCCTTTCTCCCACCACAAACACCCCATTTCCCCTCTGTTCTAGGGACCCATCACTGCTGAGAGTTGGAGAAGGCTCATAAGTAAAGGACGCAGGCAGGGAATCGTCCCATGGGCTTGCCGCCCCAACTCGAGAGCGCACCTCAGACACACACGCAGACAGACGTTCTGAAATAAGCTGTTTAGTTTTTAATTTAATACAATACTGTTGGCTGTTGGTTTTCCTACACCTTGATGGTAAGAGAACAGCGGATACTACCCATCAGCAGCTATGATTAAAATTGTCACATCATATAAACTGTACATCTGACTGGAAGTTCATTGATAAAAGAGGAAAGGGACAGGATGGAGGGCTTCCCAGAGGAGGAGAGAGAGAATTGTCCCACCTCATCCTCCCTGGTGGCTATCTCCCTCCTCCAACCCCTGGGGTGTCTGAACCTTGAAATTCCAATTATTGCATGAAGACAAGGAGCTATCTGGGTGCAGCAAAAGCTGCTGCTCTGAATATCCAGGAAGAGCCCCCTTCCCCCACCCAAGGGCACAGCAGAGAGGGGAGTGGGGAGGGACAGTGGGCCCTGGGGCAGGGGGAACAGCAGCTTCCAGATGGATGAGCTGGAGGGAGGAGGGAAGGGGAACAAAGTCAGGGAGAGTTTATTTATTGGAATTTTGGGCCTCCACTAAAGTCCTATGCTGAGGTCCTGTCATGGCCTGGAAGTGAACTGGGGTCCTTGGAGGCCAAAGCCCAGGAGGTCTTCTCAAGCTGGAAAAGCTTTGAGGACAGGTCCAGAGACAGACCACGCACACATCTGTCTTCCATCAAGATGTAACTAGGACTTTTACACTCCAGCCCAAGCTAAGCTGGGGTGAGGAGTCTGGGGGAAGCCCCACTAGGAGGGGACTCGCCTGTCACTGAGTCTATCCTGTACCCCTGGCAGACAGACAGTGGTCTGTGACTCCCTTTACACCCTTACAGGGACTTCTTGGGGAGAAAGCATGCCTCTCACAGATGTGAGCTAGTACCCTAGGACAAAGCTCTGTTTGCCCCACTCTTGTTACAGCTCTGGCCCTCACCCATTTGCAGATCAACAAGCATTTATTAAACACCTGCTGTGTGCTAGGCACAATGAGCATTTATTAAACACTCGCTATGTGCTAGACATGAGCATTTATTAAACACCTGCTATGTGCTAAACACAACAGGAATTTATTAAACACCTGCTGTGTGCTAGGCACTGTGCTGGGTGCTGGGATATGAAGACAAAAAAGACTTAGTAGTGGGCTTTGGCTTCTAGCGGCTCAAGTTTTGGACTATAGCAAGTCGAGAGAGAGAAAGGGGGGGGCAAGGAAAGAGGGGTGAGGGGCTGAGATCTGCTGGAAGTATGTCCATTTTTGCTTTTATCTTTGTCAGAGAAGGGACGTCCTGGAGAGCTGCAAGAGGAGACAATTTGAGACATCAGATGTGAAAGGGCAGTGTGGTGCAGTGGGCAGAGCACTGGGTGTAGGTCTGAGCCCCTGCTCTGCTACTTAGTACTTGTGTGGCCTTGGGTGAGTCACTTCCCCCTCCCCAGGCCTCAGAAGCCTGCTGTCTAAGAAGATGAGGGTCCCTTCTAGCCCTGACTTCGTAGAGTCCCTGGAGCAGAGCATGGGGCTTGTGTGAATGGACTGTGCTTTTTAGAAGTGATTCGGGGCAGAGAGAGGCAAAGGAGAAAGGGATAGTGGCACGACATTCTAGACAGAGGAAGGGTCTAGATGGAGTCGCTGTCCTGCTCTCTGGCCACCCTAGGGCCCTGTAGATGTGTACTTGGGGGATGGGGACCTTGGGGTGTATGTGGACACCATGCCCCATACTGCCCATACTGGCTTTGCTCAGTCCTTCTCTCAGGCCTGGGCCACTGACCAGATGATGACTTGAAAACAAGTTAGACATTCTAGTGGGGAAAAGCTTCTGTCTTAGGAAGGGTTCCACCCCATCCCCCACCCCAGCAAATGGTCACATGAGTTAAGGTCAGGTTAGTGCCTAGGCCTCTGTTTTCCTCAGCTGTCAAGTGAGTGAATTGGCTGTGGCCAAACTCTTCCAGCTCTAAATCTATCCTGAGTCTCAGTTTCTTTATCTGTAAAATGAGACTAGATTGAACTAAATGGCCCCCGAAGCCCCTCTCAGACCTAAATCTGTGATCTTTCCTACCTGGGGCACAAAAACACAATAGCCCGGAGGGGATGGAAGAAGGCTCCCTTTCTTGAAATACCCAGGTCCCTGCAAAAGCAGCCTCCATGCCTCAGGCCTCCTCTTTCCTTTCTGGGTTCCTCAGAAGCTAAGCCACTTTGCTTCTCCTCTCCTTCACCCTCAAAGTGAGAATCAATATCAAAAGAAGGAGCCCAAGACCTCTCTGAAGGAAACCTACCCATGGCCATCTCATTTCTTGGCCCTTTTCTCAGAGCCATGGAGTGCAGACCCGCCTTGGCCAGGCTGCCTACACCAGGAAGCCTTCCCTGATTTCTCCCGATCTTTCACATGGTTCTTCCTTTTACTCACTGACTCATGTGTCACCTGCAGGGTCATTTCTGACTTCATCTCATCCCCCTCTTCAATTCCAAGCTCCATGAGGGCTGGGTCTTAGCTGAAATGCTTTATCTCCCCCTAGCACCCAGTGCACAAACAGTAGGACCTTAATTAATGCTTGTTAAATGCTAGTCAAAGCTCTGCAATGGAAGCAAAAGTAAAAGCTCTGCAAATGGAAGAAAAAAAAAGCACTTTGTGGGTTCCAAAGCACATTAGAATTCTTCCATCATTTTTTCTCACTCTGACCTTGTAGGGATGGGTACATTTGTGATGCCCATTTGACAGAGGAGACAAGCCCGGAGAAGGAAGGAGAACAATGAGGGAGGGCCTGAGACCTTCGCCTTTTGGTTGTCTCTAACTGATATCAAGCCTACATCTTCCTTTTCCCAGCTTCCCCCAGCCAGGGCTCCTCCTGGACCGTGGTGGCCAGGCAGAACAAAGCTAAGCCTGGCTCCAGACAATGGCCCTTCAGATTCTGGAAGACAGACACGAGGTTGAGTCCATTTTTCTCTGGACTAAACATCCCTGGTTCTTTAAACCATCCCCTTCCTATGACATAGACTCAAAGACCCTCCCCAGCCTCTCTGCCTCCAGTGGACTCAGCTTTAGGCACATCCACAACGGAGCACCATGTTCCAGGGGCGGCGTCACCAGACAAAGAACAGCAGGACCGTCACCCCCTCATTCCTACACTTCTGCTTCTCTTAATATGCTGTAAGATTCCATTCACTTTTTTTCTTGCTTCCCCATCAGACTGGATGAGTCTGAGTAATCCTCTTTGTCTCTCAATGCTCTAGGCTACTCCAGGCTGCAGAGATGACGCCAACCAGACCTGCCAGAGGGATTTCATTCTACCAAGAAAATCTAGTCTCTCTCTCTAGCTGTTAAATCATGCTGAACATGTGGTCCTCTAAGACCCTCAGCTCTTTTTCAGGCAAACTGCTATCAAGCCATACCTCCCTTCTCCTCATCTTACCCTTAGGAAGCTGACTTTTTAAAGCATGAGGGTAGTATTTTACATTTCTCTGTACTGAATTTTAAATATACTACAGGAGATTCCTGTCAGGGCCAGGGTTGAGATCAATTCCCTTCTCTGAAAAAACCCACATGCCACTGTTAGAAAAGCCTCCCTGCCTAACCACATGCCATCCCTCCCAATCTCCACCCTTGTCCTGATCCCAGGTAAGGCAAGCGTACCCTCCCATCCTGATGTGCCCTGAGCTGAGACAAAACAATGACAACACAGAACACATCATTCCTTGTTCACCTTCACCCCACTCAATGATTGCGGCAGATTTGAGTTTTAGATACTGACCCAAACATTCTGCATCTGATAGTGTATGTAACACTCCACACCTGTAGCCCTCCACCCCTACATTGAAAACTCCTTCCCTTTTCTTCCTCACCCTGGTGGACATCCACAATCTGACTCCTCAGCTTGGGCCAAACTACGGTCGCCCTTGCTGCCTGCCAGGCTGCCTAGATCCCTCTCCCTGACAGGTTGGCCTTGGAAGTTAGAAGACCTAGGTTTGAGTCCAGCACCTGAAATGAAACAAACTATGTGATTATGGACAAATCTCCGGGCCTCAGCTTCCCTAGTTATAAAATGGAAATAATGACCTTTGCCCCACCTACCTCACAAGGCTGCAGTGGGCATAAAGTACTTTTCACTCTTAAGGTGCTATAGAGATGGGAGCTGAGATTATCCATCCACATACATCTTCCAACCCATTTGGGGACAAAGGGGTGAGGAGAAGAGTAGCAAGCTCTCTGAGCTTGCTACTGTCTGGCATCCTGTCAGCTGGGTAACAGGAGGAAAGATCACTGGCCTGGAAATCTGATCAGAAGGTGTAAAAATAAAAGGCATTAATTCAACTACAAAAATAAAAAATGCAGGCTGTAAAGAAAAGGCTATGTGGATGCATAGGAAGGTTTATATGTTTATAATTACATTAGGAGTCTAGTATCCCAATGATTCATTTGGAAAATGGAGCTGTTTTCTAGCCTTGGCACCCCAGTTAACCTAAATCCTTCTCTTAGGGCTGCATCTCCTCCCTGGGAGTAAACACAGGTACTGACTCCCTTGGAGGTGACAGAGTGAGAGATGAGTAAACCAACCCCACCCTTACCTCTCCAGCCAGAAAGATCACCTCTACAACTCCTCACAGGACTTGGTGGGAGGCTCAGAGTGGGGTCTGAACCTCTCACTTCCCTCACATACCTTGGTAACTCTTCAGGGCTGAGAGTGAGCCCCTCCCCACCCAGTCACAGCTGGGCCTCCAGAAGGGGGAGGGGATATGAAGCCCACCCTTGGGTCTTGTTATTGCTTATGTGGAACTTAACCCAATACTTTGGAGAAGGGTTGGGGAAGCTAGAGCAATGTGTAAGCATGTGTGTCTGTGTGTCTGTGTGAAATGACATGTATGGGTGTGCACCCAGGTGTTGGGCATGTGTGAGTAGAAGCATGTATTTGAAAGTGAATGTCTATACATCTCTAGGCATGTCTCCCCCACTATGTTATGAAAGGGTTGGACAAGATAACTGTTAAGGTCCCTCCCAGTTCTAAACATGGGACCCTATGATCCTATTAGGGACATGAAGTTCATTGGCTGGAAGGACTCATGAGAAGACAAGAACCCAGACTGCCCAGGATGGGATGGCATGGATGGGCTGAGACCTTTTGTCCTTTGAGGCCTGGCTGCCTTCTCCTGGAAAGCCCAGGCCGGTGATAGACTGAGGGCCTGTCGTCTAGGTAAGTGGTGGATGCAGGTTAGTGCGGGGGCGGCGGGGGGGTGGGGTGGGAGCAGGGTGAGTGTCAGGCAGGGGTTGGGAGGAGGGGCTCCTCAAAGGGCCGCATCTCACCCCCCTGAGCCCCAGCCTTCCAGGCTTGTGCTTAGGACAAGAGAATGGGGATGCTCTGCCCTGAATTCTGGAATTTGCTTAGAGACATTTGGATCCTCAAGGCCAAGACTGATGAGAAAAGCAGCTAGACTCAGGAGAAATAAACCTATGAGCCCAGCCATGCCCAGTGGGAGCTCTCACAGTCCACACTAGGATCCATCTGTCCTGGGCTCACCTCATCCCAGGCCTCTCTCTCTCCCTCCCTCCTTCCAGCTACTCCCCTCATAAAGGATAAGAGATTGGACGTGGGATCCTGCTTCCAACACTGCCTAGATGACCCTGGGCTAGTCATACACACTCTCTGGGCCTCAGTTTCCTCAGCTGTGAAATGAGGTTGTTGGACTCACTAACCACTGAATCCCTTCCAGATCTCACTGGCAGAGACCCTTCCTGGGCCTGTGACCAGCTCATGGTTGAACGTAGGCCCTCCCCCTTTACTCATGATTCTGTCTCTCTGAGGCCTAACTATTGCTTAAAACACTTAGAACTGGTGGGGAGACAGAAAGACAGATGGATGGAGAGATCACTTCGTCCCATAGTTCTTCCCTCCCCACCAAGATCTGCAGGTGCTGGAGCTTCGAGTGATCACAGCAAGAGGCCCAGGAGCAGGCGGACTAAAGGAGGAACCCTATCCTAGAAGAACAATGTGGCCACTGGCATTGTCCAGACCCTCAGCTCTAGGAATGAGATAAAGGCGGGGGGCGGGGGGGAAGGCCATATCCATGGAAGGTAGACCTTGGTCTGGAGTCATCGGTCATTCTGTGACCGATGCCAAGGCAAAGGAAGGTGCTACCCATCCTCACAACCTGCCTGCACCGGAGTGCCGGACTCATTGTCTAAAAGACTGCAAAGGCCTAGGTTTGAGTCCAAGCTCTGTCATTCAATGACTCCCTGAGTGACCTCAGGTAGGTCACCTGCCTTTCTGAGCCTTTGGTCTCCCCTCTGCAAAATGAGGAGCAGGCAGGTGGGCTCTGCGGTGCCTGCTGCTCCTGACACCACATGGTTCTGTATGTCATGGGACAGGACTGGCTACCCCAGTGAGACATGCCTACCTCCTCTCTCCTGTTACTGGAAAAATACACTTCCTCCCTCACCATTTTTGTTTTTGTTTTTGCTATGAAAAAAATATATATATACCTATTTGCTAATTAGGGTTCTTGTGCCTTTGGGGCTCCTAAATACCACCAAGAATGAAGACAAAAAACTGACTCCTTCCCAGGAGTGCTGGCAGCCTCAGTGGGCTGCCCCAGACCACTTGTGGGCAGATCGAATGGCCTCAGGCCCTGCCAATGGCAGCCTCCCAGTCAGGCTGAAACCACTCTGTCCTCTTGGGGCCCGACTGGTTCTCAGCAAGTTTTGTTTCACAAACACTTCCCCACCTCCCCATCCCGCCTCCTCTCTATTCTCAGCACTTTCTGGAAGTCATAAGCTTTCAGTAAAAAAAATAAATAAATATATATGTCTTTGCGTGTGTATATATATGTATATATGTATATATATATACGGAAGGGGCCTCATCTGGCTCCGCTTGTGGCCAGAGGCCCCCACCCGAGCTGAGCCGCCCCTAGCTCTTCCTCCCTGCCCATAATACTTCCAGCTCAGGGGCACATGCCTTCAGTGTCCCATGTGCCTGAGGTAAGTGTTGGACACCCAGCCAGGACCCTGGTAGACTTGCTTGCTCACTTCAGTGGGAGTTTGGAACTGACAGCCACAGTGAATGGCCTCCCCCGCTGGGCACCCCTGCCACAACCGCTCCTCAGACTGCACCCCACTGGGGCCAGAAAACCTCATCTGTTCCTCTTGGCCACCCCTGCCCCCAGCTCCACCTGGGGAGGCTGCTTGCGTCTGTGGCCATCTGGCCCCTGGGTCTCCTTGCTGGCTGAGTGGCGGTCCTTGCAGAAGTCTGTCCCCCAGGAGGGGGTGGACAGGAAGCCCCTGGGGTCGACTGAGTAGGGCTGCATGCCCTCAGTCCCCAGGGGAGGCAGTGGGCCCTTGGTGGAGGACAAAGGGCCCACTGTAGACAGGCTACTTGTGCTGTTACACCTCTTAGCCAGCCGAAGGCCTGGGGGTGGGAGGGCAGGGGAGAAGAGGGATGTGAGCGACAGGCTACTGAGGGTCTCTGACTGCTCGCTGCTGTTGGTGCCTCCACCCCGGAGGCTGCTGCCCACCCCCTCCTCATCAGAGGGGTCCATAGAGTCATGATGAGTACAGCCAGGGCTGGTGCTGCCCCCACTGCTGTGGCTGCGCTGGTGGCCTCTAAGGGTTCGTAGGCTGAAGAGGCCTCGGCCTCGCAGGCTCTGACGCCGAGAGGCTGGGGACAGGGCAGCTGCCACCACAGTTCTGTGGGAGGCCCTGGTGTGGGGGCCGGGAAGTCCAGGGCACAGGGCAGAGGGGAGATCCAGGGTGCACTGGGGAGAGTCACTGAGATTCAGGCTGTCATCCAACGTTGTCTGGAGGCTGCCCACCGAGCCACTGCTCCGGCTGTCATCCAGGGAGGTGTCACTCTCCGTGGTCTGCGAGAGAAAAATGAGATGCAAGTAGATAGAGCTGGTGGGACCCCCATGTGACAGATGAGGAAACAGGTGCCTGAGGGCACACAGAAGCAAAGGCAGGACTTGAACCCAAGTCTGACTCTGAGCTAATGATACTCTTTCTACCATACGTGGGCACCTACTGAGCCATCCTGGGAGAGGCCCAGGCCTTAGCACCCAAGCTGTCCTAGTGGTTCTGTCCCTGATTCACTGTATGATCCCAAACAAACAGACTCCCCTCTCTGGCCCTCAGTCTCTTCATCTGTCCAAATGAGACAGTCAGAATTCTGAGATACAAAACAAACAAAATAAAGCCCAGGTTTTCTTCTAGTTCTCAATTCAAAGCATTTGTTTGAGGCACTTGGTGCCTGATCCTGAGCTCAGCACCGTGTGTATGACATAGACATAGATTGTAAGGATAAAAAGAAATCTCTCTCTCTCTCTCTCTCCCTCTCTCCCTCCCTCCCTCTCTCTTTCTCTCTTCTTCTCTCTCTGTCTCTCCCTCTGAATCTCTCTCTGTCTCTTCCTCTCTTTTTCTCTCTGTCATTCTCTTATCTTCCCTTCTCCTCTCTTCCTTCCTTTATCCACCTCTCTTTCTCCTCTGCCTCTGTCAGCAGCTCTTTCTTCTCCAACTCTTCCTCCCCTCTGTTCGTTCTGGCAATTACTTCTCGTGTGACCTTAGGCAAGAGATTCTGAGGCAGCCGGTGACACAGTGGATGGGTTTGGAGTCAAGAAGACCCGAGTTCAAATCCAGCCTCAGACATTTATTACCTGTGTGATCCTGGGCAAATCACTTAATCTCTGTTAGCCTCAATTTCCTCATGTGTAAAATGGGGATCATAACAGCACCCACCTCTCAGGGTTATTGCGAGGACCAAATGAAATAATTGTAAAGCCCGTGGCTTCATGCATCATATAAATATGACCTATTATGATGATGATTTCACCTCGGTCTCTTGCCTGCCATATCCTCATCTACCACTGAGGGCTCTTTCCAGCCTCTAAAACTGTCAGAATGTTTGGGCACTTTAATGGATCTTGGGATTTCCCCTAACAGACTGTAAGCTCCTTAAGGGAAGGGACTGTTTCTTTTGTATCTTTGTATCCTCAGTATTTGCATAATGCCTGTTTACAGTAGGCATTTACTAAATCCTTGCTAATTGAGTGATTGAGATCATGGCCATTCCGTCCTTTACAGTTGTTGAGCATCACTGGGTTGGGGAACAATGGTGGAAAGAGATTTACCTCGGTGCCAGGACCAGTTCTGGTTCCTGTCATTTTCCAAAGGCAATCTCACCTGCTCTTGTTCCCGGGTCAGTTAAGGGCTTAGCTGAAGGTCCCCCAAAGCTGTCCAAGGTGCTGATCTACACTCATGCACCTGTGAGGTGGACTACCCATCCAACAGAACGGCATGGTCTGGGCTCTAGGCCCCCTTCCCAATTGGTCCACATTGGTTTTTCACCTCTCCGGAGCCCCTCCAAGTGTTCTGTGGCTCAATGCAATCAGGTCAACATGATCGGAAAATGGGAACACTGCACCTGAAGGGCTTCCCCATCTACAGGTGTTCCTTTCTTCAGACTCTGTGCAAGAACTAGTGAGCTTCCACTTAATTTTCCTCCCTGGTGGGATCAGATACAGTGCAGTGGGGTGGACAGAGCTCTGGCCTGGCCATAATAAAGAAGCCTACCTCCAATGACATTCAGGTGTCAGAGGTTCAAATTCCACCTTTGAAACCTGTCAGCTACCTGACATTAGGCAAAGTATTGAACATCTAAGCTTTGGTTTCCTCATAGTAAACAAGTTGGGTGACCTCTCAGCATCCCGGGCATTCTAAGAAGGTGCTTCTCAATGTTGGCAAAGGTCATTTCCAAGGCAAGAGCTCTCTGGACTAATGAAGTCACAGGGTTGGTCCTCTCGCCTCCCACCAAAGAGAGAGGTGATTCTTTTTCAGGGATAGGGTAGACCAGATTGCCAGTAGGGTTCCTCCCATTGCTGGGGTTTTATGATTCTGTTTCAAATCTTTCTTTAAGCTTTCCCCCCAATCTCTAAGAAAGAGTGGCCTCTTCCTTTAATTGTATCAAACCATAATAATTGAAGGGGCAGCTAGGTGGTGCAGTGGACAGAGTCATGCCTGGAATCAGGAAGATGAGTTCAAATATGACCTCAGACATTTACTAGCTATGTGACCTTGGGTAAGTCACTTAACCCTGTTTGCCTCAGTTTCCTCACTGGTAAAATGAGCTGGAGAAGGAAATTAAAAACCACTCCAGTACTTTTGCCAAAAAAAAAAAACCACCAACAACCACAAAGGGGGTCACACAGAATCAGGCATGACTGAAAAAACAACCAAATAACCATAATTTATATTCAAGGGAGACGCCTTGCTGGAGAATGGCTTTTGAGACCGCATCTTAATGGAATAAAATACTCCTTTGTGATCTACAAACAGTTGGGATGGTAGGTTCCAGCATCTTTGAACTTTTAGTCCATTTTGTGACTATGATGATGTGGGCTATTTAGAGACCTTTCTACAAAAGCCTGACTATTACCACATCCAGTTTTCCTCAAGGACACCCCTGAGGTGTACATAGACCATAGACAACTTACATAAAGATTTCGTGGAGAAGATTAAGTGGGTTCTAGTTTGCCCTTTGTGACAGTAATAGTACCATTTATGATCTGTTCTATGGGAATCTTCTCTTCTTTGATATAATTGTGAAAATTGGTCCCTGATGGTCTCTTCACAGATTTGTTCTCTAAGTCAGGTCCAGTCACAGTCCTCCTGACTCCATTTCCTTGGGTGCTTTGGGCACACTCTCACATGATACATTGGGCACTGAGGTGGCAGAATCCAGGTAGGGGTGTTCTGTGATCACTATGGATGAGAATAAGCCATTATGGAAATGCTGCAGATCTCTTCTGCTTCACACCTAGTCTTTGTGTCCCTTCTGGTTTCATCTGGGTGTTCTTAGGATGGTCTGTGTAGCTTAGCCGGATCTCACATGAAGGTCTCCAAAGGCTTATTTCCCCTCTACTGATTTTCACCATTTTAAGAAAAGCCCAGAGTCACCCATCATTTTTTTCCATAATCTTTTGCAAACAAGCTCGTACTCTAAACCAAAGACTGTCATGTGTCTCTGCCTAGCAGGGTGTTTGCTGGCCCAAGTATTTTCTGAGGTCATTTTACCTCAGTGCTCTACAGTGGGCAGACATTTCTAAGAAATGGAGACTTTTCATCAGTTTCACATTTTTCAGTCAATAGCTTGTTTAAATCAGTCATACTGAATTACTGGGATCACATCCAATGACGTTTCGTCTCTGTCCTTTTTCCTAATGTGCAGTTTGTTTTGACCTTAGCTCTAATCGGTGGATCATCCAACTGCCCATGGAGAGTTGATTCAGAAGTAAATCAGCGCCCTCTCCCCTACCTCCCTAATCAGCCATTTCCCGTCTGCTAAGATTTGGGCAGTTTCACTCTTCATTAAGTTGTTCAGTGTTTGCCGTGTTCAGCATCTTCTTCTCCAATAGAATATTTATGACACTCACATAAGACCTTTGAGTAATCTACAAGACCTCCTTTATTTCTTGATCCTGGATCATATTTTCCAAAATAGATTTTACTGTCATCCTCCAGGCTCATGCCGGCATTGGAGTCGCCGAGTATCAGGGTAAATATTGTGCCACATCATGTTCTTCATGGGAACTTTCTACCTCTACAATAGATGTTCAGTCAATGAACAAGAACTGAAGTGCCAACTATGGGCCAGGCACTGTTATAGATGGTGAGGACACACGGTCAAGACAGAACAGTCCCTGCCCTCAAGGAACTTCCACGGAATCAAGGAAAACAATGTATACATGCATATGTACACAAATGTACAAACATATGAGTAAAGACACATATTGTGTAAATATGCACAAAGATATATGTATAAATATGGATGTATACACATATGAAGAAAAATGTGTATGTATATAAATATATGTGCATATATAAAATGTTTAATATGTATTTATATGTATAAAGATGAATATATATGTATACAGGTATAAATGTATGTAAATATATACACATGTATGAATATATACATATACATACAAAGACACATGTTTAATTGTATTGAAATATGTGTGTATAAATATGTGCATATAAAAATATGTATGAATATGTATTTATATGTATAAAGATGTATATGTATATGTGTATGTATAAATGTATGCAAATATGTGTATATGTATGTATGTTTATAAATGCACATGTATATGTGCATAAATATATGGGTATATGGATATGCATGTCTAATATTCATGTATATATGTATGAATATATATATTTATATATGTATAAAGATATATAGATATATATGGGCGTATAGGTATGAATGTATGTAAATATGTATAAATATATGCATATATGTATAAATATGTATAAATATGTATGTATATGTGTAAAGGCACATGTATATTGTATAAATATATGGGTATATGAATATGTATGTATAATATTCATGTGTATATGTACAAATACACATTTATATATGTATAAAGATTTATATAGGTATAAGTGTATAGCGGTATAAATGTATGTAATAGTGCACATATGTATAAATATGTCCATGTGTGTATAAAGACATGTGTATAAACATATGTACATATAAATATGTGTATAAATATATGTGTATATAAATATGTATATATGTATAAGTATATATTATATGTGTATTAAGATGGATACATATAGGTGTGCATAGGTATAAATGTATTTGAACATGTATAAATATATGTATATATGTATAAATATGTATGTATATGTATAAATACATGTATAAATATATAAATACATTGCACATATAAATATGTATGAATATTTATATATGCATAAAGATGTATATATAAATATATGCATAGGTATAAATGTATATAAATATGTATAACTACATGTATACATGTATACATATGTATGTGTATATGTGTATAAATATATGTATGTATAAATAGATATATATTGTTTATATAAATATGTATATATGGATAGATATTTTTATCTGTATAAAGATGTATATATAAATATATATAAATGTACGTGCATAGGTATAAATGTATATAAATATGTATAAATGTATGATAGGTGTATAAATATCTAAATATGTGTCTATAAACATCTATGTATGTATAACTACACACATCTAAATAAACACAAAATATTTACACTATTTGGGAAGGGAACGACTGGGGTTTAGGAGGACCAAAAAAGGCTTTGGGAAGGCAGGGCTCCAGCTGAGCTTTGAGGGACACCAGGGATTCTTCAAGGTGAAAAGGGGGGCTGGGTGGGGCAGGGTGGGGTGGGGCAGTTGGTACAAAAGCCTGGAGATGAGAGATGCTGTGTAGGGGGTAAACAGCAAGAACACTGGTATGGTTGGCTTCTAGGGACCATGAAGAAGAGTGATGTGTGATCAGCCTGAAAGAGATCAGTTTATGGAAGGGGAAACCGAGGCCCGGAGAGAGAAAGCATCTTGCTCCAGGTCACACTGAAGGAAGTGGCAAAGGCAGGATCTGAACCTGGGTCCTCCTGACCCAGAGCCAACCCTCTTTCTGCTCTTCCACACAGCCACCTCACCTCATCTATAGCCTAGAAGATCATCCACCTAGGGCTGCAAGGCAGCTTAGAAGTCATTCAATCTCCCTCCTGCCTTGTTTTACAGATGAGGCTCTGTGATCAAGGTGGGATTTGCACGTGGGACCCCTGACTCTGCCCCTGGCCTTCTGGGTGCCAATGCTGCCCTCCCCTCCTCCACTGGGCTGTCCTGCCAGCACTCCCTGAGAGCCCAGCCAGGGCCTCTGCTGCCGCATTTTTCTGGGCTCTGGGAGATGGCTACTTTCACCATCTGCTAACTGGCCTGGAATGTGCCTACAGGCCTGACCCTCTGGGGCACTCCCTTTCAGCTGGAGCTGGCCCCCATCTCCCTCCCCCCTCCTCTGCCTCTGGAGCAGAAGGGAAGCGAGGCTGGACCCAGCCCCTACCTGTCGGAGGAGGGCGCAGTTGACACTTGGAGATCGTAAGGATGCCCAGGATCCCTGCAAGGAGATCTTGGGGAGGGTGCCCTTGCAGGCAGCCTTGTCCTCGACCTTCTGGCTGCTGGCCACAGCTGGATGAAAGAATTCTGCAGGCACAGGCAAGAGCGGGCTGGCAGCATCGGGTGAGAAAGGACTGGACGGAACTGTCAGAGCAGAAAGAAGAGAGCCCCCGAGGCTGAGACTCCCAGGTGCTGGGCTGCTGTCACTGAGCAGAGGCAGGATGCAGAAGGGCCAGGCTTTGTGGGTCCTCTGAGCTAGGCCAACACTGCCTCCAGCATGGTTAGAGTCTAAACTTAATAAAAGGATTTGTTCTGTGAAGTTTGGATTCAGTTGAAGGGCCACATTTGAGGACCTAGGTCCTCAAATTTGAGGGCCGAGGCCACATCTGGCCTCGAGGCTGCAGGTTCCCCATCCCTGGTTTAGACTCTCCCCTCTGCTTTCAGGATGGCAGTGATGCAGCCATCAGGGAAGGGAGGATTTGAACTGGCCACCACTCGATGGAAAAGGCCAACAGCCACCCCATTGATGATCCCCAATACTCTCATGCTCCCAGGGCTCAGCCTTGGACTCTGTCTCTGACAGGAACCCAGGGCTGTGTTCTGGGAATTGATTTCCATCACAGTATGAGATACCATCACACCTGTGAGACAAGTGGTGGGGAAGGAGGTTGGAGCTTGATCCAAGGAAAGGCTTTCTAACCATCAAGGCTATTCCACAATGGAAGGAATGAGCTCCCCGTCAGTGAGGATATCCAAGTCTAGGCTAGAGGGCCCTTCTTTGGGATGTTGTTCACACATCGATTAGGGGTTAGACCAGACGGGCTCTGTGGTCTCTTGCAGCTTGGGAAAGGCTAGGATTCCTTGGAAGCAGGCATCCTAATATCAGCTCCCCTCCCACCCCCAGAATATTGGCAGGAACCCTCCTTACCTTGACTACTGTCATGTTTCAGCCAGGACTGGACAGGATTGAAGGGGTCCTTCTCTACCTCACACAGGTAACTCTCTGGGGCTGCCGAGACAGCCATGTTGGACAAAGGAAAGAAACATTCTCCCAAGTCCCCAATCTTGATGGGGTCAGGAGTCTCTGATTCTCCCTGCTGGAGAAAGGGAGGGAAGATTAGGAGGCTGAAGGGCCTTTGGCATCAGAGATTCAGCAGTTTCCAATGGAGAGAGTACCCGATGAAGAATCAGAAGACCAGCCCTCGTGCTGGCTTTGTCCCTTGTTACCTGTGTGGCCCCTGGCAAGACTCAAGGCCTCTGATTCCTAGTTTCTTCATCTGTCAAATGGGTCAATAATCCCTGATCTGGCCTATTCCTGACTTATTGCCAGGCTCAAATGAGATCATACTATGTTCCAGGCTTTGTGCTGGGCACTAGAGATACAAAAATAAAATGGTCCCTGACCTCAAGGAGTTAACTTTCTACTTGGGAAGCCATGTAGAGGAAATCACTGTTCTTTACATGGGTTCGAATCACAGGGGATGAGAAGTCATAGAAGGGAGAGCTGTCCCAGGTGAAGAAAGCTGCTGCCTTGAAATAGACGTGGCTTGAAGGACCTCTCCTACATTTGCGTCTGTGACATGGTATGTGTTAGAATGTAAGGTGCTTGAGGGCAGGATTTTACCTTTACCTTTATCTTTGTAGACAGAGCCTGGTACCCTGCACACAGCAGGTACATGGTAAATGTTTATTAAATTGAATTGCACTGAAGGCCTCAGTGTCTCTCTGTGACGAAAGCTCCATAACATATTTGACCCAGAGGCTGTTTCCTCATGCACAAAATGGGGTGATCATATTTGTACTGCATGTGTAACAGGGACTATTTATTAGATTGCAGATTCGAGAGCGAAAAGGGATTTAGAGGTCATCCAGTCCAACCCTCTCGTTTTACAGATGAGGAAACTGAAGCCTGTGTGTGAAGCGCCTTGCCTATGGTCACAGAGGCAGTAAGTTGGAGACTTGGGGTTTGAATTCAAATTCAGAGCTATTTCTGCTATATCACACTTCAAAGATTAAATTACACTGTCAAATTTCAATGATAAATACCTTCTGACATAGTCTAAGTATTTGACGAGGGGGAATCTGTGTATCGCTGGGTTCCCAGACAACTGGATTTGTGACCATGAGACCAAGCTTGTTGTTTACTATCTGTATGACCATGGTCAAGTCATTTTATTTTCTGAGCCTCATGGCCTCTAAGGTTCCTTCCAGCTCCAAGTAGAAGATATTAAGCCCTGGATTCAAATCCTAACGCTGTCACCTAATGCTGTCTAGTAAATATCATAACATTAACTATACTATACACTATATTAACTATACTATGCTATAATAACACAAAGAAAATTACATATTAACTAGCATTCAAGGTTTACAAAGCATTTGTCCCACGCATTACCTCATTTGATCCCTACAACAACCCTGTGAGGTAGAGGGTGTGAACATCTCCGTTTTAAAGAGAAGTAAACTGGACCCAAGAGAAGTTAAGTGATTTGTCCAAGGACACACAGCTAGAAAGTATCTGGGGTGATATTTGAACTCAGGTCCTCCTCACCCCAAGTGCAGGGCTCTTATCATCTGTCTCCCCCCTTTACAGAAACTCTCCGGCTCTCAATTCCTTCCTCTTCCATCTCGGTGTTTATCATTTTCAAATTCTTTGTTAGTTCAAGTGTCTGGCTCACCAGTTACCCCACTCCCAGGGCACAGCTTTCAAACATAAGGGGGAGGGGAGCCCTTTGTATTTTATTTGGGTCACAGAGGAAGCACCTAGGACTCTGCGGAGGGTGAGGAAAATGGAAAAAAGATGGGCATTTCTGGTTTAAAAAGAGAGGCTGGAGGTGGGGAGTCAGCAGCAGTGGCAGAAAGAAGTGGGTAAAGGTAGAGGGAGGGAGTGAGGGAGAGAGAGAGAAACAGAGAGAGACAGAGAGACAGAGCGAGACATAGGCAGAGAGAGAGAGAGAACTGGAGAGAGACAGAGACAGAGACCGAGATAGAGAGAGTGTGTGTGTGTGCCTGCGTGCATGCGTGAGTGTGTGCATGTGTGTGTGTGTGTGTGTGAAAACAGTTGGTTTCCCTCCAGAAGTATTCACACAAAGATCTCACTGCCTGGATGACTGCAAGGTAGGACTCCTGATGGGGGAAGTTACCAAGAACTCTTGGCTCTTACTATGGGTCTGTCCAGGCCCCAGCATCAAACTGGGAATTACCTGAGTGTGGGGGACTCATCTCTCCCCATCAGACTGGAGGCTTGCCGAGGGCAGGGATGTGAGTCTTCTTCACCAGGCTGGGGGAGTTAGGAGCTTAGGGAATCTGCCTCTGACCTATCAGGTTTTATTAGAGCTGACATTAGAGCTAGAAGAGAGCCTTGAGACCATATAGTCAAAGCCCCTGATTTGACACAGAAGTAAGCTAACGCCTAGGGAAGGGAAGTCTCTTGGGTAGAACTAGACCAAGGGAACCTTCAGGGGCTAAGGAAGACAAGAGCTGTACCACCAGGGATCTCAGGGGGGGTCTCGGCTCACATGGTTATTTTCTACAGGCTAGCCTGGGCTCTAGAACCTCAGGATGCTTTCTGAGATTGAGAAGGAGGAACCATTTCAGGGTATCTGTGTCCCCTCCTCCTCGGCCTCTTGTGAGCTGTGGATGGGCATGGTAAGGGGCTTACATATCAGATGGTGAATCTATGACGATAGAGTAATTCAGCTACTGCCCAGGCTGAACCTCTAAAAAGCCCATTGTTCTGAGACTACCTCCCATGGGGGAGCAAGAGGGGAAACAGAAGACCATTACAATAATTTAGGGGAGAGGGAATGAGAGACTGAACTGGGAGGTGACCACAGAACTGGAAAGGACAGTGGATGTTTTGGAAACTGGACTGGGCAATTGCTCTGATAGATGCCGAGGGCCAGGGAGAGGGAGGAGCCGAGGAAGGCTCTGGGTGACTGGATCTGGGTGACCTGGAGGGCCCTGGTGCCATTGACAGTGTCAGGGATGTCCGGTGGAAGAGCTTGTTTTGGGCTGGCTTTTGACAAGTGGCACCTTTAGGTACCTTGAGGCTTCCAGGTGAAGGGGTTTTACCTGCATGATCAGGGAATCATAGGGTCACACAGTAGTGTGCTGTATGGGACCTGTGAGTTCATCTAGTCTACTCCCTCATTTTACAGATAGGGAAACTAAGGCCAGGGAAAAGAAGTGACTTGTCCAGGCTCACACAGGAAAGAAGTGCCTGACCAAGAACTCGAACCTGGGTCCTGTGGACTCCAAATCCAATGCCTTTTCCGCTTCACTGTGCTGCCTTCCTCCCCCTTGCTTGTGAGGGCTAACAAAGCCTGGGTAAGAACCAGGCTGTAAAGGGGGGGGAGTAGGGTGAAACAGGCTTTAATTTCATCTTGCTCTTCCTCAACAGAAGAAGCCTCTCTCAAATGCAAGTGGGTGGCATATGCACAGAGCTCCAGGATTGGATTCTGGCACCCTTGGGTTCCGATCTTGCCTCTGACCTTTACTAGCTGGGTGGCCAGAGACCAACCACTCCAGTCTCACTTTCTTCATTAGAACAGCCCCTCCCTCACCAGGTTGTCATGAGGCCCTAATAAAGTGACCTTGACTAGGTACTCTGTAAACCTGAGAAGCTATTAAAATGCCAGGCATTTTGAGGATGGCCACTCAGCTCCCCCATTCCAGGTGTCACCATCTGGGGTGATCTGGTTTCTCCCCCACCTCAAGCCCAGATCAAAACCTCAAATGACTAGTCCCCTAGAATCACAGTTGCTCCCCACTGATGTATGTCAGGAATAGAATTTCTTTTCCAGAAACTCTTTCATACCTATGACCTCACTTTGTCCTCACTACCCTCTGAGGATGATAGGGAATGAAGTATTCACCCCATTTGGCAGATGAAGAAATTGAAACACAGAGAAGGTAAGTCATTTTTCTAGAGTCACACAGCTGGTTAATGGAAGCACTGGGGCTAAGAATATAGCTTTCCAGACTTTATGTGGGATGCCATCTTGGATAGTTTGATAGCCAAGAGCTTGGATGCAATCAGAGCTTGAAGGGAATCCAAGGACCTGTGCAGCCTCTCACAGTGGGGGGCAGGGGGGCGGTTCTGGTCAGCCTTCCCTCCAACTTATCTTTCTCTCACCTGGATCTCCTTGGAAGCCACAGGGCATGCTGGGGGATCCTCCAGGCTCACGTCATCCCCCAGCAGGATTGAAGAGGACTTGTCTGAGTTCAGGGAGAAGGCTTCCACCTCAGCCAGCTGGACCTGGAAGAAGTCACAGACCACCTGCTGAGCCCTCACTGGGCTTGGGGGGATGGTGGGTAAGGGGGATGGGCAGGGGGCAAAAGGAGGCAAGGAAAGGAAATATTTACATTTATATATAACACCTCCAGCAGCAAAGAACTAGGAAAATGCCCAGTAATGGGGGGAATGGCTGAACTGATTATAGCATATGAATGTCATGGGATATTTCCATACCATGAGTAATGGCAAAAAGGCTAGGTTCAGAGAAACCTGGGGAGGCTTATATGAACTGATGCAAACAGACGTTAAGCAGAAACAAGAGAACTATTTATACAATGGCCAGCCACAAAAATAAAAAGAGAAAGAACTTGGAAAGACATATGGACTCTGATCAAAGCAAGGACCAATTAGAAGGCCAATGATGTGGTCTAATTGATAAACTAGAAGTAAAGAGTGAGACATACATTTTCAGATAGTCATCCTTGGGCTTGTAGGAGGAGGGATGGGGAGTAGTCATGGAGCCATCACTGAGCCTGGGGGATGGCTGAGGGGTGCTCAAAAGGAGGTCAGGGAGGGCAGCGTGTTACAGTGAAAACAGCATTGGCTCTAGTCAGAGGACCTGGGTTCAAATCTTGCTTCTGATGCTTACTGCCTAGGGGACCTTGGGTAAGATACTTAACCTCAATGAACCTCAGTTGCCTCATTTGTAAAATTAGAGTTTAAATAAATGGTCTCTGATCTTCCAGATTTAGATCTATGATGCTGTAACCACCCAGTAAGTCATAGCTGGGCTTGGAGGTAGAGAGGGTGGAGAGAAGTCCCATGCTACCCCCACCCACAGGACCACTGCTGGGCTTGGAGGGAAAGAGAATCAAGGGAGACAGGAAGAGATCATAGCCCCTCCCCCATCCCACCCTGCCACAGGCTGTCACTGGGCATCTTAGGGAAAAAGGACCATATCTAAGGAGTTGTGAAATTAAAGCTAAAAAGGAACTTTCCAGGCCATCTGGTTGAATCTCCAAATTTTACACGTGAGGAAACAAGCCTGGAGAAGGGAAGCTATTTTCTCAAACTCAGAGATGGGGTTAGAAATGGATGAGTTTTCCTCCAGTTCTCTCTCTGGATTCGATCTGCTTTCTCCAAATACTATATTGAGGCCAGGGTCTGGACTGCACAAACCCTGTAGGAGGCCTCAGTCAGGGAGGGCTGCCCTCCAGTTGGAAGTGAGGGTGAGATGACAACAGGGACGCAGTAATCTGATAATCTGATTACAAAGCAGAATGAGAGAAAGGTTTTCTGCCTAAGTGGGATGGTGGATGGCACACTACAGATGCAGGAGTAGAGGGCTCTCATTCGTGGAACAGGAAGGAGTTTCCTCCCAAGCTAGATGGATGGGAGGATGCCTTGTGCCTCCTGTCCACTGGAAAGAGGACTTCAAAATCAGTAGACAGAACTACAGGCTGGGACTAGAAGAGGCTGCCCCAAGGATGCACTGATGGAAAGAACTTTATAACACAGAATGTCAGAGCTGGGTAGGACCTTAGGACACAGAATGTCAGAGCTGGGAGGAACCTTAGAATAGGAAATGTCAGGGCTGGGAGGGGAGCTTGGAACAGGGAATGTCAGAGCTGGGATGGGCCTTAGAACAGGGGATGCCAGGACTGGGAGGGGCAGAATGTTAGAGATGCAAGGGACCAGTTCAACCCTCTCATTTTACAGATGGGAAATCTGAGGCCCAGAGATGGAGTATGCTTTGCCCGATGTCACACTGTATGTTAATGGTAGAGCCAAGACTCAAATCTGGTTCTCTTTGGCTCCTGAATCTAGTGTTCTCTCCTCTGCTCCATTCTGGGAACAAGGAAAGCTCTCTCAGATCATTAGAAATGTCCAAAAGCAAGATCACTTCAAGCAGAGGTCAAGAATGACAGTAGTATTGGCATGAACAATGCTCCCTCGGCAGACCTGTAACTAGGATAGGGCAACCAGAGCTGTGCCCCAGGATGCCAAAATTTAGAGGGTGCTTGTTAGTCTTTGCTGTCTTTCCAGAGCTAGAAACAACCAAACTTAGGGCCTAGTTAGGAAGAATAATTAGTTAAAATTAGAAGTTATAATTTAGTGAGGTTACTTCCTCCACCTCCAACTGGCCATGTCCTAGGTACCAGCCCCAGCTGCTCCAGAAGCTGCCATATCTCTAGCTTGCCATGTCCATTCTCACTCCCCAACTCAAGTCTTTAAAAGACTTGACCTGAAGGCACATTCCATGCTATTTGTCCCACTTTACAAGAACAGCTCATTTGGTCTGACCACCTTCTCCCCTCCCCATTCCCAGTCTATTGTCTCATTCTCTTCTCACAACAAGCCCGTGAGGTAGCCAGGGCAGGATCAGGGGCTGTGCTCCCTGTTTGACACACAAAGAAAACAGGACCCAGAGAGGTCACATAACTGGCACACAGCATTGGAGTCAGCACTTGAACTCAGGTCTCCAGAAGTCCTAGCCAAGTATCAATGGGTAGAAGGAACTGCTCTGGCAACTGGGGAGCACACGGTGGGGCTGCCCTCCCCATGCCATAGACAAGGCTGCCCTTTCTGCCCTCTTATCCCACGGTCCCTCCCCAACCGACCCTGTCAAGGATGACACTCTGGCCAACCCTGAAGGGAGCCTGGTCATCAAACAGCTCCCAAGCTGCTGCCTAGGCCTGTGCCAGCCTGGGGGTGGGGTGGGGTGGGGGAGTGGCCCCCTCCCCCTCAGGACCCCTGCCCAGATGTTACCTCTTGCTGGTCATGATCACACCTCTCGCACACGGCCGGGGAGGAATAATGGTGGAACACGGAGCCTGACAGGTTATCGATGATCATTAACTCTCCTTCGAAGGAGTCCTTAATAATTAAAGAGACACTGTCCAGCCACAAGTTCTCCTAGGGGGGGACAAGAAGGAAGGGGGTGGGGAGAAATTACTGGAAGGAGCCAAAGTGGAACAGCGATGCTTGATGGGAATGTGGGGAAAGAAGGGCAGGGAAGTGGAGGTGAGGGGCAAAGCCTTCTAGGGCCTGGGGTGGTGTTGGGAGTGCATAAGATTCAGAGTTGGAGGAGCCTTGGAGATTACCTAGTCTAACCACCTCATTTTACAGAGGAGGAAACTGAGGCCAGGGAGGGGAGGGGAATTGTTCTAGGTCACACAGCTAGTAAGTAGGGGAGCCAGGATTTGAACCCATATCCTCTGAGGGTGCTCTGTCCTCTGCACTAGGCTGTATTTGCAAGTTTTGCCCACTCTTCCAAAAGAGGAGGCCAATGCTTCTGGTCTCTGGAGCAGTATCATACAACTCCTGCCCTGCCCGCCTCCAGTTCCACATCAGTCTATACCAAACCAGGTCCGTCCTTCAAAGCCCAGGGATGCTCCAGAGGCCCCATCCACCTCCTTCCACGCAGCCAGCCAGCCTTCCTCACCAGTCATGTTTGCTGGCTACCATGCCCCTGTCCTCGCCCCTAAGGGTTAATTCATTCCACGAACCCCAGTTCAACTCTGAAAGCCCACTCCGTGGGCCAGCTCGGCATCTCGCCTTTGCCATTCGATCGGGTCTGGGTCTCCGAGCTGGCCTGTCGCCCAAACTTGGATCTCGGCTCAGCCAAGTCGGCACTGGGCCAGTGAATCCACACTCCCACACCATGACACGTGGCCATCCCCTTGTTGCCCAGGGCAGGTCGCACCCCGTCAGTAAGAGCTGTGCCCCTGGGAGTCCCCTACCTGTGCCGGGGAGTAACAGCGCATACAGCGGCGCGCTTCAGGCTCGGCAGGCGGCCCCCCGCCTCCTGTCCCCGCACTGGCCGCGCAGCCTCCTCCTTTGCTGGAGCCCGGGGAGCCTGAGCTCCGCGGGCAGAGGCCATGAGCCATCTCCAGCTCGATCTCGGCGTCCATCTCCGCGTCCTCCTGAGCCTCCTTATTGCTGTCGTCCAGGTGCTTCATCAGCACGGCCACTACCACATTGATGAGGACGAACTGGGCCGTGAGTACGAAGCTGACGAAGTAGAGCGGTGAGATGAACTGGAGGTTACTGAGGCAGCTGCGCTCGTCGTGGGTGCAGTCCCGAAGCGTGTCCTGCGTGGGAGCAGAGGAGGACAGCGCTCATCTCCCCTGCTGCGCTTGGAACCGAGGCCCCAGGGAGCCCAAGGATGCCCTTCCCCCCATCACCCAGGTGAGCCACGGCAGAATCCACGCGCCCTCCAGGTCCTCACTTGTTAGACCTTGGCCAACGGCGCGGTTCGTTCCATTTGGCTTTTTTTTTTTGTCTCGTCCACACTAATTTCATGGCAACAAGGATTGGAAGCTCAACCACTTCCTAGTCTTCCTCCTACCTACTTGAGCAAATTTTCTGTGATTACCCCTTCCTGCCGTGAGTCTGTTCAGCTCCCATGGACTGGAAACCCAGAGTCGTGGAATTTTAGAATGAAAAGGAACCTTGGAAGGTCAATGAATTCAACTCTTATTTTACAAATGAAGAAACTGAGGCCCTCAGAGGAACAGTGGGATGCTGAGGTCACACAGTCTGGCTGCGGCAGAGCTGGCATTCACCCTCTCCTAACCAGGGATCTTTTTAGGTGTCAGTTTATATTCTATCTCCTCGGGACTTATTTCTAGTGTACATATATTCCCATGGCTCTTCTTCTCGGGATCCTCTTCCCCTGCTGGCCTCAAGTCATACTTTATTTTTGTGTTCCCGACATGCTTACTCTATAAAATAATATAATATAATATAATATAATATAATATAATATAATATAATATAATATAATATAATATAATATAATATAATATAATATAATATAATATAATATAATATAATATAATAATATAATAATACTCTATAATATGATAGTTATCAGCGCTGGTGTCTCAACTGCTTCTAGGCTGAACTATTTGAGGGAACAGACTATGTCTTATTTGTTTTTCTGTGTCTCTCAGAGCCCAGTCCAGGCCTTTGTTCATAGCAGGTACTGAGTAAATGTTTGCCGAATGAATGAACTCTGGGACCAATGCTCAGGCCTCGTGCCTTTGGCCCAGGACTCTCTCCACCAGAACACTTTGCCTTCTCCAAGATATCACTTAGCAGGGCGTAGATAGGCAGACGACGGGAGAGGAGAGAAAGCCAAAGAGTCACCTAGTACAAAAAGCTGGGAATGCTCTCCTTGCTAACTTCTATCTCTTAAAACCCTTGGCTTCTCTCCAGGCTCAGCCCAGGTGCCACCTGCCACCTGAGGCCCCTCTACACATCCCCAGTGTTAATGACGCTCCCTGAAATTACTCTGTATTTATTCTGTCTTGATTTATTGGTGACTGGTCATTTCCCCAGTAGAATGGAAGTTTCCTGAGGGCAATGAGTGTTTTATTTTTGTCTTCGTATCCCTAGTGTCTGGCACAGTGCCTAGCATACAGTTGATGTTTAATAAATGCCTGCTGAATTTAACTGCTGAAAATGGGAAAATGTGACCCGACCTAACCTGAAACTGGTTTCATCACTTTGTTCTTCAACCTTTCCCCACTGCCAACCCTGGGGAATTCTGAGCGGAACATTGTTCCTTCCTTCATTCCTTCATCCATCCCTTCTTTCCTCCATCTGCCTTTTCTTCCCTCTCCTCCTGCTCCTGCTCCTCCTCCTGCTCCTCTTCTTCCTCCTCCTCCTTCTCCTTCTCCTCCTCCTTCTGCTCCTCCTCCTCCTCCTCCTCCTCCTCCTCCTTCTTCTTCTTCTTCTTCTTCTTCTTCTTCTTCTTCTTCTTCTTCTTCTTCTTCTCCTCCTCCTTCTCTTCCTCTTTCTCCTTCCTCATATATATATATATATAAATGCATATATATATGCACACACACACATATATATATATATATATATTTAGGATATCTAATCTTGCTGCTCAGGGATTTTTTTGCTTCCTTCCCTATATTCATTTATCCATTAATTAAACAAAAATCTGTTAATTTATTTATTTATTTTTCTTTCTTTCTTTCTTCTTCACATCATTCATCTGTCCCTCCTCTTTCCTTCTTCCCTTCTATCCATCCCTTCCTTTCTCCATCCAGCCCTTCCTGTTCCCTCTCTTACTCTGTCCAGACTTTCTTTCCTCCAGCTGTCCTGCTCTCCTTCTTTCCTCTATCCATTCCTTCCTTCCTTCCTTTTTTATCCCCCCATCCTGCCCCCCCTCCTGGTCCCCATTTACCTTCATGATCCCATTCCAGTTGTCCCCAGTAGAGACCTGGAAGAGTGTGAGGAAGGCCATGCCGAAGTTCTCAAAGGTGGCATGGCGGCTCATGCCCTCACAGGGATGTTCATCACTGCACACTAGGAAAGGAAGAAAAAAATGACGTCAGAAGTGGGCTCAGACCCCCACATCCTCTGGGTCTTAGGGAGGCTTCCTTGCACTGGCAGGCTGGGCATTCTAGGTGGCAAGGGACCGCTGTCATTGTCGGAGCTAGGGGGGACAGAAGCCCCCCTCCCCTGCAAATCCTGCTCTGGCCAGTGGAGATGCTCTGGGCAGGGTTGGGAGCAGGGAGCTTCATTCCTAGGTCAGGCTGAGCTGTCTTCCTTGCCTCCTGGGACCGCAGGTGAGAGTGGGCGCACAATGCCATCTGCCAGGCCAGCCTCCTGCTCTCTGAAGTGTGTCTGGCACATTTCATGGCAGAATAAGCCTGGGTGGTAGAAAGGCTGGGGCTGGAGGCAGTGGATTTAGTGCTGATGCCACTTCTGCCCCTCACTGGCATGTGCCCTTGGCTAAGCCCTTGAGTCTCTCTCGGGTCGCTTCCTCAGCCAAAAAAAGAGGGGGCCGCACTGGATGGTCTCGAAGGGCTCTTCTCATGTGAAATGGAGAAGTCTGAGATGTTTTATGGTGAATCAGGAATATACTGCCTTGATAACACGAAAGCTGGCACCTTTGTAGGGATTCAAATCATAAGTGAAATCATAGGACTTTGAACTAGAAGGAGCTTAGAGATTATACAGTTCAGCTTCCTCACTTTATAGGCAAAGAAACTGGAGCCCAGATAAAGGAAGGGATTAGTCCAGTGTTGCACAGATAATAAGGAGCGAAGCTGGGAGTCAAACTCTAGTCTTCTGAAGCCAAATCCAGCTACCTGCCTCTCTCTCTGTCTCTGTCTCTGTCTCTGTCTCTGTCTCTGTCTCTCTCTCTCTCTTTCTCTGTCCCCTTCTCTCTGTCTGTCTCTGTCTTTCTTCTCTCTCTCTCCCCCTCTGTCTCTGTCTCCCTTCACTGCCTTCCCTCCCCATCTCTCTCCCTCTCCCAAACATTTATGATCACAGATCTAGAGCTGGCTAGGACCTCAATCCTACTTTCTCATTTTACAGATGAGGAAAATGAGGCCCAAAGAAGAGAATGGCCTTGTCATGCAAATAGCAAGTGGTAGAGTCACATACAGCTTTCAATTGATACAGGGCTTTGTGTCCTTGAGATAAGGTCACTTTGAGGGAAAGACATCATTTGGGTTCTATGATATTACAGAGATTATCTGAAGATCTCATCAACCTCAGATTTCCCAGAGTGTCCACAGGGAACCATCTCTCATCCCCTGACACAAAAACAATGATTTTTTCCCAATAATCTCAAACCATGAGAAACCATAAGATCATAAGACCCCAAACCAGAAAATCCCCTAGATATCCCCTTCATTTTACAGATGACAAACAGAGGTCCCAAGAAGCGAAGTCATGGCTTCCCTGGCGCTCGGCCAGGATCAGGCCCGGGGGTTCCAGGCTGCGATTTACAGCTCCAGGCTGCCTCACTGAGAGGGCACCTTGCCAGGACTATAAACTTGGCTCAGAAAGAAGGGAACGATTCTTTCCCAGCCTCAGGCTTGACCCATGCAAGCAGCTAACCTTGCAATGTAATGGGAAAACTACCCCCCCCCCCGCCTACTCCTGCCCATACCCTCCCTACTTACCCAGCTTCCCAAAGAGCTCCACACCCAGTGCAGCATAGATGAAGAAGAGAAGCATAAAGAGAAGACCCAGGTTTCCCACCTGAAAAAGACACAGACCTGTTAGGAAGAGTGACAGGCCCACTCAGCAGGTGGCAGGGTTGGGGAAGCTTGCGGGTTTCTGTGGCTGTTGTCTCTTCTGATGGAACTGGTGCTCACAGAGGCCAAGGTCATTTACCTTTTGTCTCTATCTCCCCACCCCCTAGAACAGAACCTGACAGGGTTAGTGCCTAATAAATGCTTGTGGAGTGATTGGAAGGGCTGATTCCTCCTACCACTGTGATCTCTCTCTTGGTCAGCTCACTTTGGACTGGCATTGTGGTTTCATTGGACCACTGAGAATGCTTCATCTATAGTGTAGATGAGCACCCACTCCCCAACTTATGAAAGAGGTCCTGAGTGGCTGCTTTACCCAGGGTCACATGACTAGGATGCATCAAAGGTGGGCAATGAGCCAAGCCCTTCCTAACTCCAAGGCCAGCTGCCCATCCGTTGTGCCATGTGTGGCCCCTTTCAGACCCCTCTCCTATATCTTTGAATGGTCCCTCTTCCTATCCCATAATCCAAGGCTTTGTATTAGTCCCTCTGCAAATACTCCTCTCTTTCTCTCCCTTCTCTTCCATTCTCCTGGCTTCCACCATTATTTCTGTCTGAACAATTCTCTGACTGACATCTTTGGTCATGAGAACCATCAGGGTCATGAGAACTGGAAGAGACCTTTGAGGTCATCTTGTCTAACCCCCTCAATTTACAGATGAGGAAACCAAGGCCTAGGTTAATTAAAAATGACTTGTCCAAGATTACACAGGGAGCCAATGTCAGATCAATCTAAAGCAACCTCCTTAGGTTCTGCAATCCAGCCATTCTGGCCTGCTCACTTTATGGTACTCCATCTCTCACCTCCATGCTTTTGTATTGCCCCATTTCTATGGCCGCCCACAAGACATTTTTACTCAAATGTATCATGGTGGAGTGGGGCAACCCCCAGCTCTCAAAGGCCCTGAGAGCAGGACCAAGCAAGATGGCCCAATGTTGGCAGTATGTCTGTCATCCAAGGACCAGACCAGTTGAGTGGGGTGAGGTGCATCACCCCACTCAGAATAGCCAACAGAAGAAGACTTAAACCACAACAGCTCATGAGACTGTCCACACCCTATAAACTACATATTTCCATGATAGTTTGCATGTTCTCTCCCTCATTGGAAGGTGACCTCTTTGAGGGCAGAGACTGTCTTTTGCCTTTCTTGGTATCCCTACTGCTTAGCAAAATGCCTGGCACATAGTAGGCACTTAATAAATGCTTGTTAACTGATGGAGAGTTGTAAGATAGATGTGCTAGTGCCCCCAAGGGTGAGGACCTCTTCCCCACCTGGCCCCTTCTTACCTTATCTCCTAGCTCTAGGCCTTTGGATTGACTACCGCCCCCCACACACACTCTGTAGTTGGAATGCACTGCATACAGTGGGAGCTTAATGAATGTTTGTTGAATTAAATGGTCTAGCTAAGCTGTAGGGATACAAAGAGAAGCAAAAAACAAGGTTGGGGCAGCTTCAGAAGAGAGAAAGGGAATATTCAAGAGATGTGGCAAAGGAGAAATCTGCAGCCTTGGCAATGGTTGGGATACAGAGGGGTGAGAGAAAGAGATGAATCCAAGATGAGTCCTAGGCCTGAGGCACTGGGAGGTGGTGTGGTCCTCTGCAGTAAATAGGGAAGGGAAGAGGGGGAGGAGGGTTTGGGGAAGAGATAACGAGTTCAGGTTTCAACATATTTAGCTTAAGATGTCTATGGGACATCCAGTTTGAGATGTCTGTAAATCAGCTGGAGATACAAGATTGGAGGACGGCAGAGAATTTGTGGTAGGAAAGGGAGATTTGAGCATTGAGATGGTCATTAAATCCATAGGTGCTGATTAGACCACCAAGTGGAGAAGTATGAAGAGAGAGGAAGGCCAAGTCAGAACCCTGTGTGACACCCCTGATTAAAGGACATGGTCTAGATGAGGATCAACCTAGAGAGAAGAGAGAATGGAGGAGGAGGAGAAGGAGGAGGAGGAGAGAGGAAGGGAGGGAGGGAGAGAGGGTAGGAAAGAGGGAGAGGGAGGCATGGGGGAGAGGAAGGGAGGGAGGAAGAGAGAGAGAGAGAGAGAGAGAGAGAGAGAGAGAGAGAGAGAGATTGACAGCATCGAAGGCTACAGAGAGGTCAAGGAGGAAGGGCCATTGGATTTGCAATTAAGAGATTATTAGTAACTTTGGAGGTAGCAGTTTGGGTGGAATGATGAGGTCCCAAGCTGGATTGTGAGAGGTTAAAACACCTTGCTTGATATGCTAAAAAAGCTGGGAGGCAGATTTGCACTGGCCACAGAAGGATCCCCTGACCTCTAGAGATGGGTACTGGGCTCGGATGAAGGCAGGTCCATGGCAGCTCAGGGGCTGCAGTGGATAGAGCACTGGCCTTGGAGTGAGGAGGACCTGAGTTCAAATGTGACCTCAGATACTTACTGGCTGTGTGACCCTGGCCAAGTCACCTGTTTACTTCAGTTTCCTCATCTGTAAAATGAGCTATAGAAGGAATGGCAAACGTTCCAGTATCTTTGCCAAGAAAACCCCAAATGGGGTCACAGAGAGTCAGCCACAATTGAAACAACTCAACAACAGTACCTTTTGGAACTGGAACAAACAATAAGCATTTAATAAATGCTTAGTGACTAGCAGAAAGACTAAAGGGGGCAGGGTTAAGGAAAAAACCCTACAAGGAGGAGAGAGATGGACCAGTGTGGGTATGTGTGTTATAATATGTAATGTAGTATAATGATGATTTAGAATATCTAATTACAATACACAATAATACGTACGAGTACATACATATATGTGTATGTACACACATATACACAGACCACAGGGTCACAGATTTAGAGCTGGAAAGGAGCTTAGAGACCACCAAGTCCAACCTCCTCATTTTACAGATGAAGAAACTGAGGCTCAGAGAGGGGCAGACTGGTAAGGATCTGAGGTGGGATTTGAACCCAGATCTTCCTCGTGCCAAATCCAGAATTCCATCTACTACTCCAGTGTGGAGTCAGTGTGGAGATCTGTTGTGCTTATTGTTTGATGACTCTAAAAAGAGCAGTTTATTATGCAGATGAGATGCCACCCTCATGGACTTTCCTGCAGCCAGGCATCCTCCATGCATGTGTCAAAATTGTGCAAGAGTGTTTGGAAAATGGAACAACAGAGATCCCTCACTCAACAGCCCTCTGGTCATTATTATCAAGCTGGCATAAGATATATTTTTGAGGTGTTTGCCACTGTCATGGAGAATGTCCAGGGCAGGGTCCAAATAGAGAAGAGAATGCCTTTAGATGATGAGGCCCTACAGAGGTTCTTGTTTGTGTGTGCCCTTGGGTTAATTGCAGCAAGCCCTAGAACATTACAGAGCTTCCCTATGTAAGAGCTTTAATCACTCAGAATAGTTCTGCCTATCCACACAGGAAAAAACAAGTGGATGAAAAATGCCCCTTGTCCAGATTTTGATGTGCAGCTGGATAGATAGCCCATGGAGAGTGAGCCAGGCCCAGAACAGAAGGATAAAAGTGGGCTGGGTTGCTTCTAGGAAATTGTACAATGTTTTTAATGACCCTGAGCTTCTAACAGAAGTAAGAGTCCTGTATGCTTCCAGCGATGTTGAATGACTGTGAGTCATGGAGTCCACAGTCTTGGAAGAGTTGAATTTGAGCCCAAGGAAAAGTGCCCAGTGGGTGTGAACAGGCTACAGGATCCTACCAGTAAGGAACTATGCACGAGAAAGATGCCATCAGAAAAGTGCCTAACCAGAAAAAAAACGATGAGCAACAAGGAGAAAAAACATGATGAGAGGAAAGGAGAAACTGATGTATAACTCATGCAATCCATTAGTATGCTTGCAAGATCCAGAGAATTAGGAGCAGACACCCTAGAACATGGGTAGCTAGCTGACACAGTAGATAGAACACAGAGCCTGGAGGCAGAAAGACCTGAGGCAAATATAGAGCTTTAAGGTTTACAAGGTGTTTTATTAACATTTAGCTCATATCATTTGCACAGCCACCATAGAAGGTAAGTAGTATAGATATTATCATCATTTTAAAGATGAGGAAACTGAGTCTCACAGGAGAGAAAGGAATTGGCCAATAGTTCACCCCAGATACATAGATCCTGCATGAGATCCCTGAGAAGAGGGAGCTGTATGGAGGTATAACATGGGCTCTTTGCACTTGAGGTTGTTAGCACCACCAGGAAGGCAGTGCAGCTGAGCAGTGAAACAGGAAAGCAGCTCAAAGACATCAACTTCTCTCCATGTCTGAAGCAGTAAATAAAAGGCGGAGAAAGACCAAGGTTCTGGGCTAATGTTCTTTATGTTGATTCTTATACTGTGGCAGTCAAAATGAGTTCAAACGGCTAAGTGTAGGGGGTAGGACTCAAACCCAGGTCTTTCCTGACTTTAAGCTCCTTTACTAAGAGACTTTTTAATCCTCATTTCTCAGAAGAGGAAGCTAAGGTGCAGCATGGAGGTTACTTACCCTGGGGCCGCCTGGCCAGTCTGAGCTCAGACTCACACCCTGTCTCCTGGCCCTGAGTCAATGCTCTCGGGGAGAGGCTGAGGACTGCCTTACCTGGGGGAGAGCCTGCACCACTGTGTCCAGCAGGGCTCGCATCCCGGTGGCCATCTTTAGCAGCTTCAGCACTGAGGGGAGAGCCAAACAGCTGGTCAAGGGTTGAGAAGGCCAGGAGTAATATGTAACTGCCTGTATGAGTGAGTTTGTGTGTGAATGCAAAAGGGAAAGGGAAGCTGTGATTTGAAAGTCTGAATGTGAGTAAGCTGTCTGTATGATTATAACCACAGGGATACCAAGAAACGGAGTAAGCACGCATGTGAATGAGCATGTGTGTGGGGGGGGGGAGAGAGGGAGAGAGAGAGAGTGTGTGTGTGTGTGAATGAGCAAGTGTGTGAGTATGTGTGTGTGAATGAGTATGTGAGTGTGTTTGGGTGCCAGTTCTTCCCACAGGATGCTCTCCCCTCTTCTACAGTAAGCCCTGCTCTCTCAGCCCCCTCTCTGTTTGTTTTTTTTCCCCTCAGTTCGTTCCTCTAGCTTCATTCCCTCTCACGGCTCCATAGCCTTTCCTCCTCCTCATTCATCATAGAAACATAGATTGAAAGCTAGAAGTGACCTTTGAGGTCATCTACTCCAACCCCTTCATGTGCCAAATGAAGAGCCAGATGCCCGGAGAGGATCATAGATTTGGAGATGGGATTTTTGGGGGACCCCCATTTTAGAGATAAGAAAACTAAGACCCATGGGTGTGAACTGACTTTTCTAGGGTCACATGTTCTTCACCATGCTCTCCATTCACACCCCGTCCTAATCCTGCTCCCCTTTTCTATGGTTCTTCCTTCCCTCTCATCTCCTCCCACCTCCCCCAGCCACAGTACAATGAAGCCCTGGCCAAGTGCAGAAAAAAAATGCCTTCCATTCTTAACATGTACAAAGGCTACAAATGGAGGTTCTAACTCCCCACCCCTCGACAGAAGAGAGACATTTGGGCTTCCCACACTGCAGCCAGGTGGGCCCTCAGTCCATCTCCTCTCCTGTGCTCAGGGCTATGGGTGTAGTTCAGGGACTCCATGAAGGCCTCTGAGAGCCTCTGAAGGCATCTGAGGGGGCAGACTGTTTGAACAGGACTTCCACCCGCCCCCAGTACCAGCACTCCCAAACCAGCCCCTCCTCACCTCGGGCTATACGCAGCACCCTCATGATGCGGATGATGGTGGGATTGATGGGCAGGGCAGCGTTGATCTCAATCTCCTCCAGGGTGATGCCCATGACTGAGAGGAGCACAATGGCCAGGTCCAGCTGGTTCCACCTGAACACCCAGGACAGAAGGTGGGGACACAGTAGCACAGCGGCTCAGATCCATAGCAGTGATGCCGAGGCAAGGATAGTCCTCACTGACTTCTAGGGGGCTTTGTTTTGGGATGGGATGAATTGGGGAGGGGAGAGAGGAAGGGGCCCCTGACCTCCTGGTGCCTCTGGGGTCAGAAGAGCCCCCAGAGAGTGTCTGGCTCCAACCATCCCTATGCAGCCATTCAGAATGCCAGAATCACAGAACACAGTTGGGGGAAAATGAAACCTTAAGGTCATTCAAAGGATCATGGCTTTAAAACTATCCACTTACTTCACTGGATCACAGATCTAGGGACCATTTACTCCAATGGCCCATGAGGAAACTGACATCAAGGGAGGTTAAATAATGATACTGGTTGTGTCAGAGACAGGATTTGAACCCAGGTCCTAGGACTCTTTCCTCTACTCCATCACAGAATGCCACTTTAGAGATCATTGAGTCCAAATGCCTTCACTTTGCAGGTAAGGAAACTGAGGCCCAGTGAGGGGAAGAGACTTGGCCATGATCACACAGCTAATATGCCCTGAGTTGTAACTCAGACCTGGGTCTCCTGACTGTCAAGCCCAGAAATCTTTGCATTACAGCACACAGCTTTTCAACATCCCCTGTATGTGGCTGATTTGCTTATGATGATCTCATTGAAGGGGTATCCTCTATATTCTGGGATAGCCCATACCATCTTGGGATGGCTGTTTCTATAGGCTGGCCATTTCACCTTACATCAAGCTGAGATCTGTCCTGCAATTTCTCACTCCCCTCACTCAGTTGTTCCTTGTTCTGGTCTATGGGGCCAAGAGAACAAGTCTGATCCCTCTTCTTCATAAAAACCAGTCAACAGATACTACACCATAATCCCCCTCACCCCAGCTTTCTCTTCTGTTTTGGAAAAGGTTGAGTTTGAGGTGGAGAATTCAGCAGCAAACTGAGAGTCAGGACTGGAATTCCAAGGAGAGATGGAGGGTTTGCGAGGTCTCTAACAAGAGGTTATCCAGCTTCCACCAAAAAACTCCCAGAGAGGAGCAACTCATCCAACTTGGTTTTGGACAGCTTTGATCTTTAGGAAGTTTTTCTTTATGCTGACCTCAAACTGCCTCTCTCCAACTTTTATTTGACTCGTTCTCCCTTGTTCTGCCCTCTGGGGTTATGACCAACAAGGCTAAAGTCTCGTCCACATGACAGCATCTTAAATTCTTGAAGACAACTGTAACATCCCATGAGTTTCCTCTTTTCTAGGCTACACCAACATCCCCAATTCCTTTAACCAGGCCTCATGTAGCATGGACTCAGGGCCCCACACTCTCTAACTCATTGATATCCTTTTTTATGCTGTGGAGCCCAGAACGAATTGGAATGTTCTAGATGTGGACTGGCCAGAGCAGAGCATGCTCTGTGCCTGGGATTCTTTCAAAGGGTCCTTGTAGGCGACGACTTCCAGTCCCTTCACCACTTCCTATTTGTCAATGTCATTCCTAAAACATGGTGCCCCAACCTGAGATCCAAGCATTGTCCAACCAGCACCAAGCAGGAGAAGACTGTTCTTTTATTCCTGGAGAGTCTGGCAGCTGAGAGCAAAAGTCCAGCCAACATCCAAGGCCCTGGGCACAAGCCCTCCCCTCTCTCCCATCAGTGATCTAGTCCCTGGACCATAGCAGCAACAGAGGCTGGAAGCCCCAAGGAAGAGATGACTTCCAGCTGGGACAATTCCACAAATGGTGGATACAAGTCCATAACACAGCGGGAATAGTCTTGATGCAGAGTCAGAGGATCTGGGTTCAAATCCTGAGTCTGCCACTTTCTCTCTGTGCGGCTGACCTAGCTTTCTAGGCCTCGGCATCTTCCCTATAAAATGAGAGGTTTGGACCAGTTGGTCCTCAAGGTCCCCTCGAGCTTGAAATCTCTGATCCAATGATCTCAAGTCAGCCTGCATTTGCCATCAATGGCAAATCGTGAGGCTAGGAAACAGCTAAGGTAGCAAGGATGGTGCCCTGGAAAGCATCCGGGACTGGCTGTCAGAAGACCTGGCTTGTCTGTTAACTCATTGGGCGACTTTGGGGAGAGGTCCAGGCAGAGTGAAATGAGAAAGCTGAGGAGAGAGAGAGATCGCTTTTGGCTAGAGGCAAATCAGGAAAGGCTTCTTAGAGGTGGGGTCAAAAGCAATCATCAAAGCCCATATGGTATTTTGAAATACAAAGCACTTTACATGTGTGATCCCACTTGAGTCTCATAGCATCCTGGTGAAGTAGGTATGACAAGTATTATCAGTCCCACTGTACAGATAAGAAAACTCATGCGCAAGGGGAATTGACTTGATCAGGGTCACGCAAGTGTTGGAGATGTGGTTTGAAACTGGATCTTGCTGGCTCCAGGACCCGCACTCTATGCACTAAGCAGCACTGGCTCTCATGCCTGAGCTGGGCTTGCCAGGAAAGGAGTGTATTCTATAGCATGTGTATTCTGTAGTGTGTGTTCTATAGTAGACATAGTCTATATGTGTGTGAGGGATAGTGCCATTAGTCACCCTCTGGCCCCATGGGAAGCTCTAAGAAGGAGGAAGAGTGAGGTTACCCCTCATACCTGGTCACAGAACCACACCCCATAACACTGTAACTGCTGCCTCATCCCAAGTTTCCACTGCTCTGCTCCTTTCCATGGTGGGGAGGCTGGCTGCAGGTCTGGTCTACTCACCTGTCTTTGAAGAAGCGTCTCAGCCCAAATGCTACCAGTTTCAACATGGCTTCCAGCACAAAGACCGTGGTGAACATGTAGTTGCAGTATTTGAGAGCAATCTCCAAGGACTGTGGGGTGAGAAAAGGAGGCATGAGTCAAGTCACAGAACTGTCTTCCTCTGGGTTGGCCAAGGAGGGCACTGGAATGGAGAAAGGGATTGGCCAATGGCTCACCCCAGGCCCTGCCAGATATGTGACTCTTGAATGAGATTCCCTAGAAGAGGGAGCTGCATAGAGATAGAACATGGGCTCCCTGCTCTTGGGGCTGTTAGCACCATCAGGGAGGCAGGGCAACTGAGATGCGGGAACAGGAAGGCAGCTCAAATCAAGGCATCAACTTCTCTCCAAAGACCAAGCTTCTGGACTGGTGTTGCTTAAACTGATCCTTGTACTATGGTTTTTAAGATGAGTTTACTGACAAGAAGAAATGCAAGAAAATCAAGTGGTACTTTTTTAAGGCAGGGCAGTGTAATTTCAGGGAGTTTGGTCTTCCTATGATGCTTTCCCTGGGTATCCATGTTTGTGTTTCTCTCATGATATGTATGTCTTTAGGAAAGTCTTGTGTGTTTGGCTGAGCTGTAAGCTACTTGAGGTCTTAGATACAGGGGATTGTGTCACAAAGCCAACAAGACATTTATTTGGCAACCCTTGCTGGTCCCTTCCCTATTGTCTTCATAAGAGGTTAAAGGAACGTTTCGGGCAGTAGTTAAGTCTCTGACCAGGGAAGCTCCAGAATTCGACCAAGGGTGGGGACACCAGGGGCTGAAGACAGGGCTAAGTTTTGCATGAAGTCACAGTTGGTTGGAGTACTTGGCTTCCTTTAAATCCCAACTAAAATCCTACTTTCTACTTTCTTCTATTTCTCCTTCTCTCTTTTTCTCCCTCTCCCCTCCTTTGCCCTGCCCTTCCTTCCTCTCTTCCTTCCCTCTTCCCCTCTCCTTTTCTCTCTCCACCCTCTCCCCCTCGTCTCTTTCTCCTCTCTCTCTCATTCTCTCTCTCCCTCTCCCCTCCCTTTCCTTTCTCCTCCTCCCTTTCCCTCCACCCTCCCTCTCTCTCCCCTTTCTCTTTTCCTATTTCCCTCTCCCTTCCTCTCTCCACCCTCTCCCCTTTTCTCTTCTCTCTCTTCTCTCTTTCTCATTCTCTCTCTCTCCCTCTCCCCTCCTTTTCCCTGCACCTCCTTCCTTTCCCTCCCTCCTCCCCCTCCCTTCTTCTCTTCACCCTGTCCCTACTCTCTCCTCTCTCTCCTCTCTCTTTCTCATTCTCTCTCCCTCTCCCCTCCCTTTCCCTGCCCCTCCTTCTCCCTTTCCCTCTTCTTTCTTTCTTTCTCTCTCTCTCTCTCTCTCTCTCTCTCTCTCTCTCTCTCTCTCTCTCTTTCTCTCTCTCTCTCGCCTTCTTCCCTCTCCCCCTCACTCCTTCCCTCCCTGTCTTCCTTCCTCTCTTCACTCTCTTCTCCCCTTTCCCCCCTCTCTCCCTCCCTCCTTTCTCTGTCTCCCATTCTCTATGTCTTTCACTTTCTCTCCCTCCCTCTTCCCCCCACCTCTCTCTCTGTGTCTTCTTTCTTATTTAAGGCTGTTTGGTTACTATTTTCCCCATCACACAGACAATCTCCAGAATATCTATGAAGGCCAGACTACAAGTGCTGAAGTCTCAGCAGAGGGTCAAAAGGCAATATTTTGCCCATGTTTATTTGGTGGGAAGAGAAAATTAGCTCCTGAAGGGCCTTTTTTCTTGAAGGTTCCTCCACTGATTCCTCCCTGAAGGCCTTTAGGCCCTTCCTGCTTCCTGCCCTCTGTCCTGGCTACAGTGCCTTGGACACTGCGCTCAGCCACCTGTCGGCCCTTTGAAGGATGATGACAGCTCTGCTTTCCCATGACAGCTCAGCCTGAGGCTTGGTCCTCCACCCAGAACCAGCCTTGCCTATCATCCTCTACCCCCTTCACTCCCTGTCCAATCAGGCCTCCATCCCCCTGGCCACATCGGGGCGCTCATTAGCAGGGTGAGCGAGGCACATTTGGAGACATCACTAACCCCTGAGGTTAATGTCAAGAAAGGACACTTCACATCCCTTAGTGCCCCCTGCCAGAGACAGATTCCTGGGCTGGCTGGGCATGAGATGAACCATTGGCCCATTTCTGATCTTATTATCTAGATAAAAAAATAAACAATAAACCCTGAAAAACCTTTCATGAACAACTACAGTCTGTTTATAGATCGATAATGGGTGACTGCCCATCCCTTCTCCAGCAAGTCATGAGAAACATCCACGGCTAGCAGACAGGAGATAGGAAGGGGTGTGGGTAGGAAGTGAGATAAGGGTCCCATCTGCCCACTCTTCATTATCTCATTGCCCCTTCACAAGCTGTGTTTCAGCCAAACTGAACTCCTCTAGTTTCCCTGACCCCGCCCTCCCCCATCAACAGGCATAGTCTGTCTGCCATGCCTCCACCTCTGCCTCCATCTTCACCTCTCCTAGTTTCCCTCCAGGCCCAGGTCAGGCACCACCATCTCTATGAAGCCTCCCTAGATTCCAGCCCCAATTCCAGTATGCTCCCCCTCCTCAGATCCATTCTCATTACCTTGCCTTTGTATGTCCTGGATCCTCCCAGGAAAGTGAGAACCACATTCCCCTGGTCTATGGTGCCATCTGGGATGTGGGATGGCTCTCCATCCCCTGTGCTTTTTTCTCACTCTATCCCCTCACATCTTCTAACTACAAGTCAGGGTCTTTCCAACATACTCTACTGAGACCAAGACCTGGGATGTGCTTGGAGGTAAAGAGTGCCTTGTCTCAAGTCAATTGGCCTGGATTCAAATCCTGCCTCTTCCAGTTATGTACTTAAGAAAACGTGGGCAGGTTACTTCACTGTGGGACAGTGCCCTGTCAAATGAAGGGGTCAGACTAGGAGACCACAGAAATCTGTTTTAGCTTAAGATGATCCAGATTCAATTCCCTCCTCAGACACTTGCAATCTGGATCATCTGACCACTCCCTCTGTGATCTTGGACAATCCCCTTCCTCTGCCTGCCAGTTTCCTCATCTGTAAAATAAGGGGGTCCTCTGGAGTCTCCTCCTCCTCTACATCTGAGCTCCTGTGACCCTGTTTCTGCACCTCATCTTAATCTTTCAAAGTTTCTCCCTTCCTTCAAATCTCATGGGTAAAAAGTGTCACATAAACATCACATGTGGGATTTGAACTTGGGTCCTCAGACTCCAAAGCCAGCCAGTGCTCTTGCCATTGGGTTGTGTTCCATCTCCTACGACCAGAGAGATGGAGAGCTCTGGCCAGATAAACTAAGGTGGAGGTGGGTGTGGGTACGGGGTGGGTCTGGATACTAGGGATCCACTCACCATGGGCTGGTTGTAGTGCTCCAGGGACATGGTCACAACATTGAGGCAGATGATGAAGGTTATGAAGATATCCAGGTAGTGACTGGTGCAGACAGAATGAATAAGGAGCCGGGTAGGGCAGTAGGTGGCATAATATGGGAGTCGCTGGGCTTCTGCAGAGGCAAAGGGGAGGGGACCCACCCCAGAGAGACATGGGGAAGGAGGAGGAGGGAGGGAGCAGGGGAGCCAAAGGTCAGGAGGAGAAGAAGTGGGGAACCAGGAGGGAGAGGGGAAAAGGGATCAAGGAAATTAAAAGAAGAGAGGAGGAAGGAGGAAGAAGGAGGGACCAGAAGGAGTAAAAGACAGTTAGTGAATCCAGGACAATCTGTGGAATTGAATCAGAACATGCCTCAATGAACTAAGACCATGAATGAGAAGACAAGCTTGGAGGAGGGACCAGAAACAGGCAGGAAATGGAGATTCCCCTGTCCTGGGCTGGAAGTGGGAGAGGAGAGGAAGATGATGGAAGGACCAGGCCAAATCTATCCTTTCTCCTCAACTTGGTGAAGGAAGCTGGGCCAGCCTTCCAAGTGGAGATGGGCTCCAGAGCCAGAGTCCGAAGCCTGAGTGAGCACTTGGAAAGCCTGGGGCAGAGAGACTCCAAGAAAACTGGAATGTAGTTTTCCTATTCATCAGGAAATGCCTCCCTTTCAACCTGAAGGCCAGTGGCCAGCACATCAAGACTTCGATATCTCTCAGTCTTCACTTGTGTACAAGCAAAATTGGGCAGGGAGTCTATCCAAGAGGCGAGAGGATGTTGGTAAGAACTAACGCCCTTGGGGTTTCTCAGCACTTCAGGGATCCCATGTAAAACTAGATTTGGAATGGGGGGAAACCAAGATGGCACCCAGGCACACTCGGTGTTTACTAAAGCTTGTTGAACTTAATAGATTGGGATCCCATAGGCACATCCTGTCCTCCCCACCTCCACAGTCCAGGCTAGAGGTAGGGGCAAAATGGATGAAATTTTGGGGAATGGGGGAGGTGGGAGGAGTAGAGACGAGGAGAAGGCTTTGCTGGGAAAACCTCAGCCTACGAACCCAACGCACACTTAGGCTGGGCCTTACTCCTTCGCTTCTTCTCCAACCGCCGGAGTCGCTTCTCTTCTCGCCGACGTGCCTCCTCTGCTTCCTGATGCTGCCGGCACTTGTGGAAATTCTCCACCACCACCCCCACGAACATGTTAAGGACAAAGAAGCTGACAATGAGCAGGAAGGAAATGAAGTACAACAACATCCAGGGATTGTGGTTGGTTACAGGCTAGAAAAAGAAGTTGGAGATCAGAGTTAAACCATCATCTTCTACCACATTCCACAGTAATCACTAAACAAACATGTGGCTTAAAGAGACACACCATTAAAAAAAATTGAGGAAAATGGGAGAAGGTATCTTTCAGACCTATAGTCAGTGGGAAATTGCTAACCAAGATAATACAGACAAGCTGTATTGAATAAAATGAATCAGCTTTTGTACAAACAAAATCAATGCAGCCAGGATTAAAAGGGAAGCAGTCAAGTAGGACAAAAAATCAAATGTCTGATAAGATCCAAGATACGTAGATAATTTACAAAAACATATAAGACCAAGAACTTTCCCCAGTAAATACACAGCTAAAAGTTATGAACTAACAATTTTCAGATGATGAAATTCAAATGATCAAAAACAATTTGAAAACATGCTCTAAATGGGAAAAGCCCATCCAGAATGTCATAGTGACTAAGAGGTTCACTTACCAAATGTATCCAAGGCTATAAAATCTGAGAATAAAGCTCAGAACTTAAAAGAAACTTTTTTCTTTCCTTTTCCAAACTTTGCTTGGTAGGGAATGTGGCAACATTCTAAGGACAGGTGGCTGCTTGGGGGAGAGTAAGGTGGATAGAGAAGCAAGATAAGGAGAAGAGGTGGGAAATGACAGTATGTGCCAGCCAAGCTGTTCTCCTAGTCTCTACTTCCTCTTCCCCCAAATCTTGCCTCTAAACCTTCACTTACTCTATCCCTGGGATGCCCCTTGCCTCTTTTCCATCTATCTAAATCCTCAACCAGCTCAAGTTCTCCATGAAACCTGGCTGGGCAACCCCAGCCTACAATGAACACTTTCTGACAGGGGCATCTAGGAAAGTCTGGTGGGGGGTCAGGAGAATACTGGTCCTCAACTCCAAATATCCAACAGACTCTGTTTCCCCTAATGGTCTACTTTGGTGATATCCTTTGGGAGCCTATCCAGACCTTTCTTGAACCCAATTAGGCTTTTTACTTATGTCCTACTTTTTAAGGTCAGAATCAATCAATCGATAAAGATTTTTTAAGAGTCTTCTCTATGCCTAGAACTGGGTTAGGAGCTGGGGAATACAAAAAAAGTTAGGCAGCTTCTATTCTATTGGGGAAGACAAACATGTACATATCTAAATACGAGATAACTGGAATAATAGGGAGACCCTAGCTGTTGGGGAGGGGGTTGGGTGAGAGGGGTCATGAAGGGTCTCATGTGGAAGGTGATATTTCAGTTGAGTTCTGAGGGAAATTAGAAATTCTAAGAGGCAGAAGAGGGAGTGCACTGCAGATGTGAGGAAGGGCAATCAGCACAAAAACACAGAAGTAGGAAATGGAAGAATCCACTGCTCGGGTTCACCTATGGGGTCACTGTACTACCCAGCTACCTCTACTTTAGGCACTAACAAAAGACAACAGAATGAAGGCAGAACTACTCAACTCTTATGCTTCTTGTCTGTTTGTTTGTTAACCAAGAAGAACATGTTTGGACTAAGAAGTCATGAGATGGTTAATAGGCAATTGAAACCCAGATGACAAGGCAGACTGTATCCCAGGATGCCACGCTGGTGTGTGTTTGAATGGGGGGATGATATTGGGGATCTGTGGAAAAATCACAGAAGACAGGAGAGAAAGTGCAGGACTAGAAAAAGAAAAATGTCCTGAATTTTCAAAGGGGAATATTTTCCAAACCATAGGCTGATGAGCTTGACTTCAATTTCTGGCAGAATCTAGAATTTATTCTTAATAGGATGAATTGAGAATACAGACAGTTCTTACTTTACATAAATTCATATTATGCAAATTTTACTTTAAGTAAAGAATTCTGGAAGAAATCTGCACTCCCCCCAAAAAACACCTATTTACCTATAAACTTTACTGTATAGTACCATTCTTTCTGTCTCCCTCCCTCTCTCTCTCCCTCCGTCCCTCCCCCCCCATCTCCTGCCCCTAGGCTAGGAGATCTGAGGCTTCCCCCTCCACCAAAAATACCCCTCCAAGTGAAAGCAGAACAGATGCATAAAAAGACCTCCTTCACTGCCACCACTGAATTGGCAGCTTGGCTGGAGACCTACCCCCTAGATTCAGCCCCAAGTACCTCATATATCTGCACTTGGGCACCACATCTGTCCACAGCCCCTGCATTCACCCATCTTCTCCTGATCTCCAAAAGGGTCTGATGGGGGGGGGGTGTCATTGAATGATGGGTTAGAAAATGGGCCAAGTCCAATCAGATGGAATGTATTTGGGATAACTTTGAAGTCTCACATACGGATTAGTTTGGGTTCAAAAATCATCTGCCTAAATACAGGATGACTGAACAGACATGGCTGGACAATAGGTCCAATTTTTTTAAGTCTTAAGGGTGTGCTATGTAATCTCTAAGCTTAACATGAGTCAATGGTGTGATGTGGCAGCCCAAATATTTCCATGGAATTGTGGGTAGGGTAGAAAGAAAGGAATAAGCGCCTACTATGTACCAGGCACCATGCTAAGCACTTTAAACACATCATTCCATTTGATCCTCACAACAACTGCAAAAGGTAGGTGCTATTATCATTTTTTATGGTTGTGGAAACTGAGACAGGCAGAGGTTAAGTGACTTGCCTAGGGTCATACAGCTAGTGAGTGTCTGAGGCTGGATTTGAACTCAGATTTTCCTAACTCTAGGCCCAGGGTCTCCATCTAGCTGCCTTAGAAGCTGCATTTCCAGAAGCAGAGAATCCAGAAAGAGAGAGATTATAGCCCCCCTCTCCCGGGTTTGACCCCATCAAGGCACCACTGATAAATGAGCACACCCAGAGAAGACTGAAAACCATGCCCCATGAGGATGGCTTGAATGAACAGAGGAGGTTTAGCTTGGAAAAGAAGATAGAGCTTGAGACATGATGTCTGTGTCCAAACACTTAAGAGGGTGTCATTTGGAAGAGGGATTAGCTTTATCCTGCTTGGCCCCAGGAAGCTGAACCAAGAGCACAGAAGGAAGAGAGTTGCAAAGTAGTGGATTTTGACTTGATATAAGGTGGAAAGCGCACAGCCTCTGATGTCAAAGGACAGGGTTCCAATTCTATCTCTGATCTTCACTACCACTGTGACATTAGAATAGTCACTTGGTCCCTCCCCGGGCCTCAGTTTACTCACCTGTAAAAAGAGGGTTAGATTTGATGGCCTTAGAGACTAAGTCTATCTATCTTAGTGATCTCTTTGTATCATAGCCTGTCCTATAAGGGAACACGTCTTGACAAGGAGAACTGTCCAAGGTCTTCAGAGGTGATTGTTTCCCTGTCAATGGCAGTCTTCAAAAGGAGGCTGGGTGACCATTTGCTGGACATATTGTGGAGGGGCTTCTCTTCCTCATAGGTAGGTTGAGCTAGATGACCTCTGAGGTCTCCAAATCAGAGATTCTACGAGATATAGTATTAGGGTTCATAGGAATGGGGAAGGGAGAGTTGGGGGCTGATACAAATGGTGGGAGAAGGGCCCCAAAATCTTTACAGTTCCATCTGGCTCTAAATACTATGCTTCTGGAAATAGCAGAGATCAGGAGTTCCTAGACATGGAGAGGAGTGCCGACATTGAAATTGGGGAGGAGAGATGCGCTATCTCAAGAAGAACACTGCCTCAGTGCTCCACGCATCCAACAGCCCAAAGCTGTAGAGGCTGGGGGAGCTCTGGAGTCAGGGATTCATGGCCGTACAAAGAACAGATGTGGGCCGGCATTCTGGCCAGTTTCACTAGAAGGCTGTCTCCTATCTCTTATTAGGGTGGAGGCAAGATGTTGCAACCCAACAACCAGCTACCCTTCTGAGGGACCTGACTCATGGGTAGAAAGGAATCTGCAATGTGCCTCACCAGCCTGGTGCTGGAACGCCCACTACCAGGATGGGGGTGGAGAAAGCCAGAAAAAGGCAGGACAGGACCAAGGCCAGATCACTTTCCCCTTCCTACTCTCACCAGTCAAGAATTGGGGGTTCTAGGCAACAGGGGAGTGGGTGAGATGATGGAGGACACAGGGTGAGGCTGGGGGCTGAGGCACAGGCTTGGAAAAGAGCTGATGGAGGAATGTAATCCTTCAGAGGCTGATTTTCCTCTGTGCATTTATATCCCTTTATGGAGAGTGATGTGTCTGAGCCCTGAGGCCAAGGGAAGTGGGTGTGTTTTTATAAACTGAAATGTAATAACTTGTCATTCTACCTTGGTATTTATCTCACATCCTTTCTCCCTGGAGAACTCTCTCCCAGTAGCAGCTCATCCCTGGCTTTCTGTGGCTGGGGGAAGATGGGAGTGAGAGCTGTGACCTCCAATTGCCTGGGGAGAAGGGGAGGAGGATTGTGCTGAGGGGAAGGGAAGGTGCCTGAGGCGATTCTGGGGCCAGTTGAAGGGCTGAGAGTCTAAGGCTTGCTCAGGAGCAGGGCTAGGGGACAAAGTACCTTCTCAGACCTGATCCCCACCTGTGACTGCAGCCAGGGAGACGGGCAGCTGAGCTGAGGGAACAGAGAGGAAGCCAATACTGCCAACAACCTGAAGGCACCAGCCTCTCACTCTGAGGCTGAGGAAAAGCAATGAGAGTCCAGGTTTCCTGGCTAGTGCTCCCAAATTGACCATTCTCCAGTTTGTGGAGCTGACCATATTGACAGGAGGGAGGATGAGAGCCAGGTGATACCTCTCTAGGGCAGAACAGTCTATCTCTGTGGTTTGGTTAAGTGGGTGGCTCTCCTTGGATGTCTATGTTCCTCTGACTTTGGGTCCCTGGGGAAATCTTTGCACTTACTATGTCATGAGCTGAGGAGGTCTGAAGCACAGAAAACTTGAAAGAGCTGGGCAGCCATTAGTCTCTGTCAGGAGAGGAGCTCCAGCCATAACTCTGGCCACACGTTCTGAACCCTTCCCCATTCTCTTGGGTGAAGCTGTGTCAGAGGCTAAATGACCTGGCAGCCCGTGGTCATGGAACTCTATCACCCCCTTCTCTTTTGAAGGGACTTGGTAGTAGAGGGGTAGAGTAGAATGGGGCTGAACACAAGCAAAACTGTGACTCTCTTTAGACATCTGTTGCTGGTCTATCCCATCTCTAGGTTGACGCTTTTTGGTCCAATGCCTTTATGAGATCTCCAGCCCTGCAGGGCATGTCCCTCTATCCAAGCCACCAAAAATTATCATCTTATATCCCTTCCTCTGCCTTCCAAGATATCCAAGGGGACAACCAGCTCACTCACTCACTCACAGCCAATGATCTGTGCTCATGGGAAAGGGCAAAGGAAGAAGAGGGGTCCTTTTCATCCACCAAGAGGTGGATCTTAGACAAAATCTGTGTAGCACACAAGTGGTTTCTAGCCTAACCCAAGAGAGATGAGAGAAGGGCTGTGACAAGCTCATAGGAAAGCTGCCTGGGGAAAGGGGTTTGGCGGATCTCATCACGCTGAGTAGGCAGTCCCTTATTACATCACTGGATGGGATTATTCCACAAGTGAAGCTATTTATCATGACTCTCCTTTACATTTCTTATGTATCAATTAAGCCAGATTTCTATCCTCTGTCCCCTCTCTTCTCTGTGCCTTTAAAGGCTCAAGCCATCCAGGGGCCCATCTGGAATGGACTTCCCTTACCCCCAATATTGAATGCCAAGCTCTGATCCTGATCTCACCTCCTCTGTGAAGCCTTCCCTGATCAAGTTAAAGCAATAGCATCACATTTACATTCCTCCTAGCCTTCCTAGGCTTCCCTTTGCTTGTATCTTACTCTTCCTTGTATTGTAGTTGTTTGGAGGGCAATGTGGTACAGGAGGGAAGCATTGGAATTGAGGTCAAAAGACTTGGGTTGCTTGAGGCCTGGTTCCAAATCTTAATAGCTGTGTGGCCATAGGCAAATGACCTGACCTCTCTGAATCCAGTGACCTTGTCTTTGAAATAGGACTTCTTGTGTTGCCTTTTATAAGTCAGTAAACGCTTTAGAAATTTGAGATATTTACTGTTATCATCATTACTTTTTGTCCCCTTCCATCCATCATTAGCCAAAACGTTAACTAGGGTGGAGCAACCAGCACTTTACCCAAAGGCGCTGACATTTAAGAGGGCAGGATTCTTGCCCCATTGGGAAGGACTCCATACCTCCAGCCTGCACCAAAGCCTCCTTAGATGTATAATGTGTCTGACCTCACTTTCATGCCTGGGACTTGAGCTATGAGTCCTGACCATGCTCTTCTCCTTGGGCCTCATGCCCAGCCTGCCACATATCACTGCTAGGATGTTCTAGCTTTACCCTGGGTCAGACAGAGACAACCACTACAGTCCCTTCTCTTGCTCCTCTCCCCTCCCTCACCCCATCTGCCTCCTGGCCCAACCCTCAGCCTCACTGTGGAGGCTGAGACATTCGAAGATCAACTGCGGGGTGGGCCTGTCCTTTTCTAGCATGACCACACCTGTTAAGCATGGGTTACATGCGGTAGGGGTTCACATGAAACCACCCAAGGCATAGTGAAAGTGAAGGTTGGAGGCCAGCAGCCTGAGGAAGTGTCCTAAAGCCCTGGTGCAGCCTAGGGATGCCTAAGGGAGCTCCTCTCCAAATGGATCTGCCCCACTTCCTTTCTTAGCAGCACAACCTCCTCTGCAGCTGTCTGGCTCCCATTCATCCACCACCCCACCCCCAGATGCCCCAGGTGCTGCAATCTCCGGTTATGGTTCTGCCACCAGTGTAGAAGCCCACTGAGGGCAAAGACAATCTCCTCCCCGGCTCATTATTCCCCATGCTGAAGACAAGGGTTTGGGTTGGGTTGGGTTGGGGTTTTTGTTTGGTTTGTGCATGGGAGAGTCTAATAACCATTTCCTGACTTGAATGTCAAAGACATATCTCACCTCCTAGTCCTCCTGCTCACCCTAGACCCCTTTCCTTCTTACCCTTCACCTCCAAGCTTCATACACTACCTGCTGGTCGACGGCCACCGCGTCCAGCCCATTGTACATGATGTTAACCCAGCCATCTTTGGAGGCCAAGACGAAGAGGGACATCAAGGCCTGTAACAAAGGATGAGAAGATCATGAGGTCTAGCCACTGAGTCTGACCTCCCCCATTTTACAGATGAGGAAACTGAGGCCCGGGGTGGTTAAGTGACTTTCCCAAAGTCACTCCGGTTGAATCATAAGTGTAGAGCTAGAAAGGGACCCCAAAGCCCATCCAGTCCAATCTCCTCGTTTTACAGATGAAAAACTGAGGCCCCAACAGGTTCACCTACTTACCCTGGATCATCCAGGTAAGATCCTGGGTCTAAAACCAGAAGGTTCTAACCCCTTAGTTTTACAGATGAGGAAACCAAGGCTCAAGAAGTAAAGTGTCCAATATCACACAGCTCATTAGAGGTGGATTTGGATAGAGAACCCAGATCTGATTCCTCAATGGATTGCTCTCTGCCCCACCCTGATTCCCAATGGGGCCGGTCTGGCTGCTTGGGGAGAGAACACTGGGCCAGCCCTGCTCCCAATTCCTCAGACACATCCACCATTCTCTAGAAGCCCTGGCACCTTGGAAGATCTGTCTCCCCCAAGGCCCCTCCTCTAAGGTGTGGAGTCCTCCTAAAAACCTGCCCTTGAGGAAATGCCCAAGCCAGCTGTGCTCACTCCTTCATTCCTCTCTCAGCTCTCCTCCTGATCTTCAGCATTTCTCTAGGGATCTCCTACCCTCCCACCACCACATATTCAGCTCCCTGTCATGTGTAGTCCCCATTAGAAGGCAAGTTCCTCGAAGGAGGGAATATCTTTCTTTTCACTTATCTTGTATCCTGAGCACGTAGTACATTGCCTGGAACATAGTAAGTGTTTAATTAATGCTCTGTCTGTGTCTGTCTATTTATCTGTCTGTCTACCTATGTATCTACTCTATGTATGTATGTATCTATGTATCTATCTATCTACTTATCGACCTAGGTATCTATTTATTTAATCTATTTTTCTATTTGTCTCTCTATCTAGTTATCTATTTACCTATCTATGTGTCTGTCTATGTGTCTATCTATCTACTTATCTACCTAGGTATCTATCCATCTATTTATCTATTTGTCCAACTGTCTATATAGTTATCTATTTATCTATATACTTACCTATGCATCTATCCATCCATCCATTAATCAATCTACCTCCCTATGTATGTAAGTATGTATCTATGTATCTAGTAGGACATGGATCTAGGCATCACAGTTTCTTTGAAAATTGGGGTTCTAGAGCGCCATCCTGCCCTCTGGCTCACTCTGCTATGGAGCTGTGCTGCCCAAGGTTGTCCTGTTCTGGGCTGAGTCACTGGGCCTGAGCAAAGGAGATGTGGGAATGCTCCAAGGCACTGGCTGTAAGGGCCACCAGCCTCTTGCACACTGGGGCTGCCCCCAGACAGAACGTACAAGCTTAGAGGAAGGCACTTGCTGCTAGTGTTTGAGCCTAACCCCCTCCCAGTGCTTGTGGAGAAGCTCCTAGTGCTGGAAGGAGAGGAGAGACAGGTGGCCGCGGGCCTGGGGTATTCCTGGGTGTCTCTCCATGTGTGCTGTGGGTGTGCTCCTCCTGTGCTGCATTTTCCAGGAAAGTCTTATGTGCTGGGCTGGGCTGCTGATCCACCCTGGAACTGAGGCACAACCCCCAAAGGAACTTGGAGTGCTGAGTCTGTACCGAGGGTAATAATGGTCTCCATCTGACACTCCCTCTCCCCTAGAGCATGTTAGCATCAGGGTCATGAGATCCTGACAGCCAGAGGCCATAGGACGTCGACATTCAGAGGCAGTAGGTCCTTGAGAGCTGCAGGGCATGAGACTCTTGTAGACAGAGGTCATAGGACTCTTACATTTACAGATCACAGGTCCCTGACAGCCAGAGGCAGAAAGACTCTAAGAGCTGGAGGCATTGGGCTCTGTAGGGCAGAGACTGACTTTTAAAGGGGGACAAGACTTGGAGCCAAAGATGCTTTCTTAGTTCATTAAATAATAAAAGAGGAAAAAAGGCTGCCCCCTGAGCTTCTGTGAAGAACAGAGAGGGGTCCTTGGGATGAAGGATTTTGACCGTGGAGGGCACACTCACTCATTCTGTCATCTGCAGCCCTGGAGCTATTCGGCTAAATGAATGTGGTGCTTGGCAAACCTCTCCCCGTTCACCATGCCCAGTCACCATGCCCTCCTTCCCTGCCAGGGCAGGAACACTCAGTCACAGCCACTGACATTCAGTTCATCTCTGACCCCAGTTTCCCAGCAGTCTTTAAGCGTGTGGTCCCCAAGGGTAAGACAAGAGCATTAATAACTGTGGCATGGGAGGGATCAGGAATGGCATCACGGAGAATGAGGCACCTGAACTGAATTTTGAAGGGAGACAGGGATTCTAAGACTCAGAGGCGAAGGGAAAGGGCATTCCAGACACGGACAACATCTTGAGCAAAAGCAGGGTAGTTGGAGATATTGTGGATGGGGAGTAGAAGGTAGGACAGTTTGGTTAGGATATTGAGTGTGCAGGACTCTACAGGTATGTGAGGGGGGAGTGCCATGAAATCAGTCTGGAAAGGAGGTGGATACTAAATTGTAGAGAACTTTAGATGCCAGGCTGAGGATTTCCCATTTTATCCCAGGGACCATAGGGACTTAGTGAAGATTCTAGAGTAAGACAATTACATGGTCAGATCTACATACACGAAGAAGTTTGGCAACTGTGGATGGAATGGAGAAGGGAGAAACTAGAAACAGAATGAACAGGTAGGAGATTAGTGCTATAACAGTCCAGGTGAGAATGGTGCCAGAACAAATGTGTGTCAGTGTGAGTGGAGAGAAGGGAATGGATCTAATTGCAATTCATTGTTTCTGGAGAGTACTTTCTATTCGTACAAGAAGGGTCTCCTTTGGTGCTCACAATACCCTTTTGAGGTGGGTAGGATACACCATTATAGATATTTCCCCAATAGGGAAACTGAGGCTTACTAGACTCCAATCTCCCCAAAGGCAGAGACCATGTCTTGTGCATCCTACACCAGTGTTCTAAGCATCATAGGTGCTTAAAACATATTTGTTGAATGAATATTGAGTACAACCCAGAAGTTAAAGTGGTTTATCCAAGGTCACATGGCTGGCTCATGAATTTTAGGGCTAATCCAGCCTGAGCAAGAACCTCCATGACACCCAACAAGAGATAGTCTGGCATCTGGGCATCAATCTGGGCATTAAATGTGCCCACTGAGGAGAAGCCTGTTTACTCCCTAGAGACCCCATCTCACTTCTGGACAGCTCTGACTGTGGCTCACCCCCACAGCCTCCAACACCACCACTCCTTCTAGTTCTGCCTTCTGGGAATGAAGCCTTATCCCCCTCCCAAATGATGGCCTTTCAGGGCCTTGAACACAGTGATCATTGGCCCCTGAGCCTTCCCAGCCCTTTCTGCCAATTCTTGGACACCCTGATTTCCAGTTCTCTATCTCCTGCATGGTGATGGAATGAGAACTGATCCCTGTGCCTCCCCCTCTGCCTCCCTGGGACCCAGGCCCAGGGGATCCTGAGGAGCTGCTCACCTGGCCCAGGTTGTCAAAGTTGTACTTGTGGTGCACCCAGCGGTAGTTGGCAGCCATGCAATCAGAGCGGTTGGTGATGTTCCGGATGTCAACCCCCAGGCAGTGGTAAAACTTCCCCTTGAAGAGCTGAGGGGGGATGACCAGAGGATCAGAGGTAGAACGGCAGCCCACCTTGGAAGTCTGCCAGTCCAACCCCTTCACTCTGGGAAAGGATATGTCCAAGATCATACAAGTAATACCTGACAGAGGACCTAGGTTCTCTGACTCCAAACCAGAATCTCCCAACAGGCAAATATTGGGATGGGAGTGGGGAGACAAGGTGACAAAGTGAGATGGTGTGGGGTGGTGGAAAGAGCCTTGGACTAAGGCAAGGGATCTGAGTTCAAATCCTGACCCTGCCATTTACTATCTGTGTGACTTAGGGCAAGCCTCCTGACCTCTCTGGGCCTCATCTATAAAATGAGGGGGTTGGACCAGAAAACTTCAGCCCTACCTAGAAGCACAGAAAGAATCATAAGGTCATAGGTTTAGCACTGGACAGGCCTTTAGAGGCTGAGTCCCACCCCCTCATTTTATGGATGCAGAAACTGAGCCTGGGCACATTTATTAGGTGCTTTAAGGTTTGCAAAGGACTTTTTCAAATATTATCTTGTTTGATCCTTGCCATCCTCCCCCTCCGGAAGACGGGTACTCTTATCATTCCCATTTTACAGATGAGGAAACTGAGGCAAGCAGAGGTTAGGTGACTTGCCCAGGGTCATGCAGCTAGTAAGTATGTGAGGCCAGATTCAAACTCAACTCTTCCTGCTCCAGCTCCACTGAGCTGTCTTGCTTCCTCTGGAGTCTCTTTACAGATTGCCCAGAGCCCAGGGAGGTCCAAAATGAGCTTTGAGGGACAAGGTGAAGGAGGGGCTGAAAAGGGGAGAAGATCCACACAAACCCAGAGATATCGGACACTGGGTTTCTAAGCTGCTGATCTCTGGGGCAAGAACTCTAATTCTAGTATCCTTGACAGGGAAAGCATGGTGAGAAGAGGAAGGGGAAGGTTCAAATCCTGCGTCCCTGGGGCACGGATGGGTTGCTGGGTATGTGACTGGAGACAAAACAATTTTTCTTCCAGAAAAACAAACAGGCATAAAAGAGCTGCCCTCCTGATCCCTTCCTCAGCAGCCACTGGCCTGCCCAGAGGCACCCGCTCCATGAGGAGGGGATGGGCGGACACATGGGGCCCAGGATCCGTGCTACGGCCTATCTATAGCTCACTCTGTGAGAGGCAAGAAACACCCACTCTCTGTGTTCTTCTGCAGCAGATTCCCAAAATAAAGAGCCAGGAGAAGGAAAAAAATATCATTGTGGGTGGACTTGGGCTTGTGAAGCAGGGCTGGGTGTGCCAGGGAGGGTCCAGCCTTAGCACAGAACACCTTTCCCCACCAGGCTGTCAAGACCCTGCCCCTCTGGCCCAGGGGCTCCCTCAGCAATGGCGCTTGCCTTAAGCAGGGTCAGCAGGGTCCTCGGGATGGCCAGAGCATCCTCCGCCTCCTTGCTGTTCTCCACCAGTTGCCTCTTGCAATGCTGCCACCTGTCACCTCCTACCTATTCTTAGAATCCTCAAATGTCAGGTCTGGAAGGGCATCAGGGGTCACCACATCCCAGCCCTATCTGAGCAGGAATTAATGATGGGGAAGTAACATGGTCTAATTGAAAGGGCCATAAGGAGCAGCATTCGAAGACACTTACTGACTGAGTGACCCCAGGCAGGACAATCTCTGGGCTTCAATTACCTTCTCTATAAAACCGGGGAATTAGATGACCTTTAACATTCCTTCTAGCTCTAAATCTATGATTCAGGCTAAATGGAGTGTTTAATCCATCAGCATGCATTTATTAAGTACCTAATGTGTATAAGAATCTGTGTTGGGCACTGGTGGATACAAATAAAAGAAATGACCAATTCCTGCCTTCAGAGAACTCCCATTCATCTCCAATTTAAAAAGCCCAGAATGGGGGGCTAGAGGGAACCTCCGGGGTCTTCCAGCCCTGCTGTTGCTGAACCTACATGAACCATAACCCCGCCTCCCATTTCAGAACTATTAATATCATACGTATAAACTCCAGGCAACTCTCAAAAATGATGAGTCACAGAGAAGCTGCCAACCTGCTCTGGGAAAGGGTTTTCCCCATCCTAGAGTTCCCTACAGCTGTGAAATCCCATGTCTCTGTCCCTAGTCCTGATTCCATAAGCCCTATAGGGTAATATTTTCTAAAGAGTACCATGAGGAAATTTAATTGGGTAAATGAGTAACTGAACCCATTAAATTACACTGACTAGGACACAGTATCAATGAAACAATTAACAAGGGTTAATTAAGGGCATGTATTTCCTCTCTACCCCACAGTCCAGGGGCAGTGGCAACTGTCTAGGAGGTAGGGAAGGGTAGGGGTTTGCCCAGTCCTAGGAGGTTGGGCAGTGGTTAGACCCTCCAGGATGAGGAAGTGACAGGGCATGACCTAAGCTCAGGTTTTCTAGCCCCAAGTCCAGGGCTCAGTGTCATCTGACTGTGGTCCTTTCTCCTCCATCAAACTGGAAGCTCCCCAGAGGAGGGGATCAGGAAGCATGACTGCGTTTCAGGGACCATGGCAGACACCAAGGCAAAAATGAAATAATCTGTGCCCTCAAGGAGCTTCTGACAGATGGACACTGGCCAGTGGCTTCTCATCCTGGCACTCAAGACTCTTTAGAGCCTGGCCCTACACTCCCTATTCACCTGGCTTCACATTATTCCTCTATGCTCCAGCCGGGCTGGGCTCCTCGCACTCCTTGGGCAACTATCCTTTCATGTTGGCTTGGCACACTATTTCCTGCTCATGGAATGCCTCTGGCCCTTCTTTTCTATAAGTAGATGCCTCCTTGTCCTTCCAGCCCACCACCTCTACTCAGTGCTCTCTACCCCACTTCTGAGGACTGGGCAGACTCTTCTGGAGACATCATCCCCACTTCTTCTCCACTGAAAACCGGGCTCTGCCCCTGGAACCACCCTGGGCTCCAATGGGCCAGTTTTGACCTGATCCCACCTGGCTGCAGGCCTCCATGGTTCTCTCTGGTCATCTCCTCTACTCTGGTGCCACCAGCGCCAACACCAGTGCCCCCTGGGCCCCCCTACTTTCTATCTTTCATTCATTTTCTGTGTCCTTCATTAAAATATAAGCTTCTTGAGAGCAGGACCTTGCCTACGTGTGGATCTTTAGTACCTAGCACAGTACCTGCCCCATAATAAGCACTTAAAAATTCTCTCTCCCTCCCTCCCCTCTCTCCTCTTCTTCTGCTCTCCCTTTCTCTCTCTCTCTCTCTCTCTCTCTCTCTCTCTCTCTCTCTCTCTCTCTCTCTCTTCCCCTCCCTCTCTTCTTCTTTCTCTATCTCCTCTTTGAAGCCTTTCCTCCTCCCCACTCAGCAGACAATGATTCCTCCCTCATGAGATTTCATAGCCCCTTGCACTCTCCCCATGTACTTATAGATAGAACGTAAGCTCCTTAAGGGTAGGAATAATTTCATTTTTGTCTTTTCAGCTCCAATGCTTAGCACAATGCCTGGCACCTAGTAAGCTCTTTCAAAATACTTATGAATTAATTGCTTAGTTGATCTCATTCTAAGATGGTCTCCCAGCTTTTACTTTCTCTTGGTCCACCCTTTTCACAGGTTTTGAGCCCCAGAGCACCAGAATACTGGTATTTTTTAAGATTATGAGATTTGTAGTCAGAGGACCTGAATTTAAATCTTGTCTGTGTGGTAAACCAGTCCATATCTCTGAGCCTCAGCCTCAGCTATAAAATTGTTAGATCAAGCTGGATGGTCTCTCAGGTCTCCCCCATCTGCCATCACCCAGAGGTGCAGAGCCAGCACCCATGTCCTCCAGCCACTCACCTGCACTCCCAGGATGCCAAAGATGATGAAGAAGGCACAGCAGATGAGGACAATGTTTCCAATGGGTTTGAGGGATGAGATCAGAGTCTCCACCACAAGCTTCAGTCCTGGCGCACGGCTGATGACCCTGCAGTTGGGTGTCAAGATGGGGCAGCTAGGGATGAGGGGAAGGATCTCCCTGGAGTTTGCTGAGCCCATCCTCATGGCACCAAGGAAGTGAAGGGTCATAGAGTCACTGGTCTAGACTCAGAGAGGTCAGATGAGTTGCCTGAGGTCACGTGGGTACCTGTTGGGACCTTGTACTAACTAGGTTTGGCACCAGGGCAGAGGGTTCCCTGGGAATGGCTGGTGGGCAGGAAGTAGAGGGCACAGGGAGATGACAAAGGGCTTCCTCACCGTAGTGGGCGAAGGGTTCGGAGGAGGCGAAGGACCCGGAGGACCCCAAGGATTGTGGCTCCTCCTGCAGAGGCCACAGAGACCACGATGTCGATGAGGGACACAAAGACCAGGAAGCCATCCAAGATGTTCCAGCTGCTCCGGAGGTAGGCCTGCTCCCCAAAATACAGGCCCAAGGAGACCACCTGGCAAGGGCAGGAAGGGTGCACAGAGACAAAGGAGGGGTGTTGCAGAATCTCACAATTATAAGGGCCCTCAGAGGTCATGTGGTCCAACCCATGAGTGAACATGAATTATCCCCAGATCGTTAGGAGCTGTCCAGCAAATTCTTGAAGACCACAGTGATGGTGATGGAGAGCCCACTGCTTCTGAAGGCTGCCCTTCCCTCTCAGGATGGCTCTCACCATGGGGCATTCATTATTCCTGACCTCAAGCCTGAAATAGCCTCTCTGTGACTTCCCCACAGGGTTCTCAGTTCTGCCCTTGGGGACCAAGCACCTTTTCACATAATAACCCTTTAAATATTTGAAGTGAGCCATCACACTCTCCGAGTCTTCTCTTCTTCATCCTGTACACCCCTGGAGATCAGAAATCTGGAGTTCAGAAGCCCTCTGCTCCCTCCTTCCTCACATGTTATGAGCACAAGCCTTGGGCACAAAGTGCTTTCTCAACTCCTGTCCAACTTGATCTCAGTAACAGAGCCCCGAGGGAAGTAATGGTCACCGTAAGAACAGCTGCCACTTCTATAGGGCAAAGCACTTTCCATAATACCTCCTCATTTGATCCTACTAACAATAACAATACCCTCATTTTATAGATGAGAAAATGGAGGCCTAGAGAGATTAATTAACTTGCCCAGGGCCACATAGCTAGAAAGAATCTGATACAGGATCTGAACTCAGATCTTCCTAATTCCAAGGTACTAACCTTATTGCACTGCCTAGCTTCTTCCTAGGGAGGAGGAGAACAATAATTAACAGCCCTGTTTCCCACATGGGGAATTTGATGCATAGGGCATTGAATAGAACCTAGGTATCCTAATGTTTATTGTGATGGTCCTGGGTACCTAGGACTGAGGCACACAGAAGAGAATAAGGAACAATTCAGATTGTGTTGTTAAGGACACAGCTGTTGCTTACTTTGTTATACAGAACTCTCTTTGCCCAGCCCTCTGGCATATTCTGTGTCCAAGATTTTGACATCTCAGAGCATGCTCTGGTGGACAAGACTTTTCCCCAGAGAAACACAAATACCCACACAGGGAAAACCACCCAGCTGCTAGACTCTCTGGCGATGCCCCACTCTGTTTCACCTAGCCCCCTCTTCTTCCTCCTTCCCAGTCACCCAGTTCAGCTCCCACAACACAAAGGCCAGTGTAAGGAACACCAGCCTAGGGCCTGGACCCGCCTTGATTGTACATGCTACTGACAAAGCCTTCAGAGTGAGAAATGGGACAGTGCTCTCATTAGGACCGTGGACAGCAGCCACTACCTACCTGCTCCACAAACCAAACACCCTTCCACCTTGCTGATGCTAACACTAGGCCAGCCCCTTTTCCACTACATAACAATGTGGCTCTGGCTCTGTTTCTGTCTCAGAGGACAACCCCCTAATTCCAAGGGCAACTTTTATGCCATGGTGGAACTGAAGAACCAGGGAAGGTGACAGAGCCACAGCTGGTGTAATTGGGGGTGAGGAAGAATCCTCTGCTCCCAAATACCTCTCCCACTGGTCCTATATGCTTACAACACCTTTTAGTGGAGTAAGAGACAGGAGGGAACTTTTTATTTCATTCTTTGGAGTTAAGGCTTAAAATTCAAATGTCCTCGACATTGGAAAACCAGTGGCTGAAATTCATAATAAGATGCAGATGACTGATGTTAGATCCTTTGCTGAGAACAAGGTGGAATGTACAGATGAGGCAGGGAGTACAATTTATCCATGGGCACAAAAAGAAGGTCACAAAATAAACTAACTTATGGAAGAGCTATGCCCAGGAGGTGGAATGTTTGGACTGTCCAACCTACCTTTAGTGTCATCTCTCCAACAAAGATGGCGGTGAAGATGTAGTTGGACACAGTGAGGAATATTCGCTCCTGGAAAGAGAAGTGAGGATAAAACTGGACCCAGGGAGGGCCTCCAAGCCCTCTTTTCCCTCTGTTCTCATCCTTGTGATAATCCCATCATTCTGTCCAACAGTCATGCTAATACTCACCCTCCCTCTACCCTACCACCCCAACTTTATTATCCCCTTTGTCTGTCCTGGATCCACCTGTATCCCCCCGCTGTAGCCCAGGGTCCCTTCATAACCCCATCTCCCTTCCCTCTTAGGGTGTGGAAGAGGGTGTTAGTCAGTGTAAGTTGGGTCTGAGTTCAAATGCTCTTCATGGGAAATCATAAGATACTAGATCTCAGGCTGGAGAGGACCTCAGACATCATCAGATACAAGCCCCTCATTTGACAGAAAAGGAAACCGAGGCCCATAATGGTGATGCATCTTGCTCAAGGTCACATAGGGAGTAAACAGAAGAGGTAAGATTTCTGACTCCAAAGTTAGCACATGATGACCTCACATGGTTAGAAAGCAGCAGAATCAGGGTCTGAGTCTGGATCCCTGACCCCAGGTGCAGTGTTTTCTTCCAGCCACATCCCCCCAATCCCACCAGCTGCCTGGCCCCGCCCCTGCTTGGGCCCCACTCACAGTGCTGCCAGCCTCTATCTGGGGCCTCTCCAGGGCAATGGTGATACAGTTGAGGAAGATAAAAGCCAGGACGACGTAGTCAAAGAGCTTGTGGGTGATGATGGTTTGGCAGAGGACCCGGAACCTGGGAGGAGACAGATGCACTCCACCTCAGCCTCTCTCCTCCAGACCTGGGCCTAAGCATGCTGGGCAGTGGGGAGGAGGGGACCAGGGCATAATAAGGGAAGCTCTCCGGGGACAGAAAGCATGGACTCAGAGAGAGTGGCCACGGATGCCACGATGGGCTCTCTCCACATTCACTGAGAATACTTGAACCTTGAAAACCAATGCTGACCCGGTCCCCTAGGCTATCTCCCCAGGTCACACTTCTTCCGGTGGACTCAGTAAGATGCCCCCTCCTCCAAAAGCCTTCCCTGATCTCACAATCACAGGGGACCTCAGGGGGCATCCCTTGGATAATATCCCTGATATTGGGGCCAGCCAGTGTTTGCTTGAAGACCGCCACTGTGTTCTCCCCCCCACAATGTTGGAGCTCTCCTTCACCCCACTGCTCCCGTCCCTTATATTGTATCATCCCTACGCTTATCCACACACACATAAAGAAACACACACACATGTAGACGTACATGCATACGTGTACACCCCTATCAATCAACAAGCACGTCCTGTCTCTGTGTGACCTTAACCAATCACTTAACCTCTCTGGGCTTGATTTTCCTCATCTGTAAAATGGTTGGGGGCTGTACTAGGTGGCCTCTAAGGCCCTTCCAAATCTAGTCTATGATCCATTTATTTAGCCCTTACTAGATGCCTGACTGCTTCAGGCATATAGTAGGTGCTTAATAAATGCTGTCTCATAGCTTGAGCAATCAGTTGAGGCACCTGCCTCACTAAGTGTGTTTTCATCTTCATCTCTCCAGCGCCCGGTGCAGGGTGTAGGCACCTAGGAAATGTTTGTGGAATTGAACTGAACTATCCACCTCTGGTTGGAGGCAATAATAATCATTGACATTAGGTTCAGAATTTTAGGGCTAGGAGGAAGCTTAGAGACTATCTAGTCCGACCTGCTCATTTAACAGAAGAGGAGACTGAGGCTGAGAAAGGTTAGGTGACACACCAAGGCGGGAAGAGAGAAGGCAGGGGTTTGAACTTGGGCTCTCTGGCTGCAAACCCCAAATGCCCCCTCCCACTGTCCCACACTCAACTGAAATAGACCTTTATGGTTTTCAGAGTCTTACATCCCTTGCTTGACCTAAGCCTCATGACAAACCAATGAGGTGGGTACCACAGGGATTGGACCTGGCCTGAGATTTCATTGGTATGGGGAACTCCCAGGTGAGAATAGTCCCTCTACCAATGCAGGTAGGCACCTTCTCTATAGTCTTAGAGTTATCTGAGAGGCTAAGGGACTTGACCAAATGAGTCAGAGGCAGCACTTGACCCAAAGCTTCCTGGCTTTGAGAGCAGCTCTATCCATGAGGCTGTGGTTTCCCCTCCAGGTAACAACTGGGCCCATCAAAGGGCCCAGCCTCAGCCCCCAGCAAAGGACCCAGTCCCAGCCTCCATGGCTCCTTACTACCTGCACTGCTGCCCCTCTCCCAGGGCCCGGATGCTTCCCTCTCCCCCCTTCCCAGTGCAGCCCTCACCCACCTGTTCTCAGGAGAGAAGAGGTAGACAGACCAGTCTTCCCTGATTTCACACCAGTCGGGCTTGTAAACATCTATCATCTTCCGGATTCGGAAACACAGGCTCTGGAGGAGGTGGGGAGGGGTGAGACACAGAGACAGTATGAAACGCCGTCTCCTGGCTCCTTTCATAACTCACCTCTGGATTGTGCTGGTTGGTAAGAACTGAAATAGACCAACCCCCTCCCCTGCTGCTCCCCTGGAATTCCTGGACTGTGAGACCACCAGCACTTACCTCCTCGAACGTGGCAGGCGTCCAAGGATGGCAGCCTCCAAATGCGCCCAGGGCTCTCCCCTTCCCTCTTCCAATACCATCAGTACTCAATTTCACATGTTTGGGCCCCCATTTCAGGTCTAAATGTGCTTCTGTCTAGTGCAACTAAGTCTCCCCAGGAAGAGTGTAAGCTCTCTGGGGGCAGGGATTATGTCTCTTCCCTCCTTTTTCAGCCCTCAACCTCCTTCAAGGTGTGCCTATCTAGGGCACGATGATGACTGTAATGGACAGATCAATAGCCCCTGATATCAGCCCTGGGTGGCTCTTTTCTGAAATCATAGTAGATTCTAAGCTCCCTGAGGGCAGGGAAATTTGCTTCATCTCTGTACACGCAGCTCCTGGATGAGACAACTGGGATTTCATCAGTGTGGAAGAGCTCTCCTCTGACACAGATTTGTGGTGTATTTGGAACTCATAATTATCCACTACAGCCATGCTGCTTTTTCTCCTTTTCCGTAGGTGGTTCTTAATAAGTATAGGGTGCATTCTAAATTTGAAGCAAGTGGATTTCAAAAAGTTCAGAGGAAATATAAAAAGAATCTCATGGAGTTAAATGTTTCAGAGGAAATCAGCCCAGGAGGGATGAGACATATTCGAGAATGAAATTCCAAAGAAACAAAGGGAATCAATTCCAATGAGAAGGAAAAATGGGATCGGTCTTAAGAGTTGGATGTGGATGCACAGGGAGCTCGTCAGCCAGTTGAGATTTTAAAACCAACGAGATACTCTAATGACAACAGAAGGGGTGGGTTTTTCTTAAACTGTGTTGGGAAGAAAGGGGGTACAGCTCTTGCTTGAGATGGATGGGATAATTATATAGAAAAAAGGCAGCCAGGGAATGCATAGGGAATGGTAGAAGAAAAATGATTACAGGATGTTGATACCCAAGACAGGCAAGGAGAAAGGGAGAGACCATTTGACTGCCATGGATAAATACATGTCCTGAAAGAGCTGGCAGATGTGATGATTAAGTCATTGTCAGTGATATCTGAAAGATCCTGAAAAATGGAGGGGACTGGATAAGATACAAGAACTGGATAAGGGAGAAGGTCTCCCTGCCAAAATTTCAAAATTGAAATGACCATAGAACTAGCATATTCTAAGCCAAGTCTAGGATGGAGGTAGGTATAGATGGTGTGTCCATCTGATTTGCAGAGGACTCTAAGGTAGGAGGGATAGCTAACATGGCGGATGACAGAGACAGGATCCAATAAGATCCAACAGAGAACACTGGGCAGCTAATGACCTGGAGTTCAATCAGGATAAATATTAAGTCTTACGCTTGACTATAAAAAAATCAACATTATAAGTCTAAGAGGGAGGTGGCATGGTTGGACAGCAGCTGTTCTGAAGAAATCTGAGGGTCTGAGTGGACTGCAAACCACATGAGTTGTCAGCATGCTAATTCAGTTTTGAGCTGCATTAAGAGAAGACTAGAGAGGTGAGAGTTCCTCTGTGCTCAGCTGTCATCAGATCTCCTCTGGAGTCTTATGTTCAGTTCTAGGAGCCAAGGTTTAAGCAGGACATTTATAAGCTGGAACTGAGAATCACACAGAGGAAGGCAACCAGGAGATGAAGTGCCTTTAGTCAGTGTCATATGAAGATGAGTGAAAGGAACTGGGCCTGTTCAGCCTGGAGAGTGGGTTTGGGGTGGTGAGAGGAGCCTTCAAATGTCTGAGGGACCATCATGGGGAGGAGGGATGGCAGAACCAGAAGCAATGGGAGAGAGGAAGCTGCAAAGGGGAAAATGGAAGCTTCAGAGCCTTGGGATGGGGTAGGGAAGGGATTGTCTGGAGTGAGGGAGGGGTTCTTTCCTCATACGAGGTCTTTAAGTGAGCACCAGACAACCACTTGTCAGGTGGGTTAAAACAGGGATTCTTTTGGTGCGGTGGCTAGACCAGATGGTTCCTTCCAATTCCCAAGTTCTGTGATTCTGCAAAATGTAGAATTAGGGTCAGAAGACCTAAGTTCAAATCAAGGAGGGGTAATGAAAACCACAGAATTCAGAAGTGGGAGGAAGCTTAGAACAAGGAATGTCAGAGCTGGGAGGGAGCTTAGAACAGGGAATGTCAGAGCTGAGAGGGAGCTTAGATCAGGGAATGTCAGAGCTGGGAGGGAGCTTAGAACAGGGGATGTCAGAGCTGGGAGGGAGCTTAGAACAGGGAATGTCAGAGTTGAGAGGGAGCTTAGATCAGTGAATGTCAGAGCCGGGAGGGAGCTTAGAACAGGGAATGTCAGAGCTGAGAGGGAGCTTAGAACAGGGAATGTCAGAGCTGGGAGGGAGCTTAGAACAGGGGATGTCAGAGCCGGGAGGGAGCTTAGAACAAGGGATGTCAGAGCTGGGAAGGAGCTTAGAACAGGGGATGTCAGCGCTGGGAGGGAGCTTAGAACAGGGGATGTCAGAGCTGGGAGGGAGCTTAGATCAGGGAATGTCAGAGCTGGGAGGAACAGTAGAAATGATCTAGCCCAATCTCCTTTTTTAACAGATGACAGCACTGAAGGCCAGAGGGGGAGTGACTTGCCCAGGGTCACATGGCTGATTGGAGATGTGCCCAGGTCTTCAGGCCCCTAGTCTGGTCCTTTCTCTCTGGCAGTGAGAGGGAAGGCAGGCTCTTGGATGCTTGTCTGCCTCTCTGCTGTGCCCTCTGCCCCTGCCCTGCCTCTCTCTGTCCCCCTCAGGGCCACTCACATAGTCAATCTCTTCTTCGTCCTCTGCATGGTCCTTCCGGTTGTCCATCTTGGTGAAAACATCTTTGGCAATGTTGGGCATCTTCCCATTGCAGTCCTGGTGCTCACTGGTGCCCAGACCTGTGCCCCCCTTCCGGGTGGGCCTCAGATGAGCATGGGGAGCTGGTGGTGGCAGCTCTGCCAGGTCCAAGGAGTCTTTGGTGTCAAGGGAGAGTGTCCGACGGTGCCGGTAGCGGTGCGAGTGGTGGAGGTGGTGGTGGTGGTGATGGGGATGAGGTGGTAGGTGATGGGGTGGGCCCCGAGGGGTGCCATCATCCCGCTCCACCTCTGCTGATCGGCTCCTCTCCCCAGAGAGGAGTGACTCATGTTCCGCAGAGGGAGCTCGGTGTTTCAGGCTATGGCCCCGGGCCAGGCTGTTCCAACTGGACCGGCGGCTGGCCCAGGCTCCACTGTGGCCCCAGGCCCCATAGTAGGAGCTTCGGGAGCTAGACTGAGAGACAGACAGAGAGCAAGTGAGAGAGGCTAGAAGCAGGGCGCATCGCTCTCCTGCTCAAGAACCTTCTATGGCTACCTACTGCCTACCAAGGAAAGTACAAACTTCTCTACTTGGCATTCAAGGCCCTCCAAAGCATAGTATGATCCTACATTTTTGGCCTTGTCTCATATTACCCCCATCCATGTGTTTTATGCTCTAACTGAACTTTCTACTCACTACCAAACAGGAAACATGTCCTATGACCCACACACTGTATCTTTCCTCATTTCCTGTGAATGGAATATCTGCTGTGATTCCTATCCTTCCTCTAAAGGCTTCCTCAGATGCCACCTCCATGAAGCCTACCCTGATCTCCTGGCTAGAATGACCTCTGACCTCACATGGTTCACTACTTCCTAACTTTCCGAAGCACTCACCATGTAATAGTTCACGTTTAAGCTGTGTGGTATCTAATCCCCTTACTGGGCTGTAAGCTCCCTGAGGTCATGGTCCATGGACATAGTCTCGTCATTGGCATCCCTGCCTCCAGCCTTTCTCCTCTCCAATGCATCCTGCACATTGATAGTCCTAAAGCCCAAATGTGACCCCCTCAAGAAGCTTCACTGGCTCCCTATGGTCTCTATGACAAAATACAGTTTCCATTAAAAACTTATAATTCTTCATAATTTATACATGACTCCCCATCACATACTATATTTTTCACCAATTTGGCTCTTCCCCATACATGATATTTTATCTCCACCTCTCAGACTTTGCCCAGGCTGTCTCCCATGCCTGGAATGCTGCCTCTCCTTAATGATGACCCTGAGGATCCCTGGCCCCCTCCCAAGCTCCTCGCTTTCCTGGTGCCACCTCCTACAGGAAGTCCTCCCCCTTCCATCATTTGCCAGTGTCCTCCTAAATACCACATCCTGACTCTACTCAGGGATGGGGACCAATCCTGGGAGTTCACTGATACAGGAAGCTCTCAAGTGGGGAAACATCATACGCCAACACAGGTTGGCGCCTTTCCTGCAGCAGTGCCAGGGGCACCAAGACTTGAAGCCACTTGCCTAAGGCCACAAAGCCAGGGAGGTCAGAGCTGGGAGGACTTGGGTCTTGCTGGCTGCGAGGGTGGCCTCTAACCATGACTCTATGGTTCACAGGTTTGGCCTCTACCTATCTGTGTACACTCTGCCTCTCCTTGTACAGCATAAGCTCTGGCAGGGCAGGGCATGTTTTACTTTTGCCTCTGAATCCCAAGCACAGACTTTGGCACACAGTAGGCCTTTTATAAATGCTTCCTGGATTGAGCTGAATTCAGGCTAGGATTATGTCTTCTCCAAGCAGCTCGGTGCTGGGCATAGCACACAGTTGGAATTTAAGCAATATTGGCTAAATTGAATTGGCTTGAGTTAGGCTCCAAACCAGCAGCGGTTTAGTATTCCTGACTTCAGAAAGCTCCCAGCTGAGGTCATGGTCAGGCCCCAAAGGCAGGGCTGGAGATGAGGACGTAGGCTGGGGCACCCTACTATGAGCCTGTTGGTCCTTGGGGACTGCTAGGTCTTAGAAGACTCTAATCCCAGGGGGCCTGCCTGGCTAGGGAAGACAAGGAAGCCTGGGGCAGGAACAGCCTTGGCCTTCATTCTTTGAAATCCTTAGATTACTTATTCAGCAAACATTTATTAAGCACCTACTGTGTGCAAAGCACTGTGCTTGGCACTGGATGGTTTAGAGACAAATGAGAGCTGGCTCTGGGTTCAAATCTTGTGATGACTCACCAGAGACCGCTGGTCATAGCTCATCCTCCCCAGAGACATAACGCTGCTCTTTCGGGAATCCAAGGCAACGAGCACCTGGTCAGGCTGCAGGGAGTGGCAAGGGCCAGGGGGCATGCCCCCTGTGGTGGCCAGGGGGCCAGGCAGTGGAAGGCTGGGGTCCAGGTGCCCATTGGGAGTCATGGGGATAGGGCAGAGCTTGATATCTGAGAGAAGAGATCCAAAGATGGGGAGGGATGGGAGAGAGAAAGACACACACAGAGACACAGACACAGAGAGCAGAGGGGAAGGGAGGAGGGTCAAGGGCTTTCCCTTGCTGACCTCCCACAGAGGGGCCCTCACCTGCCCACACACCCACATCCCTCCATCATTTTAAGTTGTTCAGAGAGCACAGTCTTCTCACTATAATCCTGGGAGGAAGCGAATGCAAATCTGCCCATCCCCATTTTGAAGAGGAAACAGGCCCAGAAATGGGAAATGACCAAGTCACAGAACCTAGAATCAAGCCCCAGGCCTCAGTTGGAGAGCCAGCTCTGCAGCACATGCCAGGACACCAAGCAGGGTGATGCTCTCAAAGACAGGTTGCTTTCTCCACCTTGCTTAGCCCAAGGTGAAAGGGACCTGGCTCCCAGGTGGTGAGGGCCTAGGAGAACCTGGGCCTTCCCTACTGACAGTGTCTCATGTCTCCCTCCGTGCCTGGGGATATAATGAATGCTGCTCAGAGCCTTAGCTTTTCTGGGGCTGGGCCTGGTCTGCTCTGGCTGGGGCCCCTAGCATGTGCAGGTAGGGCATCCCTTACCAAAATGGCCCTCCCGGAACTTGTCAAACTCTTCTAAGTTGGATGAGCTCTGGTCTTCATCTGAGTAGGAGCGGTTGGCATCTCCCTGGAGGGGAGGGAAACAGTAACAGCCTGCACTTCTATCATTCTCTAAGGTTCACTCGTGATCCAGTGAGGCACATGGTATGGGATTCACATCCCTACTCTGCAAATGATGAAACTGAGGCTCGGAGAAAGTGACTTTCTCGTAGCCACACAGTTAATATCCAAACCAGAATCCCAATCCCAGCCTTCTGATGATCTGATGACCAGACCAGTGCTTTCCCTATTCTACCATTCTGGGCAGTGAAGGCAGTGGGGAGGGAGAAGGAGGGAGGCAAGAGCCCCAAATCCCCACAGACCTTGCCTCCAAGCTAGACCACCAGAAATATTTGTGAAGGGAGAGGCTGGTCCTCTGCCACCTCTCAGGGGCTTCAGGACATGACTAAATGCTCACTGACTGACTGACTGATGTCTCCATGGCAATATCCATGCCATTGAGAACCTCTCCAGACATGACCCTTACTCTGACCATCCTCCTCATCTCCTTTCATCAGGACATGGACTCTGGCCCCTGGGGCCACGGGCTCTGATGGGGGAGCTTCCAGACCATTTCCAAACTGAGCTGTTTCAAGCATCCCCTCTTCTTCCTCTCCCAACTATCATTCTGTGCCTTCTCTGCCCTCATAACGCAAATGTCTCAAGGGCAGGGGCTATATGCTTGCCCAGCACTTGGCACATAGTAGGGCTCAATAAAAGCTTATTCATTCATCTGTTCCCTTCCAGCTGCAGATGTGCAGATCCTTCAGCTGCTAGCACCCCCCTCCTATCCCTGTGCCTAGGGGAAGAGGAAGAGCCTTTGATGGGCTCCTGACCCAGACCTCTGCCAAGGGGCTGGGCTGACTGTTTCCTCTTCTCCCCTTTGATCCTGGAGGCTCCTTCACTAACTCATTCCCTCCTTCCTCCAGTCTTCTCAGGCAGTAATGGTGACAAGGAGGAGGAGGAGGACATTGCTGATAATGGCTCCATTCCAAGCATGTTAGGATTCCCAAAGCACGCTCTTCATAAGGCCCCTGTGAGCAGGCAGGACAAGGATTCCCATCCCTAGTTCATAAATGAGGAAGCTCAGGGAGGGGGCATGGAGCCCAAGTCAAGGCCCTGCCTGGTATGGGAGGACACCTCACCTCTGCCTGGAAGCCCTCCACCAGGATGGCCACCAGCAGGTTGAAGAGCACATAGTTGCCGAAGGTCATGAGAGCCACGAAGTAGAGGGAGGCCCAAGGGGAGGTGGATGCCATGCCATTGTAGAGCACCATATTCCAGTCCTCTTGTGTCAGGATCTGCAGAGGGGAAGTGGGTAGGGATGCTCAGTGAGGCAGGGTGGTGGAGGGGGGTGGGCAGTGGTGGAGGGGGGAGAGGTGGGCAGAGGGGGAGGGGGGAAGGTGGGTGGGGGAGGAGGGCCAGGCGGGTCAGGGCTGCCAGGCCAGGATATCCAGGGCAGCAGCTCCTGTGCCACGCTCACACTGAAGATTCTCTCCCTTCCAGACATCCACACTAAGGTCCAATTTCATGCACACTCGGTCCCCTGTGCTTGTTCCCACTTGTGCAGCCACACACTTGTACAAGATCTCAGTGGGGCACACTCACACTTGTGCACTGCCCCATCTGTGCACTCCCTCACTTGTGTGATTTCATGATGGTGCAATGCCTCAACCATACACACTCATGCTTGCACATTTCTGTCTTGCAAATTCTCCCTTGTGCCCTCTCACACCTGTGCAGGCTCCTCGAGTTTGCACACTCATATTTGTGCTCCCTTCCATTCGTGCACTTCTCTCATCCACACTCATACTCGTGCACTTCTTCAACCTTACACACTCACTCTTGCGCCCTCTCCTCTATTGCGTATGCTTTTATTTATTTGTGCACTACTCAGAAATCAGCTGACAAGCCCACTTAGTTGTCCTGGGAATAACCCTTGCAAACCCCAACTTTCATTATTCCTATTAACTGCATCTCACCCCCTTTTCCTGGACCCCCCACCTAGGACTTGGGTTGCTGCTCCTCTTTCAGGATCTGCAGGGACAACACTGTTGGTGGGGAGGTGTGTGTATGTGTGTTGGGAAAGGAGCGGACTTTGGTCCCAGCGGTCCTGGCCAGGTGGAGGATTGAGGGTAGGGACTTTCTCTTTTACCCTGAAGGGATGCACTCCTCACCTGGAACACTGTGACAATGGCCCAGAGAAGCGAATCAAAGTTCTTCCGGTCGGGCACTGTGTCTCCGGTGTCAGTTCTGAGGCTGAATTTGCAGCCAAAAATGTGCATCCCTAGGATGCTGAAGAGAAGAGAAGGGTACGGTGAAGGGTCTCAGACGCCGGGAAGGAGGTGGTGGTTGGAGCGCGAAGGGAGCCCCAGGCCCCCTCCCATCTCTCCTTCATCCCCACTAGGGCTGCCATCCCCCTCATCATTTCCTTCATCCCCTAGACCCCTCCTGCCTCCTGGGCATCCCTTCCCCTTCATTCAAATGCCTCCACAGGTCTCGGCTCAGACCTGCCTCTCCGCATCCTGCTCATCCCACTCGCCATCATGCATTCTCTATTTCAGCCACGTGGGCTGACTTCCTGTTGCCCACATACGGCCTGGCCACCTCCGTGCCCTTATAAACGGCTCCCCATGCCTAGAGGGCTACTGCTCCAATTCCCATCAAGAAAATGCAAGTGCCAGCCCTGAAATGGGGCGGGTCCTGCTCCTGCCAATTGTAATCACTTTTTACGTATCTTCTATGTGCTTATCTCTTCTTAGTAGAATATAAGCTCCTTGAGGGCAAAAACTATTTTCCTTCAGGGGGGTTGTATCTAGAACCAAGTGACAGCAGAGTTCTCAGGTCTCGGGCTTTCTGTCTTCTGCCAGGAGGAGTGCCCAGTGCCCCTCTACCGTGCCCAGTAGCTTGGACCTGCCTTCCTCCTGGGGTGTTCTCTGAGCTCTGAGTCTGGGGCGGAGCAGCTGGAGGATTCTCTGGGCAGCAGCAGATGGAGCCCGGCTCCTGGGCAGCCCTGGGAGGATGCCCGCGTGTGGCTGGCACCCCGAAATGGCTCGCCCACCTGAAGATGAAGATGAAGAGCATGAGCAGCATGCAGAAGGTGGCCACGTTGTCCATGGTCTTCATCAAAACCACCAGCTGACGGCGCAGGGCTGGCATGAAGCGGACCAGCTTCAACACCCGCAGGAGGCGGAAAGTTCGCAACACCGAAAGGCCCCCGTCCGACTGGCCGATGATCTCCCAGATACTGCCGGGGACCAAGCGCGGGAGGGAGGAGAGAAGGAGGGGAGAAATGGGGGAGGGGAAAGGGAGCAGAAAGAGGGAGGGGGAGAAGCAGGGAGGGGAGAAATGGGGGGAGGGGAAGGAAGGAGAGCAAGAGCGAGAGAGAGAAGCAGGGAGCAGACAGTGGAGAGGGGCAGTTTGCACCAGAGACAAATGGGAGCATAGGAAGAACATGGGAGATGCAGAGGGGAAGGAAAAGTGGAAGGAGTCATAGGGTTGAGGCCCAGGGAACAGGCAAGGTAGAAAGAAAAAAGTCCAAGAAAATTCATGCCATAGGAGGAGAGATGGTGCCAAGAGAAGGGGAAGAATAGAGGAAAGAAGCAGAGGAAATAAGGAATGAGAAGAGAATTAGAAAGGAGGGACAGACAGAGAATGGCCCAGTTGAAGAGGAATAGGCCCAAGGCAAAGGGAGGCAGGGGGTGCAGGGGCAGAAAAGAGCCAGGGAGGCCGACAGGATGGGAGATGAGAAAGGAGGAGACACACAAAAGAGAGGAGGGACCCAGAGAGAGGGAGAGAGAGAGGAGGGGAGGAGGAGAGCCCCGAGGGGAGGTGGGGCAGAGAGGGGGGTGGGAGGCAGAGGAGGGAAGAGATGGGAAGTTAAAGAGGAGGAGAGAGAGATGGAGGAGACCAGAGAGAATGGGGGTGGGGGTGGAACAGAGGACAAGGAATGAAGAGATGAGTTATTTGGGCCACTCTGCCTGACGCAGGATCATTCTGGTCATAGGGTAGACCTGGCAGAGTTAATTAAAATTCCTCCAAGTCTCCAAGCTTCATTTTAGCCCAGAGCTTCAACCTCTGTGCCACCTGCTTCCTCCCACCACTTCGCCCTCTGACCAAAGCCGAGCAAAATGGGCTGCTGAGGACAGTATCTCTTTCCATTTCCCTTCCTCAGCCTTCGGAGTTCACACTGCAAGGCAGGTGGCAGCAGGAGTTGGGCTTAGTTCCCATGCTGCCTACAGAATCGGTTTCTGGATGGTGGGGAGTAGGGGTCAGGGGACAGAAAGAAACCAGGGAAGGTACTAAGGCAGCCTTGAGTGGGTACACACAGCCTCTGTGCTTGGGGAGGGTGTCTGGGTTGGGGGGCAGGCTCCCGATGAATGGGGGAGGGGTGGTCCTGATCATAGGGATGGGCTAGGAGGGGGAAACAACCCAGCCCCTGGCACCTGATGATGACGATGATACTGTCAAAGATGTTGTAAGGGTTCCGTAGGTAGTCGAAGAGGCCAAAGGCCGCCAGCTTCAGGATCATTTCCAGGGCAAACATGCTGGTGAACACCACATTACTGATCTCGAGGATGTTGGTCAGCTCCTCAGGCTACAGAAGGAGAGGAGGAAAGACATCAGGCAATGACCTTAGACAGAGTCCCTGAATGCCAGGTCTGGGAGGGGCCTTAGAACATGGATTGTCAGAGCTGGGAAGGGCCTTAGAACAGGGAATGTCAGAGCTGGGAAGGGCCTTAGAACAAAGAATATCAGAGCTGGGAGAGACCCAAGGACATGAAAGTGTCAGAGATGAGAGGAGCCTTAGAATAACGCAATATCAAAAGTGGGAGGAATCTTAGAACATGGGATGTCAGACCTTTGGAGACCTTCTCATCTTACACAGAGAAAATGAGGACCAGAGGAGTTGTCCAAAGTTAGGGAACAAATGAGTGAGAAGGAGCATAGATTTAGAGCTGGAAAGGACCTTGGAGACCACTGAGTCCAGCCCCGTTGTTTCATATAATAGGAAACTCCTTGGAGTGAAAGTGATTTCCCAGGGCAACAAAGCTAACAGGTCTCTCCACATGCCTGGCTCTCTCCCCACTCTCACAACCCTTTGAGAAATCCACTCCCAAAACTCCAGCTGTAGATGGAACTTCCCCTCCACACTCAGCTCTGCCCTCCCCTGCCCCCTCCCTGCCTTGGCCAGCACCTCTTGGCTCCAGAAAGCTCTCCCTCTCCCCTATGGTCTCCCTAATTGCTCAGGGAGCCAGCTGATTATACGAATTAGGCATCGGCAAGTAAGGAGTAACCCACTAATGTCCGACTCGGAAGGCGGAAGAGGCGGGCTAGGGGGACAGACTCTAACAGAAACAAACACTCTTGGGGGATGTCAAAGAGAGAAGGAGGGAGGGAGGGAGAGGCTGAGCCAGAGGAGGCATCCCAGGGAGTCTCCCCTCTTCATGCTTTTAAGAGCACCTTCCCTTGAAAATCTTCCAGGGTCCTGATGGGTGGAGCTAGAGGGAGGGTGACAGACAGACGGAGGGGAGAGAGGGGTCAGCACCAACCTCCCCAACAGCCCGAGGCTGCACTGAGTGAATACACCGGGCTGGGAGGACTCGGTTCCTTCTCCTGACCTGCATTTTCACCCATAGAGGGACCTGGAGATGAGGAAACTCTCCCTCAATGAGGTTGGACCCTGCTTTGTAACTTAGAGTTTTAGGGAGTTGCCTGGGACCCTGAGTGGTTAGTTAACTTGCTTGGGATCACACAGTCAGGTGGGACTTGAACCCAAGTCTACTGGATCTGAAGCCAACTCTCTAACCACTATTCCACACTGCCTGTCAAAGTTGGGAATTACTTTATTGGTGGCTCTTCATCCAAGCAGCTAGGCTCCACCACAGTGGATAGAGCACTGGGGTCGAAATCAGGAAGACTCATCTTCATGAGTTCAAATCCCACCTCAGACACCTCCTAGCTGTGACCCTGGGTAAGTCGCTTACCTTTGCCTCCGTTTCCTCATCTGTAAAATGATCTGGAGAAGGACATGCAAACCATTCCAGTCCCCAGATAAGGTCACAGAGAGTTGGACATGACCGAAATGACTCAACAACAACTCCATCCAAGAGGTCACACTGCCCCTCATATATGAACAAGTCAACAAGCATTTATTAAGCACCTACTATATGCCAAACACCACACTAAGAATAAGTTACTTTATAAGCATTAAAACACTATGAAAATGAGTTATAATTACTAAGAATATCCTCTCTGAGCTTCAGGCTCCTCACCTAATACCCTGGCCATGTCAAAACACAGGGCTGTTATAAGGATCAAATTACTGGGTACGTGGAAAATGCTTTGGAAAAATAAGGTGTTACTTAAATACAAAATGTATTACACCATAATTACCATTCCTAGAGTACCTTAAGGTTTGTTCTAAATGCCTTGTGGACATTACCTTATTTGATTCTTACAACATCTCTGTGCTATTATCTCTTTGCTACAGATGGAGAAACTGAGGCTAAGAGACTTGCCCATGGTCATTCAGTATGTCCAAAGCAGAATTTGAACTCAAGTCTCCTTGACTGTAGGTCCAGTACTGTGGCTGCCACACCAATATAAATATGAGTGTTATTGTTATAAGGCCTCATCCCCCAAGAGAAACCCCCCCACTCCAACCCCATGCATTGACTCTGAACGGGCCAAGTCCTCAGCATGCTTCATCCTCGGGGGCCTCTTCAGCCTCCCTCCCCTGAGCCAGGCAAGGCCTCTTCCTGCTCAGGCTTTAAGGAAGGGGCTGGGTTTCTAAGGAAGCTGTCAAGTCAAGGCTTGGCAGGCCCCTCCTAGAGCAGAGGGGCTCTTTCTTTCAGAAGGCCAGGAACAGAGCCAGCAGCTGGCCTCATAGGGCTCTCTGGATTGGCTGGCAGGGCCACAGAGGACAGCAAAGGGTTGGATCCAGGGGCCATGTCCATGAGGGGAGACTGCATGAGCCCTGACTCGGGGGAGGGAGGCGGTGTACATGTACATGGGAGCCCTGGGAGCCACCATGACCATCTTATGTGCCTAGGACTTTAGGTTGACAAAGTGCTTTTCTTGTAACTGCCCATTGAAGGATTGTGGCATCCTTGGGATAGATTGGAAGAAACCCAGGCCCCTAATTTCACAGAAGGAGAAACTGAGGTCCAGGGAAGGGAAGTGACTTGTCCAAGGTCACACAGGTAATAAATGGCTGATCTAGGACTTGTGACTTTAGGCAAGTGTCTGGACCTCAGTTTCCTCACTTGTGAAATAAAGAAATTGGAAGAGACAATCTCAAGACTTGTGATGGATCTTGTTCTGGACTTGGGGTAAGGAAAACCTGGGTTTGAACCCTGATTCAAAATCACACACTACCTGCATGACCTGGAGCAGTCACTTCCTCTGTGTGGGCCAGTTTCCTCATCTGTGAAATGGGTCAGATTCAATACTCACAGAAGTCTCTTCCTTTCTCTAAATCTATGAGCCTCTGCTAAGGTCCTTTACATAGTTCTGGGAAGGGCTGCTTCCACCTCAGCCCCTGGTCTCCATTCCTCCTGCACCCAGGAATCTCTGGCCAAATGCCCCCACCCACTGGAAGGTATAGCTCTGCAATGCTCCCCAGCATGCCTGCCCTCAAAGCAGGATGGGGATGGGGATGGGGATGGGAATGGGGATGGGGATGGGGATGGGGACCCAGTTTCATTTCCTCTGAGCAGGAAAAAGAAGGGGGAAAATGCCCTCCCCAGCCCCCTGTCTGGGGATTCTCATCCATATACTAGCTTTTCAAAAACCCAAATAAAAGGAGAAGGCCCCATTTCCATCCATAATTACATTTGAATACCAAAATGGGCTGGGAAAGAGAGAACAAAGCCCAGGAGGGAGGGAGGGCTTGTTGGGAAGAGGAGGGGGTGAAGAGGGAGGGCCCGCTGTGGGGAGAGAGAGACACACACATGGAGCAAAGGCTGGAACCTGCCAGGCAGTAATGATGTCTAATGCCGGCTGGGCACCTGGAGCCCAGATGCTGAGCAGAGATGCCAATTTCAACCTGAAGTGAATGATGATGTCAGTGGTAATGAAAAATGTAGAAGGCGACAGGCCATAATGGTAGTTTATCCCCTGGCCCTGGCGGAAGAGGCCTGGCTGCCCCAGCCAGGTGACCCAGCCTCGCGCCCTCCTCACAGGGACTCGCTGAGTGCTGAGACAAAAGTCGGGCTCTCCTCTCTTCAAGAAAGGTCACCAGCTCCTGCTCCCACGCTCCTGCCTGACAGCTGTTTCTCAAGTCAAGCACACACCTGTTAATCTTTTCCTAATGGGCCATCCATCACTCCTCTAAGCATCTTTTCTAGAGGGATGTGGGGAGTGATGGGAGAGAGAAGGAGACAGACAGACTGATGGACAAATCAGGAGGTGAGGAGTGAGAGATGGAGCCAGAGGCACCTGGGGAAGATGGAGACAGAGACGGCCCCAAACCGACAGAGAAAAGGAGGCAAGGGAGAGGGAGACAGGAAGATTAGGGAAGAGGAGGCTGAGAACAGGGAAGAAGCGATGGAGAGGAAGAATCCTAGGGAGCACAGAGGGAGAGGGTCCTGGAATCAGCACGAGGCCACCGAGGCCAACTCCCTCTTACAGATGGGGAGACTGAGGCCCGGAGGATCCTAGAACCTGAGCTGGAAGGAGCCTCAGAGGTCATCCCATCTGACCCCTTCCTCTTTTAAGACCATGGAGGTAAAGTGATTTGCCCAAGGTCAGGCATGTAGGAAGCAGTGAGGGTAGAGAGAGGAGAAGGAAGAGAGCGGAAGGGAAAGGGGCCAGCTGGATGTCCCAGGCCTGGACTGATGCATATCCCGGGCCATTCTGGAGAGGCAGACAAAGGCCAGGGCACATCCAGCCCTTTGCTCTGTCCTGAGCTGAGCCAGACTCTCCACTGGGAAGGACTGTGCCTCCTGCTGAGGGTGCAAGGGAAATAATTTCTGACCAAGACTCCTGAACAGGACCTCCTCCTGCACCGTTGGCATTGCCCTGAGCGATAAGCCTGGGGCAGGAAGCAGAGGAGGGATGTCCAATGTCTCTTCCTACCTTGGGAGGTCTGCCCAAGGACAGGGTAGCTTCTCTCCTTGCCTGTCTCTCCCTCTGGCTCCCCACACAGAGGCTCCAGTACCTCATCTGACTTGCCTGCTATCCTTCCCCACCAAACTTTCTGGCCTGAGTCACAGAATGATGCCTGAGGAGGAAAAGACTCCCTTGGGGCCCATCCTGAAAGCCTGGGAACAGGAATCCTTCCAGCCATGACACCCACAATTCCTCACACCGAGCCAGAGAAAGACAAAAGCCAGAAATGAAGGGAGTGCTGGGAGTGAGCCTGGGCTGGGAAGGTGGGAGGAAATCCCCAGTTTCCTTCGAGGCTTGGCTGTGCTGACACCTCCTACAGGAAGCCTGCCCCAATGACTTCTGCCCAAGATGACTGGAATTCAATTCAATCCAACAAACACTTGTGGAATATCTACTGTACGGAAAGGCAGCATCCTTAGGGGACAGAGAACTGACTCTGGAGTCAGAGGCTCTGTGTTTAAATTCTGCCATCCACATGACTTAGGACAATTCTCTAAAACTCTCTGATCTTCAGTTCCTGGGAACCAACATGGCAACCAATGAGGCCAGTGAGTTCTAGGGCTCTCTCTCTCTCTCTCTCTCTCTCTCTCTCTCTCTCTCTCTTGCACACACACACACACACAAATTGGGGCAGGACAAATCTACTGCATCCTATCTTACAATTCTTAGACTGTTTAGGAGTAAGATAGAAATTAGAAACCTTCAGACAAAGAGTCCTCCCTGGGGCAACCTAATTTGGGGGAGGGTAGGCCAGATCTGTGATTTTGCTGATACAGGGAAACTCCATGAGGAAATCTCCTTTACCAACGAAAACTGGTGATTGCTCACCAATCTGTAATCTTATGAAGTTGCTTGAGGCATTGAGAATGGAGGTTACTTAGCCAGGATCACACAGTCATCACTTATTGGGGTTAGATTTGAACCCAGATCTTTCTGATTCTGAGGCTTGCCCTTCGTCTACTAGACCACATTACCTCCTAATGTAAAACTAGATCCTGGGAAACATTCTTGATATTTTTGTTCACCTGTTTCCAAGAGTCCTTGATGCAACACAGCTCAGTCCTGCTCATGAAATATTAAGAAAATCCCTGCCCCGTGGAGAGCTCTGGGAATGACAGTTTGGAAGGGACCACGTTTCCATTAGACACAGTCCTGCCCTCATGGAGCTGACATTTGTATAGATGGGGAGTCTGGGTGTCATATACCGTCTAAGGGAGACAATGACCACACTGAAAATGAGGCAGCTATAGCTGAAATGAAATCTCACACTCTCAGGGCCAGAGAGGATCCAGAGGTCATCTGCTCTAATCTGTACCTGGCCAGCAAGCAATGTCTCTAGCAAGGAGGTCATTTGTTAAAAGACCTCCAACAAGGTGGGGCACGCTGCTTCCCAAAGCAGCCTGTTCCACACTGGGACACCCCAAATTGTTAGGAAGTTTTACTTTCCCAATGTTGAAATCTGCCTCTCTGAAAATACCCCTCTGCCACCCTGGTTCTGCTCTCTGGGACCAAAGTCAATCGCTCTTCCAGATGACCACCCCTCAAATGCTTCAAGACAGCTGCCATGTCCCCATCTCCTGTCTTTTTTGAGCATGCCTAAACATCTGTGAGCACCACCACTTCCTACCTCAAGACAGCCTGTTCTACTTTGGGTCAGCTCTCTTTCTTAAGAAGTTTTTCCCGACCCCTTTACAACATCCTTCAATGGCTCCTGGTTGAGGCCAAAGAGAATAAGCTCAATTCTTCTTCCATGTCTGACTTTATGATCCCATGGACTGCAGCATGCCAGGCCCTTCTATCATCCACTATCTTTCACACTCTGTCCAGTCTTCCAAGTGACAGACTTTCAAACACCTGAAGACAGCTCCCATATCCCCCAGAAGCTTCTTTTCTCCAGTCTAAACATGTCCACTTCCAGCAACTAGGCATCATTCTCAAAACATGGTCCAGGGACACCTGGAGGCCTAACACTCTTTCCAGGGATCCAGAGGTCAAAACCATTTTTGTAATCACACTGACATTTTAATTCCTGGTATGGTAAAGATTGATAGATATAAGCCACATAGATAAGCTCTTTGGAGCCTTAATAATTTTAAGAGGGTCAATGGATCCAGAGACCAAAGAAGCACTGATCTCCACCATCCTGGCCAGGCAAACACTGGGAGAAGTGATTGGTCTGGAGGCAGAGGACTGGCTTTGAATCCAAGCCCAGTTACTTATTCATTGTGGGACCATAAGCTCTCTGCTCTTCAGCTGCCTCTCAGAGTGAGATCAGGAGGTTTCCTAGAGTCCTTTCCTGCTCTGAATCTAGGCTCTATGTATTAAGTGCCTACTGTGTGCCAGGCACCTGTGCTGGTTACACAAAGAGGAAAGTGGGATGGTCTCTGGCCTTCCGCTCTATCCCGGCCATTCTCCCCAGATGGATGCTCTCCTTTCCAGCTCTAAGATGCTGGTATTTGGTGCCTTCTTTCGCTTGGATTTTCAGGACAGAGTTAGGAAGGACAGATGAAAGCTGAAAAGAGGCAGGTCAGGAATATCTTCCTTACAGTGAGTGCTGCCCACATGTAAAAAGGCTGCTTGAGAGGCGCTGTGTTTCTCCTCTTTGGGGCTTTTCAGTAGCCTCTGGGATGTTATTGATGGACTCTGGGGTCCCCTCCAGCTCTGGGATTCTGGGCTGCTTTCTAATCGCAGCCAATCTGCTCCCCCACATGCAATCCCTGACAAGAGACAGCAGGGGTGGTTTGGTATAACCCCGATACTCTGGGGCATGATTGGTGGAACTGCAGGATTGAGAAACGTGTGTTGGTTCTCCTGAGCTAGCAGCTTCTCATCCCTAGAGATGGCAGGCGCTGAGCCGGCTGTCTCTACCTGTCAATCAGTGAATCGACAGTGTGGCAGAGTGACAACACAGAGGGGTGGACGCTCCCTTCTGCTGTTGTCATCCACCCCCCTCGCGGCTCACTGATAGCGCTCCTCGGTGGGCACGCGCTTTAGACAGAGCATCCTGAAATAAACACGGGGGTGGAACGTTTGCTGCTCTCTGTCTGGGAACTGAGATTAAAAATATCAATCGGCCCAGAACGATGCTTGGCTGACTTGAAACAATTGCTGCTGCTTTATAAAAATACCTTTAAAAATAACAGATTCGCCCGATGTCACCCTCATTTCTTTCCTGACAATCTGGATGTCTGGGCTGCTGGGAGGAGGGGATATATGGGAGAAGATGATCCAAATACCCTAGTGTAGTGGGCCAGGACCTCAAATTTAGAGTGAGAAGTCCTGAATTCAAATCTTACCTTGTTGACTTACTATGTAACCTTAGGCAAATTTCTTAATCTCTCTGAGCCTCATCTGTAAAATCAGGATAATGATGCCTGAGGCACCCACTCCATACGTTTGTTGTAAGAAAAGCAATTTATAAACCTCAAAAGCAGCAAATAAATATTATTATTATTAGTCGGCTGCTGAAGCCACACATTCCTGGCTCTAAAAATTATAGCCTTGTCAGAGAAAATCATGGAATTGACCCCAGTGCTTCTAGCCCAATGACTGGCACACAGTAGGAGTTTAATAAATGCTTGCTAATTGACTCTTTGGATCAAAATGTCATAATGGTAAGGGAAGTTATTTTGCAAGGAGGACACTGAGACCCAGTGGGAAGAAAAGGCTGCCGGAGGTCCACAAGTGCCTCTTTTGGGGCGATGTGAGGTCATAGAAAGTCTACTGACAAAGCCTCGGGTTTGCATCCCATTTCTGATTGGTCCCAGTTTGTGCCTGGGATGTAATTTGTCTCAACCTAAAGATCTGGGCTCCCTGGGGGCCAGCTAGGTCTTCTCTCACCATCTCCTTCTTTTTCCTGGTCTCCAGCTTCCTGGTAGCCATTTTTGCTCTATTTTTCCCAGACCAAACATTCTCCTCCTCAGACATTGCTGTGGCCTCAGTTACTTGGAGCAGAGGTCCTGCCTGTCCCTCCATGGTATTCTGGATTTCCTCATAGGTTTCAAAAGTCCTTTCTATTATCCTTGTGAAAGACTGGTAGGAGAGAAGCCCCATCTTGGAGGGCAGGAGAGGTTATTCCAAATCAGTCCTGATCGGAGACATCCAGAGCACATAAGTTAAAAACCAGGATGAGTGGGGACAGCTAGGTGTCAAGTAGAGTACTGGCCCTGGAATCAGGAGGACTGGAGTTCAAATCCGGCCTCAGGCACTTACTAGCTGTGTGACCTTGGGCAAGTCACTTAACCCCAATTGCCCTGCCTTCCCCTCTCCAAAAAAAACCAGGATGAGGGAAATCTACACACACAAACACCTACTATGTGCTAGGGAAACACCTACTATGTGCTAGGGATATAAAGACAAAAAGTCCCCTCCCCCATCCATATTCCAAGTGAACCCCACCTGGTTCACTTTGCCCTGGTATAAATATGACTTGTTAAGTCTCTGGGCCAGGTCCCTATTCAGTAATTATGGCCAGCCTCCAATGTGAACTGAGCTTCAGGCTTCTTATAGGTTCCTGATGCTTTGTATTCATCCTAAATAATCTGCCTTTACTCTCATCTTCTCTAAGTGTTCTTTATAAATGCTAGCTGGTTGATGAGTTCTCAACGTGGCCTCATCAATACCTTTAGACAGTACCATCTCTCCTTCATGGTACAAAGCTTTTGAGTCTGCCTCATCTTCAGAATTCCATTGATGTGAGCTTCCCATCCCCCTTGGACCAGCTCACTTGATTGAATCTCATGCTATGGGGTTTCTTCTTTTTCTGAATTTTCTTATTGGTGAGAAGAGCGGTTCAGTAGTCACTTCCTCCTGCTGAAGGATGATAATTCTAACAAGGCAAAGACTTTCTCAACCGCCCTGCTCTTGTCAGGGAAAGTGCTCCAGGAAATTTGCAGAGAGTCAGAGATCCTATTGGCCCCCATGCATGCTGTTGCCCAACCCCCATTCTGAATCAGGAAGCATTTAAAAGTTGCGGTTGTGTGTTATGGTTTGTCCTTTGTCCTCGAAGAGGACCATGGCATCAGAAAGATGATACCGTGACTTGCAAGTGAATTGGATTTGAGTGAGGGAGGGCTGTGCAAGGTCACCAGCCTCACTTTCTCCTCCAGACCTATCTGTCTCCAGTGGCCAGATATAGATCAGGACAAGTAGAGATGGCTCAGAGGCATTTGAAAATGCTTGTGTTGGAGGACCAGCAAGCTCCGAAGTGATCTCCATCTTACAGAGGAAGACTTGCCCAGGGTCATGCAACTAGTGAGTTTCTGAGGAAGTACTCAAAACTGAGTCTTCCAAGCTCTAACTGCAACACACCACCTGCTACACCACGCTACTGCTCCAAGGTCCACGGCCCATCTCTGGGCCTCAGGCTCCTGTCAATGGCCATCTTGGTCACTGTTAGCTGGGCTAAGTGTTTTTTGTTCAGCTAATCTCTTTCTCAGAAGCCAATCTCTTCAGCCTCCAAATCCCTTCTTATGTCTTGGATGACAGACTTCCTGGGGAAGGGGGTGAGCCAGCTGGGCCTGAGCCTGGAGCTGTACAGAAGAGCTCCATTCTCTCCCACCTGGTGAGGCAGTCAGTCACCAAGCCAGTGATGGATGCTAAGCAGTCAGTGAAAAGATCCTGGTCCATAAGAAATTCTGGGGGGTGGGGAAGGTGACACGACAGGGGTGTGGACACTGGATGGTGCTGGGGGCCACCAGACCTCCCCCTGCCAGGAGCCTTTTTTTTTTTAAATCAAGTCAGAATGGCTGGCAAACCAGTGACTCTGAACAAAGAAGTAGGTACAGTGCCTGAGACATTCCCATGAGGGGTATTTAAGTAAATTGAATAGTCTGAGGACTGAGTTAGCTAATGAAGAGGGAAATGAGTATGGAGCAGGGTGGGGAGCAGGAAGGAGAGGGAGGCTGGGAGAGGAGACAGAACCCCAGAGAGGGCTGTATGGGGGCAGGGGAATAAGGGAAAGTGAGACTTCTGAAACAGAAGAAAGGTGAGGAAGGGAGAGAAAGGTGAAGGATGAGAGGGAGAGAAGACTAGGGAGAAAGAGGTAGCTATGAAGAAAATAACCCTAGAGAAAAGGCTCATGGGATGTAGAATTATAAGGGACACATACACGTACCATCTAGTTCAACCCTCCCATTTTACAGATGGCCCAGGGTGGGGGTGGGGGGAATGAAAACAGTAACATGGGATAGTGGAAAGAATGTTGGACTTAGAATCAGAGGGCTTGAGTTTGAATCCCTCTTAGCCACTTGATGCCTTGTGACTTTGAGTCTCTTCAGCTCCCTGGGCCTCAGTTTCCCCAGATGGCCTCTGAGGTCCTAAGGGCCAACATGAAGTCAGGAGCAGGGGAGCAGAGACAGAACAGGATTATAATAATGACAGCTAAGATCTCTATAACACTTTAAGGTTCCCAAAGTCTCTCCATGGAATACATTGCTTCATTGGAAAAAGTGAGCATAGAATGACAGAGTGGGAAGGGACTGGCTCTTGTAACAACAGTCCTGATAGTAGCTCGTTGAGCCTCTCCTCGAACACCTCCAGTGACAGGGAGCTCACCACTTGCCAGAACATTTTGCCTCTTCACATTACTCTGAAATCTTTCCTTACCCTGAGCCCAAATTTATCTCCCTGATGCTGGGCAAAGAGCCATGGCTTACAGCATTGACCCTCGGGTATCTTCATCCCAGCCCTGAGAGAGGGAGCCCACTGCCACCAAACAGCTGTTTGCACATCTGCAGCCTCCCTCTAATCTCCCCTGCTTTGGAATTCCTCCTGTGTCAGAGCTGAGGCTTTCTCACATGTCAAAGTTGGAAGAGACCTCAGAATCTGGAATGTCAGATCTGGGAGGGGCCTGAGAACAGGGGATGTCAGAGCTGGGAGCGGCCTTAGAACAGGGGATGTCAGAGCTGGGAGAGATCTTAAGGGTTATTTAGTCCAACACCTTTCATTTTACAGATGAAAACACCTAACTCCAAAAAGAGAGATTAAGTGACTGGCCCAAGGTCACACAGCTAGTAAGTAACTGAGTTGAGATTCATACTCAGGTCCTATTACTTTTAATCCTCTGCTCCAGGGAATCTAAGAGCTGTCTTCAAGCATCAGAAATACCAAGTATCATATGGAAGAGGGCTTAGCTTTGTCCTGCTTGGCCCCAGGAGGCAGAACCAGAAGCAGTGAGGAGAAGCTGAGAAGAGAGGGATGTAAGTCTGATGCAGAAGAACTTTCCCAATAACAGGAGCTGTCCATGAGTGGGTCGACCTGCCTTGGGAGCTTAGTGGGGTCTTTGTGAGCAGAAGCTGGATGGCCCCAGTCAGGGACATATTTATTGGGATCCTCTAGGGGCGAGAGTTGGACTCTGAGGTACCTGCAAACTGTGTCTCTTCCCCTGTGCCCAGCCCTGCTCTGTACACAAGGGTACTGAACATGTTGGCTGCTGCTGACACTCAGTAAATACATGTCAGCTTGTCCTCTCTGAGCTGTGTGATCTCGGGCAAGTCACATGGTTTCTCTGAGCCTCAGAGAAGATGCTTCAAAAACCTTCGAATGTCATGGAAATCTGAATGGATTTCCATGGAAATCATGGAAATCTTATTATCATTAGTAGGACTTTAAAAGTAATAGCCATCACCCGAGAACCTCAGCATCACTGTGCCCCTTCCTCAGCCCCACCCCCAGCTCCTGCAGGCCATGGCCTGGGGCAACACTCACCTGTTCATGGTGTTCGATGCCCATGCTGACTGTGTTCACCAAGATGGCAATCATGATGCCTCGGTTAAAATATTTGCTGTCCACGATGCCCCTCAGCTTGGCCCTCACCTCCCTCCACATATCCCCACACAGCTTGGTTGCCCCATTGCCTTTCTCTCCCTCTTCTTCCTCCTTCTCCAGGTCCAGGGTTCCTTCACTGCTCCCTCCACCTTCCCCTTCATCATCATTGGCAGAGCCTTCCTCCTGCCCAAAGTCATCATCACTCTCTGCCAGGGATAGATGTTGATCTCTCTCTTGCCGGCAATGGGGGCAGTTGCCAGGGTCAGAGGTCTGTGTCACAGAGATAGGCTGCACAAGAGTATGAGGTGGGTAATCCAGGGGAATGTGTTTCTGGCACAGCCCTGTAAGGCAAAGAGAAGGGGTTACAGTCAGGCTCCTTGTGGTAGACCAGTTCCCAAAAGATCCAAAAGGAAAGGTCTGGAAATTGAATAAGAATCCACTCACAACAAAAAGAGTGATAATTCAACACCAAGTCTATGCACATTTTTCAAGAACCCACTCTGTGAAAAATCCTGGGCTCCGTGTTGGGTATTCAAAGATAGGTACAAGCTCTGTCCTCGAGGAGCTTACAATCTAAAGAGGAATACACAGGGGATGTCAGAGCTGGGAGGGGCCTTAGAACAGGGAATGTTAGATCTGGGAGGGAGCTTAAAACAGGAAATGTCAAAGCTGGGAGAGGCCTTAGAACAGGGAATGTCATCTGGGAGGGAGCTTAGAATAGGGAATGTCAGAACTGGGACACATACCTTTAGATAGTACCATCTATGGTATGACACAAGGGAGAGTGAGGTAAGTGAAAAAAGAGATCTAGGCTAGGAGAAGAGAAGGGAATAAACATTTACATGGCACCGTGCTAAGTACTTTCCATGAATACTGTCTCATCTGACCCTCATAACAATCCTGCAAGGCAGGGGCTATTATCTGAGGAGACAAAAATCGGTTGGCTCAGGTTTGAATACAGTTCTACTTACTAGTTGTATAATCATGTCTTGAAGACATGATCCTATGACTTTCTGCTGGAGGGATCAGGGAATGCTTCATGGAGGAAGCAGCTCCTAAGCAAGGCTTCGAAGTACCATAGCATCTTCAATTTAGAGCCCGAAGAAACTTTATGGATCACCCAATCCAACTCCCTTGTTTTACATGTTAGGGTTAGAAGCAGAGAGCTAGGAAAATGAAGCAACTTGCCCATAGTCACATGGGTGGCAAGGAGCAGGTCCAGGATTTGAACCCAGATCTTCTGATTCCAAATTCAGTATTTTTTCCACTAAACCGCATTGCTCGTTTTTTGGAGGGACTTCAACAAAGGGAGACATGGCAGGAGGGCAAGAACATTACAGATATAAGGGACAGCGTGAGCAAGGGCACAGAGCTATCTTCTCCACTCAAAGGCTTACATGGTCTTTTGCTCAGGTTCAGGTTTCTATGATGCCACAGAAGCTTTTCTCTCCTGGTGACCTATCTGGCAACTTGTTGCCATAATCAGGAAGGGTTAAAGAGTGGGAAGAAGGAAGAAAGAGAAGGAAGGAAGAAAAATGAAGGAAGAGTAGGAAGAAAATGAAGGAAGAGAGGGAAGAAAAGAAGGAAGGAGAAAGGAAGGAAGAGGGATAAGAAAAAAAGGAAGGAGTAAGGAAGAGAGTGAGGAAAGAGGAAAGGAAGAAGGAAAGAGGGTGGCAGTTTCTTGCCACACAGCTTAATTATAACCAAGAGCCTTAAAGAGGACCACAGCCTCTTCCCTACTCTGGACTGCCTGTAGGCAGGGAGAGCCCAGAATGCTAAGCTCGATCCCCTAAGTTGGCCCTTACACTGTGATTCCAGTGCTAAATGTGCTGACAGATCACCAAAGGTCTGGGAATGATGACTACCCATGGGCAGCAAGCTCAGAACTAGCTTTGTCCCTGACAATACCTTGCTCTGTCAGAGGTCAAGGGACTTTAGCTCTCATGCTTACAAATATTTATAGTTTGGGGAATTCACTTAAGCTATCACTTGTTGGTCTCATCAAAAATAGCAGCAGCCTCTCCACTGATTCTGGTGACCCTTTTTTTGACTCCCCCCCTCCACCACCAGGAATAAGTATAGGGTTCAGGATTAAGGAATGAAAGAGACTAAAGTCATGTGGATGACTCAGAAGCTCTCCCAGGCCATCTAGTCCAAGCCCTTCACTTTACAGACAAGGAAATTGGGGCCTATGGAGTGGAGAGACTTGCCCAGGGTCACAGAGGTTGTGAGCATCAGTGGGTGGATCTCAAACCTCCCACTATGTCATGCAACTTTCCAGGCTCCTCTGGTGAGGCCCAGATTAGATCACGTGTGTAAAGTGATGATTACTGGGAAGATAAATTTACTGTGAAGACATATGTAGAACCTATATCAGATTGCATGCTGTCTTGGGGGAGGAAGGGGAAAAGAGAGGGAGGGGGAGAAAATTTGGAACTCAAAAACTTGTGGAACTGAGTGTTGTAAACTTAAAAAAATTAATTTTTTTAAAGTGTGTAAAGTGATTTGCCAACTTTAATGTGCTGCAGAAATGTGAGTTACTGTCATTTGAGGTCCTCGATAATCTGGCTCGAACCTACCATTCCAGTCTTCACTCATATTTGTTCCCCTCCGCGGGCGCCATGCTTCAGTACCAAGGACAGCTCCCAGTGCCCCAGATAGCGCTTCTCTCTTTCTCTGCCTGTGCTCACCCCCTTCTCACACCTAGAATTCTTTCCCCACTGCCCTCCCTCCTTCGCCTCAATGCCACCATCTTCTCTCCTAGTATTTTGTTTTCCTAGGAGATTTTAACAGATCTGAAGTGATCCAGCCAGTTAAGCAGCAGAACTATCAGGTCCTCTACCTCTCAGGACGTGGCTCCTCACCAAGAGCAGGGACCATTCCACGGTCCAGCTCCGTCTCCCCAGCTCTCAGCACAGTGCCCAGAACAGGGCAGGAATTCAATGAATGTTTTCAGCAATCAGCTGTAAGTTCCTGTGCTCAGCTTTAAGCTTCTACAAGATGGGACTGAGGGACTTTTTATCTTTGCATCCCCAAGGCCCAGCATAGGGCCTTGCACAGAGTTGGGCCTGCGATTTCATGACTACAAAGAACTCCCAGGTGAGGAAATTCCCTCTTGCAATGCATTTTGGCACCTCCTCTGTAACTTAGAGTCTCAGAGAATTGCCAAAAACACTGAGGAGTCAGTCACTTGCCCAGAGTTACACAGCCAGTAGGTGTCAGAGATGGGACTTGAACCCAGATCTTCCTGGCTCCAAAGCCAGCTCTCTGTCCATGGCACTTAACGATTATTTGTTGAACTGAGTGGCCTTGAACTTCTGTACTCTGTTGGGCCCCTAACCCGGTGCAGTGCATAAAGTGAGTGAGTTCTAAGTCGGTGTTAATTAAGTAAATGAACGAATGAATGAATTTTAAGTGATGGTTATTTTTTCTGCAGTGAGCGGTCGGACATCTGAGGCTTACTCCCCCACCCTGGCACTTACTGTCCTGCCTCTGGTCCTTGGCATTCCCCACCTCAGGCTTGGCCCCTATGCCAGGCTCCACCTGGCCCTGGTGACGGCTGCGGACGGCATGGTAGAGGCCCAGGCTTCGGCGCTTGGCCTTTCGCAGAATGTGGCAGACATACTGGAATATCTCCTCGTAGCAATCCCCAGGCTCTGCGTAGCTGGCCACGGTGCTGGAGGACAGGTACCGCCTGCGCTGCTCCTGCATCAACTGGTGCTCTCTCTGCTTGGTCTCGGAGAACTGGGTCGCTATGACAACGAGGCACAGGTTGATCATGAAGAAGGAGCCCACCTGTGACCAACGGGGAGAAGAGGAAGGAGAACGACAGAGACGGAGGGGAGGGGCACATGGAGGAAGGCAGAAGCAGGGGCAGAGACCAGGGAGACACACCGAGAGAGACAGAGTGAGACCATCGGACCCACACAGGGAAGGAAGGGAGAAAAAAGAGATACCGAGAGATATAGTGAGAGTGAGAGGGATGACACACGAAGAAAGACAAGAGATGATCATACATGGGGAGAAAGAGGGAAGGAGGGAGGGAGGACAAACAGACACAGAGAGAGAATGAGAAAGGGGAGAGAAAGAGAGAGAGAGAGAGAGAGAGAGAAAGGGGAGAGAGGGAGAGAGAGAGGGGGAGAGAGAGATGGATAGACGGATAGACAGACAGACATATACACAAAGGTAGGAAAGACAAAGAGAGAGGCAGAGACAGAAAGAGAACGACCAAGAGAGATGAAGAGAGACAGCCAAACATGTACACAAAGATGAGAAAAATACAAGAAAAATATGAATACAGAGAGTTAGGGACAGACAGACACACACACAAAATTAGACAGAGAGAGGCAGAGATCAAGGAAGATATACAGAGGTAAGAGAGATAAAGAGACACAGATAGACATCCACACAAAGACGAGAATGAGACAGAGATAGAGACAGTGAGAGACAGATAATGGCACAAAGTTTTAGAGAAACAGATCATGATCGAGAGGGACAGAGAAAGAAAACCAAATAGACACAGAGGTATAGAGACACAGACAGAGATAGAAGAGAGAAGATTGCTCAGGTTGGGTCCTGAGAGAAGCCTATTTCAGGGAAAGGCTGAAGAGGAGGTACCCTTATCTTCTAGGGTTGGGACTTGGGGTAAGGGAGGGCTTACTGGGGGAGGGAAGGGGAGGGCTTGGGGTGGCAGCCAGGCTTCTGCTAGGAGCTCAGAGCCCAGCAGATGCAACCCTGGCATTACCCATTTAACCTATTGTCTTCATTCCTTCTCACCACCCTCAGGTAGGAAGGGATATGCAGGGAGACACTGGTCTGTCTAGTGGACTTTGACCTTCCCAGAGAGGATAAGGAAGAAGGAAGATCCTCTCTCTGTCTCTGTTTCTCTTCTCTCTCTTTGTCTGTCTCTGTCTGTCTGTGTCTCTCTCTGTCTCTCCCTCTCCCTCTCCCTCTTCCTCTCCCTCTCTCTCTCCCCTGCAATTCCCTCCCTCCTCCAGGGCTTTAGCCAGAAGAAAAACCAAGAGAAAACCCTCTGGTGGAATGAAACTTCCCAATGGCTTTCAATGGGGAAAAATAGAGGGAGAGAAAAACCTAGAAGCCAGAAAGGCCTCCCTTAGGCCTGGACGGCTTTGAGCTTCCTGGCCTGAAAGAGACCAATGGTAGGAGGAGGTAGAGAGAACCCTTCTCTGGTCCATTTAACCTCCCTATACCCTCCTTCAGGCCCCCAACTCCTCTACTAGTCATTAATACCAACTTTAATAGAATTAAAAAGTCACCAGACAAGCACCTCCAAGCTCGAGCAGGCACAGGTGCTGGAGCATAAGAAAAACAGAATCCTTTGAATTAATGCCTGCCCTCAAGAAGCTTACACTCTGCTAGGAGGAGATCTGTAAATAGATGCATGAATAGGAGGTATTTTGTGGAGGGGGAGAGCCTGGCCTTGGAGAACCAGGAGGGAGGGCTGTGGGCCCTGCATGGAGGCAGGAAATCGAAGGGCAAGTTGGGGGAGTCTTAAGCAAGAGATTTTAACTGGAACGTAGTGTGTGGAAAGCAATGAGAAATTAGACTGGGTGCCTCCCTGAGGGGTGGGGCCTGGGGCGAGGGGGAGGCCTCTGTGTCTTAGAGTAGAGGCAACAATTCCACATGAGGGACCTGAGGTACAGCTGGAGACCTGCACGGGATCATTTGCACTCAGCAGATGTTCTGAGGAAGGATTTGAATCCAGATCTTCTGTCTCTAAGACCTGTCCTTTATCCTCCATTCTCCAAGGCCAATCCCCCTTCTTTTCAAAAGACTCTCAAAGCACCCCAGGACCAAGAGTTGCAATGAACCTTAGAAGCTCTGACACCCTGTTCCCTAAGAGCACTCACAGCCCTGACATCCCCTGTTCTAAGGCCTCTCCCATCTCTGACCTTCCCTCTTCTAAGTTCCCTCCCAGCTCTGACATCCCCTGTTCTAAGGCCCCTCCTGACCTTGACATTCCCTGCTCCAAGGCCCCTCCCAGTCCTGCCATTCCCTCTTCTAAGGCCCCTCTCAACTCTGACATTCCATGTTCTAAGTTCCCTCTCAGCTCTGATAGTCCATGTTCCTAGAATCCAATCACCTTATTTTAGAGATGGCTCAAGTCACTTATCTAAGCTCACACAGGTTACAAGAACTAAGCTAGGATTTGAACCCACCGCCTTAGACCTAGTGCTCTCTTGGCTACACCATTCAAAGACATAAAACTACCAACTCTCCAGTAGCTGATTTTAACCAGTTTGATATTTGCCCACCCCACCTGCCTCTCTGCTTCCCCTCCCCTCGGGCATTGGCTTCAGGGGCGCCCTTGGGTCCAACATCCTTCTCTGTTTTCTCCCTGGGCTCCCCCTCTCTCTGAGGCTCCAGTGCCTGAAGGCTGGGGAGTCAATCCCAGCAACCCCTCTGTATTTCAAAGGAGGAAGGCCTTGCTTGCTGTCATTTGCATAAGCCTTTGAAAACCACCCAGGCCTGCTTAGGAGCTGGACAGAAAGCTGCTTTTTATCCCCTTCAAAGCAGACTCTAAATCCAATGCTTGCTGCCCTTTCAATCAATCCAGCCTCTTCCCTCCCTTCTCCTCCCACCCTCTAAACTCACTCTGATGCTTCTCCTTTCTCCCTTTCCAGAAAGGGTGGAAACTGGTTTTCTGGATGGGAGCCCACTGCCCTGGAGGATTCTGGGAAATGCCCCTTGTTGCTATGGCCCAGCCCCCTGGATGAGCCTGGAGTGTCCTGCTCCTATGCCACCACCGCTCAGCTGAGCCTCCTTCTCTATCCAGAGATGCTCAGAGCTGACCAAGGCCTTTCAGAGAAGCTGGTCCCAACCCTTCTCTTAACGATGATGAAATAATAATGATGATGTTTCATTTTAACAGCTCCTTAAGTACATTATCTCATCTGTTGAGCTAAAGAGTCCTGGGTGAATTCCATCCAATCTCTGGGGACCCACAAGTCTGGCCCCAAATCCCTGCCACTTGGAGGTAGAGGAGCAGAGACTCTGCCACATATGAGCTGCCTCATCCACATCCCCAGGCCTCAGTTTCATCTGTTTTATGAGGCAGTTGGATAAGACAGCCTCTACCATCCCTTCTAGTTCCAAATCTATGACTGTGGACCATGAGATCTCTCTCTTCAGATGCTCCAGATCCCCAAACCGCCCCCCCATGCCCTCCCCTAGTCTCTCTCCTTTGCCCTTTCTCCTTCTCAAGGCCAATCCTTCATCTGAGGCCTCAATCACTCATCTCTTCCTCTGCCCATCTTGGGTCTCTTTGTCTAATAACTCCTTCCCCGCTGCTTATGAAGATTCTCAAGTCTACACCATCTTTGAAGGAAAAGCATCAGTTGGCCCTCCTCTCTCCTCAAGTTGCCAACCTGCCGCCCTCCCCCCTTCTCTACTAAACTCCTAGAAAGAGCTGTCCACTCTCTCTGGCCTCACTTCCTGACTCAACACCTGCTCATCTGCCCCTGGGGAGCTGGCTCCCATCCTTGGCACTCTGCTCTTCCTGCTTGTTCCAAGGTTACCAGAAATCTCTCAATTCCTCCACCTCACGGACCCTCCTCAGGACCTCCCTCCAACTCTGGGCACTACTGACCCCGCTCCTCCCTGGCCACTCCCTCCTGCCTTGGTTTTAGTGCCTTCTCCCTCATCCTCTTCCTGCCTGTCTGGCCACTCTCCTGTCTCCATCATTCAGCTGCTGCCTCCAGAGCCAGCCTGGGAGCTGAGGAATGAGAAGGTCCATGAGCTTTCTTCTCGTCTTTCTCCACACTGCTTGCTAAATCTCAAATATCAATTCCCTTGCTCCAGCCTGAATTTCTCTGCTGAACACCAGTCAGGCATGGTGCCAACTGTCTGCTGGACAGCTCCTCCTGTGTGGCCTGTAGGCATCTCAAACTCAGCCTGGCCAGAACTGGATCCATCCTCTTTCTCTCGATCCCCCTCCAAGCCTCCCTGTTTCTATGGAGGCCACTGCTGCCCTTCTAATCGCTCCCCACCTCAGTGATCCTTGAACCTTTCCCCACCTTGGCCCTCCCCATTTCCCATCAGCTGCCAAATCTTGGCCCTTCTACTTTCACAGATCTCTTGAATCCAGCACCTTCTCTCCACTCACAGACACTGCTCCAGTTCCAGTCATGGAGACCATGATGAGAACCTCTTCCGAATTGTTCCCCACTCCCCTCTTCAGTTGCCTAAATAACCTTCCTTAGATATAGATGTACCAACATCCCTCCTTCCTCCTCTGAACTTCCTTCAAAGCTCAGCTCAAAGGCCACCTCTGCCAGGAAGTCTTCTCTGTTTCCCCTTCCCCTCTATAACAAGTAAGTTCTCTGTTCTCCATTGCCTTGGTCTATAGAATCTTAGATATAGAGATGAAAGGGACCTCAGAAGCCCTGAGTCCAACTCCCTCATTTTATAGTGGGAGAGACTGAGGCAGAGGTTAATTGACTTGCCCAAGGTCACACAGCTAGGAAGTGTGAGACAGAATTTGAATCCAGGTCTTCCTGACTCCATGATCAGAGCTCTCTCCACTGTGGTAGGCTTCCTCTCCAACTTGTTGGGGGTAAGTAAGCTTCTGGGGCTGGAGATGTTGACCTTCTGTCATTCTGCCCTAGAGTTGGGCATGGCCCCTGGACAAGTAGGAACTGGGGGGTCCTCCAGATTCTCTGAGCTGGTCTCTCTCCATCCACCAGGTCATCTATTCCCTGCCCATGACCCTATCTGCACCTCCCCCTTTCTGGAATTCTCTGTTTCAGACCAGAGACAGCCAGCATTCTAGTGGATTCATGTTTTCCTTCCCCAGAGGCAGGAAATCAGTCAGGCCCACTGAAGTAGGCCCCCTCCCCTCACTAAGAAACATCTGAGTTGGCCTGAAATCTGGACCCATGAGGCCTAGATGGGTGTGCCTCGCCCCATCTTCCCCACCCCAGACCCAAGGCCTGAAAGGTTCTACCCCTTCGCTGTCCTTCCCAGGTCAGCTTTGGCCCCACTGCCCTGCCTGAATTTGGGGGTGTCAGGTCCCACTTGGAGGCACTTGGGGGGCTGCTCTTGTTTGCAGGCCTGTGACTTCACTGGTCTGGGGAGCTCCCGGGCGAAGAAAGTCCCTCCACCAAAGCAAGTGAGCATCTTCTCTTCAACTTTTCTGTTGTTTTGTCATTTTCAGTCATGCCTGACTCTCCATGACCCCATTTGAGGTTTTCTTGGCAGATATACTGGAGTGGTTTACTATCTCCTTCTCCAGGTCGTTTTACAGATGAGGAAACTGAGGCAAGCAGGGTTAAGTGACTTGCCCAGGGTCACACAGCTAGTAAGTGTCTGAGGCTGGATTTGAACTCAGGAAGATGTGTATTCCTGACTCCAGGCCTGGTGCTCTAGCCATTTTGCCACCCAGCTGTCCTTCAACTTAAGAGTCTATAATACTGGCCAAGAGCCTTGGGATGTGAATTAACTGGCTCATGGTCACACAGCCAGGATGGGTCAGAGGGAAGATCCTTCCTGGCTTGGAGGGCAGCGCTCTGTCCACTGCACCATGATGTCTTTCAGTAATAATACCAATACCAGTGTTTGTATTTGTACAGCACTTTGAGTTCATTGAGTGAGTCACGTGCCCCCTCTCATTTGCTGCTCCCAACAGCCATATGAGGAAGGTACGGTCATTATCCAGGCTTATGTCACATCCGCCCCCCCCAAAATGTTAAGCTCCCCAAGAGCGCTCAAGGATCCTTCTTTATCTGCCAAGAAAACAAATGGACCGATTTTCTGCAAACACTTTCCTCATCTCAAGTCCTCCTCCTGCCTTCACCTGTGCCCCTCAGCTCTCCCTGGAGAAGAGACACAGAGAAGCTGAGAACCTCTGAAAGTCCCCCTGAGCAGAAGCAGGGATATGGGGAGGGTCTCAGGGATCAGGCCTGGGCTCGGGCCCCACACCACCCCCCACCAAAAAAAAAAAACTCAGACCAATGGAGAATGGGAGTAAGAGAAATGGCCCACAACAAACTCGGCCTAGGATGAAAAATCACAGTAATCATAACTGATGGATCCTTGCAGCAGCTGCCTTCAATCACTTTCTGGCTGGTTGAGTTTAGAACTAATGCCTGGGCCCTTCCTCTTGCCTGCTTCCCTCTTCCTCTCAGAGTCCCCTCCTCTGCATCTCAGAAGGATGCCCACTCGGGAGCGCAATGTCCCTGTCCAGGTAACTCCCCCTCTCTCTGAAGGGACCCTGGTCTGGGAGCCCCTTGAGGACCTGACTTCTGGGCCCCCACACATACACTTACTATAATTAGCAGGATGAAGTAGATGAAGTTGTAGAAGGAGTGGGCATCCATGACGTAGTACATGATTTCGACCCAGCCTTCCAGGGTGATCACCTGTGGAGGACCCAGAGGGAGAGAAGGGAGAAGAGACAAAGGGAGGCCAGTTGGCTGTGCCTCATGCCCAGAGGCTGCTCTACTTTATGGGGGCCAGCCAACTAGGTGCAAGGCACTAATACCACAACACACTGGGTCCAAGCTGGCCCCTTCTGACCCATGCTCACTGAGCCCCGACTAGGGCCAGGCCATCACCTGGAAGATGACGATCCAGGCGTAGCCAATGTTGTCAAAGTTGATAGCACCCTTGTGGGGATTGACGCTGCCCGTGCGGCACACGTTGTAATAACGGTTCCAGTTGATGCACATGCCGCTGACGTTGAAGTCCTGGTGAGCTGCGCTATAGTAGGTGAAGTCATCTTTACTCAGGCAGCACTCACGGCCCTGTTCCTTGAGCGGGGGGATCTCATGGCAGCCCATGATGCCGTTGTCCCCCGACAGCGAGCAGATGAATGGCATCTCATCGTCCTCTTCTGGCTGGTAGTAGGGAGGGAGGGCAACATCTCCTTGTCTGACCAAGGAAGAGAGAGAAGCGGGCTTAGCTGGGAAGCCAGAAGGGAGGCCTGGACCAGCGTCCTCTGCCCACCAACAGGCTCCCACCATCCCACCAGGGAACTGGGACCATTGTCACAAGAGCAAGACATCAGAGGAAGGCCACTCATTCCTTCATTCATTTACTCATCAATTCATTTGTTCTTTTCTTGTCCATTCATTCCTTCACTTAGTCATTCATTCATCATTTGCTTGCTAATTCATCCACCCTTCCATCCAGTCACTCCTTCACTAATTCATTAATTCAGAAAACAAACCTTGAAGTGCCTACTGTATGCAGAGGGCTATGCTAGGTGTTGAGGAGATCCCAAGTTTTGAGCTCCTTGTCTGGGCTTGGAGGGGGATTAGATAGAAACACAGCGAATGATAACATACAACATTCTATGGGTGTTTCAGAGAGAGGCCTGAACCCAGAGCATGTGAGGAGCCACAGGATGGGGGCCACCTCCTCTCATCCAGAGTTCTTGCAATGTTTTTATCATTATTTATTATTTTATTATTATATTGTGCACAGGATCTGGCAAAGCTGAGCCAAGGTGAATGGAGGTTATTGTTGTGGTCAAATAAAACTTAGAACCAAACAAATTTCATCTGTTGTATCTTTTTTGTGGACCAGACCTGTGATCAGATTAATGTAGGGAGCTCCCAGTGTGGATACTCTCTCCAGGAAGGCCCATAAGCCTCTGTTTGCCAGGTACAGTCCTTGGGTATAGCAGGGGCTCTTAATATGTGGACTATGTGGTCAGTGAGTATGTTTATCTGTACTGAATTGATAACTGTATTTCAATATAATTGTTTTTCCTTATAATCCCATGTATTTTATGCATTCAAGAACATGAGAAAAGGTTCATGGGCTTCAGCAGACTGTCAAGGGGCCCATGACATAAAAAAGGCTGAGTCCTAGTCTTAGATTAAGTGACTTGGCCAGGGTCTTACATACAGTAGGGGTCAGAAGAAGAACCTGAACCCAGATCTTCAGGACTCTGAAGCCAGCTTTCTCCCCAGCACACCCCACTGTCCCTCGGATGCTATTATTAATCTTCATTTTACAAATGCATACATTCAAGTTCTCTCATGTATATTAATTATATTATTAATATTGTTATATTAATTACATTCATAGTAGCAATTAGGATGTAATAATAAATGCAAGGTAAGGAACAGAAACGTCCCCTTCCCTGCCTAACGTCAGCATTAGGACATCTGCACCAAGCCAGCTACCTCTACCCACTGCGCCACTCTGCCTCTCATACAACTCACACGTACACATGTACACATGTGAGCATAGACATAATTGCATATGAACCAGGTGGTGGGCACAGTGAGAAGAGTGTGAGATCTGAATCCCACATCTGGCTTTGGGAAAGTCACTAAAACTGTTAGCCTCAGTTTCCTCATCTGCAAAATGGATATAATAATAGCCCCTCCCTCCCAGTGATGTTGTAAGGATCCAATCCAATCAATCAATTAATATTCATTGAGACCTACTATGTGCCAGGCACTACGCTAAGGCCTTTACAAATGTTATCTCATTTGATACACACAGCATCCCAGGAAGTAGAGGCTATTGTTATCCCCATTTTATAGATGAGGAAACTGAGAAAGACAGAGTTGAAGTGACTTGACCAGGATCACCACTAAGTGCCTGAGATGGGATTTGAACTCAGGTCTTCCTGACTCCAGGCCCAGCGCTCTATCTACTGCAACTGTCTATTATTATAGATGGCCAATAAGCTCCTCTTCTGAATTTGAGGAGGAAGTTTCTACACCAGGGAGCTCCCTGTGCCAGTGAAATCACAGGTCAGGACCCCACCCTTTCCCCCACCTTCCTGAATGTAAATGTCCTGCCCAAGCTCAAAACTGGCTTTTTCAAGGAGTCCTATTTATAGCAGGTGAATTCCCTCCTGTAAAGCAGGTAGCCACTCCTTCACTGCCCTGCGGTGCATACCTAAAGTGGGGCACACCTGCACTGGGCCCAAGAGGGGCGGAGGGAGAAGAAAACACTGTCTCCGCCCGGGACAAGCTGCAGTTTCCCAGAGGTGGTGGTAAGGACGGGAGCCTATAAGAGATCAGCTCACAGTGGAAGCACAGACTCTGGAGGTGGGCAGAGGCAGGTGAGTCGAGCAGAGATGCCCCTGAACCAGGAGCTCACCTGCCAGGGGCTTCCCATGAGGCCAGGTGGTGCCTCGCCCTTCCCTCCTAGGCCTCTGCCCATCCCATCATATGGGACTGCTCAGGGCTCTTCCCCTCCCTCCTCTAGTTAAAAACAAAACAAAACAAAACAAGATAGACTCATTCAGTGCCAAGAGCTCAACTGGGTATTTAGAGGAAGCTATTAAACTTGGAAGAAGTCCTAGGCTCAAAGTGAGGAAGACCCAGGTTCAAATCCTGCCTCTGACACTGTCTGGCCAGATCACCACTGGCCTGTCATTGGCCTGCCCCTTTCCTCACTGGTAAAATGGTGGCCATGAGACATGTTGTCCCTGGTTCCCCAGGGCATGGAAACCCCAGAGCCGGAAGCTCCCCCTCCTGCTGGCTCTTCTCCCCTCTTTGGCCTCTTGTCCCTTTACAGACATGTGCACACACACACACACACACACACACACACTTACACACATGAAAACGTGGACACCACATGTATACACACACATGTGAACATGCACATACATATACACGTGTGTGCACACACAAGCCCACACACTCCTCTGTTTCTTCCTTGTCAGCCCTGACAGTCTCCTCCAGAGATCCCTGGGGGCCTCCTCCTCTTCACCTCCCTATGCCAGCCAGCCCTCTCTGCCCTCCCTCCCACTGCCCTCTCTCCAGTTCTTGTCCTCCCAGAATCTGGACTGGTTGGTGCCTGGGGAAAGATGCTTGTCAAGATCGCTCTGCTCTGGCCTTTCCCAGGAGGAGAAGGAGCCAACCTAGCAGCCATTGCAGGGAACAAATGAGCACAAACAGGGGATTGTAGTCATGCGAGGGGCTTTGTCAGACGAGCTGAGCAGTCCTGGGACTACAGTTTCAAATCTTGCCTCGGTGTGTTCTTGGGCAAGTCACTGATTGCTCTATGCCTCAGTTTCCTTTTCTGCAAAATGAAGGGGGCTGAACTACATGGCCTCTAAGCTCCTTCCATCTCTCAACCTCTGTGACCCCATGAAATGAGGGTCCCACTGCGCTTTGCCCTGGTCAGGCCATGCCTACCATTCTGTGTCAACTTAATTCTACCAGGAAAGTGAAAATCATTATCCTTTGACCCTATGATCTCACAACTAAGCATGTCCCCCAACGAGATCAAAAACAGAAAGAAAGGACCCATAAATACCAAAATATTAATGAAAATTCTCTCTGTGGCACTAGGACTCTGGAAAGAAAGTGGCTGAACAAATGGTGGTCTATGAATATGAAGGAATATGACCGTGCCTTAAGAAATGATGCCTGAAGATTTCTGAGAAGCATGGGAAGATCTGTGTGTACTGATGCAGGGCCAAGAGAAGGATCTACATAGTGACCTATAATAACAACAAAGAGCAACCCTAAAAGACAGGAGAATTTGGATTGAAGGCAAAGAACAATCTTGATTCCAGAGGAACGATGATGAAACATCCTTCTGTCTGGTGGGATGCTGGTGAACGGGTGTGACATCCTGCAAACGTTGTGAGATGGCCTTTCAGGTATGGATCTGCACTGCCACAACTCTGAGTTACCGAATGGATTCTGCCACCATGGGGGTCAGAGTTGTCCTTGTTGCTAATCATGGGTCACTCAACGCGGGCTGTGTCCCTGGACCCCTTCCTTTTTCTCCCCAGCGGAGCTCATCTAATTGCTATCCCTCACACACGTTTCTCAGCTGCCCCTGAGCTTTCTGACACACACCGCTGAAAACATCTGGAAGCCGTGTTCGGCTCTGGTTCATTTGAGGAAGGATGTTGACGAGAAGGAGCACATGCCAAGGAGGATGGAGGCAGAGATGGCAGGCTTCTCAGATTTCTAGGTGATGCGAAGCTGCCAGGGACAGACAAACACTCAGTGACAGGATCCTGATCTTAAAAGATCTTGACAGCCCAGAACAATGGCCAAATCTATTAATAAAAAACACAATGCATGTGGTTGTAAAGGCTTCTGCCTGTGTTATAAAAAACCCAACAATGCAGCTGGAACAAGAGAGAGGAGATGTGACAAGGCGCCAATTCATATAAAGGAGACCTCAGAGCACGAGCCTATTGCAAACTCAAAAGGCATCAACGACGCGATGTGACCGCCAGACCTGCTGATGAGGATTGAGGTCGCCTTGACAAAGCCATTGTGTCCAGAACAAAGCAGGCTGAAGATCTGCTGCCCCTACCCTGGTCAGACCACATCTGGAGAACAGGACCGTTTTCCATTGTAGGCGACACACTCTGGGAATCCAGAAAGCAATTAGAGAAATGCCACCAGGCTGCAGTGGATAGAACACCGGGCCTAGAGTCAGGACACCCTGAGTTCAAATCTCACCTTCGACACTTACTGGCTATGTGACCCTGGGCAAGTCCTCAACTGTAAAATGGGAATCATAACAGCCCCTACCTCTCAGAGTTGTCTTTGTAAAGTGCTTAGCACAGTGCACATAGTAGACGCTATATAAATGCTCGTTCCCACTCTTCTTCTCCCTTCCCCTATGGATTCTGAAAGCAGAAGTGAGGATAGAGGAGTTGGCCAACTCCTCCCCCATCCCTAGCTGTCAGGAAGCGTGGAAGAAGGAGCAATCACCCTTGGAGGGGCAGCCAAGAGCTATCATGTCTTCAGGAGGAAGCCAGCCTCAGTGGGTATCACTGGATGCAAGGACCTTGAGAAAAAGAGATCCAGGATCACAGATTTGGAGCTGGAATGAACTTCAGAGGCCATTCAGCAGGTGAGACCCAGGGAGATCCAAGGTCACACATAAGTGGTGGAACCAAGATTTGAATTTGGGACCCCTGACTCTCAATCCAGCTATCTTTCTACTGCACTACAAAAGAGAGGGCAAAGGAGATAGTGACTGGGGAGGGATAGATCTGAGTTTAATATGGGGAAGGCGATGGTGGTGGCCAGTGTGGACATCAGTGACATGGGCCAATGATCACCCCCAGCCCATCTCACACTGATACTAGAGGATTGAATGAGATAATATTTATAAAGTGTTCAGTACCGTACTGACACACAGAAGGTACTTAATAAATGCTTATTTCCTTTCTTTTCTTCCTTATTTCTTCCTTCACTCTTCTCTTCCTTCCTTCCTTCCTTCCTTCCTTCCTTCCTTCCTTCCTCCCTTCCTCTCTTTCCTTCCTTCTTTCTGGCTCCTGTGAAAGAGGCCTCAGGCAAAGCAGCTTATTCACAGGCCAGTTAGCTGTGCCTTTGTTTGTTTCTGGAGGTTGTATTTTTATGTGTATACGCACTTATACATATATGTGTGTATCTATCTATATCTATCCTCCAGGGGCCTAGCTCAGTACTCTGCACACAGTAGGTGCTTAATAAATGTTGGCTTGAATTATTGCTATTTGTCTTTGGCTCTTAATCCTCTTACTAGATTCTTAGTTCCATGAGGTCAGGAGCTGTCTTTTCTAAATTTTGTTATGTCTCTTAGCCAAGCAACTGTTCTGCACACAGTTGGTGCTTAATAAGCCTTTGTTGGGTTGTGGTTTTTGATTTACCACACCTCCGGGGTGGGGGGAGCTGATGCCTGGCTGGGAGAGCCAACCCTCCAGCCACTCAAATTGTCAGGTGAGAAGTCCCCATGTCTGGAACACACACACAGTAGGAGCTCTATAAATGCTTCTCCTTCCCTCCCTCCTTCTCACTCACATGGTGAAGTTCTCCTCCAGGAAGCAGCGGTTCCGAAGCAGGCCTGCCCACAGCTGCACACCGATGATACCAAAGATGAAGAAGACAAAGAAACACAACAGCAGCACATTGCCCAACATGGGCAGGGTGTCCAGCAGCAGGTTCACAAGGATGCGCATGCCTGTAGAGGAGAGGGCGGAAGCGGGTACAGGGTAGAGGAAGAGAAGAAGGGGGGAAAAGAGGCAAAGATGAGGTAAGGAAAGATAACAATGGGGGAGGGGAGTAAAGTCAGATGGAAACAAGCACACGGTGGAGGAATAAGAAATGATGGCTTCTGTCATTGCCAGGGCAGTGGTGGCGGCTCTCACAGCTCCCCAGTTCCCGCCAGAAGGAGGGAAATTCAGTTCAGTGGGTCTTCTCTCTCCCTCCCCCATCCTCCTCCTGAAAACCCCAGAGAGGGTAACAGAGGAGGCACTGAGATCATGCAGCGTTTGGGCCCAAGCCATTGTCCAAAGATGGATAACACAGAAGGGCAGATTTAGCAGAGGACTCCATTTTTACACCACAACCCCTTATTCAAACAAGGTGGGAACAAGCCACTGGCTGCTCTCTTATCACCTGAAATCACAAGGCTGGAAGAAACCAAGCCTGGTCTAACCCTCTACTTACTGAGAAACTGAGGCCCAGAAAGAGGAACCCATTTGCCCAAGGTAAATAGCAGAAATGAGACAAGAACCGGGATCCTCGGACCCCAGAGCCATGCAGCCCACCTCTTCAGGATCATAAGGTCATAAATGGCAAGATCATAGATTTGAAGCTGGAAGAATTCTCAGTCTCACTTAAGTCCCCTCATTTTACAGAGGGGAAAACCGAGGCCCAGAGAGAAGGGAGTGACTTATGCCCCAGAATTTAAGTTCCTTGAGGTCAGGACTGTCTTTGCTTTGTGTGTTTCCCCCAGACGCTTAGCACAGTGCTTGGCACACAGACACGGGGAGCTTAACAACATTTTTCCATTCACTCATTTATTCAGGGATCATAGATTTAGAGATGGACCTTAGAGATCATTGTGTACAATGATTCCTTCCCTTACTTTATAAATAAAACCAGCAAGGCACAGAGGAGTTGGTGATGAGCTAACATCCCTCAGGAATGCAAGATGAGCATCAGCCATAGGGCTCCCAGAGGGCTGGGTCTACTCCGGGTGACACAAGTGTGCAGACCCTCCATCGACACCAGGACAGGCTCTTCAGTGGCGCTCAAGATGGCATTGGGATGATGAACAGTGGGAAGGGGAGATGAGGAATGAGAGTGAGGGAGAAATGACCAGAATTCTGTTTGTTTGGGGGCCAATGATGGCAGCTTTATTAACGAGGTTAATTTTGGGGGATTCGGATTCCTGGCTCCAAGTACCAAGTGCTTGTGGATCAATAATTAATGCCTACCACCAACTTCTGCCCCTGAAACTAGGTCAGCCTCCTCCTGGGGAAGGGGGTGCAGCTTCTCTCCAGGCCTCAGAACGAGCTAGGAAGCTGGCCCACATCTGAGTTTAGAGTTTCTGCTCCTCCTTCCCCCGCCCCCGCCCAACAGAGAACACTTCACTGCGCCAAGGTTGGGTGAGGGGAGACGTTCAATGGAACCAACTAGAAAACTCCTTGAGAACCAGACGCCCAGCGAATCAGAACACTGGCCCATACAGATTCCCTATAAGTCCTTGATCTTGGCTGCCCCTCCCTTGCACACCCCTCAAAGGAAAGGTTCCACTCTTTTTCCTCAATTAATTATCCTTTCTCTTCTTCTCTGGGAATAGGGAAATTGGGGAAGAGAATGATAAATTCAAGAAGATGTCCTCTGAACAAACTCCGCTGCCTGGCCCTCATCCTCAAAGGACTCCCTCCCTCCCACTCCCCTTTCTAAGGTTCTCTTCCTCTGAGGTGTCCTGGGAATTCCAAATCTTTTAGACAATCCATGGAGTCCAGACTGTAATTAGCTAATTAGGGATTTGTAACTAGTCCATTGCTTCTGCTGCCAGGGAAAGGGGAACACTGAAATCAGAAGTCAGGGAAGACCCTGGAGGCCCCAGTTAATCCTCTTTTTTATGACTGTGGCCAAGTAATTAGCCAAGTCAGGTTGGGCCTCTAACACTGTGTGGCCAGTTCTCAGGGACCAGGTTAGAGCCCGAAGAAAGAAGGAGAATTGGAAAGGAGCAGAAAAGAAAAGAGGGAAAGAAATGAAAAATCAGAGAGGAAAAGACAGGAGAAACAAAGAGATAGGAGTTTCTTGGGAGGGGCTCTAATGCGGTGTAGTACAGAGAGCACGGGCCTTGAAGGTCTGGGTTCGAATCCTACATCAGATGCCTGCTGACTGACACCGGCAAACCTTTTCTCTGAACCTCCATTTCTCCTTCTGCAATGGAGGTATTAATTCCACCCACCTCTTGTGAGATAGTGTATGGGAGGTGCTCTGCAGACTTCAAAGGCCAGATAAATGTGAGCTATTCTCTTAATTGGCCCCATCTGTGATTTCATCAGTGTGGGGAAGTTCTAGTGTCAAAAATTCCTTCTTCCATGGGAGATCAATCAGTGCCTGATCTGAAGAGTTGCCAGGGGGCACTGAGGGGCTCATTCTGACCTGGGAAGTTCCCTTAGCCTCTAAGGCAGAGGTGGCAGAGGTGAGCCTGGCAGACAGATCCTCATGCTACCCGCCTTTTCTATCTGCTCCCCTAAAGGCTGCCTCGTAAGCCACTGTAATGACATAAAAAAGCCATCTGGATCCTCCCTCACTCCTGAGGCAGAAGTAGCTCCTTGGAAAGGACCTTCTTACCCAGAGGTTTCCTTCACCTCTGGCCCCCTCGGGCAGTCAGTCTGGAGATGCCCAGAAGCCCTTTCTCACAACCATGTGTTTAAATACATAAAGGAAATACCACATGTGACAAAAGAAATGAAATCTATTGAAACAGGCCTGTCAATGCTGTTTTTAAGTTCACAGCCCCCAAGTTAAAAGCCTTTGGCAGTCAGAGGATCAGGGCCTGGAAGGGACCTTGAGGGTCAAAGGAGGAACCTAGGTCTCTGAGTGGGGATGGGACTTTGCCCAGTTAACACTGCCACCAAGTAGCAAAGCCTGGGCCCTTTCCACTGCTTTGCGGTCAAATCCAAGTCTCACCAGAACAGGAACCCCTTCTGGAACATGCTGGATGAACGGCCACCCAGCATCTGCTTGGAGAGTTCCAGGGATGGGGATCTCACTACCTATCCTGGAAGTAGTGGGGTTACTGCCCTTTTCCCTGCCCAGGGGATTTCTCGGGTTTTTTTTTTAATTTTATAAAAGTTTCTCAAGGTAAATGCCCTTCAGGTCTGTCTGCAAAGAAGCTGAGATGTGGGGGGGAAGGGGTGACTCCCCTGGGGACCCTTAGACAAATGCAGTTCCCCTGCTGCTGAACCTGTAAGTGGGCTGGCTAGACCTCATCTGGGCCAGGAGCAGAGTGGGAAGAGGCAAAGGGGAAGGCAGGGCTGCCACCTCAGATGGAGGTGGGCTGACACAAAGCTGGTGTAAATATTTATAAAGCACTTAGAAGCTGGAAACATAGGACCAGGGCCACTTTGCCCATCCTCCCAGCTTCCCCTCCCCTAGCTGCTGGGAGGGAGGAGGGGCAGAGGGCCTGCTACCGCCAGCCACTCAGGGCTGCAGAAAACATCTCCCAGGCACAGACTGTTCCAGAAAATTCTTTTCTGCCCCCTCCCCCATTTTTCTTTCCCTTTCTGTCCTCTCTCCTCAATCTCCAGTCTCCCTGCCCCACTCACTCATTCATTAGTCCCCAGCCCTAACTGTGAATTCCCAAGACTCTTTCTCATCCCCCATTACCCCTTCACAGCCTCAGATATTCAGAGCCAGAAGGGGTCTTACAGATCATCTGCTATAGCCACACCCTTGTTTTTTACAGATGGTAAGACTGAGGCACAGGGAGCAGAAGCAACCTGCCCAAGGTTACACAGTAAGAGGCAGACCTCACATTTGAACCCAGATCTGACTCTAAATCCAGCTGTTTTTCCCCATGACGTCTCTCTCCTTAAGCTCCACAGCCCTATCTCCCCTGGAGCGGAGGTGGGGGGGGGGTGAG
>CM053623.1:236972665-237106508 GCA_028646595.1 Phalanger gymnotis
TCTCTCTCTCTCTCTCTCTCTCTCTCTCTCTCTCTCTCTCTCTCTCTCTCTCTCCCCTTCTCTTTCTCTCTCTCTCCCCCTCTCCCTCTCCCCACCACAGAGTAGTTATGTGTTCCACATCCCCCCCATGAGCTGACCATGTGATCAAACTATTTTGATGGATGGGAGAAAAAGCTCAGTGAAGCATTTTTAAAACTACTCCAAAAAAATTAAAATTAAAAAAAAAACTACTCCAAGGTGGGGGGTGGGGGCAGGAATAAGCTTTCAGAGGGAGAGAGGGGTGAGATGGGTCCAGCATAGAGACCTGGCCTGATCAGGCCCCAAAGGAAGCTACAAGAAGTCTAAAATATGGATGGTGGGGGGTGGGTGGCGGGGCTCACAAAGTTTTGTCTGCACACCCTAACCTACCCTGCCTCCTCCTGGTCAGTCTCCTTCTAACTCAGGATCTCAGGTCAGGCAGGGGAGGTGTGGGGCAAGGCCAGCAGGGAGGGAGAGAAAAGCATTCAGACAGCCCCTTTCCCACATGTCCACCCCCAACATCTCCAAACTAGAGTGGGAGCTTCCTTCTACCCCATGCAAAGGGGAGGCAGGGCCCAGGTGGAAACCCCAGCTCCATCAGGTTAGTTCTTCTGACCACCAATCTAGCATATCCCCCTCTCAAAACTACTACATTTTCCCCAATGCTTACAGAGTAAGGATAACAAAAGCTCAAATTTCCATAGCACTGTTAGTCTGCAAAGCACATTTGATCACCACAACCACACTGAGGGCTAGTATTATCCCTGTTTTACAGATGAGGAAACTGAGGCAAAGAGAGGTTAGGTGACTTGCCCAGGGCCACACAGCTAGTAGGCATCTGAGAACAGATTCTGAACTTAGGTCTTCTTGACTGCAATTCCAGCACCCTGGACAGGGCAGACTGAGCTACCTCCACAATCTGTTCCCATCCTTCCTTTCTCCCTCCCCTTTCTTCCCAAACACCTTGTGCTCTATCTAGCCCAAGGGACTAGGGGCCTGTCAACTTCTGGTTGTTTTAATGCTTTAAAAACAGTAATTCAATATACTTCGTTTCTTTTGTAATTTAATATATTTTATTTTATGCATTTAAAAATATTCTGAGAATGAGTGCCAAACCAGACTGCCAGAGGGGTCCCTGGCACAAAAAGAATCCTTGCTCTAGCCAATGTGGACTCTAATAGTCTCCCCACTCTGTGCCGTTGCTCTGGCAGTTCCCCAATCAGACATGCCCTCCTCTACCCCCACCCCAGGTAAAGTCCAGCTCAAAGGTCATCTCTTCCAGTGGCCCTTCTCAGAGTCCACTAGGCACAAGGTCTTTCCTTCCTCCAGAGCTTTGTTCTGCCCTCCTCTGGTATCCCCATTCATCACAACATTCTGCTTTTCATCTAGGAGTTTGTGCTGCTATTCGTCTTATTAGATTAGACTCTAAGCTGCCTGAGAGCAGGTACCAGGGACCCACTGAATCTAAATCCCAGAATCTCAGAGGTTGATGCAAGCTCAGAGATCATGAAATAAACATCCTCTTTTATAACATCTCTGATGGCTTAAGGACTGCCGATGATGGGGAACCCAATTCTGTTTTTGATTAGCTCCTCCTCACACCTGTCACAGGGATAGTCCAAAAACACAGACCTGCCCCTGTCACTCTCCTGCTCAGGAACCACTAAGGACTCCCTACTTCTTTTAGGTTGAAATTTTAGCTCCACCATGTGTTTTCTGCCAATCTTTCCATTCCGCTTTCAAATATACTCTTTATTCCAAATTGGCTGGCTAGACATTCCCCATACAAACATCTCATTTTCCACCTTTGGGTCTTTACAGTGTTGTTGCTGTTGGCAACAGACACTGAAGTGATTTGCCACATCTTTTTCTCCAGCTCATTTTACAGATGAGGAAACTGAGGCAAATAGGGTAGAGTGACTTGCTCAGGGTCACACAGGTAGGAAGTGTCTGAGGCCAGATTTGAACTGATGAAGGAGACTCCAGACCCAGTTCTCATTGGCTCTCCCATATCACCCAACAGAGCCTGAATAAACGCTTGGCGAACCAGAATCTCACTTGCTCCTCTTCCATTCTTCCCCATGATCCAAGCTCTGCCCAAGATCCTACTTCCACAGGACAGCCCTTTCAAATTCTCAAAGAGAGCTAGTATGTTTAGTTTCCAGTTAAGAATCCCCATTGCTTCCTGAGGCACAGCCTCCCATTTTCTTGCTCCCAAGCCTTGCCACTCAGCGCAGGGAGGCCAGTAGCCATCCAGAACCAGACCAGCTCCCCCACATACCTGAGCTGGGTGCTTTGCATGGTGGAAGTGTTTAGTGAACATTTCTGGAACTGAGTCAGCTGAGCCCTGGGCATGGGGAGGCCTCGAGGGCTGCTGTGAGCAGTTGTACTGAAATACAGATACCAGGTGTTACAGCACTCCCATGACCCACCAGCCTGGTAGCCCTATAAGCTAAGTGTTATCACCGTCCAAATACAAATTCCAGTTGTTGTCACCCCAATGGATCGGGGTATGTGGGTGGTAATGGAATGGATTTGGCCTTTCTAGAGAAGTTGAGCTGCCCACCTGGGATGGGTCCTTGTAGCTCAGCTCCTGCCTGGGTGGCCCTGCTGGGGGAGGGACCCAAAGTGGGGAGAAGCTGGCTATTCTTGAGTGGCTCCATCACCTTAGGAGACTGTGCTGTTCTCTTTCCAGACAGTCCCTGTCGTGCTAGATTAGAGGCTCAGTCAGTGTGCCTGCCAGCCTGCCCCTGGGGGGAGAGCCTACAGGGTGAGATGGGGAGGGGAGAGGCTGGAAGAGCTGGGGCCAAGTCAACGACCTTGCTCAGTCTCCATTCCTTTATCAGTAAAATGAAGGCGTTCCCAATATTCTTCAAAGTCCCTTCCATCCCAAGATCCTGATCTAGGAGGGGTAGAATGAGCAGGAAGCCAAGATGGGGAAGGGCGAGAAGGTGCCACAGACAGACCTGCCCTGCCCAGTTCAGTAACCCACAGGATGCTACAGAAATTGGAGTTATTTGTGTGTGTAGACTTATGGGATTTTGAATTAAAAGGGACTTTGAAGACTCTCCAGACATCTTGTTTTATAGCTCAGGAAACTGAGTCTGAGAGCTAGTAAGAGACTTGCCCAAGGCTAAGCAGCTAAGCAACAAAGGCAAGGTCAATGGACCATAGATTTAGAACTGAAGGAGACCTCACAGGGCATTGAGGCCACCCCTCTACATGTTGCAAATGAGAAAACTGAGGCACAGAATCATAGGATTTGAATCCCCAGACCCCGGACTCCAAAGCCAGCATTCTCCTCACTGGACCATGTCATTTCTAGGAAATGAGGCTGTTAGATGCAGTAATCACAGGGTCCTTACAGGTGGAAATCCCAGCATCCAACTGTTTTTTCCACCCCATCCCTTCTCTCCCATCCTCCTCCTTGGCTCTCCACAGTGGAGAGAAGGCTGCAAATTCCAGTGATAGCCTTGGGGGTCAGGACAGAAGGACTCCCTGAGGTTGGTGGGACCATTTTGAAGGGGAAGCAAGAAAACCTAAAGGGGTTGGGGTGAGCAGAAAAGGGGAAAACAGCCAGCTTCCTTCCTCTTCTGCCCTTCTCTGGTGCCAGTTAATCAGGGCCACAGCAGGGCACACCAGGGGGAGGGCAGAGAGAGAGAGAACATATGGTTTGTGGCTGCCCAGGTCAGAGCAGCTGGCACCGTGCCCTGGCTAGCATTCCCTGGGCCAGGATGAGGGCAGAGATAACAAGGGGAGCTCAGCAGCTCCTGCCAATAGGGTGGCCTCAACAAGAGAGGAGAGCCACAGGCACAAGGGCTGGTTCTGGGTAGATCCCAAGCTCCAGCCTAGACACTGCCTTAGATTCAGATCTCACTTCTGATACTTTTTACCTGTGTGACCTTAGACAAGTCACCTCTCCACTTCCACTTTCTGGTCTTCTCATCTAATACGAGGGGGTCACACTAGACTAGAAGTCAGAGGTGCAGCAGATAGAGTGTTGGCCTTGGAGTCTGGAAGATCTACATTCGAATCCTGCCTTGGATTCTGGAGCCAAGTCACAGAACCTTCTTCAGTCTCCATTTCTTTACCAATAAAATGAAGGCATTTTCAATGCCTTTTAAAGTCCTTTCCATCTCTAGATCCCGATCTAAGCCTCTAAGCCTCTTCAGCTCTATGTGGAAGGAAGCATTTATTAAGCCCCTACTATGCACCAGGCACTATGCTAAGCACTTCATAAATATCTCACTTGGTGCTCACGACAATCCTGAAAGGCAGGTGCTATCACTGCCATTTTACAGATGGGTAGACAGAGGTTAAGTGACTCACCCAAGGTCATATAGCCAGTAAGTGTCTGCGGTGAGATTTGAACTCAGGTCTTCCTGACTCCAGGCCCAGTGCTCTATCTAGAATTACAATCTATATCCAATCAATATTCTTCCTTACCTTCGAGGCCTGACCCAAGGGTCAACATTGTTTTAATTTACATTCTACCAGACACCTTCCCAAGCCCTTCTCTCTGTTCATTATTTCCTATTTATCCTATATACAGCTTGCTCTGTGATACATTTGTTTGCACGATGCCTCGCCCACTAGATTGTAAGGAGGGCAGGGATCGACTTTTGCCTCTTTTTGTATCCCCAGTACTTAGCACAGTGCCTGGCACATAGTAGGCATTTAATAAATGTTTACTGAATGAACGAATTTCATTAGTGTTTTGAGGTATGCCAGACATTCTCCCTATAACAACCCTGGATGTTATATATGTTAATGAGGATATTAGGAAGGATGAATCGCATTCTCCCCTTTTTTACAGATGAGGAAGTTAAGGTTGAGAGAGGAAGTAACCAATAAGTAAGAGCCAAGATTTGAACTCAGGACTCCCAACTCTTAGTCTTATTCTCCTATTACTTTGCCTGGCTACCTAGGGCCCTCCCCTCCCCCACTTCCCATGCCCATCTGCTTTGGGAGTGCTCCTTCCACCTGCCTGGATGTTCCTTTGGACATCCCCATTCTCTCTTGTCCTGGAAGAGTTCTCAGTGTCTCCCACTCCCATGCAAGAAAGCCTCTCCTCCAATGGGTGCTTCATGGTGGTGTGGAGGTTTCTCTGCCATCTCAAAAGGCACACTCGAATAGCCCAAGTTCTGGGAAGTCTGAAATGGCCAGCATTAGAGATTGTATGTGTTTGTGTTGTCCAAGGGCCAGGCTCCCAGAGGCTGGCAACAGGCAGTACTGAATGGCCATCCACGGAGACAGTGTGAACACCTCAGTCTAGTTCTGGATCAGCAGAGGACCTCCCCCACCCCACCCCCACACATACACTGCCAAAAAAAAAAGAGAGGAAGGGTCCAGAAAGACCACCCTCAAAGGGTCTGTCCAGTCTTTTCTTCAGAGGAGTCCAGGAAGAATTGGAAGCTGAAGGCATCTCCCTTCATTCCTCTGGATTGTAAACTCCTGGAGAGCTGGAGAGTGGCCCACCCACCCCTATATTCCCAGGGCCAAGCCCCTATCACTGGTGCTTAATGGGGTACCCTGATCATAGATTTGGAGTAGAAGTGATGGGATGAGACCTGGACCCTAAAGAAAAAGACTATGTCTCCAGAAGCAAGCCAGTCCCTGAACTTTCCCATACACTTTCAGCAGCCGGGATCACTGGCTACTTGTTTAAGGCATCCGGGCCACCCCTGCCCACCTTAATTATTTAATTACCTTACTTGATGCTCTTTAATTCCATCTAGACCTTTTCACTGACCCTCTTCCCCCTTTTTTGTATAAAAGAGTCATTTTAAGCCCCATTAAGGTGCAGACTTACTAGGAATCTTGGCAATAAACCTCACTACTCTGCCTGAAAGAAGGCTTGAGGGCTTGAATTCTTTCCAGGCAGACTCGCCCTATGTCCTTACATTTCAGGGTTCTCAACAACCCCAAACCACATCAGAAGGGGCCTTAGAAGGTGAGATCAACTCCCATGTCTTCTACAGGAGGAAGGGAAGTGACTTGGCCCAAAGTCACACAGCAGTAAGAGTAAGTAGGATCAGAACCCAGGAGCTCTGGTCACAAATTCAGGGCTCTTCCCACAGTACCTTGCTACCTCCTGGCAAACGGTTAGTGCACTTCACTGACCTTTGACCCAGTCCAGCCCCAGTCCCCTATCTAGTGCGCAATTACCCCAACTTTCAGGAAGTTTTTTTTATGTCTGTCTGAGCTCTCTCTCACACACACACACATCAAAGTTGTCAGATTGCCGCAGCTGGTGGGGAGAAGGGGGGCCATAGGGAGAAGGAGGAAGAGAAAGGAGAGAGGAAGAAGGAAGACCAGGAGGAAGGTAGGAGGGAGGGAGAGAGGGAATGATGAATAGGCAGAAAGAGAAGAAGAAAGAGAGAATGAGAGAGAGAGAGAGAGAGAGAGAGAGAGAGAGAGAGAGAGAGAGAGAGGAAAGTGAGAGGAAGGGAAGGATAGAGGGAAGGAGAGAAAAAGAGAGGAAAGGAGAAAGAGGGAGGTGGAGAAAAGAGAGAGAAAAGGGGATGGGAAGGGGAGGAGTCACAAAACATGGGCTGGATTGCCCTTCCTCCTAGCTGTGTGGTCTTGGACAGGTCTTAATATCTCTGGGCTTCAGTCATCTCACTGAAGGGGGTAACAACCTCAGCCCCAATTCCTAATGATGCCAAATGCAACTGGAGAATTCTGAAGGGCCCCTGGAGATCACCTTTCCCCTACTCCACCCCCAGCCCTGCAGGGCACCCTCTACAGGGTTCCTGAACAATGGTTGGCCAGTCGGGGCTCATACACTTCCAAGTGACAGAGAGCTCACTAGGTCTTCCAGAGGCAGCCTGTTCTATTGTTAGACAGCTCAGCTCTGCTGGAGAACTCCAATCTGCCTTTCTGTAACTCCCACCCACTGGTCCTGTTTCTGGAGACACACACAAATCTATTTCCTCTTCCTCATGACAGTCCTTCAGGTTTCCGAAGGCAGGGATGAGGTCCCCACAAAGACATTTCTTTTTGAGGTTAAATAAACTTCTCCAGTTCCACCCACCATCCCCCAAAGGGGAAGCAAATAATCTCTGTGTTTTCTTCATTTCCCAGGGTCTATGACCCCAGGGCAGCTTTCAGACCCTAGAGCTGAAAGTGACTGTACAGGTCATTGAATCCTAACCCCTCATTTTATGTAAAAGGAAAGTGAGACCCAGAAGGGTGAAGTGACTCTCCCAAGGTGATACAGCTAATATGTAACAGCCAGAATTTGAAGCCAGCTCCTTTGTATCCAGATGCAGAACTCCTGTCATTGAACCATTCTGCCCTCACTACCCACTTGGTCCTCAATAGGATGAACTTGTTTGTTGATGGATATGAAGTGACCTTGAAACACATAAAATTTGGTATGAATGTCTAGATTTGGATCATCTGAGGCCGTGTGGGGCCACAGAGAGAATGATGAACTTGGGGCCACAGGACCTGAATTCAAGCCCTGCTTTTGTCCCTTACTATCTGTGTGACCTTGGGAGAGTCACTTCACCTTTGGGGGACTCATCTGCCTCTCTGTAGAGTGAGAGTTAGACTACATGACCTATAAGTTTCTTCCCAATTGTTGATCGATAATTTCATGATTGTTATCGGGAGCTCACTAGTCCCTCCATCTTCTGGGACCTCCCAACCACATCCCTTCCCAACCCAACCACAAACCTGGGGTGTTCATGGCAGAATGGTCTGTTATAGCTCTGTCCCCTGATTCTAGTTACTGAGGTGATATTCCCCCAAAGTTACTGAGTTAGGGGAGGCCACCCTCAGCCCTCCAGGCTCATCTCTGTTCCAGACTGCCTCGTTTTCCTTGCTAATGCTCCCCCATCTCCCTGCTGTGCAGCATACCAGAAATGTCCGCGTCTCCATTTGCAGGGTCCAAAAAGGGGCAGGAGGCAACAGTGTTGCTCTCCATGGGTGTTAAAGGCAGGTCCTCCGGCTCCAAACCCAATACTCTATGCACGACACAGCTCCCCCGCACCCCCCACTTCTCTCCCTACTTCCCGCAGCTGTTCTTTCTGTCTCTGTACTTGGTGCTGAACCAGATGCTGGGTCCAGATGTTCTCCCTCAACACTCCCTTCCCTCCTCCCCAATGCGGAATCTCTTCCAGAAAGATGAAGCCCCAGCGCCATGGGTTCCACTCCATTTCAGCTCTATTCCTTCCCCCTTCCTTCCCCCTCCCTTTTCTTCCTCTTGGCTGCTGTCCCATTTAGAAAAGCCCTTCTGGGGGTGATTGAGCCATTCTCACTCATTAGGAAGGGCAGCTGCACTAATAGGGTGGGCCTGGGGGTGGGAGAGAAGATCCAAAGGCACTGTGGGAAGAAGACACCAGCAACCCCTCAGCCATCCCTCCCCTGCTGCTTACTGCTCGGCCTCTGGCTTCATCTCCTCTCCCACCCTCTTCCCAACTACAGATTCTCAAAATCATAAATTCACATGGAAGGGCCATCTAGTCCAGTGTAGACTTGCACAGGAATCCCATCCTTAACATCCCTGACATGTGGCTACCTAGCTTCTGCTTGAACACCTCCAGTGACAGAGAGCTCATTACCTCTAGAAGCAACCCATTCCACTGTGTGGTAGCTTGAATAACTAGTAACTGCTTCCTTGTGTCCATCTGAAATTTGCCTCTCTGAAACTTCTACCTGGTGTTCCTAGTTCTGCCCTTTGGGCAGAGGTTAATCCCTCCTCCATATAACAGGCCTCTCAATACATGGAAACAGGTATCATGTGCCTCCTGAGTCTTCCTGTCCCTTCATAGGGCCCCTAATCTCAAAGCTCTGAGTCTACGCTTCCCCATCTGTGAACCAAAGGATTTGGACTAAGGCCTCTTTTAGCTCTAAATCTATTATTCCCATGATCTCACCTCATGACACCTTTGAGCCTGTAAATATCTTTCCTAAAATGTATCTCCCAGAACCAAACACCATCCTCCAGATGGGGACTGACCAGAGCAGAGGACAATGAGATCATTCCTTCATTCTGTTCTGATTGAATGATCTTCTGAAAGCAAGCTTAGCCTTGGCTACAGAGGAAGGTGGAATAACTGGCTCTGAGCCTGCTTGGCATCATGGGTTTGAACCACTCCCTTCCCCCTCTGAGAAAAGCATAAAGGGATCATGACCCCTGAAAGACCACTGCACCAAACATGGCCCCAGGCTCCTTGAGCCTGATCCCAAAATCCCTCCCATAGACCTCCGACATAACAATAGGAGTTACAGATAAGTAAACTGAGGCCAGAAATAGTTGAGCAATTTGCCCAAGGACACAGAACCATTTGGTAGCAGAAAGGGTATAGAATCCAAGTATTTTGCCTGGAAGATTGATGCTATATATTTAAAAGTATGTATATAGAAGACCATGAAGAAGTGAGTAAGGGACAGGAAGGGAGAAAGGGGAGTTTTGTGGGGCTATTTAGGGGGCAGAGGTGACTGTCTTCAGAGGTAAGAGAGAGAACATTGGGAAGGAAGGAGTTAGAATCTTTTCTTCTCAGAGTCCCTGAAGGGCCATTGCTGGTTGGAGCAGAAGGAAACCAAGGGTCAGCCTTGAATCCCTTCTCCTGAAAGAATTATAACAGGTAGTGAAATACGGAGGGGCAGCCAGGTGGCACAGTGAGTAGAGCACAGGCCCTGGAGTCAGGAGGACCTGAGTTCAAATCCGGACTCAAACACTTGACACACTTACTAGCTGTGTGACCTTGGGCAAGTCACTTAACTCCATTTGCCTTGCCTCCCCTCCTCTAAAAAAAAAAAAGAAATATAGTGGAAAGGAGGCCGGATTCAATACATAAATTCTGGGCTCAGACCCTGGCTCTCCCTCTTACAAGCTGAGTCCCTTCTTCTTCCTGGGCACCAGCTCCTATGCCCAGAGAATGAGGAATGGACCAGAGTATGTCTAAAGCCTGACATCCTGGGAGCCTGGGAGTCGACGAATCTTAACCAACTGGTATAAATAAGCAAAATCCAGAGAAAGTGTGAAGGACTAGCGATGCCAAACTGTGGAAGAGATCCCAGAGCTCTCCAGCTGGCAACGTGGTGTTTTCTCACACTGGGACAGTTAGGGCTGCAGAGTGGGGGAGGAGGAGGAAAGCCAGGTGAGTTCAGGAGGGATCACAGAGATGCAGCATGGCATCATTGGTCTAAACCGCTGGTCAGAGGCAGAAGCAAGGATGGGCTGAGCCCAGGAAGCTCTGCCCCCCTTCCTCTCTACCAACCACTCCTCACTCCTTCTCTGCTTAAGATCTGCCAACTTGTGAGGATTAGAAGGAGGCTGGGGCTCTGGAACCCCAAACAGCTGTTTGGTTGTGTCACTGCTGGTATTGATGTGGTTTGAGGAGGTGGTCAGGGATCTGAGGACACCCAGAAGGCTGCTGGGGGCCCTCTGGTGGGGCCATAACCACACTGAAATATTTAGGAAGATTTCCCCCCTTGGAGATACCTAGGCCCTGGATGGCATTCTCCTCCCAACCCCCTGACCAACCAATTACTAATAAGGTAGTGATAGGAGCCAGGAAGGTCTTCCGCATGCTGTTCCTGTGAATGCCCTCCCTCCCTCCCCTCTTAGCCTGATGAATTTTGCCCTTTGTTAAAGCCCAACTCCAGCACCTTCCCTTCCCTCCTTGGCTCTCCCCCCATCATGCTCTGTGCCTTTATATTTTACATGGCTCTTGGTTTTGCATCTCTCTGAGGCATCTACCACATAATATTTAGGTACCACAGTTATCTGTTTGATGTGTCTTATTCCCTGTACTAGATGGGAAGCCAGGAGGGTAGGAGCTGTGTCTCATATAAACTTTTCATCTCCTTCAGTTTGTGCTCAGGACACAGTCTAGCTATAAGAAATGTTCTTTGTTGGTTTGTAGGAGCATAAATCTAGCCCAACCCCCTCTAAGTGAGGGCCAAAGAGGTCACTTGCTTGCCCAGGGTCACCTGGAGAGTATCTAAGGTGAGATTTGAACTCCCAAGTACTGTCTCTGCTCCACCATGACCCCTGAACAACTTGGGTTTTGTCCTATATACTGTTGCCCAGGAATTTCCAGGGTATCTGTGGCACTCAGCACCATTGGTCTGTTGCCAGTCTAGAACCTTCTTACATTGATTCAGAAGAGGGCAGGGAGAAGGCCCTGCACTGGATCTACCTGCTGCCATCTTGAGAGATGAGCTGTCCATCAGCACCAGGCTGACCACCAGCAGCACAGCAGCCAACTAAAGCCTTCCCTGGACGGCCTGATGCTGAGGGGATAGCTCCAGAGGGGAAAGGGGGCAGGGACAGAAGGACAGCATGGTGTTATTCAGAGCACTGAGGCTGGAGCTGGGGAACTGGGAGTTCAAATTCCATGTCAGGCTCTGGACCTCAGTTTCCTAATCTCTAACATGAATAGGGTGGACAAGGAGGGTCTAGGTGCCCTCTTCCTCTGTCTCTCACCCTATGGACCTAGGAGCCTAAATTCTGATTTGGAAGCCTGTCCTCATAATAGGAAGTCCCACTGGTTGGGGGCTTCAAGGATTACCCCCTTCCCTGGGGATCCTGTGGGGACTGTGGGGATCACAAGAGGTGATGGGTGGGGATCTTGGGTCATCTTTAAAGTGCTTTGCAAATTACCAGCCCCTGTTGTTATTCATTTGTGTCCTTTTCTAAAGCCCCAGAGAAGAGAGCAGGGAAGAGGGAAGAGGGAAGGAGGAAGGAGAAGGCAAGAGGAGAGGGAGAAGGGGAGAGGGGGAGGAGAAAAACTTGCTCGAGGGTGACCTGGACTACTCTCCCTAAGTCTGCTGGGACTCTGGGGATGCTGGCCCAAATAAACAGCAGAAGGGGTAGAGTCTGCACTGCAGAATTTCTTTAATGATTTGGTCTTTCTTTCAGGATGGGCACTGAGGCCTCGAATCATTGCCGTTTGTAGCTGCTGGGGACCTTTGGGACCATCTAGTCCAAATCCCTCATTTTACAAGGAAGGAAATCAAGGCCCAGAGAAGGGGAAGTGATTACTAAGTTCACAGCAAGTTAGCAGAGGTGCCAGGATTAGAACCAAGTAGCCAAGTAGCCAGAGGCCCTGGATTCAGATTCTGCTCACTCTCTGGGAGGCACTCTGGGCCTCAGTTTTCTTTGCTGTAAAGTGAGGGGTTCAGGCTAGATAACCTGAGAGGCCCCTTCCAGCTCCCAGCCCAAGGCTCCTGCAGCCCTTCTGCCACACCCTATTTCCTGGGGCAATATTTTAGGAGGAGAGCATGAGGCATGCAGGCTGGTTAGATTCTCCCTAGTTCACCACCTGCTAGCCAGGGAGTCCAAGGTGCTAGACATCTGGTCCCCAGGTCAGAGGACAGATATTTCTAGGGAGCTGGGGGTGGTCTCTATTGGAAATCTGACTACTGACCTAGACAGAAAAAAAAGATATTCTGAGAAGTTCTAGCTTGATGAATTTCAGTGAAGAACTGTCTAACTCTCTAGGCCCAGGGCCTGTTGAAAACTAACTTCTTATGATGAAAGACAGTGTGATACAGTGGAGAGACCTCTGGAAAGGGAATCAAAGGACCTGGGTTCAAATCCAGACTTTACCATTTATTAGAGGCATGACCTTAGGCAAGTGACTTAACCTTTTGATCTCAGTTTCCTCATCTGAAAAATGAGGAGGCAGGCTGGACTAGTTGACCCCTCAGGTCAGCTATAAATCTTTGTCTCTCCAACCCCAATGCTTACCACACAACCTGACACACAGTAGGCGCTTAATCAATGCAGGTCAGATATAAATCTTTGTATCTCCAACCCCACAGCTTCACACACAGTAGGTGCTTAAGCAATGCAGATCAGCTATAAATCTTTGTGTGTCCAACTCAGTGTTTAAGACACAACCTGGTACACCATAGGTGCCTAATCGAGGCTTGTTGGTTGGTTGGTTGGTTGATTGATTGGATTTCTGTGTCGAGTTTCTAAGAGGAAGAGAGAAGTAAGGAGGGAGGGTCTCTCTAGGCTGAAGGTTATCCCTTCCGAGAGGACACTCAGACTCTGGAAATTAGATCACTGCCTGGTAAATAACGCTTTGAAGAACATTCCTGATAGTCTACTTTCCAGTGTATATTTAGCTTTTTAATAGTATCCTTTCTCCAAGGGTCAAGCGATAATACTGAGATGTTTGCTTCCTGCTCCCCACTGATTTCTGGGATCGACTCTAATGTAGACTAGTAAATCGTGGGCAGAAATCGACGGTGAAAAGGGCTGGCTGCCTAGCGTAGTGGGGAACAACATAGGGGGAGGGAGAGCAGAGGAGGGCACTGGAGGTCTGTCAGCAAAGCTGGCTGTCCCCCTGCTCAGGAGGCAAAGAAGAGCCCCCCGTTCAGGCACAAGGCAGGGCCTCAGAGGGCCCTTCCGACTTTTCTCTCTCTGGGGCCACCATAGTATTTGAAGTCAGCTTCATTTATCTGGCAATTACCCACCACATCTACCCCAGTACAAGAATTCTGGGTCAGGCATGTAGCGAATGAACATGCGGCATCTCCGTAAAGCATGCTCACAAAAGGGAGAGCACGGCATCAAAGCCAGCAGGCAGCTGGGGGTCCCAAGGCCCGGTTCCCGCTGCTGGCTTTGATGCTTACAAGCATGAGGACTGTGGGCAGTTTGATCTGCAGAAGTGATGACTCAGAGTGCATGGGTTCAAATTCTGCTTCCACAGCCTTTAGCAAAGCATTTCATCTCCTTCACTTTCAAGTGAGGTCAGGCTGGATGACCTCTGGGTTCCCTTCTACTCGGGCATTCTGGGAACTGATCCAAGAGGAAATGTCACTCCCCAGAGGCCTGGGAATGACTTGGACCTGCTAAAATGGATGCTGAAAGTCAAAAGGACCCGGGTGTCCTAACCCTGTGACCCTGGAGAGGTCATTCTCCCTCCTTGAGTCTCAGTTTTCTTACCTGTGAAATGGAGATAATCACATAATTATCACCTTCCTCCCAAGGCCAGGAGAAGGAAAGCACAAAGTGTTAGAGAAGGGGACATTGTTCTGTTATTCCTCTCCAAAGCCCCTTTTGAGGAATAATGGGGTGAGCAGAGCCTGGGGACAGAGCACACTATAGGCAGGAGGGGTCAGGTCTGAATTAATCACATATTTGCTACAGGAGACTGGGCAAGTCGCATGCCCTCCCAGGCCTCAGTTTCCCCATTTTTAAAATGAGAGGGTTGGACTTTATGATTTTGAGATTCCTCCCAGCTTTAATGTCATCTTTTCTCAGGCTCCTCCCAGCTCTGACATTCCTGTTCCAAGACCCCTCCCAGGTCTGACATCCCCTGTTCTAAGGCTCCTTCCAGCCTTGTCATTCTCTGTTCTCAGGCCTCTCCCAGCTCTGACATTCTATAGCCTAATATTTTATGTTCTTGTGTCCCTCCAAGCCTGGACCACCTGTGACCCGATGAAACGGGAAACCAAGAGGCCCTTTCTCCGCAGTCCCTTGGGTTGCCCTCTGGTCTTCCCCCGGGCTTTTGGAGTGGGAGCCATTCTAGGGAGAAGGAGTTCAGGAAAAACAGGCTGGGAGAGAGAGATGGAGTATTCTGCCTCCGGCCTCTTGCAACAATGTCCTAGTTTCTTATTAAAGAGCCCCAAAGTGCCTTTCATACTTAAATGGCTGGATTACCAGCAGCCACCAGTGCCCGGGATCCTCAAGCTCAGAGGGACCAGAACAATCATCTCATCCAATGCTCTCAGTGATAGAGGAGGAAACAGAGGCCAGATGAAGGGAAGTGACTTGGCCAAGGTCACATGGGGAGAGTCAGAACCCAGCACTCAGCAGAGATGGAATGGGAAATCTTCACCAGAACACGCATGCTGTACTGACTGTAGTCAAAAGGTCTGGGTTTGAATCCTGCCTCCAACACAACTCCTATGACCTTGGATCAGTCACTTCCCCTTCCAGGCTGCCTCAGTTTCCCTCTCTGCCACAGGCCTATGGAACTCATCCTCACTTCTGCAGGGGTTGAGGGAGAGTGCAGCCTGGGGGAGGGATGCAGCTGAGGCCACCCGGGGCAGTCACATGCCTGAGCCTGGCCAGGGCCACAGTCACAGCTGAGAGGAAGAGCCCAGCCATTGGGAGCCATTTACCCCATGCTTGGGACAGCTCAGCTTGGGCTCCTCTGACTAAACCACCTACTTCCAGTATGATGAGCATTCCTGCACTTCTGTTGCACCCCCAGGCTATCAGGGGCCCGGGGGAGCCACAAAGGATGGAAGGAAGAAGCCTCGCTCCCCCAAATGGTAGCAGTGTGGGGCTCTGCAGGGGCGAGGATGTGGGGGTTGGCATCCAAGCGTGTCCATATCTATGTCTCTGCCACCCTCAGTGCTGCCAGCTGAATCTGTCTTCATATGTCTGGGAGTGGATATCCCATCCCATCCCATTTCTGTAACATTTTCAGGCCTATTTTCCCCATAACAACCCTTTGAGGCAGAGAGTACAAAGGTTATTCTGTTCCCATTTAATGGATGGAGAAACTGAGGTTCACAGAGGTGAGGCAATAGCCTGACAGTGCAGGATGGAGCATCTGGCCCCATATCTCTGATCTCAGACCCAGGGCTCTTGCTGCTATATCTGGATTTTTCTGCTCTCTGTGCGTCCATGCATCCTGAAGGTCCCACCTTGCTCCGTCCACACTCAGCACTCCATCCACGTGTTTGTGTGGCTAGGAGTGTCTGCATCTGTGTGTGGTTTCCAGTCCCTGCCCCAACCCTAGGCCCTCTCAGACCACCCCCCAATCCTGTGGCCCTCCACTCTCAGGGTCCCCAGAGTGCCTTTGGCTCCTCCTGGGAAGCTTGACTCATCTGCCAGCTGCCTTCTCAGGCCAAGAATCTGGGGGAGAGGCTCCAAGTCCAAGGGACACAGGTCCCTGTGTCACACACCCCCAGCACCAACAGGAAGGATGAATGAGTCCTTGGTAAACAGGCACAGGTGAGCCCTGTTAGTCACGCCTTCATCCTAAGAAGGCGAAGGAGGGAGATGAAAGCCTCAGACACAGAATCTGAACCCAGGTCCCCTGAGTCCACAGCGAGTGACCATTCCATGGTGCCACCCTGCCTTGTTCGACAGGGTCGAGGACAGGAAGCATCAGAAGAGAGATCTAAACCTGGTCTTTTGACTCCAAAGCCTTTCCTGCCTCTCCCTAGGAATAAATCCTCATTCCTAAAAATCACTGCCCTCTCCAAGATGGGTCACCTCCCGGCATCATGGAGGGCTGCTCTTCATTTGCTGGCCTGAACAGTGCAGCAGCTTCCCAATGCAGAGGTCTGATCCTGAAAACAATGGCTCCCAATTGCCTCTAGGGTCAAATACTGGCCTGGCATTCGAGGTTCTCCTCAGCCTGTCTCCCACCTCCTTTTATAACCACAATATCTCCTCTGTATACTCCATACTCCAACCAAAGTGGACTACTCACCCCCAACAGATATTGTCCTTCCCCTTCCTACCTTTTCAAATGCCTAGAACACACTGAGTTCAAACCTATCTCAGACACTTACTAGCTGTGTGACCCTAGGCAAGTCACTTTACCCTGTTTGCCTCAGTTTCCTTCTCTGTAAGATGAGTTGGTGAAGGAAATGGCAGTATCTCTGCCAAGACAAGGCCCCAGTGGGGTCACAAAGAGTCAGACACGACTGCTTAGGCTACACAACAACAGACTACATTTCCCATCTTTCTCATCCTTCAAGGGCCATCTCAAGGGCTGCCTCCACCACAAAGCCTTCCTTCATTCTCCAAGCTGATGTCTAGACTTTCTGTCTAGACTGCCCCCTTGTCCATCACACGCTGCTTTTTTCCACAGGCTTTATCATAAGCCCTTGTGACCCAGGGTGGTCAAGTCACATGCCCTTTCTGGGCCTCAATTCTCCACATGTATAATAAGGGAATGGCAGGAGGAAAGTGGATGAAGGGATCTCAAAGTGTCCCCTGTCCCTGAGAATGAGTGGTTCTCCCCAGCTGAGCCCTGGCCTGCCTTCCCTCCTCATCACCTTCGTGAAGGCTAGCTCTGAATTTCACGCGTTGAGGAGGAGGGGTGGGGTGGAGTGTCTTGTGCTCCAGCAGGAAGAGTGGGATGACCCCACCCCTAGTCCAGGTTCCCCTTTCATAGACAGACTTTTGTCCCTCAGCCAGAGCCTCAGTTTCTGCTTCTGTAAAACTAGAGGATTGACCTAAGAAATCTCTTCCAGCTTGAAATCTTAACATTATCCTACATTAACATTATCCTATAATGTTACAGTTGCCACTCTTAACATCATCCTACACACACAGGTGGTGCCTTTAAAAAGTTTCTTTCTCCTGAAGTCTTTTGGGGTTGGTCCCTTCCAGCTCTGACATGCAATGACCAGCAGTCTCCAGAGGCCATTCATCCAAGTGACGAGTGACCCAGCCCAGCAGCAGGGCCAGCAGCGCTAAGCAGGCCGGTGAGCTCCCTACCTGTACATGGCACAGAACATGAGTTTACTATACCCCAGGTTGGGAATGGCTAATTCCTGTCAGTCATTCCTTCGAAGAGCTGAGTCAGGGAAAGGGAGTCAGACTGGGAATGACTTACTGGGCACTCGATTGATGGCTTTGAGGGGCCTCAGGACTCGGACCGTGCGGATGGCCGACAGGTTGATGTTCTGAAGGTCCAGAGAATATTCCACCATCCTGCAGGGAAAGATGGAAAGAGAGTAAGGGCAGAGAGCAAGGGTGGCAGATGGGGTCTGGCCACTGGAAAGGGGCCTCAGATATCACCTAGACCAGTCCAGCCACAACCATGCTGAAGATAAAGAAATGAAAGCCTGGGGTGGGGAGGCCGGGAATGACCACTCCCGGGTCATACAAATAGCTTGGCCAGGACTAAACCCAGGTGTCCTGACTGTCATCATAGCTAGCACTTACACTATGTTTTAAGATTTGCAAATTGCTCCACAAAGGTTATTTATTCCATCCTCACAACATCCCTGGAAGGGAGGTGTTGCTATTATCCCCATTTTATAGATGAAGAGACTGAGGCAGCTGTCAGTTAAGTAATTTGCCCCAGGATCACAATAATTTGTTGAAGGCTAGTGTTGAACTCAGGTTTTCCTGACTCCAGGTCCAGTGTTTACCCACCAGGCCTAGCTGCCCACTACAGTCTGCTACGGAGAAGGGGAGGGGTACTGTAATAACTAGAGACATGGCTCATTGTGTATAGTATGGAGGCAGAATGTATAGTGCTTATAAGGCTGGCCTTCAAGTCCGTAAGACCTAGTTCAAGTCTTGTAGATTTGTAGATTGTAGATTGTAGAATCTACATTATAGATATGTAGTTTAACCTCTCAGGGTCCCAGGTAACTAACTCTAAAATGATAAATAACAGATAGGTATGAACCTGCATTGGGAGAAGGCACTTCCACACAGGGAGTTCCTTATACTGGTGAAATCCCAGGTCTGCAACCCCATCTCCAAAGCATAAGGAACTGCTAAGGCATAGGAAGGAATACAAAAGAGAGAATGTAAAGCCTTGCTCCAGAACCTTACAGTCTAATGGTGGGGTGGGGAGGTTGGGGAGGCTTGGGTGGGGGCAGGGGTAGGGAGTCAAGGACACAGAAATAAACACGATGGAATTGTTAGTGCCCAGTGTGAACCCTGGACAGGTCATGTGTCCATCTCTCAGTGTTCCGGACAATTCTCTAAGTGACAGAGAGAAGGAGTCAACATTCCTTGCACAAGAGTTTCATCACCTGAGAGTACTCTATGCTAACAAAATCATGGGTCCAGGCCCTATCATGATCCCTAAAATTATTGGGAGAAGTCAGAACAGAAGAGCAGGAAAGGGCCTTCCTCAGAGAAGCCAATCTAATCACCACATTTTAAAGGTAAAGGGAAGAGGTCCATAGGTCCAAGGTCATATAGATGGGAAATGGCAGAGTCTGGGTTGGAACCCAGCTCCTTCTGCCTCCCACCACAATCATGTGCTCTGACACTCTCTGTCCCCTCAGTGCCCAATATCCCCTAGGGACGCTGACACCAAATGGTTTGGTCTCTGACCTCAGAGATGTGGGGAGTGGTCAGTTTGGGGGCGGGGAGCAGCTTTCACCTGTGAGAAGAACCCAGAAGCTAGTTGGTCTGGAGTATACTCCTGGTCCCTGCTGCCACCAAGACTGATTGGCATCCAAACGTTTAGCAAGAAAAGAAACAGGCAGGTAGGCTCTTTGCTGTGCTCTGCCTCTTCACGGTGTGGTGCCAGACGCCAATGCAGCAGCCCTCATTTAAGACATGCCCAGGTTTGGATCAGCCTTTTGTCTGATGACCATCATGCCCTAGGGGACCTGACTGAGGACCTAAACTAAGCCTGTCCCAGCTGCTGACTTGGTTTCTATTGCTCGCACTCAATTATCTGCACTAGCAGGGAGGAAGAGAGGCCCAGCCTGAATGAAGGAAGGTCTGGAGCCTTCGGGTGCTGGGTATAGAAAAACACACGGTGAGGCTCCCGCCTCTGGTGCCCCCCAGCCTGGCTTTAGTCCCTTCCAGCTGCAGACTGGTGTTGGCTGGATCTAGGAGGTTAGAGATCCACCACTCACATCACAAAAGGCATGATGGAGAATTTGCCACATTCATAGAATCATAGGGCTGCCCACTCCAACCACTTTATTTTACAAATGGGGAAACAGAGGGCCAGAGAGTTGAGATGACTTCCCAAGGTCACACAGATGGTAAGCATGAGATACAGGATTTGAATCCAGGTCCTCTCATTCATAGAATCCTGAATTAAGAGCTGGAGAAGACCTTGGAGGCCACCCAATCCAACCTCTTCATTTAACACATGAGGACCTGTGGCCCAGGAAGGATAAATGATGTACCCAAGGTCACATGGGTAAGAAACATCATAAGCAGGATTTGAACCCAGGCCCTGATTCCAGGCTCAGAGTTCTTTCTACTTTGCTGTGATGCCTTGGGAGCCATCTTGTCCAAGCTCCTCATTTTGGAGAAGAGGAGACTGAAGCCCAGAGAGGGAAAGGGTCTTGTTCGTGGTCACACGGCTAGTTGTTGTCAGAGCCTGAGCTAGAATTTCTTGGATTTCCACAAACCTTCTCTCGTTTGAGTCCAATTCCCAACCCAACCCCAGTCTATCCATCTGGGAGGAGCCGAGGCCAGGCCTAGAGGACATGAGGGACATGAGCGTCTCTGTGTGTCCCAAAGCTGGCTCTGGTGCAGGGCAGCAGTGAGTCAGCCGCTCCTTGTATGGGCTTCTCCATTCCATGGGGGTGGGGGTGGGGCAAGGCAAGGACAAGTATTCCCATTCTATGGAGGAGGAAACAGGTTCACCCCAGTGGCAGCAGAAAAACCAGAAGCCAGATCTCCTGAATGCCAATGCCGAGCAGTGCTTCCACAAACCCTCCTGTCGAATGAAGGCTGCTAGTGACTTAATAACTGGCTTTTCAAGGCCCTCAGATTAAAGATCATAGAAACATTGATCTTACATTCAGAGCTGGAAAGGACCTTGGAGACCATCTGGCTAGAAGATCAAAGAAGATCTGCCGACCTGCTGATCAGAGAGCAAAGATTTCCAGCTGAGAGAGACCCTGGGTGTCAGGTAATCCCGCCTCCCCATTTCACAGATGTGGAACCTGAGGCCTGGCAGGGGGAGGCAGACTGCCCAAGGCTGCACAGGGACAATGGAGGTGGAAATCTGGGCTAAGGGGGGAGAGGGATGAGTGGGGGGATCTGTCAGCAATCAGTGGGTGAGAGGCCTGGCTCGAAAACGGGGCTGGGAAATGGAAATGGGGCAGTACAGGGAAAGGGCCTTCTCTCATTTCCTCTGAATGATCTTGAGAGCAGAAACAGTCCTAATCACAGTTTTAATACATTTAAAATAATAATAAAGGAAAAATAAAGACAGAACAATTGATAAATCTGGCTCACATTTCATAGAATCCTAGATTGAGAGCTGGAAGGGGCCACTGAGTCCAACGACCTAATTTTACAGATTTAGAAACTGAGGCTGAGGGACGTTCAATGCCTTTGCCAAGGTCACACAGGCAGTGAGCATCTGAAGTAGGATTTGAACCCAAGTCTTCCCACCTTCAAGCCCAGCATTCCATCCACTACACCAGCTTCCCTAAGCCAGATAAGACAAGGCCCCACCAGGCTGCAATGAAGCTGAGTGTACATGTTTTCTCATCCTCTTCCAATGACAAGGGAGCATATCCAAAAGGAGTCTGTCTTCTCCCAACAAACGGTATAGTTGGATCACCTGAATCTGAGGTTTTGTCTCTGTTCCTCAAAATCTTAGATGAGGGGTGAGGAACCTGCGGCCTTAAGGTCATACATGGAGGCTCCCCACACTCATCTTAGACATTACCAGCACAGAAGCCCAGGGAGAAAGTGATCTCTCTAACTTAGATTTTGCTATCAATTATGAATGGAAAACAGGGAATGGTGTGATGTGCAGCCTAGTTTGGGGGAGCATTGATGGCCAAGATTTCAGAGAAAAGCTGGGTCCCATAGCCCAAGAGGGATGGAAGGTCTCAAGAACAAAATGCTGATGATAAAAAAGATGCAATTCTGATAGGGGAGAAAATGGGGTGGGCGGAGCACCTACCAATGTGGATGCACAAGGAACTCTCTGATCAACTTAGAGTTTTCAAAAGGGGAAAATCTCTGCCCCCCGCCCAGTCTCCTCTACATGTTGCCTCCCCTATAGAATGTAAATTCCTTAAGGTCAGGCGTGGATGGCTTTTGTCATTGTATCCACAAGGCCCAGCACAGTTCTTGGTAAATAGTAAGTCCATAATAAAGGCTTTTTCATTCATTCAAAGTCTTTCAATCCTGAGCTTAAAATGTGAGTCTAGTGACCCAAAGGGGAGATGGAAGCCAAGAGACCTAAGATGAACTAGCTGTGTGACCTGGTACAATACACTGCACTCCTTGGATCTCAGTTCCCTCATTTGTAAATTCCTTTCAATTCAACATTTATTAGATAAGTCCGATGTACCAGGCATATAAAATTTTTAAAAAGAGTAGTCTTTGCTCCCAAGAAGCTTGGGGTGGGGGAAGCAAGAAGAAAAGACAATAGGTACCTAAGACAGTGAATATGACACACTGAGTAATCATAGAAAGTAATTGCAAGGACTGGGAACTAGAGAGTTAGGAAAGGCTTCCTCTAGGAGACAGTAAGTGAGCCATGGAAGGAAGCCAGAGAATCTCGGAGGGAGGGAGGAACATTCCAGGGTGTGCAGAGGCATGTGGGTAGGATCTAGAACATGGGATGGTCTCCATCCCAATCTGTGGGATACCAGTCTGCCATGATTTCCCATGATCCTCCACAGAGGAGCCATCCAACCTTGAAATCTTTCTCCTGTTCTTTGATACCATGATGGTGCAAGTATCTACTGGGCTACGTAGTAGTGAGAGGTTACCACCCATCTGTTGCTTCATGTCTATGTCCAGTTCATGTTATTTCCCAGGCGTACCTGGCCCCAGTGAAGTCTTTCAGGTGGTCGCTGTCAATACACTCCAACCTTCTTACACTCCCTCATCCCCACTTATACACTCCCATGGCTCTTCCATTCCCCCATGAGTTACTGTTCATTTTGATTCTCCAGAGATCATGAGGTGCCATGATCTCTCGCCATGTGGCATCACTAGGAGAAGGCCAGTCTTTAAGAAAATGGTTTTTGTGGCAGTTTATGCACATTGAAAGTCCCAGGTATTTTCTCCAATGTAATTTCTTCCAATTTGCAGAATCTGAGGATTTAGAGCTGAGAAGGACCCTAGAGATCATCAGGCCTCACCCATTCTTTTTAACAGATAAGGAAAGGGGCACCGAGGATGTAAAGTAGACAGAGCACCAGCCCTGGAGTCAGGACTGAGGACCAGGTCTACTAGCTGAGTCTGGGTCATCTGGTCTGACTCCCTAATTTGGCAGAGTAGGAAAATGACTCCCAAGCCAGCAAAGTGATTGGTCCAACTCGATTCTGAGAATGTTCCTCTGAGTTCCAAGTAAATTCTAATTTTCATCTCCCCAAAGTTCCTCTAAGGCACGGAGAGGCCCTACCCTGGTTGTGCCAACCCATCAGCCTTAAGTTCACAGAGAGGCCTCCTCTGCCCCATCCTGCCAGCCTAGCAGCCTTCCCTGCCCTCCCCCAACTCACACAGAGGCCTCCTCTGCCCCATCCTGCCATCCCACCAGCCTTCCCTGCCCTCCCCCAGCTCAGCAGGTGCCTATCTCTACCTGCCATGCAGGAGTTGGTGTGAAATGATAGATTTCCCAACACACAGAGGGAAACCTGTCCAACTGTTGGGAGCACTCTCCCCCTCCTCCCACGACTCTAGCGCTCGTGTGTAAGAGTAATTGAGTGAAATAATTCTTTTCCTGAAATGCAGCCGCCTCGATCTATCCCCCAGAGCTGTCACTGCCACACAGGCATACACCAAACCAAAGGGGAGTTCAGGGGGAGATAGAAAAGAGGGGTGAGGGGAAGGAGAGAGGCAGGCAGAGTCTGACGCTGTGTGGGGATTTCATGCAGGGATCAGAATATTCATTTTCATATATATGAAAAAAGCTAAACACTGGAGGCAGCTGGGGAGCCGGAGTGTGACGGCAACAATGCTGTGGGGGAGGGGCAGTCGGCCGCAGCTGCCGAAGGGAGGGAGGTGCGGGCTAGCTGATAGACGGATGGACAGGCAGACAGGTAGATAGACAGATGGACAGACAGACAAATAGGCTGACAGGCAGACAGCCTGACAGACAGACAGGTGGACAGACAGATAGCCTGACAGACAGGCGGACAGACAGACTGACAGATTAAGATAGACAAGACAGACAATTCCCACTCTCCAGCACAGACTCTCAAAGACTTAGAGGCACACAGAATATCAGGGCTTGTAAGACCAACCAAGCACAGAGTGTTACAACTTTAGTAGACCTTAGAATGTAAAATGTTAAAGGCCCTTAGGACACAATAATGTTACACTGGAGAGGGCCTTAAAACCTACAATGTTTCTACTGAAAACAAAGAATTGAAAGGGACCTCACAACTGGGATTGATAAATTTGTCTGAATATTTTGATAACTATTTCAATAGAATTGATGTAATTTTAAAACATGATCCATAGGCTTTAGCAGCCTCCAAAGGAATCCATGACACATAAACGGTTGAGACCCACTGGATGAGGTCAACTGCTTCATTTTACAGATAGAGAGACTGAGACCTGGGAGAGACAGGAACCTCACCTAGAGACAGAAAGCCAGGAGCCCCACACCAATAGGGCTGATCAGGCTGGGGAGGCGGGGGCGAGAATGGGGGAGCTTTGTCCCCCCTCTTCCCTCTCCATTCCTTGTTCTCAAAGCGAGTGCACCAGCACCCTTAGCCGGCACATCTGCATATTTGTCCTTCTCTGCTTATTCTCTGGTTTTCTCACCCACACACAGTTCCCAGGCGCTGTGTCTCCCGGACACACGCACACTCACACACCCACGCACCGAGCACAGACATAGTGCCTGTCTCTCTTCTCTCCTCCTCCTATCTCACCCTTACTCTCATCAGCTTTCCCACAAACACAGGGGCACTAGCTTCTCAGAGAGGTGTTTGGGGGTTCTAGGGTCTAGAGGGGATGGAGGAGAGGGGCTGGGGAGGAGAGAAGTAACCCCAAAGAGAAGCTTAGCTAGGAAGGAGGAAGGATGATCACACTGTGAAGTCAGAGGATTGTGTCTTCTGACCCTCCCCCCACTCGGCTCTCCCCACTCCCAACTCTTCTCTCTGAGCCTCCACCTTCCTCTCTTTCAGCCCCTCCCCCACCACGGGGCCCTGGACTCTCTGATTAGCCCAGGGTCCTCAGCTAGGAGAAAAATGAAAAACTTAGCTGCTCCACACTAACTCATGTGTGGTCACACAATCCTTTGTTAGAAGACCAGACAGCTTTTTCCGGAATTAACTGGGTGGCTGTGTATATGTGGAAAATGTATTAAGTGTATGGGAGTAGATAAGTGTGTGTGGAGGGGGGCGGGGAGGTTAGGGAAACAGGGATAGAAAGACAACATTTACTGAGCATTTACTATATACCAAGCAGGTGACACAGAGTACAGGGTCTGGAGTCAGGACGACTCCTCTTTCCCAGTTCAAAACTGACCTCAGACACTTACTAGCTCTGTGACCCTGGGCAAGTCACTTAACCCTGCTTGCCTCAGTCTCTTCGCCTGTAAGATGAGCTGCAGAAGGAAACGCAAACCATTCCACCATCTTTGTAAAGAAAATCCCAAATGGGGTCATGAAGAGCTGGACATGACTGAAATGACTGAACAACAACATATACCAAGCCATGTACTAAGCCCCCGGGCAAAAAAGATGGTCCCTGCCCTCAGGGAGCTTCCATCCTCACGGGGGAAGACAGAACACAAAGAGGAGCTGGAAGGGAAGGGAGGAGGCTGGGCCTTAGGGAAGGGGGCTGGGAAGTGCAGTGGCAGACTGGTTCTGGGCCAGAGAAGGTGAAAAAGCTCCCATCGGAGTCCAGGATGGTTGAAGAAGCAGGGTCCTATGAGGAGGAGGTAGAAATGTATTATGTATGTTTGTGAATATGTGTGTGTGTGTGTGTGTGTGTGTGTGTGTATTAAACTCATAGATTCAGGACCAGAAAGGGCCTTAGAAATGACCCATTTTACAGATCAGGCAACTGACACCCACAGAGTTGACATGACGTGGCCAAAGTCAGCCAGCTGGTAAAGACTGAGCCAGTCCTATTATCCTGGTCAAACACCCTCCATCTGCTTGTCCCAAATCTCGAGAGAGCTGCTGACATCACCCCAGCCCACAGCAATCAAACCTTCCTTCCTCTGACCTGTCACCATCTTGACTATCAGGACCCATTATTTAAACCCCACTAAGTCTGAGGGGCAAGTTGCCAATGAGGAAGCCAGCTCTTTGGGGTCCTTTTAGCACCTGCTTGAGAATTTCTTCATCTTCATTGGTAAAATGAAGACAGTTGGCTTAGATGGCCCCCCAGGAGATCCCTTGCAGCTCTGCTATTTGAGGATTTGAGACTCCCTGAGAGTCCATCAGCCTAATCTGCAAACGTGGCAAATCTGGTTTCCTTTGGAACTAAGGTCCAGCATTGCCTTCTTCCAGAAGCTCTTCCTGGGCTCTACCATTTCCCCCTTCGAAACCCTTTTTATTCACTTTAGTTACATGATATATACAAATGCATGTTATCTTCCTTGTTAGAATGGAAACTCCTGGTAGGCAAGGACTCTCGCTTTGCCTTTGTATCGACAATACACGCATGGCTGGTGGGTGCCTGACATATTAGAGGGGCTTAGGAAAGGCTGGATGACTGATTCTGGCTTCTAAAGGACTGTCCTGTGGAAAAGGGTTCAGCTTGGTTCTGCCCGGCCCCAGAGGTCAAAGCAAAGAGTCATAGATGGAAATTATAGAGACACTGATTTAGATTTTACATGGAAAAGCTTCCTCCCCATGGAAGCTGAGCTAAAGTCAGCATCAGGGGAGGGAGGCTCTCCTCACTGGAGACATTCAAACCACTTTTCTGGAATTACAAGATGCTAGATCTCAGTTTCTCACCCACACACCATTCCCAGGCACCATGTCTCTGTGTCTCTGTGTCAGAAGGACCTCAGAGGCTACATTGCCTTGGTTTTGCTATTTATTGTTTCCTACTTTTACAGATAAGGAAACTGAGGCAGACAGAGGTTAAATGACTTGGGCAAGGTGACGCACGCAGGAAGTGGCATGCCTAAGATTTGAACCCAGACCTTCAGACTCCAGCCCCAGCCTTCCTTCCATTGTGCCACACCAGTTCACCTAGATGAGGACTGTCTAATATGTAAGTTGAGGCCATTGGCCTGGGTGGCCTCCAAGGTCACTTCCAGACCTGAGTCTATGAGCCTCCATAAGGGGAGCTGTCGTAGCTCCCCAGTGGGTGGGGCAGGGCTGGGGTGGGGGAGGCCGGAAGAACAAGAGGGATGAGGGATGAACTGTGACATCTCTGTGGCATGGCCAGAGGCTGTCATCACAGAAAATCAGTTCCCATCCTCTTCTGTGTGGCTGCTCAGAACAAGGCCAGCTCAGCATGACAGGAAACCCAGAGGGCAGTGGCAAGGGAGGCTCTGAGGACACCGGGGAAGGTGTCATACTGGAAGAGGGGGTAGAGACCGAGAACCATGACCATGGGAACCTCTTCTGGCACAAGCTCAACAATGTCGCTTCTCATTCTCCTTCCTTCCCACCTCAGCCATTCCAGGATCGTGGGATCTAGGATTCTTGAAAATCCAATTTGGGGGCAACTAGCAGGCCATTAAAGCCAAAGACAGAAATTGGGGGTGAGGAGATAAGAGAGTAAGAGAAGGACCACTGCTGACTAAGTCCAGTGGACATCGGGTCTCTTCGAAAAGCCTTAACTGTCAAAAAAAGTCAGGAAAGTCCCAATCCATGGTATAGGGAAAGAACATTGACTCTAGAATCTGGGTTAAAATCCCACTGCTAATTCTCATTTACCACCTAACCTCACTGGGCCTCAGTTTCCTCATCTGTAAAATGAAGGAATTGGACTAGAATGTCTCTGAGGTCCAACCCTAGATTCATGATCTTACAGTCTCGTGATACAATATACCCAAATTTGTGAGTGTGAAAAACTTGAACAAGGCTGTTGTCTAGAAACTCTGGGAATGACTGAACAAACTCATCCATGAATGTAAAGGAATACTATTAAACCACTTTAAAAAGGCCAATAGGAAGAATTCAGAGAAACATCAGAGACCTTATATAAACTAATTCAGAGCCAAGTATACCCAGTGGCCCTATAAAGGAGAACACTAAAAGAAATCAGAATTAGAATCAATAAAAATCTCTCTCCTCTCAGGACATGGATGGACTCCAGGGTAAGAATGAGTCATATATTTTCAGGTATCCTTAAATAACCATTTTTTTTTGCAGGGGGGAAGGCAGGGCAATTGGAGTTAAGTGACTTGCCCAAGGTCACACAGCTAGTAAGTATGTCAAGTGTCTGAGGCCAGATTTGAACTCAGATCCTCCTGACTTTGTGCCACCTAGCTGCCCCATCTTTTTTTCTGTTTTATTAAATTTTATTTTACCGGTACACACATACAAAATAGAGAAAAGAAACAAAAACATATCATAAACTTAAATAATGAAACTTAAATATAAAGTAAGAAAGGAAAAAAAGCGTGTCATGCACATAGCAGGACATAGGAGAGGATTCAAAATATGTAACAATAAATTTTCATTTCAAGAAAGCCTGTATGATAAATAATACACCTTGTGTTGAGAATTGTCCATCATTTCTTTGCTTCTTTGTGTTTTCTTTTGTTCTCTGCTGTGTACTTTTTAACTTTGTTCTTTTTCCCCCTCCCCCCACTTCAATAAGCATTTTAGAGTTAAGTGCCTTGCCTGGGTCACACAGGTAATAAGTTTCTGAGGCCAGACTTGAACTCAGCTTCTTCTGACTCCAGGGCTGGTGCTCTATCCACTGCACCACCTAGTTATCCTTCATCGATAAGCATTTATTAAGCTTTTACTATGTGTCAGGTACTGTGGTAAGTGCTTGGGATTTAAAGAAAAAGAAAAAGTGGTCCCTGCTTGGGATATAGAGAGCAGACAGACAGAGAAGATGGAAAGTAACATTGGAAAGCTCTCTATAGGCATATGAAAAAAATGCTCTAAATCATTATGGATTATAGAAATGCAAATCAAAGCAACTCTGAGGTACCACCTCACACCTATCAGATTGGCTAATATGACTAAAAAGGAAAATAAGAAACGCTGAAGGGAATGTGGGAAAACTAGGACACTAATGCATTGTTGGTGGAGTTGTGAACTGATCCAACCATTCAGGAAAGCCATTTGGAACTCTGCCCAAAGGGCTCTAAAACTGTGCATGCCCTTTGACCAAGCAATACCGCGCTTAGATCTACACCCTAAAGACATAAAAAGGGGAAAGGACCTATTTGTACAAAAATATTTATAGTAGCTCTTTTTGTGGTAGCTAAGAATTGGAAATTGAAGGGATGTTCATTGACTGAGAAGTGGCTGAACAAGCTTCGGTATGTGATTTTGATGGAATAGTATTGTGCTGTAAGTAATAACAAGCAGGATGATTTCAGAAAAAACCTGGATTTACATGAACTGATGCAAAGTGAAGTGAACAGAACCAGGAAAATGTCACACACAGTCAATATTGTACAACAAAGAACTGTGAATGACTTAGCTCTTCTTAGCAATATGCTGATCCAAGACAATCCCAAAGGACTAATGATGAAGCAGATTATCTGCCTCCAAAGAAAGAACTGATATTGACTGAATACAGACTGGAGAATGCTATTTTCACTTTCTTTCTTTCATTCTTGTTTCTTGTTTGAGTTTTCTGGTAGAGAATGACTAATATGGAAATGTTTTACATCATTGCACATGTATTACCTATATCTAATTGCTTACTGTCTCAGGGAGGGAGGAGATGAGGAAGAAAGGAAGGGATAGAATTTGGAACTCAAAATTTAAAAACAATCCAAATGTTAAAAATTGTTTTCACATGTAATTGAGGGGGAAATATTATATATTAACTGTTTTTAAAGTACATTGAAGCCAGAAGCACTAAGAATAGCTGGAAGGCCTGGGAAATGCCTCCTGCAGAGGATGTGATTGGAGCTGAGTCTTGAAGGAAGCCAGAGATTCTAAGAGGCAGTGGTGAGGAGGGAGAGCATTCCTTTAGACAGCGAGCATTACAGGACAGACTTCAGGGAAGATACCAGGCCTGGACATATCGGTCTGGGAGCTATCAACATAAAGATAATAATTGAACCCTTGGGAGCTAATGAGATCCCCAAGTGAAAGAGTAAAGAGAAAAAAGAAAAGAGAGTCTGAGATAGAGCCTTGGAGGATGCCCATAGTCAACGGACATGACAAGGATGAAGATCCAGCATAGAAGGCAAAGAAGGATTAGGCAATTAAGAGGACACCAGTAACTTCTGAGAGCACAGTTTCAGTTGAATGATGAGTTCAAAAGCCAGGTCACAATTTTATTTAAGGAAAGAAATTAGAAGCACCTGGCATAGGCAGCTTAACCAGAGTTTAGCTGAGAAGTGGTGGGGCGGGGGAGTGGGTGGAGGAGGATGGCAGCCAGCAGAGATGGCAGGAAAGACTGAGGGGCTTTAAGATAAGGGAGACATTGGCATGTTTGTTAGTCCCAGAGAAGGATAAATAGATAGGGAGAAACTAATGACAAGTAGAGCCAACGGTAGTCAGTCTGCCAGAGAAGCCTGAGGCGATGAGGTCAAAGGAAGGTGTAGGATGGTTGGCCTTGATAAGGGGAAGAGATACTTCATCAGACACTGGAGTGAAGGATGCTTGGGGATGCTGTCAGAGCAATGGGAAATGGGAAAAAAGAGAGAGCTCTCCAAGAATGCCTTCAGTTTTGTCAGTGAAGTGAGGCAAGGTCCTCAGCTAAGAGTGGGCCCTTAGAACATGAAATGTCAGAACTGGGGAGGGGGTGATGCTTAGAATGAAGAATGTCACCAATGGAAAGGAGCTCAGAAACTATCAGCCCAGAGCTCTCATTTTACAGATGAGGAAACTGAGGCCCAGAAAGAAGCAATGGAGAGGATTCAGGTCTCTGTCCTGCATTCTTTCAGCTGTTACCAAATGTATGCCTTGGCACAGGGGATGAACTCAGTCCTAGTTAAATAGTTAACGCTTTTAGTCCAATCCATGTGGAAGCAGGGCCTTATAATAACATCCTAACCATTTGCTCTATAACACTTTATGGTCACAGAAGCCCTGGCCCCATAGGAGCAGAATCAGCCCACACTTCAACTCTAGGAGCCAGGATTTGAATACAGCTCCCAATATTCTCTGCACAGGCTAATAATGGCAGCTTCCATTCCTATGGTGCTTTGTGATTTGCAAAGTATTTCACCTACATTAGATCGCTTGATCCTCACCTCATATTTATGCTATGAACATTATTATTCCCATTTGACAGGTGAGTAAACTGTGACTGAAAGATGTTCTGTATCCTGCCCAGGATCACACCACTAGGGGCAAAGGTAGGATTTACAACTCAAGTGATTCTACCTCCAACTCCTCCATTCTACCCCCTGCCTCTTAAGCTTTGAACTTGTTCATGGTCAGCCCTGATGAGAGAGGGGTGGGCGGGAGAAGGAATGAATCAATCAATCAATAAATCACTAAGCATCCATCAAGCATCTATTCTGGACCAAGCACTGGGCTAGATACTGGAGAGTGGAAGACAAAAAGATGCTGTCCCTGTCCTCAGATGGTTTACAGTCTATCGAGGGAGATGATGTTAGACATCTAAACAGATCAGCAAGTGGTTATCAAGCTCGTACTACAGCCAGGCACTGTGCTAAACTTTGGGTGTTAGGAAGATGAAACTGAACCAGTGCCTGCCCTCAAGAAGTTTATATTCTGTAGGAAAGGTAATGCATACATATCTAAATAGATCAAAAAAGCATTTATTAAGGTCCTCCTACTACATCAGGGACTGTACTAAGCCTAGAGGTTACACATACAAGGAATGAAACCATTCCCGTTCTCAAAGAGCTGTCACAAAACGAATACAAGATAATGGTGGGGGGGGGGGTTCCGGAAAGGCTTCATACAGATGAGAGGGGTTTTCTCCTCTTTATTCTCTTCCTTTAATATTCTCAAATGGCATTTGGGGGCAGCTCAGTAAGAGGGTAGCTACGCAGGCTGAAGATACACACACACACACACACACACACACACACACACATAAGACATCACTCTTAGGAGTGAGAATTTAATTACTAATCACACAGTTACTTCATTGTGAAGCTTCAACTGCTAAAAGGCCTTGGAGTTTAAAGGGGGAAAAAAAAGCCCCCACCACAGCCTGCCAGCTCCAGACTGCCTAATTGGGTAAGTAATTTGGTATTAAAGTCATCATTTCCTGCCCGAGTTCTCCCTGAGGGGAGCCCAGCTGAACAGGAGCCCAGAATCCCTGCTCCCAATCCTTGGAGGGTACTCAGGAAGAACTTCCTAGGGAAAGGGGACAGAGAGGTGCAGCTGCCACGGGGTGGGGGGGGAGGGGAGGAGGCTGGCAGAGCAGGACCCTGGACAGCGTACCGGGCTCCTGGCCACTTCCTTCATTCCTCACATTTTACAGAAGAGGAAACAGAAAGGAGACCCAGAGTAGCATTTGAACCCAGGTCGTCTGAATCCACAGCTGGGGCTGTTTTCACTGCACTACTTCTGACAATGATGTCAGGGCAATTCGAACCTACATTTATTAAGCACCAACTGTGTGCCAGTGTGCTAGCTCCTTGGAATACCAAGACAAAGATGAAAAATAGCCCCTTACTATTTCAGGGGAAAGCTCTTCAAGAAGCTTAGGGTCTGTCTGACCCTCAGGGTCTGACAAAACACTTTCTTGTGCATTCCTATGTGACCTTGGACAAGTCACTAAACCTCTTTCATTCCCAGTTTCTTCATCTCTTAAACAAGGAGGTTGGATTTGGCTGTCTTTGAGGTTCTTATGATACTAAGTTCTCTTCCACCCTCACAACAGTACTGTGAGAGATTAATGTCCCCATTTTACAGGTAAATAAATCGAGGTCACACAGCTCTGCCACTTGTCTAGGTCTCAGTTACCTCATCTGTAAAATGGGGGAAGGGGGATGGCCTAGATTATCTCTTAGGTCCCTGCCAGCTCTAAGCCTCTGAAGCTGTCAAACTGGGCATACTTTAATGAACATCAAGATTCACAAGGGTCTTCAGAAGATCCTGCCTCACCAGAGGGAGTAAAGCAGGAGGGGAATGCCAACACCTTGGTGGCAGGCCAGTGAGGAAGAGACTTAGGATCAGGGGAGCCTTACAGTACTGCTGCCTTAGACTATTAGGGTGATACTTCCAGTTCCCTCAATTTACAGATGAGAAACTGAGATTTACGGAGGAGAAGTGACAGGCTAACATAGAGTTAATGGCAGAGCCAGTACTAGAACCCTGCACTGCAGTCTCCTACATCTGTTCTTCCAACTCTCCCAGGCTGCCCATCTGAAGATAATGAAACTCTGCTCTCATTATCACTGAAAGTGGCAGCTGCTGAAGTCCTAGAAATCATTAGTACTTGAGTTTAGATTTACCTGTATACAGTCAAGTCATCCAAACAGGCATTCAATTAAGGTCTGCTGAATTGGATTTAATTAACTTCTCAAGGTCCTCAAGCTAGTTCACTGGGATGTAATGGAATTATAACATTTCAGAGCCTGAAGTGTCCTTAGAACAAAATATTAGAATAAGACTTGTCAGAGCAAATTGGGGGCTGGGGGGTTAATCTGAGTGAGAGCTTGGAAGAACTTAGAATACAGAATGTCGAACCTCAGATCTAGGAGGACCCTAACAACAGAGAACTTCAAAGCTTCGAAATGGCCATGGCATGGCTGAGAGGGCCCTTAGAGATCACCCTCACCAACTGGAACATGAAGCCCACTGCTCCCTGAAGTCACCTTCCAAATTCACCTAGTTCTAGTTTCTATACATCTACGCAGTCTTGGACTGTTTAACTTGTTCAGAGATTTTCCTTATACAAAGCCGAAATGTTGCTTTCTGTAATTCCTCCCCTCCCCCACTTCTTCTGGTTCTGCCCTCTTCCCCACTCCCACTCACCAAGTAAAATAAGGCTGATCTGCTTCCACATAACAGCCCTTCAAATTCTGAAGACCTACTATGTCACCTTAATTCTTCTCTTATCTAGGAGAAGCACCCTTAGTTCCTTCAAAAAATTTGCATAATACCTATACTTCTGTTCCCTCATCCCATTCTGGATGTATTCCAGCTTTTCAATGTCCTTCCTAAAATGTGGTGCCTAGAACTGAGCTCAATGGTTAAACAAGGCAGAAGACAGAAGGATCATTACTTAGTCCTACTCTAGACCATCCTTAGTCCTGGAATCTATAGCTCAGTGCCTACTCACCCTAGAAGATGCCCCCACCCCTGTAGCCCCTTCCTCTGATTGGTCAGTTCCTTTTAGACCTTCCGTTTTAAAGACGGACCCAAAGGCCAGCCATATTCAGTTCTTCCTTCCCTCTCCAGGATTCCCTCCTGACTCTGGACTTCTTTCTCCACCATATCTCCATACAAATGTCTTCTTTCTTCCCTACCTCAGTTTTTTTTAGTGTGCCTAACACATACTAAGCACTTAATAATTGCTTGTTGATTTGACTTAATGCAACCCGAGAGCACATTTGGCTGCCACATCACCCTGCTAATGTATATTGCATTTCAAGCTCACCAAAATACCTAAACTACCAGGGTCTTCATTGGCTGCCATCCTGTATCTGTGTGACTAACTTTTCTAATGCAGATGAGACTTTATATTTCCTATTACTAAATTATACTTTACTCTCTTCTGCTCATTGTTCTGCCCATAGTTCCCCACCCCCATTCTAGACTGTGGATCCTAATTTTATTGTCCAACATATTACCTGTCCTTCCCAGCTTCAGTACATGAACTTGTGGATACTTGCTAGTGGGGATTCCTTTTGGGTATGGGTTGAACCAGATGGCCACTGAGATCCTTCTTAACTCCCAAAACCTACATTCTAGAGCTCTTAATAGTGTCAAGTCTGAAAAGTTTGAAGAACTCCCCTTACTCCCATCTCTCTCTGTTTCTGTGCCTAGCTATCTCTCTATCTCTGCCTCTGTCTCTATCAGTTAGGACATCTGCCCATTTCCAGTCCTCTGTCACCTCTCCTATGCACCACAATTTTCCATGGAGAAGTGGGAAAGGCTGTCATTTGACATCACTGATCTTGTCCTGCCAATTATACTCTCCAGATGTTTTCTCTTCCAGCTATCTGAGTAAGTAAATGTCTCGTTGCCCTCATAGAACCTCCTGCAGCTGTATAAATGAGACTGCAATGGTCAGAAGTCCAAGGACCTCCCCTCTGCAACCCACCCCTATCATGCTCATATATAAATTTAACCACCAGCTAGCTAGTTATGTTTGGTATTGTTTCCTGTCTTCTACATTTGTCATTGATGATTGTCAGATCTATTTATTCCTCTTATTCAGCTCTAACCTACCTCTTGACCTCCAATATCCCATCTCCAACTGCCTTGGGATCCATCTTGAACTGGATGTCTCAGAGACATCTTAAACTCAACTTGTCCAAAACCAAACTCATCACCTTCCTTGTTCCAAGTCCTCCCCTCTTCCTAATTTTCCTATTTCTATTCAGGGAACCACCATCCTCCCAATCACCTGGGCTTGCAATTCAGGTATCGCCCTCTACCCCTCACTCTCTCTCTCTTTCTCACACCTGCCATATACAATCACTTCCCAAATCCTCTCATACACAACCCCTTCTCTGTCTGTCTGTCTGTCTGTCTGTCTCTGTCTGTCTGTCTGTCTCTCTCTCTCACATACACACACACACAAACACACACGCAAAGATGCATACATGTATATGTGTGCATATATACACAACAAAAATATAATGTATAATTATGTATAAACATAGTTGTTTGCATGTTGTCTCTCTTGAGCTTCTTAAGCAGAGGGACTAGATTTGGGCTTTTTTGCTTTTCTTTGTACCCTGAGTGCTTAGCACAATGTTAGTGCATAGTAGATGCTTGATAAATACTGACTGACTGACTGACTGATGGTACTCTATTGTGACTTCTTGAGATTCCAAGTCATCCTTGTTCTGTTATGTTCTGATGTGTATTTGATGTTTTGTTGTGTTATTTCTGATGCCAAGAACACTGCAGCTGATTTCACAAGGACTGTAAAATTCTAAACCCCTGAGAGGAATGGGAATCCTTCTGCACAGGTTGCACAAATCTTTAGGGGGACTAGCTGCCTATGAAATCTCTGTAAAATATAGTTTGGTGTTTCAATGGAATACTTGTGGTTTGAACTGCAGGGAGATTTTTGAGTAAGCTTGTGAAGTTTTGAACCAATGGGACTTTGGGAACAAAAGTCTTTCCCTTCCCTGACAGCAGCAGCAGCAGCAGCAGCTGCAGCTGGGGATGAAGAGAGATATTGCAGCTAGATCATCAAAAAGCATGCCTATGTAGCAATAGTAACAGCATTTGGCATTTCTCCCTCCCTGCCTCCTGTGGAACAAACAGGAAGAGAGAAGTTATCAGAAGGATAATGACTGTCCTTGATCACAGAAAGTCCCCCATTTAGGGTTGAGATCCTGGTGAAATACCTCTGTGGAAGAAATGAACTGTCTCTCTCTAAAGAACTGAAACCGTAAGCAGCTTTCTCTTCTCCTCTCCAATTCCATCCAAACACTGTAAATGGAATTTAAAAGTGAAGTCTCCTATTTCCCTGTCAAGCTACTTCTTCACTGTTGTAATAATATTTTGTTACCCAGTTTCTTTGGATAAAAGGTTCTTTACCCTTTTTGTATCCTGGACTCCTGTGGCAGGCCACCGAAGCCTATGGATGCCTTCTCAGAATTATGTTTTTAAATCCATCAAATAAAATACATAGGATTACAATGGAAAGCAATTCTATTGAAATACAGTTATCAAAAAAATGTTTAAGTTCACAGATGTCAGGTTAAGAACTTCTGCTTTAGATAAAATGCTTTGTTCTCCACTGTCTTACAGGTACGTCTTTGCTTGGGGTCAGGAGATGCAGTGAGTATTGCTGGAGTTGCATAGTTCACACTGGGTATAACTCCATGGTAGCTCAGCTTGGTGGCTCCAGGCCACCTTGGGGCAAGACTGAGCTAATATTGATTTATTTTTTCTATTTCTATTAATAACTCTCTCACTCTCCCAAAAGGCAGGACCTTTGGCACCTGGGACTTTTCAGTCTGTCTCTTTGACTAAGTTAGCCTGTTTCTCATTGCTCTTCTGCTGAAATTAAGCTGGTGCATGTCTGGCATCTCTGCCACTGCAGAGAGTGAGGCTGGTGGATTGCTTGAGCTCAGAAGTTCTGAGCTACAGTAGGGCTAAAGCCAATTGGTTGACTACACCAAGTCTGGCACCGATAGAGTGAGCCTCCCTGAGTTGGGGGAAGGGAGTACTAGGCTGCTTATAGAAGAACTAAACAGCCTAAACCAGAAACACAGGAGATAAAAGCTTCAGTCTAATTAGTGGTGGAATTGGTCCCATGAACAGCCATTTCTAGCCCTGTCAAGATGGGGATACCCAGACTGAAAAAAAACCAATCACAGGTCTAGATCACTAGGAGAGCTTGGTGTACATTCGTGGGGCTGAGCCCTTTTGTGCCCTGACCCGGAAGAATGGTGTGAGAAAGTTAGAGGAGAGAGCACTGTGGTCTGAGAGTAGCCCATCCCTGCCCCTTCTCTTTGGGGGATGGGGGGCCTCAGCCAGCTGCCTGCCACAGGGACACCTAGAAATTGCAGGAATAGCAGAAGATGAATAAGATAAATGTTCTGAGAGTCACGTGTTACAGGATTCGAGAGCCAGAAAAGTGAACAATAGTGATAATAGTGAACAATAGGTAGCATTTATACAGCATCTTAAGGTTTTCCAAGCATTTCACATGTTAACTCATCTGATCTCATGATGATTCTGTGAGGTATTATTATCCTCATTTCTATATGAGTAAACTGAGGCACAAAGGGGTTAAGAGGCTTCCCAGGGATCAAATGGCTGGTAAGTGTCTGGTTCAGGACCTGACCTCAGGTCTTCCTGACTCCAAGTCTCAGAGTCTTGGCCCTTCTGGAATGAATGTGCCCTCCTCTGTATACAAAAGAGACTGTAGCCCAATCTTCACACATGTACCTCTAGCGACAGGGAATGCAATCCATCTGGAGGCAGCCTGCTCCACTCTGGAACAGCTCTTCTTGTTACCGATGAAACTCACTTCCTCCCATGGACAGCCTGTAATGTCCTTGACACATACCAACCTCGGCTCTGCCTGCTGGGGCTAAGAACACGCCTAGTCCCTACTCTAGCTCCTGCAGAGAGTCAGGGAAACAAATGAAGAGGGGGAGAGCAAATGAACTGCACCCCAAGTTACTGTGACATGTTCCTAGCAGTCATCAGGGGATATCTCTTATTCAGAGGCACTGAGGGAGGAGAGATGGCGACTATCGGTGCTGGGTAAAAAGACCGGCTACTGGATCGTTGCCATTTGGCAGCCCTGACTTTTAAGAGCATTAGTAATGATTCAGGATGCAGGGAAGGCCACAGGATAACTATCCTGGAAGAGTCTCCCCCCAAATGATCAGTTATGGGGTGATTTCTGCATTCACCACCAGTATGCTGATCCTCTGGGAAGGTGGCCAGGGAGGGAAATGGCATATCTAAGCTCCCTCCTGGCTCTGACATTCTCTGTTCCAGCTGTGATATTTTGTGGTCTAAGCTCTCTCCCAGCTCTGACATTCTGTGTTCTAAGTTCTCTCCCAGCTCTAACATCCCCTGTTCTGAGGCCCCTCCCAGCTCTGACATCCTCTGTTCTAAAATCCCTCCTAGCTCTAACATACTCTGTTGTAAGTTCCCTCCTAGCTCTGGCATTCCCTGTTCTTAGGCCTTTCCCAGTTCTGAAATTCTGTGTTCTAAGACCTTTCCAACCTTTAATATTCTATATTCTGAGCTCTCTTCCACCTCTGATATAGAGTATTCTATGAGTTTCCATTTCTAAACCCTGTGGGCTGTGATTCCTCCCCTTAACCCAAACTTAATGCCAAGGGCAGGGCAGGGTGGATAGGTATAGATTTCCCGATATTGATCCAAAAGGACTTGTGAATGTTCAACCCCATCCACCCTTGATTGGTGTGCAATCAAAAGTTTTATATCTGTGCCTATGTTTATATTTATATCTATACAGTATAAATACAATTGAACACCAATAAGTTAATTACAAGACAGCATAGGAGAGAGGACATTAGCAGTTGGGGGGAATCAGGGAAGGTTGCTCCAAACAATGTTTTTAAATGTATATGATAAAATAGATAGGATTAAAAAGAAAACTAGTTATACTGAAAGACTGTTAACAAAGTATCAAAAAAAGTCCATAGACTCCAAGGTAAGAACCCTTAACTAGAGAGAGGAGTGGGCCTATTGGTGCCAGCCTTGGTAGTAGTCACTTGATGGACTTTAACCCTACTGCTGCTCAGAACTCCTGAGCTCAAACAATCCACCAGCCACATCCACCTTTGATCGGACTCAATGGACATTTCCCACCTAATCTATGTCAGTGATTTTTATGTGCTGGCCTTTAGGTGATTCTCTATCCAAGTAATTAGGCACCTGGTTCAGTTTTCTCTTCCCAATTTATACTGGGGAGTCCCCTAAATTCTCTACCCTTCTCATTCTCCTAAACCCTAGATGACCTCCTCCTCCTCCTCCTCCTTTTCCTCCTTTTCTCTTTCTCTCTCTTTCTCTCTCTCTCTCTCTCTCTCTCTCTCTCGCTCTCTCTCTCTCTCTCTCTCTCGCTCTCGCTCTCTCACACACACACACACACACACACACACACACTTACATACATAATCTCACCATTACCCACAAGGTTCCTCTTCCTTAATTAGATACTCTGATATTACCTATTTGGCCAGAACTTCCCATCACTCTGTCTCTCCCTATGCTCCCCACCCCCATCCCTCAGTACTTTCTCAAGCCTTACTCTGCCTTAACTTTCCTCCCTTTCCAATCCTGAATGTAAAGTAAGCCTTCATCTTAATGCCATCCTCTGCTCTTCCTTGCCCCCTTATCCCCTCACCACTCATCTGCTGCCAGACCTCAGCTCTGGACTCCTCCCAGCATCTGCTTTCTCTAGTGCTACTCACAACATGCTGTGAGGAAAAGAAATCTCACAACCATGCTGCCTGAGCACCTTACAAATCCACACTCTCTAACTTTGAGTTAGAGTTCTCTGGGTCCTCACTGCAGCAAGGCAGTCCTTTTATTCCTCTCTAAGTAATTCCCTAGCTCACTCCCTGAAGAAGCTCTTCCAGACCTCCTCTTCCCTCCTCAAGTTTCCCACACTTCCATGCCTCCTTTCCCTCAGCTGAGAACCTCACCTCTTACTTCATGAATAAAATGGAGGTCATTCAACAGGAGTTCCCTCTTCTCCCATTTTCTACACTCTGAAATCCCCAGACATGCCTAGACCCCGACTCTTTCCTCCTTTCCCCCAATCTCTGACAGAAGAGAAGCCCTTCTCCTTGTCTGGATCAATCCACATGTGCCCTTGATTCCACCCCCAGCCACCTTTTCCAGCAGATGGCACCATCAATCATCCTCCCATCAAATGGTCAGTCTCTATCTCCCACTTCCTTCTCTATTGCCTTTAAACACGCCTATCTCCTCCATCCTTAAAAACTTTTCACTAGACTCCACCACCCCCTCAGGCAATCATCCTGCATCTCCCTCCCCTTTCTCAGCCTTGGAAAAAGTCATTTCCACAGGCTGCTTTCATTTCTTCTCACCCCTCAACTCTTGGCAATCTGGCTTCTAACCTCATTGCTCAACTGAAACTACCTTCCCCAAAGTCACCAAAGATGTTGCAAACTGCCAGATGAGCTGGTTTTCATCAGTCCTAATCCTCTCTGCTGCATTAAATACCATCGACCCCCTCCTTCTGGCTGCTCTGTCTTCTCTGGCTTTTTGTGATCTGACCCTCTCCTGGCACTGTCCTCACCAGTCTGATCAATCCTTCTCAGTCCCCCTTCCTGGCTCATCACCCACATCACATCCCCTAACTGTGGGCATGCCTAAAGGCTCCATCCTGGGCTCTCTTCTCTCTCTACTCAGATTTTTAACCTGGGGTCTATGAACTTGTTTTTTAAAAATACTTTGATGATAACCATATTTTAATACAGTTAGTTTCCTTTTTGATCCTATGTATTTTATTATATGCATTTAAAAATTGTTCTGAGAAGCCTTCCCTGATCTGCCCCGCCCCAATTGCTAAGATCTTCCCTCCCAAGTTCCCTTGTAATTAACTGCTTGGCATTTAATTGTGTTAATACTGTATGTACTGGGAAGCTTTCGAGGAGCAGGGATGGTTTCATTTCTGTACTTAGCACCATTCCTGGCACACAGTGGGTACTTAAATGCTTCTTCGCTGACCCTTCAATCCCTGGACTCTCCCACTCAATGCAGCCATCCATCAAGGGGCATCCAGATATTCAGACTAGTCCCATGAGGAACAACAAGAGGGAGGGGGGAAGGACTTAGACCCCACTGAAAACTACCCACTCTGATGCTGCTCCAGAGACCTGAACAGTGCTCTTATCACACCATTCAAGGCCTGGCCACCACCAAGGTTGGGCACATGGGTGGAATTACAGGCACACTGGAACCATGAGTAAGTCCCTTCCAATGACAGCAAGGGTCGCAAATCTAGAGACAGCACTTTACAGTTTGCAAGGGGATTTCCCATCCTCCTCCTGTCTAATTCTCCCATCAGTCCTGCAGGGCTGTCTGCTTTTTCTGAGAAGTGAAGTCACTTGTCCAAGCGACCTAGAACACCTAGGAAATGGAAGGGCAAGGATTTGGGCTCACATTGTTTTCATTCAGCCATTTAATGGTTCTGTGTAGGAAGTATTAAGTCTAATCGTGGGGGAGGGGATTCCATTAATGTTGGATCCATATTGATTTATGAAAGCTTTTTAAAAAAAAAAGCTTTTTTTAGGACTTGGGAGAAGGGGGAAATGGCCTGTAGCCAGTCACTTTAGGAAAATATATTTCCAATTTGGGATAAATCTCAGAATTAATAATAGCTGATGTTTATTGCCAACTCTGCAGCCTGTCTCAGCATAGCATGGAGGTGACCTGGACTCTCAGGGATTGTGCCAGCTGATCTCAAGCCTAGGCAGGCTCCCACTAAGCTGGGAAGACTTCAGAATAGGCATAGTGACAGACTGGGCAACTGGTGTCAGGACCAAAACTTCTAGAGTCTTGTCTCCCCAAGTTTGACCATCAAGGCAAGACTTTCTGCAGCCCCAATCAGTTGTGAAGGTCAAGCTGATTCTCGAAGGCTAGGGAGGGGCTGAAATCTTCATCAGTGAAAGGACAGGCTCGCATAAGTGGGACCACAGATCTTTCAAAGCATCAAGGTAAAACATTTAGAGTGCTGGGCCTGGAGTCAGGAAGATGTATCTTCCTGAGTTCAAATCTAGCCTCAGACATTTACCAGCTGTGTGACCCCAGGCAAGTCACTTAACCCTGTTTGCCTCAGTTTTCTCATCTGTAAAATGAGTTGGAGAAGGAAATGGCAAATTACTTTAGTATCTCTGCCAATAAAACTCCAAATGGGCTCACAAAGAGTCAGACACAGCTGAAAATGACTGAACAACTTCCTGGTTACTGAGCACTTCTGTCCTGGCTGTCACCACATCCTCACAACTCTCCTGTAGAGAAGATGGCACAGGGGATATTGGCCCCAACTTGCCAATGAGGGATCCAGGGTTTGAAGAGGGAATGAGACCATCATAGAATCATAGATTTAGGAATCTGGATGGCAGAGAAGATAGACAGTGGACCTGGAGTCAGGAAGACCTGAGTTCAAGAGCCTGGTCAAGACACTTAATGTCTGTCTGCCTCAGTTTTCTCAACTGTAAATTGGGAATAAATAATAGCATCTACCTCACAGAATTGTTTTGAGCTTTAAATGGGATAGTATCAAATAAAGAAATACATAAATGCCTGTTGTTGTTAATTATTTAGAGCTGGAGCTCAGAGCCATGAAGTCCAACCTTCTCATTTTGCAGATGATAAAATTTTGGTCCTGAGAGAGGGACTTGATCAAGGTCTCTTTGGCAGAGCCAGGATCTAAACCAAGTCCACTGACTCCCAACCCAGCATCCTCTCCCCTGTACCACTGCCAACCTGCCAAGGTTGTGACTTGACCAAGGTCATTCCACTGGTGAGCACCAAAATGATTTTCCTTACGTGCAGTTCTGACCGTGTCACTCCCTTACTCAATAAACTCCAGTGGCTTTCTTTTACTCAAATAAAATATAAACTTCTGCATTTGACTTTTAAAGCCTTGGACAGCCCAGCCCAAGTCTCATTACACTTTACTCTCCTTCCTATAACCTATGGTCCTTCTTTCTGTTCCTCTCACCCTTCTGTGCCTTTGCACTGGCTGTGCCCTTGCACTGGCTGTGCCCCATGCTTGCAATGCCCTCCCACCTCCCCTCCACTCTGGACAATCCCTCCAGACTCAGATCACTCGCTGCCTTCTGCACGAAGCATCACCTGCCCCGCCAAATGTTAGCACCCTGTTTCCCCAAAGCACTTTGCATTTATTTCTATTTATTCGGTATATGCTTCAGTGTATGTATACCGGTTATCTCCCCTGAGAGATATAAGAGAACAGGGACCCTTTGGGGTCTGTATTTACTTCTCCAGCTCTGGGTGCAGTGTCTAGTGCACTGGGCACTCAGAAATGCCTGTGGACTCACTGATTCTACAGAACCTCAGCCCAAGCCTACCTGAGTCTCTGTCAAGTACTCTCTGCCAATGAACCATCTGCTGAAAAAGAGAAAGAAGACGCCGTCCTCCCTCAGTGTTGCTGGAGCAATGAAGGACGTCAAGAAAAGAACCAAAAATAACTGGCCCCAGAGTCTTTGGCCACCCGCCCCTTCAGTGCCTGAGCACGGCTTCTGTTCAGTGCAGTTCTGTTACATCAGAAAATAGCTTGATAGATAGACAGACAGATAGATAGATAAATGCATTGATAGTGGGTAGATAGATAGTGAATCAATAGGTGGATGGATGAATAGATGGATGGATAGATAGATGGATATATGAGCGGATGGCTAGATATAGATAGATGGATAGATGAATCGATAGGTGGATGGATAAACAGATGGATGCATAAGATGAATGAAAAAGAGATGGATAGATATAGATAGATAGTTGAATCAATAGGTGGGTGGATGAATAGATGGATGGATGGATAGATAGATAGATAGATAGATAGATAGATAGATAGATAGATAGATAGATTATGCATGTGCACATATATGTGTATACACACACACAAAGTAAATGCAAGGTCATTTATGGGGGAGGCACTAACACCTTGGAGGGACAGCCAGGAAAGACATCCCGCAGGATTTAGTGCCTGAGCTGAGCCTTGAAGGAAACCAGGGATTTTCTGCAGGTAGGTGTAGAGGGGAATACATTCCAGGTATGGTGGGGGAGGAGGGGACAACCAAGTACAAGGCAGCAATGGGGAAAATCTGGAGGTAGATGGATTTTCATTCAATATAAGGAGCAAATTTCTGAAAACCAGGCTTGTCCCACAAAGAATGGACTACTTCGTGAGATCATGAGCTCCCCCTCACACAAAGTATTCAAGTAGAAGCATCAGGGATGATGTAGCTCATGTTCTTGAATGGGGTAGGAGGTTATATTGGATGGACACAATAGAGTCTGCCAACTCTAAGATCCAGGAGTATCCAGATCATAGTGGGGTGCTGGGGCGTGGGGCATGGCCGACAGCAAAGAGAAGACGCTTTCTGGGCATCATCAGTTTCTATTGCCCAGGAAATAGCACATTGACCACAAAATGCACAGAATCCTGGAGGCCCTTGTAGCTTGCCAGGTGTGAGGAGGGGGAGGGGAGGGGAGCCAGGGAGGAGGAGAGATTAGAGGGAAAGCAGGAAGGGGGAGTTGGGAGATTGGTGCTTTTAGATGAGAAGAGCAAGGCCCAGAGAGTCTGCTGAGCACAAGGGGATTGGGATGAAGAGGAGAAAGCAGCAGCTGAGGAAATTTCCCTGCAGGAGGACAGAGAGGCCCCAAGTTTGGAGGAATGGGGGAGTGGGTGGGGGTTGTGGCCAGTGGCCCCTTCTCTGGCGTCTGCCAGCCTTCCTCAGACACTGGGCTTTATGATGGCAAAAAGTCAGATGGAAATTCCCATGCCCTGCCTCAGTGGTTCCCCTTTCCTTCTGAAGCTTCCAGCCCATTCCTAGGTCTAGGTGTGCCAGGCTCTCCCCTTGGGCTCTTCTCCTGTGCTCAGCTCCATAGGGGACATGCTCAGCCCTGGGGCTGCTCTCACCAGTCTCCCCTGTGAGAGCCCCATGCAGAGAACAAAATGATGCAACTAACCCCTCCTATTCCTAAAACATTTCCCAGGGGCCTCTCCACTGGCTTCTCCAAACAGCCCTGACATGGGTACAGAGATCAATGGATTTGGACCTCTCCTTGTTACCAGCTGCGTGATCTTGGACAAATCTCTGCTCCCCTTGGAGCCTCCATGTTCTCCTTCCTACCTTCCTGCTAGTCCTCCTGGCTCCCCCAATACCGCTCCAGCTTCCCCTAGTACCAATTTTCTTCATGGATGCTATGGCAGTCACATTCGACTAACTCATCAGCCCCAGAATACCTTCCATGCCAGGTGGCACAGCCAATTTAGAAGCTGCTGAGGCAGCGGGCCTGCTCTCCTGTAGCTAAAGGCTCCAAGCACCCAAGGACTTGGTAGGGAAGCATCAGTGTCAAATGGAAAGACTAGCAGCAGAAGGTAAAAGGGACAGGGACCGGAGGTCAGATCGCCTGGAATCCAGTACCTCCTCCCACAGTAGCTGCGACACCTTCATGGGCCTCAGTTTCCTCAGAGGTGGCCTTTGAGGTCCCTTTCAGCTTGGAAGCCATGAGCCTATAAGTCAAATGACCTCCCTCTCATACTTATTCCCTTACTTTCCCTCCCTAAGCCTCAGCTTCTCCATCTGTAAAATGGCACTGCCAACCTCCCATCTTGTGAGAAATGAGATGCTGGTGGAAAGCACCGGGTGATATGTGGGCCATCGTTGCTGTAAATGAATCGATCTCTTATCCCCTCCAGCTTCAGTCCCCTTCGAGGAACCAGAGGACCAGTTCAGGCCGAGACAGGGGACTCCCACAAAGGGCATCCAACAGAAGTTCAGCTGAGCTCAAGTCCTTCCCACAGGGCGGTGTCTCTGCACCTGGGCAGGGCAGGGACATGGAGGCTCTGACCACCAATGCTCACTAAGCAAGCCTGGGATGTCTGCATGGATGGATGACCAATGCTGAGTTTCTAGTAAGGTGGGGGGCTGGCACTGGGCTGGACGAGAGGCCTCAGCCAGGACAGATTAAAATGGAATTGGGAAATATTTAGCCAATTAAATGAGATATGATAGACCATAGACAAATGCTAAGATGGGGTTTTCTGAGTCAATATGGGGCCATGAGCAATCCTTATGTGTGGCTTGGTGGCTCCCAGGTAGATCTGAATGTGACATTGCTGGCCTAGCTAACCACGGGTGATGATGGGTGATGTGTCTGCTCCCTGCGGGGTTGTGGAGAATCAGAAATAGCAGACCTTCATTGTGAAGGGCACTGTTTGTCCACAAGTTAGAGGTAGTGAGGAATGGTGAAAAGAACTCTGGACTTGGTGTCAGAAAGATCCAGGTTCAAATCCTCCCTCTGATGCTACCTACTATCCTTCTGACCCTCTCAATATACATACATCCTATAATCACATGCCCCAAGCTTCCCACTGTCCCCATTTTACAGATGAGGAAACTGAGTCTCAGAGAAATTAAGTGGCTTGCCTCAGTCACATGGCTAAGTGATAAAGCAAGATTTTCTATTCAAAATTCAACTTCTCTTCAAATTCTCTAAAGTAGGGGGGCAGGGCTAAGCACTAGAGACAGAGGAAATGTAGACCCCCACAGCCCTCCATAGAGCAAACAGGGGGTCCAAGGGTGGGAGAGAAACACAGATGGAGAAGGAGGAAGGTTGTTACCAGCTGCAGGGACCAGGGGAGGCTTCCTGGAGGAGGTGACATTTGGTATTTGTCATTGGAGCAGCTCTTGAAGGGACCCAATAACTACAGGGCCTCACTTTTTGGAAATCTGTCTGTAACTCATCATGGGTTCTTGGGTGATGGGATTTGGTGTTGTCCTGGGGCCATATAATCCAACTGCCATCATCTCATGCCCCAAAAAGATGAGGCCCAGAGGAGAGTGCCCTGCTTAAGGGAGGTCAGATGAGAGTGCCAGGATTTGCACCCAGGTCCTCAGACAGCCTTCTTTCTACTACACCATACTCCCAAAACAAAACAAAAACAGCAGACTGCCAGTTTGTAAAGACAAATACATCCATCCAGTGGTCAGACTTGTGCTAACCTCATTCCTTGGGAACCAAGCCATGGCACCATGAGCTGCCCTTCTGGGCCTCAGTGTCCCCACCAAAAATGAGGAAAAGGCCAGCCCACAGTCTTCTGATTCAATGTCAAACAGATGGGCTTCAGGACCCCCGGCAGAGTCTCCTTCCTCCCTGTAAAAGGAAGGGGCAGATCGAGGTGACCGCTGAAGTCACTTCCCGCTCTGACATTCTATGTTTATGACTAATGATGAAGCAAGATGCTTTTCTTTTCTTCGAAGGCCTGGCGAGACAGTGCCAGGCACCCAGCAGGCATTCAAGGAAGGCCTTCAGATGAAGGCAAAATCATCGATGAGTGTTCCTTATAAATAAATCATCTGCCCAGGAGACCGGCTTCTGCCAGCCACCTCAGCGCAGGGCACACTCAGGACCTGTCAAGGTCACACACAAGAGCAAGAGGGAACATTCCCAGTCTTGGCCTGGCCATTCTTGGAGCCCGCAAACAAATGGACTAAGTACCTGCTGTGTGCCAGCCCCTGTGCTGGATGCTGGGCATCCAAAGAAAAGACAGAACAAACTCTGCCCCTCAAGGAGCTAGATGATAGAGAGATAGACAGACAGACAGATAGACGGATGGATAGATAGATAGATAGATAGATAGATAGATAGATAGATAGATAGATAGATAGATAGACAGACAGACAGACAGGTTATGGACCAAATAAATGAACAGGAGTGAAATACAAGGTCTTTAATGGGGTACTAGCAGTTTGGGGAAATCTGAGAACGCTTCCTGTAGACAGTGGTACATGAGCTGCTTTTTAAAGGAAGAGAGAGATTCTATGAAGTGAAAAGGAAGAGGGAGGGTGTACCAGGCACCAGGCACAGCCAGTACAAAGGCATAGAGTGGGGAAGCAGTATCATATATGAGGAAGACAGAAGTCCAGTTTAGTGGGAGCAGAGTACAGAAAGGGAGAAAATGGGAATGAGAGAAGGAAAAGGGAATAAAAATAGAAAGCCTACTATGTACCAGGCACTGCACCGAGCACTTCTGTTAAATATGATCTTGTTTGATTCTCACAACAACCATGCAAGGTAGGTGTATTATCTTTATTTTACAGTTGAGGAAACTGAGGCAAACAGAAATTAAGAGACTGGACCAGTGCCACACAGCTAGCACATGTCTGAGGCTGAATTTGAACCGGGGGCTTCCTGTCCCCAGGCCCAGGGCTCTATCCACTGCAGTACCAGTTGCCTCAGTCATGTATAATGAGTCTAGAGAGACCCTAATAAGCCAGAAGGAGTTGACATTTTATCCCAGAGGGCAGGTGTCTGAGCAAAACAGTGCCATGGGCAGATCTCTGCTGGCAGCTGATCAGTGGAGGGAATGGAGAGAAGCAGGAAGACTGGCTGGGAGGCTGCTGCCATAGTCTAGGAGAGAAGGAAGCTGAATGTTGGCCATCTCAACACAGAGAACAGACCAGATGGGAGAGATGGGGTGAAGGCGGGAAGGCCGATATCTGGCCAGTGATTTGAGATGGGGGTGAGGGGGCACTGAGGCTGGGAGCCTGGCAGGATGGTGGCATCCTCAGCAGCAATGGGAAAGTTGGGAAGAGTGGAAGATTGGGAAGGAGAGATCTTTTCTCTTTGGGGCAGGTTGAGTTAGAGATGTTAGCTGCTAAAACCTGGAATGAGGAGACCCAGGACCTGTCCCAGGAGTTCACCCACTGGTTTTCAATGAGGCCTGGGTCAAGGGTAAGAGATGTGGCAGTGTAATGGACAGAGAGCCAGCCTTGGAGCCTTCCTATGGCACATGCTGGCTGAGTGACGCTGGGAAGATCACATAACTCTATGCTCTAGGCAGCTATCTAAGACTCTCAAAGCCCTCTATACCAATCCCTTGGACAAGCTCTATCCACTGTCATCTGCATAATAGGGAGGTTGACTAGTGGAAAAGGGCATCCTGGTCTTAGAATTGGAAGACAATCTGGGTTCAGGACCTAGCCTAGGCACTATTAGCTGTGAGACCCTAGACAAGTCACTTATCTTCCCAACACCTTAGTAGTCTCATCTGCAAAATTCTGTCATTGCAATACCCAGCACCACCAGGGGTACTGCTTTGAGGAATGTGATTTAAATATGTAATGGACTCCATTGTGGTGGGGGTAGGGGAGGGGAGCAGTAGGTTCAGTGTCACAGGATATGGGTTCAAATCCCAGTTCTACTTAGTACCTGTAGACTCCAAGCCTAACTCAGGCCACTTTGCTTGAACTCTTAGGATTAGTCTTCTAATGGGTTTCATCTCTAGCTCTTAGTCCCCCCTCTCCCTTCCTTCAAGACCCAGCTCAAACCCCATCTTCTACAGGAGGCCTGCCATGCCCCACACCCCCCAAACCACTATCGCCTTCCCTTCTGAGGTTATCTTCTATCTACTCTCCATATTTCTTCTGTGTTCCTGATTATATACATGTTGTCTCCTCCATTAGACTGTGGGCTCCTTGAGGGCAGGGTTTGTTTTCTGTCTTTCTTTGTACCCCTAATACTAACACAATGCCGGGCACATTGTAAACACTTTAAAAATGCTGGCTAGCTGGCTGACTTAGGCTCTCAGCTCTAGTTTCCTCATATGTAAAATGAGGGGACTATATATTATTTTTAAGGTCCCATCTAAGTATGTTGGGGGGGGGGTTAGTTAAAAAAAAAAAAGATCTGAGTGATCCGGAAAACAGCTATAACAAAGTCCATGCACTTTTCTCCATAGGAGAGGGGCAGAGTCTATTATGCATAAAATGTAACTCACTTAATTCTCTGATTTTCCCTAGCAACCTCCAGTCCCCTAACTTACATAGTCTGTAGATTAAAGGCATTGAGAGAGGCTGTCTGCTTAAAACAGTTCTATCCAGGGCAGCAAGCACTGACCGCTGATGGCTAAGGAGGAGACAGAAGAAACCTCAACAACAACAAAAACCCAGCAGGCAGGAGCCATTCAGTTCGGCCACAAACGGATGTACAAAGACCCACACAGCTGTGCTGGTCAATAACTCAGATACAGCTGTGCTAGTCAACGGCTCAAACAGCCTGTGAATAGTCATTATATTAAGTTCTACAGTATAACCATGGACATTCAGGCTGATGACTGAATCATCAAGAAAAGGTTAAAGTCTATGTTCTGTATAATCTGTCTACTAAGGCAGGGAAGTGAAGAAATATTTTCAAAAGATTTCTATAAGATATGGTTAAAATTTTAAAGGTTTCCTCATTGGATGCTTTAGTTATTGTAAAATTTCACTTATATGGAATGCACACGAGTGCCTCTCAAAAGCTGGATCGATGATATAATGCTGCAACCGGGCTTTTGCCTAGCCTACCTGTGTGCACCTGCATGGACCCACTGTCAAAAAATCACTTGTCTTAGAACCAGCTGCTTCACTTACCGTGTGGCTTTGAACAAGTACTCTCCTCTGGACTTTAGTTGAATAATCGTCCTAGTGTTGAACGGGATTATCTTGGGAGGTCCCTCCCAGCTGTGACAGACATTCTGTGAGTCCACAGGAGGTAGAGAAAGATAGCACTCCGGCAGTCGCCAGATGCTAAGAAGTCGCATTCCTATAACTCTTTAAGGTTTAGCAGGGGTGGGGAACCTTCGCCCTTGAGGCCACACATGGCCCTCTAGGTCCTCAAGTATGGGCCCTTTGACTAAATCCAAACTTCATAGAACAGTTCCCCACCCCTAGTTTATTGTCTTTTGGAAAAGAGGGAGCAAGTTCTATTATTACCATACAAAGGCTGAGAGAGAAGATAAGTGATTAACCCAAGGTCACATACACAGAAAAGAGGCAGGACTTTAACTCAGGTCTTCTGACTCCATACCCTTTTGGACTAACGCAAATAGCTTCTCATCTAGAATAAATCGAAAACAATTTCACATGTATTCTGACAATACCAAAATAGAAGCCTTCTGGATTATCAGGGTGGGGAGGGACTTGAGACATCACTCTTCCTCACTCTGCCATTCTCAACTACTTTATGACCTTAGGCAAGTCACTTCCTCTATCTGGGCCTCAGTTTCCTCATCTGTAAAAAGTACCAGAAGACTTCTGAGGTCTCTCCAGGCTCAGGATCTAGGATCCCACGGTAGTCCTATAGAACCAGAATCTGAACTGGGATCTCCTCTACTAAATCTCTGACAAATACTTGAAGACCTCCAGGGTTGGAGAGCCCACCACCTAGCGAGACAGTCCATTGACTGAGATAGCTCTGAGTGTCAGTGAGCTTTGTCCAGGCCCAAAGAGAACAAGGCTAACGACTCCCCCATGTGACCGCCCTTCAGGGGCTCATGCTGAGTCTTCACTTCTCTATGGGCTGCCACAAACCAAAGAGAACACCAGTGGTGTAGTTTCCAGTCTCCTGCCTCTGGACATTCTTTGGTCTATCTGTATGCTTCCTAAAATGTATTGCTCTGAATGGACTCAAATCCTCAAGATGTGGGATGATAAGGAAAGAGAAAAACCACTCTCAGCTCCATCCATCCGGACTCTCACTTCTTTTAACACAGCCTAAGATCTAATCATTCACCAGAATTTCTGTATGATCAATACACTGTTGACCCATACTCATATTGAACTCGTGGTCTACCAGGACTCCACCCTGCCCCTCTCTCTCTCTCCCCCTTTCCCCCCCCCCCCAGCAATTGGGGTTGAATGACTTGCCTAGGGTCACACAGCTAGTAAGTGTCTAAGGCCAAGTTTGAACTCAGGTCGTCTTGACTCCTGGGCCATTGCTCTATCCACTGCGCCACCTAGCTGTCCCACCTCCCATCTCTTTTTCACAAGAATGTTGTCAGCCCTTTCCTCCTGATCATGTACCTGGGCTGGACTGGACCGGACCATCAAAGCATTCTCTGAATCCAACCAGAATGGAATCGATTGATAAATGCCCTTGTGACGGGATCTGTATAGTGTCAGTCTACGATAAGATGGTTGAGACCTCGTAACCAAATCCCTTTGTTACATCGCTCAGCCCATCACCCAAGTACAGCATTTTTATGGCACTAACTGCCCCATAACATTGTTTCATCTTGGAACCAACTAATGCTAGGTGACTAATGGCCCTCCCACACAGCAAGAACCAGATGTCCACGGCTTTCCTTCCCTCACCTGTCTCTGATCAATCCATAGAAAGGGTAAGGATCAATTACTCAGTCTACAAGCCCCTCCCATCCCCATCCGGCCTTCCCCCCACCCCTTCCAAGCCCCAGCCACCAGCTCTGTCCGGGCAGAGGGACCAGTAGCCTTGAGACCTACCCAGCCATCACAATGAAGAAATCCAGCCGATTCCAGGTGTCCCCCAGGTAACACTTCCTGCCGAAAATCCCCAGGGCCACCATCTTCAACACCATCTCCATGGCAAAGAAGATGAAGATGAAGTCGTCGAATACCTGCAGGGGGTGAAGGCAGGGAGGGAGAACACAAGCAGGGGAGGGGCATGAGTGGAGGTCAGAGCAGCCTCAGCTCAGGAGATGGACAGTGGAGGGGAGTGGGAGGCCCCCAAGAGTGGGAACCAGGGCCAACCACACCAGAGTGCTGGCCTGGACTTTCCTCACTCTTGGGGAGATGGCAGTGATCACTGACTCCGGAATTGTGTTGGGCTGGGGTCAGTCTGGCTGGTGTCCCTGCTTCTCCCTGGTACTGGAACAGCCCCTGCCCCTATTCCCTGCCCATCCTGGGCCCCTGCACTATGCCCATCAGGCCTGCACACAGTGCCTGGCTCACAGGGTCCTGCATTCCCAACTGGACTGGCCTTCTCTCTCCTACATGATGGTAGCTTCCAGGAGGGCAGGGAGCTGATCACTTCTCATCTTTGTACATCCCTATAACAAGCTCGGGCCCCTGAAGTGGTTGGGGAGGAGGAGGCTAGATTAGCTGGCCTCTGACACCCCTTACAGACCCAAGTCTCTGATCCTATGATCCTATATGACCTTGGACAAGTCACTTAACTGCCCCAGGCCTCAGTTTCTCCAACTGTAAAGTGAGAAGATGACTTCTAAAGTCCCTTCTGGCTCTAGACCTTAGGTCCAATTGTCTGTTGGATCATTCCAGCACCCAGCACGGGTCTGGGCACATAGTAGGTGCTTAATAACTGTTGAACTGAATTGAACAGTTTGTATACTGCTAGAGAGGAGACAGTTTTTTTTAATCCCTTAGTCCTTCCCCTTCTTCTGACCTCCCACCTAGCACAGGTACGTTGTAGTTGTTGTCCAGTCATTTTCAGTCATGTCCAACTCCTCCCGACCCCATTTGGGGTTTTCTTGGCAAAAATACTGTAGTGCTTTGCCATTTCCTTCTCCCACTCATTTTATAGATGAGGAAAGTGAGGCAAATAGAATTAAGTGACTTGCTCAGGGTCATATAACTAGGATGTATCTGAGGTCAAATTTGAACTCAGGTCTTCCTGACACCAGGCCACCGTGCAACGTAACGCCTTAAGCACAGGCTCAGAACTCTTCAAATCTAAGTGGGTGATGAGGAAGTAGGCTTATCTCCCACCCCAGCCTCTCCACCACAAGACCTTGTTGCCCTGTGTAGGTGGGACACCCATGATATGCCCTGGTTCTGAACCACCATGCAGTGATCTAGTGGGCCTGGGAGGCTGCCTTTACCTGCAAGATCTTGCAACGGTCAGACAAACAGTCCATGTCCTCGCATGGCTGGTACATGCCCAAGGTGACGCAGTTGAGGAGGATCACCAGCATGCTGACACACTCGAACCAAGTGCAGGCAGAGGGCACAACGTCAAGGAAGACACAGATGGATATTAGAGAGTCCTCTCCCCCATGGTGGCATCCCCCGGTCTAAATAATTGCTGAACCCCCATCCCTTAGGATTAAGACCATTGAAGCTGGAAAACAATCGGGCAGAAATTCGATTTAGACAAGTATCTTACATCACATACTAAAATGAGCTCCACACGGCTACACGACCTAAAGATGAAAGTTATATCATAAAAATCAGAGGAGAATAGAAACAGGCCCTATTCACAATGATGGAAAATAAGTGATAAAGTTGATGCTGAAAGACAAGGGAGACAGTTTTAATTAGACATAATTAAAGGCCTTCCCAAGAACAGAATCAAAGCAGATAGAATCAGAAAAACATTGGAAATAAAAGAACCTCTGCATCAAATCTCACAGATAACACACTAATATTCAAGAAATGCAGGGAGTTGATATAAATACATGTGACGTGGAGCCATGCTCTAATACAGAAATTGTCAAAGCATATGAACGCTTTTCAAAAGAACTACAAATCATAAATGATTGTATGAAAACATTTCAAATAACTAATAAGAAGAAAATAGCAAAGAAAAGGGCTTTTTAACCCATGGGATCACAGGCTCTAAAGGACAGATGGGCCTTAGAGATCACCTAGTCCCGCCTGCTCATTTTACAAATGGGGAAAAGGAAGATCAGAGAGGGAAAGTGGCTTGCCCCATGTCACACAGAGGTGTTGCTGTTCCTGCGTTTCAGGCGTGTCTGACTCTTCGTGACCCCATTTGGGATTTTCTTGGCACAGATACTAGAGTGGTTTGGTCATTTCCTTCTCCAGCTCATTTTACAGTTGAGGAAACTGTGGCAAACAGGGCAAAGTGACTTGCCTAGGGTCACACAGCTAGTAAATGTGTGAGGCCAGATTTGAACTCAGGAAGAGGAATCTTCCTGACTTCAGGCCTGGCACTCTATCCACTGAGCCACCTAGCTGCCCACAGTATTACTACTGTGGACTATAGATTCCAAGCCAGAAAGAACCTTCAAGGCTAATTATCCCAACCCCCTCATTTTATAGATAAGGAAGCTAAAGCCCAGAGAGGCTAAGGCCCAAGATCACACAGTCATGAGGACAGGATTTGAACCCAGGACTACTGACTCTAGATCTCCCATTATATAACAATGAGACTTGAAACCTGGACCTCTGGTTCTTCTCACTGCACTGGGCTGAGCTAATGCCTCAGGATCTGTCTGTAGATGCACATATTTTAAAAGTTCACAGTGCCAGTTGCTTCCATCCATCTTCCTCCATCGACAAGCTCTTGGCCTGAGGCACATGGGGGAGGCCACTTGGCATTCAGGGCATCTGGGCTTTGGGCTCCTCCACTAACTCGATACATACACTAAGAGTCGGCTGCTCCCCCATCTGTAACATAAGCTCTATACAAGAGAGACCTCCATTATAGTTCTCTCCAGCCCTAGTGCTCTCGGGGGGAGGGGGGCCTGACCACTGCAGGGCCCAAGGAATCCTCCATGCCTCTCCCTGCTCTGTGAGGGCAGAGCCAACAAAGCAGCAATCCTGGTCAGACCCCACCAGGAGCGTTGGATTCAGTGAGAGGGACAGAGACAAGAACAGTGAGTGTTTCCAGAGGAGGAAGATCTGCATTCAAGGTCGATGGCTGAATTCTTAGTCTTGCTTCCTGCCTCTCGGGCCCCTTCCTGAGCCTAAGATATGGAAACCATTTCATGGACAGCAAGGAGGGCATTGGGATAGAACAAAGACATGTCTGGCCTCGGGGGAGAAAAGGCCTGGTTCTAAACCCTGGAGCTATCATTCCCCATGTTGTGTGATCTTGGCCAAGTCATTTTCATTTCTCTGAGCTCTGGTTTGCTCATCTGGTGATGATGGTGACAATGATGCCAATAAACAGTGATGATGATAAATAATGCCTACCTCATGGGAGTAAAGGCAATGAAAAGGAGACATCAGCAAGTTCCTGTAATCACTGGGATGTGATCACTGTCTTCAGATAAGGAGCAACCACCAGCCTCTTCTCTGCAGAATCTATAAACTCTTGGGTTTGGACTAGATGCCCTGTGCCTGTGCCTCTCTTGGAGTCACTCTACCTTTCTCTGGGTCTCTTTTTTGTCTCCCTATCTCTCTGTGTCTTTGGTTATCTCTGGATCTTTCCCTAGGACTCTCTTTGTCTCTATCTCACTCTCTTTTCTTCTCTTCTCTCTCTTGCTCTGCCTGTCTCTGTGTGTCTCTCTCTCCTTTCTCTGTGTCTCTCTTCCTCCCTCTCTTTTCTCTCTTCTCACTCTGTCTCTCTGTGTGTCTCTCTGCCTCTGTGTGTATTAAAGGCAGCTCAAAGGCACTACAGGCCAGTGCCCACTAATCACAAGCCCAAGGCTATGGGACAGGGATGAGTGAGGGCCAAGGAGAATGAGCCTGGACTGCCTTGCTGGGTAATGAGCACCGAGTGTGTGTGTGTGTGGGAGGAGGGGAGAAGTGGCAGGCCCTGAGCTCCATCCAAGTCTGTCTCCTGCAGTCCTTGAACCTGCCAGCCTCAGGAGCTCCCTCTCTTTCTGTTTTCCCATAAGCACTAAATCCCCCCTCCCCTCCAATGCTGGACACTATTTGCTTCAGTATTCCACAGCTAGGAGCTAATTAAACACAATATAAACATTTGCCTTTATGACGCAGGGAAGACCGGTACCTTCACTTTGCTGAAAGCCTTCCCTGGCCTGGGCTGGGCTAGGCTCCATCCTGCTGGGTGAGAGGACCATGGTTAGGTGAGGCGGGACAGCTATTGCTACCAGCGATTGGCCAAAGAAGCCCTCCCTCTACCCAAAAAGTCAGCTAAGGACTTGCCTCAAGTGAAGGCCAATTCATTTCAATCAGCCTACAATCATTTATTAAGCACCTACTGTGTGTAGGGCACTGTGCTAAGCACTAGGGGCAGACATTTGTATATCCAATGGAGACAACAATCAGCACCGATAAAGTACCTACTGTGTGCAGAGCTAGGCGAGAAGGGCAGTTTAGCTAAGACCTAGCCTCTACCCTTCTGGTGGGAAATGAGATTAAGGCCCATGATTACACAGATAATAATAAGCACTGTGGAGAAGTTGAGGGAGGGTGGGGTTAACGAAGGAATCAGGAAAGGCTTCCCAGAGGAGGCAGCATTGGAGCTGGGTTTTAAAAGATGCAGGAAAGTCCAAGGGGATGAGGGGAAAGGGCAGCAGGCAAGGCCCAGGGAGCCATGCCTGAGCCAGGTCAGACCCATTCCCCTGAATGCTGGGCCACTCGACAGTGACAAGGAAACCCACGTGGAAAAGTAGAATCAAGTCCAAACCTCTCCTTCTATAGATAAGGAAACTGAGGCCCAAAGTCAGGGTTAGAGAGGCTGAATCACTTGCCCAGGGCCACACAGCTAGCAAATGCCTGAGATGGGATTTGAACACAGGTCCTCTAGCCAGGTGGCACAGTAGGTAGAGTTCTGGGTAGGAGTCAGGAAGGCTCATCTTCCGAGTTCAAATCCAGTCTCAGATACTCACTAGCTGTGTGACCCTAGGCGAGTCACTTTGCCCCATTTGCCTCAGTTTCTTTATCTATAAAATGAGCTGGAGAATGAAAAGGCAAACCACACCAGTATCTCTGCCAAGAAAACCCCAAATAGGGTCACAGAGAGTCAGACACGACTGAAATGACTAAACAACAATAAAACCTCTGACTCCAGAGATAATGTTCTGGCCCTCCTGGCTCCTGGAACCCCCAGACTTGCCCATTTGACTCCCAGTATGCTGTGCTCTATGACATTCTTATCTCTAAGGCCCTTACCAGCTCTGACATTCTCCAATCTGTAGCTTCAGGTGCCTCCCTACTCTGACATTCTCTGTTCTCCTAACTCTGACATTCTAGGATTCAGAGCTCTCTGTATGACGCAGTTACAATTTTTCAGCACCACGTGCTGTCCATAAGAACGGGTTTGACTGCCAGGCAAAGAGGCAGCCCTCAGCCACAGAGCTGGGAAGGGGCTTAAAGCATCGAGTGTCAGAACTGAGAGGGACGTCAGAGGTCGCCAAAGTCCAGTGCCCTCATCCTGCAGAGAAATCTTCAGTGTGCAGCTGGATGCCCCACTGCTCAGGGCTGTCTCATGGGAAGGACTCCTTCCCTGGGTTGGGAGGATGGCCTGGGATGACTTTAACTTGGTTAGTTTCTCTGTTCTCTGGGGGAATGTCACACCTGACTTCAAGGTTTCCAAAAAGATCTCAGAGCCTCAGAACCCAAGACTGTCTCGTGCTTATTTGTTCTCAATTCAGAGATCTTAGCACCTAGGACCCCTCACTCCTTTTTACAGATTAGGAAACTGAGGCTCAGAGAAGGGAAATCACTTACCCAAGGTCACCAGGTAAGCTAGTAGCAGAACTGGGACAGTAACTCAGGCCTTCTGACTCCCGTTTCATGCCACTCCACGCCCAATGATTTCTGCTTTCACCCCAATTACCATCATCGGAGGACCTCGGGAGGAGGGAGTACTTCTTTCTGATACTTCTCAGGCCCTTCACATACAATGTGGTGCCATGGAAGGCTCAAAGACTCAGTCTGTCCCAAGGACCCACACTGTCTCTGTGACCCTGGGTAAGACACAGCAGTTTTCGGTGCCCCAGACAACTCACTATAAGTTGTAAAGAAGGTGCCAGTCTGCATTGGCAAAGAGAGTTTCCTCATCTAGGAGCACCCAGGCCCAGCCCTGGGCCCTCTCCCTGTCTTTGATACACACCCTAATAACAGCTGCCCATTGTAAGGTCTACAAAGCACTTCACTAAGTCTGGTAGTACAAGTATTATTGACTCCACTTTACAGAGGAAGAAACTGAGGCCCAAATAGAGAAAGAGACTTGCCCAAAGTCGCACTGCTAGTTAGTTGCAGAGCTTGGAGCTGAGCCCAGGTTTCTGAAGTTCAGAGCCAGAACAAAGTAGGGAGAGAGGGAAGGAAGGAAGGGAGGGAGGAAGGAAGATAAATACAAGGAACCATGCTATACACTGGGAAGGCAGACAAAATAGACCCTGCTTCCAGTCTCCTGGAGGGTACAACAAATCACTACAAGAATATACAAGCTCATTTGAGAAGGAAAAATGCACCAGCAGCTAGAGAGGGTCAAGAAGGGCTTCCTGTAGGAGGCAGCATTGGAACCTGGCTCTTAAGGAAACTTGGGGTTCTCAGGGCTGAGGAGGTCCAAGAGCACAGTCCAGGCACCGTAAGCAGCCCATGCTATGCCACACGGCGGGGGGATGGGAAGCTGAGCTTACCAACAGCCAGCAGGACTCATTTGACAGAAACAAAGGTTGGGACAAGTGAAATTAATTGAGCTGGGTAAGGTGATCTTGAAGGCCCCTATCAGGCCTCAGGGTTAGCAACTTGGGATGTGATGACACCACCTGAGAATAAATTCTCCCCCTGTGTTTTAAAAGGTCCCACAATCTGGAGTTTCCTGAACTTTCTGCTCCCATCCACACATCCTTACCACTAGCCATGGTGGGCCCTGGTCACCATGGGAATGCCTTCTCAAGGACCCACAGCCCTCCTCCTACCCCATTTCCAGGCCCTTCTCTGCCCTACCTTAAGATTTCCCTCCTGCTTCTTGGATTGACTCCTACTCCCCCTCCCATAATCTCCCACTCCTTCACTCTGTCCCTTCCCATTCAGCCTCTTTCCTCCTCCCCAACTAGTCACAAGCCAGTGATTAATTCTGAAAGCTGCCAAAGCCCTTTGCAGAATCTGCATCAGGCAGACACTAGTTTCATTATTAATTAACTTCTCTGAAGTTCAAACATTCTAATTACAAATGAACTTTCTCCTTACCTCCTTTCCCCCCTCCCTTCTTTCTCTCTCTCTCCCCCCATTCTCTCTCTCTCCTCTCTCTCTCCTCTTTCTCTCTCTCTCTCTCTCTCTCTCTCTCTCTCTCTCTCTCTCTCTCTCTCTCTCTCTCTCTCCCCCCTACCTTTCCTCTTCACTTTCTTCTCTCCTCTTGCCCTTTCTCTCTCCTCCACCTCTCATTCTTTCTCCTCTGTTTTCCTCTTCTTTCTTTTCATCCTTTCCCCCATCTTCCCTCTCTGTTCCTCTGTTCTCTCTCAATACCAGCACAGGGGTTCATTTCAGAATCATCCACTGTCCTTGGATGGTCAGATCACCCCCGGATGAGAGCAAAGAGCAGGATCAACCCCCAAGAAGATGAGAAGACGTTGTGTGAACAAATAAGCATGAGACAGTCCTGGGTTCTGAGGCTCTGAGATCTTTTTAGAAACCTTGAAGTCAGGTGTGACATTCCCCCAGAGAACAGAGAAACTAACCAAGTCAAAGTCATCCCAGGCCATCCTCCCAACCCAATTCCACCAGCTCCTACCCAACCTACTAATATGGGATAGAGGCCTGACAACTGACTGGCCTTCTAGGATTTGTACATCCAAGGGACAGATAAGATTTCTTCACAGCCCTGAGAGCAATTTTAACTAATGTAGTCTTGGAGCAAGAAGGAAGATGTGTCATATCTGGGAGATTTCCAAGACACACAGAACCTCCAAGAGAACACACAGAGAAGGTCCCTCCTGGGACCTAATAAACAGAATTGGAAAGTGTTGGTGTCACCAGAACAACAAACAGAAGAAACCCAAAGGAGAGACCTGAAGGCCAGGCTGCTGGGAGACGGTGATGGGAACAGAGAGAAGAAGGATTGAGGCTGGTCCCTGGGCTTCTGCAAGCATCTCAGAACAACATCTCAGGCTGAGGCCACCCACGAGATCTCCCCCTTTAATGGGAAGTTCTCAAAAGATGGCTGCTCTTTCCTCAACTTCCCCACCCTGTGCCTGTCTGATAACATGCACTGTGATGTACCTGGCCTGGATATTTTGCCCCCATGATTTTTGGTGAGAGTATTTTTTTTTGCCTATCCCTGCCCTAGGCACTTAGGATAGGTAAGCAGAGGCCAAAGCATAAGATGTGCCCCATTTCCTCAAGTCGTGGATGGGGAAAGGAAGACAGGACACACTCACGTAAAAAGTTTTTTTAAATAGCTAACAGTTCACAGCAAGCAAGCAGTAGATGCTACCAGGGCTCAGTAGGAGGGACAGACAGTGAGTTCTGAGGAGTTCTGAGTGCAAGAGAAAGATGACTGGGGGCCAGTGGTCAGAGGTGGCTTCCTGGAAGAGGTAGGCCTGAAGCAGGGCCCAGAAGGCTGAGAAAATCTGAATGAGAGCTTGGCTGTGGGGTAGCTGCAATGATGGTTTTATCTGCAAGAATTCCACTCGCCTAGTTTCCTGAGACTCTTTCCAGAGGACACGTGGATGCGGGGTTCAAATCCTAGTTCTCCCACTTACTGCTTGTCACTCCCTACTCTGGAGCCCCCGTTTCCTCATCTGTACAAGAGAATTGTACTAGGTGACCTTGAGGGTCCCTTCTAGAGCTAAATCCTATGATCTATAAGGCCAAGGGGAGTCAACCTCCTAGAGACATGGGCATGGGGAGAGGGGAGCAGAAGAGGCTTTTGTAGGGAAAGTACATGAGAATCAACATAGATAAAGAGCTGGCCTGAGAGCCAAGAAGGCCTAGGTTCAAGTCCTGCTGCTCTTTTTTGTGTCAAAGAACATGAAACAATATGGGCTACCTGTCTATTGGGTAATAATAAAACAAATTTTAGTAGGTGAACATAATGGGATGGTGGCAGAGAAACATGGGAAGATTTATATGAACTGATACAGAGTAAAGTGAGCAGAAGCAGGAGGACAGTTTCTATAAAAACAACAAGACTCTGAAAGACTCAGTTCTGTCCAATGCAGTGACCAATCACCACTGCAGAGAGCCACTAACAAGGCCTGTGGCTGACCTAAATATGTCAACATCTGACCCAGCCAATGCTGGAGAGCCCTCCTCCCCAAATCCCTCCCCCACCCCACCTGGGCTCACCCTCTCAGGACCCTGTTTGCTCCCAACTAATCCAAGACAAATGGGGTTATATTAATAAAGATGGTGACTTTAATGAGATTTTATTACATTTCTATAATGCTTTATTGTGATGAAAGGCTTTCCTCACAACCGCTACATAAAGTGGAAAATGCACAGATTATTATCCCCATTGAAGATGAGAAACTGAGGCCCAGAGGTGGCAGGTGACTTAATGGCAAGTGACAGGAATGTCTGAGCAGAGTCTAGAAATACAGATCTTGTGAAACTAAGACCAAAACCCTTCTCCCCAGTCTCCTGCATGTTCGACATTTCTGCCCAGAAAGGCCATAGATCTCTCAAGCTAGGTGGTGCTGAAGCGGATAAAGAAGACCCGTCTTCATGAGTTCAAATCGAACCTCTGACAGTTATTAGCTGTGTGACCCTGGGAAAGTCACTTCACCCTGTTTGCCCCAGTTTCCTCATCTGTAAAACAAGCTGGAGAAGAAGATGGCAAACTACTGCAGTATCTTTGTCAAGAAAAAAACCTAAATAGGGCCACAAAGAGTTAGACAATACTGAAATGACTGAACAGCAACAAATTCTCAAACTCAACCTGTTAAAAACTAGCACATAGCCTCTCCCATCAACCTGCACCTTCTCCAAATTTCCCTGCTTCTGGTGAAGGTACAGCCATTCTTTGAGTCATCCAAGACTGAAGCCTCAGCTCTTCCTCCTCCTCCTACAACCAATAGGTTTTCCTGGGTCATGGCTTCTACCTTCCCAGGGTGTCTCACAACCATCCCCTCCTCTCCACTGGTACAGCCACCATACTGATCCAGGCTCTCCTAACCTCCCACCTGGATTGCTGCAATCACCTCCTCCTTGGTCTCCCTGCCTCCCAGTCCCTCCTCTCTCCAATCCATCACACACACAGCTAGCTGCCCAGGCTACCCCCTGCACATGAAGTCTTCGGTTTCCAGTTGCCTCTAAGATAGTAATTAATTCTACTTATCATCGGATTCAAGCCTACCCATTCACCTTCACACACTATTTTGTTATTCAGTCATTTCAATTGTCTGACTCTTTGGGGTTTTCTTAGCAAAGATACTGGAGTAGTTTGCCATCTCCTCTATCATGCACTCTACCTTCCAGTAAAACTGCCCTACTAACTTGACATCCCATCTCCCACCTCCCTGCCTTGGCACAAGTGGTACCTCATGCCTGCAATGCACTTCCTCCTGATGTCCACATCTTAAAATATTTAGAAGTTTTGGAGGGTCTGCTCAGGGGCCACCTGCTACCACAGGAAGTCTTTCCTTTCCCTCCTAGCTGTTAGTACTCTCACCTTCCTCCAATTACATTTTACTTATTTGCATAAATGTTGTATCAGCCTTAATAGAAAGCAAACTTCTTGAAGGCTGGGACTATATTTTTGCTTTTCCTTTTTATCCCTTGAACTTAGCACAGCACCTGGCACACAGTAGGTACCTTAATTCAGCTCCTTAAGTGGAATTAAACTGTATACCACTGCTACCTCTTAGTAGCTAATAACAATTCATCATAATTAGAGCTATAGACCTTCATGGTTTGCAATGTGCTTTCATGTTACATCATTTGATTCTTACAATAGCTTTGTGGTATCAGCGCTCTCCTTATTCACATTTTAGAAATGAGGAGACTACAGCTTGAAGAGGTTAAGGGACTGTAACAACAATGCTACTTGCTGCTACTGTGGCTCTGTAAGACCAGTAACACCAGCACACAGGAAGGCTGCTAGTGTGGGTTCTTTGATCTGCTTTTCTAAGGAAAGCAACTTTAAGAGGTTTACAATCTCACTTTAATTAAACATACGTATATCATTCACTTAGTTCAGAGGGGAAAGTCAGCACCCTGAACTTCAGAGCAAACACAGAGAAAATATAAACAGAGCAAATAACACAAATCAACAGACAGGCTTCTAGCTGTCTGATCAAAGCTATAAATACATACATGGCTACCAGAGAGGGAAGCACCAACATCAGGGTTTTCAAAGCCGGGGGGCTCCTTAAGAGTCTCCACACCAACACTCTTCCAATGAGTGAGCCCACAAAGTAAAACCTCTCCTCCTACAGGTCTAAGAGTTATAGCTTACTGGCTAACCTCAGAGTATACATACCCTTTTTCAGGGCCCAAGGGCTTCACACCTCTCATGACCTAATTAGCAAAAGGGCGTGGGCCTTCCTACAAAGGCAAGACTCAATCAAAGGTATTTGATTGCCTTAGTGCTGAAAAGCAGTCCAAAAGAAAAAACAGTAAAAAGTCCCACTTTGCTTCCCCTTACAGGGACTTGTCTAAAGTCCTGAGGTAGAATTTGAACTCAGGTCTTCCTGATGCAAAATCCAACACTCTATATAATCTCCTTCTCTGGTTATTCAATGAGCTATCTCTCCCATGTTAATTCAATCTAATTCAACTAACATGTGTTAGCCTCTACTACATTCCAGGCAATGAGGATATTAAGGAAAAACAGACATTTGGGACAGCTGAGGCAAGAGATTGAAAAGTAAGTTGTGGGAAGAGTAAGGAGGCCAGTTTGGCCACTTACAACACATCAAGGGAAAAGAGAGAAGTAAAGCCGGAAAGACTGGCTTCAGTCAGAGTTTAGAGCTTTTGTGGGTTAGCACTTCCAGGTAACATATGTGTGTTTTTGCAAGGGCCTTCTGGAGACCCGAACTCAACCAAGAAGGAAAAAATCCAAGGGAATTTCCAGCAGCAGCAGCCCCTAGAGCCAAACACAGCTGCCGACTCCAAACCTGAGAAGGACCCAAGTGGCTAGAACCATGGGATCAGTGAGTTGAAAGAAGCCTTCCTGCTGTATACACTCCAGATGCACCCCACGCCTGCTGCTTCCACTGACCTTCTCAGGGTTCAAAGACAAATCTCCCTGAAATTGAGAAAGGTGGGGTTTCTGTTGGAGGCCAGGACGTCGGAGAGAAACATAAGCCTGGAGAGAAACAAATATCTCTCCCTGCTCTGGCTCCTGAGATGCCCCTCGTCAATGCCTGTTTAGTGTTCGGGGGCTCTAAAAATCAGAAGGAACCTCAAATTCCAGACTTTAAGCTGGAATCCATCCTACTATATTCGAGGTCATGCATCTTGTGTCTGAGTACCTCCAGCCAACAGGAAGCTCACTACTTTCCAAGGCAGTGGATACAATTGCTGGACAGCTCCTTCTACACTGAGCCAAAATGGGCCTCTCTGAGGCTTCTCCCTTTTCTCCTAGTTTTGTCCTCAGGATCCAAGCACAGAAAAGCTAATCCTCCTTCTAACTAACAGCCTTGCAAGCACTTGAAGATAGCCATGATGATGATAGTGGTGATGATGATGATGATGACAATGGTGATGATGATGATGAAGACGATGAAGATGATGGATAGTGATGAGGATGATGATGATGATGGTGATGATGATGATGATGATGACGACGACAATGACGATGACCATCATCACATCATCACACACACTCACAGAAGCCCACTTCCTCTTTTGGGCAGATTTAATTATTAGGAAGTTCTTAATTCTATCAGGCCCAGATCTGCATTTCTGCAGCTTTCCACCATGATCCCAGCTCTGTCCTCTGGGGCCAAGGGGGACAATCCTGATCCCACTTCCAAATGATGGCCCTTAAAATGCTTACAGTCACACCTCTCACATTCCTCCCCAAGCCTTCTCACAGCTCCAGGCTGACCATCCCTAGTTCCTTCAGCTGATCTTTGCACGGGCTAGTCTCAAATCCCGTTCTCTCCACTCCCAGCTAGTCTGACCTCAGATTAGGAGACTGTGAGGCAGGGAGGGGCACCCAGGCCCTGCAACTGGTGTGAAAGAAATGGATTCCTGCCTCTCAGCATTGCAGGAGTTCTTGTTGAGGGCAGAGGCTGATGTGGTTTCCCCAGAGTCATTTAGGGAATCCAGGAAGCAGGACGTCTGCGGGCACATGAAGAGAGGTGGGAAATGTAAAGACCAGTGTCAGTGTGTGCAGGTTTGGGGGGACAATCACTGGCTGTGTTGAGCTGGGCATTCCTTGATGTGAGAATGTGGAGTAAGTGCCCAAAAGCAAGACAGGCTGGGAGAGGCAGTGGCCATGGTGCCTCTTTTGAGTCTCCAGCAGAATGTAGGCCAAAGAGGATTGTGTTTGGAATCACAAGGCTTGGGTTCAAATCCAGACTCTGCTCCTTACTACATATGGTCCTTTGACCAAGTCACTTTCCTTTGTGGGCCTCAGTTTCTTTTTCTATAAAGTAAATGAGGACCTGATGACCTCTTGTCTCTGTGCCATATTAATGGAATGTGAGGTATACGTTCACAGGCGCTTGTCTGCAGGAAGGTTAAATGTTTAACAACCGGCTCTCAGTGGGTGTGGGTGAGAGAGAGAGAGGAGAGAGAGAGAGAATGCCTAAGAAGGCAGGCACTAGGCAGCCTTTACGGTGAGACTCTCTCCTTACTTGTTCTGAACACTGTTTTTGTAATAAAAAAAGATCTTGGCTTTTTGTTTGGCTGAAAGCCCCAAATGACTCAATAGCGTGCTGTACCCTGAGAGATGTGGCATACAGGACAAAGAAGGCCCAAGTCTTTTCACCGACCCCTCCCAGGGGTGTCCAGAAGAGGGAACCTGAGATCATAAGGCTCAGGTGAAGAACTGGGGACATTCAGCCTGGAAAGAGAAGGCTGGGTCATGAGGAAAATGATTTAAACGCAGTCAGCTTGGCCCCAGAGAAAGAACCAGGAGCAACAGGTAGAAGTTAAATTCTGGCAGATTCTAGGTCAATATAAAGAAAGACTTCCTAACAACTCAGAAATGGAACAGGCTGCTGGGGCAGCAGTGAGCTCCCCATACCTGAAAGTATGCAAGTAGAGACTGGATAACCATTTTCCAGAGATCAAAGCTTTAGAGCCAGAAGGGGACTTCTAGGCCATTTACTCCAGCCTCCTATTTTACAGATAGGGAAACAGTCTTATACAAGGGAGGTCGTTTTCTAGGGTCACACAAGTGGTATATGGGAGACCTAGGATTTGAACCTATGGCCTCTGTGTTCAAAGTCCTAAATGCCTTACATTAAATCCTGCCACCTCCCTATAGGGGAGTCCTGCTCTGGTACAGTTTGGACTAGGGAGACTAATCAATAACTAGCACTTTAATGTTTAAGAAGCACTTTGCATATAGCATCCCATCTGATCCTGATACCTACCTGTGTGTAGGTGTTACTATTATTTTCCCTGATTTACAGATGAGGAAACCGAGACTCAGAGATTAAGCGACCAGCCTAGGATCACACAGCCTGGAAGTGTCAGAAGGGAGACTGGAACCCAGGACCCCTCACTCCAAATCAGAGGCTCTCCCCCTCCCCCTCCCCCAACCCTGTCTTCTAAGGGCCCTGCCAATGCTGAAATTCTCTCAGACGGTTATTTCTTCCTAAGATCTCGCCAGCATCTGTGGTCGCCGTGCCACATTGTTGACTCATTCAGAGCTTAAGGCAGTAAGGGTAAAGCACTGAAAGACCCTGTTAAAATGCCAGCCTGCTGCCAGGGAGAGGGAGCCTGTCAGGCCATTATCTGTGGTAAACACCTTAGCAGAAGCATGTTGATCAGCTGAGCCAGCCGAGAATTTGGCCCAGAGGGAATGGGGCTGGGGCCAAAAGAGGGGTGAGACATCAGGGGCGAGCCTGGGGATGGGGGGGGGGGCAGGGGCTCCCAGTGGGCTGAAGATGCTGCAGTTCTTCCCATCTGACTCTGCCCTCACCCCATTACTAGGGCCTGGTCCTCCGGACTGTCCTTTACTCCCAAGGGACCTGGATGTAGAGGCAGAGGCCTGGTGCCATTCTTCCCTGGATGTAGAGACAGAGGCCTGGTCCCATCCTTCCCTGGGGCCTGTTGCAGCCTGAGAACCCTGGTATAGAACCCTCTCATGTTCAAATTCAATTCAGTCCAACTCAATAAGCATTTATTAAGTGACTGCTGTATACCAGGCATGGTGCTAGGTGCTGGAGACAGAAATACAAAAATCGAATGGTCCCTGCCCTCAAGGTGCTTCCATTCTACTGGGAGAAACAACAAATACCATAGAAGTTTATAGAAACTATTTAGGAAGTAAATAGAAAGTGATGGGAAAGGAGGGGACTAGGAGGAGATCAAGAAAAGCCTCCTGTAGGAGAAGGTGACATCAGGTCTGAGCCTTGAAGATGGCCACTGGCTCTCCTTGTCCCTCCGCTCTCACATCTCATCAAAGGCCACATCTTGTCATTCTCTTCTACATCTCTCATATGCACCCTCTCATCTCTGCTCCCACTGCTGCCAGCTGCTTATTACCAACTATTCAGTCTTACTCTTGTACCCAGTGCCAGACTAGCTTCCTTTTACAGAGATCCAGAGGTATTGATCCCTTGCTCAAAAATCTTCAGTGGCTCCCTATTGCCTTGCCTGGTACTCAAGAGTGCCGACAATCTGAGGCCTCAGGGTTCTCCCATGAAACGTGAAGAGGTTGAGCTAGACAGCCTCTGACGCTCCTTCTCCCTTCAAGAATCCTACCTTTACCACCTTCTCTTCACTCTTCACTTTTCATATCCATTCTAGTGAAACTGGATCACTCTCTCAATCTCCTACCTGTGGGCTTTTGTCCAAGCTGTGCCACCTGCCTACAATAGACTCTCTGCCTCCTTCTGCCTCTCCCTGGCAGTGGTCAAGTCCTCATCTAGGCAGAGAGTCAGAAGACTTGAAGTCTGAGTTGATGAGTCCCAGTTCTTCCAAAGAGAAATCATGGAGACTCTGGGCAACTCACTCAAACTCTGCCAGACTCATCTGTTTCCTCATTGTAAAATGAGGCAGGGCCCCATGGCCTCTAAGGTTCCTTCCAGTTCTAAATCCACTATTCCATGATTCTTGCATTGCCTTTCCACCTCTCCATCCCACATAAATCTGTTGCGGGGAAAGTGTTTTGGACAGTTTAAGGGGCTGAGAAGCAGTATGGTGTAGCGGTTAGAGCACTAGCCTCAATGCAATAGAGACATGTTCAAACCCTGCCTCCTACACATACTGGTTATGTGTCCCTGCACAAATCGATCCACCTCCCAGTGTACCAGCCACTGGCTAAGACCCTTAGCTATGGAGCAGGTCCCCTCCTACATCTGGCAGAGGGCATTGCCTCACTGGGGGTTCCCTACTCCAATGAGATTCTCAAGTATGGAAAAAACCAGAGTGAGGCTTGCTATAGCTTTGGCAGCTTGTGTCACCCCTCCCTGATGAACTCTAGTATCCTCCAAGACCCAGCTCAGGGGCCACTTCTTCCAAGAAGTCTTCCCTTCCCCACCTCTTCCAAACCCACTGGACACACTCTCTCTCCTCAGACTGCTCCTCAGTAGCCCTTGGTTCGAATCTCTTCTTTGCCTTCATCACACTGTACTTTCAATCATCTCCTCCTCTGTCACTTGCCCTTCTCCTGGCCTCAGTCTCTTCATCTGTGAAATGCGGATGACACTCTCCAGGCTTCATAGCTCCCGAGGTTTCTAGGAGGGAAGTGCTCTGAGGGAAACCTCAAAGTGCTACAGAAACAGGAGCTCACACCTTCAGGGTCACCCTTGTTATCAGTCTTTGGAGAGGAAGGAACTGGAGATCTTGGGCCTTTATACCTGAGGCTGCCAGCCCTGGGTTCTGCCCTGGCTAAGTGCTTCATTAATGTTCAATTGAAACAAACTGACAACAAGCCAGCCCCAAGGTGGGGGTAGCTGCCTGTGGTCCCTGAGGGCCTGATTCCAAGTGGGACAGCTCTGGAAGGCCCATCCAGGCCCAGAAAACCCAGCGTTGGGTTTCTTTTCTTGGAGAGAGGACTGGCAAGCAGAGACTAAGGACCAGAGCCTCTGCCCAATAGACTGGGATCCTGCAGATGGACCTAGCTGGAGCAGAAAAGGGAGGGCACTAGTGGGAAACCAAGGTGCCAGGGACATAACAAGGATGCCCATTGCTAGGGCTCCATGAGGAATACAAAGCACTTTCCTCACAACCACCTGGGAGGAAGGGAAACTAAATTGTATCATTCCCATTTTACAGATGTGGCTCAAAAAAAGGAAAAGACTTCTCCAAGATCACACCTTCTCCCAATCCTGAACATGCTCTACATTGTGCGTCATCATCTTCTCCTTCTTCTTCCTGCTCCTCCTCCTCCTTTTTTCTCTCTTTCTCTCTCTCTGTCTCTCTCTTTCCCAATTCCCAGCCCTATCACAATACTCCTCTGCTTAAGAGCCTTCAATAGCTTTCTCATACCTACTGCATCAAATTGAATTCCTCAGCTTGACATTCAAAACCCTCCAAAGTGGAGCCCAAATCCTCCTTAGCCAATGTCCTCTGCCATCCCAAGCCCTGAGTTCAAATCTCCATTCTTCTACATTCTGACTTCAGTTTCTGGATACACAAAATAAGTGGTCAGACTAGAGGATTTCTAAGAGACTTTTGGTCTGTGAATTTTGCTGATTGTTCTCAAGCCTGAGTCCTCTGCTCCAGCCACCTGCTTTTGCCTTTCTCAGTACCCCCTGTGACATATAGTAAGTACTTAATAAATGCTTGTTGATTGACTTACAGACTGATAACCACTCACAGGCCTGCCTTCTATCTCCCTTTGACCCTTCCAAACTTTCCTTGCCCTTCAAAGCCCCATTCAAACTCCACCTCCTCCAGGCCTGTGGTCCCTCTGCTCTGAGTTCCTGTATGTCTGTGGTCCATACCCCATGTTCTAATACTAATTTGCCCCCACTCATTCATTCATTCATTCACTCCTTCAGTTTTGTTGCTTTTATGTCTCATCTCCCTGTCTAGACTTGGGTTCTTTGAGAACAAAGGCATCTATCTTTCCTGGTGCCAAGCATATGGCAGATCCCAGAGCCACCAGTGGAAAGGACCTTAGAGATTATCCAGGCCAACATCTCTATTTTATAGATGGAGAAACTGAGGCCCATAGAGGGGGAATGACTTGCTCAAGGTCACAAAGCAAGCACACTCCACAAGGATCCATCATCTGCCAGATCCTCCTCCCTCACCTTGGCCTGGAGGCCCCAGGTTTGGGGGAAAAGTCAATGAGGGCAATGTGGAAGAGGCACTTCATAGAGTGGCCATCCCACTGGAGTCGCCCTGCTCCCCCAACCACTCTCCAGGGCCAAAGGGAAGAGGCCCACGGACGCTGGAGGAGGGCCTCTGACAGACAACCTCGGCCCAGAGCACCCCTCGAGAAACAGGGCTGGAAGCCAGTGAGGTTTCCATGGTGACCAGTATCTCAATCCAACTGACAGCCAGGATGCCGGTTCACAGCTTCCCGTGATTTCAGGGGGCCCAGATTGGTGAGTGGGGGGCTGTGTTAGCTGAGAAGGGCAGGGGAGTATGTGGTTTTGTTTTTATTTTCACATAATTTGAAATCAGAGAGATTTCCAAGTATGATTATCATAAACAAAGGGGCCAAGGGGACCACGGAAAGGGGGCAGCTCGAAGCTCTGTTTTCTGCAGAGTAGGGAGGAGAGAGGGAAGAGAATGGGAGGGAGAGCCTTGGAGCCCCTGAGGTATGAGCCAGAGAGCCACACAAGGCTGTGTGAAGGGGGCTGGGGAGGGAGGGATCAGGGACTCCAGACGCCCGGCTCCTCCATGAAGCTCAGCCTCCCTCTTACTATCTTGCACATTTTGTTGTTCAGTCATTTTCAGTCATGTTTGACTCTTCGTGACCCCCTTTGGGGTTTTCTTGGCAGAGATACTAGAGTAGTTTGCCATTGCCTTCTCCAGCTCATTTTACAGATGAGGAAACTGAGGCAAACAGGGCTAAGCGACTTGCCCAGGGTCACACACAGCTAGGAAGTGCCTGAGGCTGGATTTGAACTCATAGTTGAGGCTTAATAAATGTTCATTGACTGACTGGCCGATTGATTGCTAGGCCTGTCCTCTTCTCCTTCTACTCCCTTTTCCTCCAAACTTCAGGAATGGAGAGATGTAATGAAAAGAGTCAGGGGGGCCTGCCTTTGAATCCTGGCTCTGTTTCTTACCATCTGTATGACCTTGGGTAAGTCACTTCCCTTCTGTGGCCCTCAATTTCATCATTTCTAAAATGGGACTATATAATCCCTCCAGTCTCTGTAGCTCTAAATCTTATGATACCATTTTAGAGATGCATATCTTAAGGCTTGTGGAGATTACAGGACTTGCCCAAGGTCATAGGATCCTAGGATTTGTTCTGTAATGGATGTCGGAGGTCACCTGGGTCAACTCCCTCATTCTACAGCTGAGGAAACTGAGGCAGAGAGGGTAAGTGATTGGCCTAGGTAGGGTTTGAACCTACTCTACCTAGGCAGAGCTTGAACCCAGGTTTTCCTTTCTTCCAGGCCATGCCATGGGCTTGATAAATGCTTTACTGACTGATTCTTTTCTTCCTACTCTTCCTCTCCCTGCTCCTTCTCCGTTGTTCCTTCTCCCTTCTTCTTCCTCCTCTTCCACGAAAGGTCGCCCAGTCTAGGGATACCCAGGCCAGCAGCCCCCTCCTTTTTCTAAGACCAGTGAGGACATATCATGAGCCCAGCCTCCAGGAATGGGATATCCCTTCCCCAAGACCTCTAGAGTAGAGGGAATATGCCAAGGCCCGGGAGGTTGACTGGGGATGGGGAAAAGGCCAGCGCAGTTGGAAGCTCTCCCCCTTGTTCAGAGCCTGCTACAGGGCAGATCCCTTGCCATCCCTGGGGCCCTGCACTGAGAGGATAAGGTTGCTTCATACCATCCCCTTCCTAGAAGGTTGGCACTGCCATCAGATTCCACCCCTCTCACCAAGCATGTGAGGGGACTGGAGAACTGGTCCCATTGAGTCAGCCCACACAGATCAATCAACCAGGGTGAAATATTACCAAGTTGCTGTCCACCTATCTTGCCTTGGCAAGACTATTTTCTCCTCTGAACTCTCCAATATCTAACCAAGCTTCAAGACATGTCTCAAGGGCTACCTCCTTCATGAAGGCTTCCTTGACTTCTGATATCATTCTCCTACACAATCAACACCAGTGGTTGATTCCCTATGACCTCTAGGATCCAAATAAAGTCTCTGGTGTTTGAAGCCCTTCCTACCTCCCTCTATGGACTCTACAATGCAGAGGAGCCACGCAACTCTTCAGCTGATCCTGCATCCCTTGAATTGGGGGCTTTTTACTGGCTGTCCTCTTTTTCCTTGTCTGTATCTCCTGGCTCCCCCAGCTTCCTTTAAGGCTCCTACTCAAATCTCACCTTTTCTTCAAAGAGCTTTTCCTGGTCCCTACTCCCCCACCTCCCTTCCCCATCCCTTCTTCATCTCTCTCCCTTTCCTTCCCTCTCCCTCTGAAATGACCTTCTAATTAGTATAGATAGATGTAGATACATATGTAGATACAGATACAGATGCAGGCACAGATATAGCTACAGATACAGATACAAAAACAGACATAGACATAGATACAGACACAGACACAAGTACAGATACAGATATAGACATAAATACAGATACAGACACAGACACAGACACAGGTACAGGTACAGACACAGATACAGATACAGACATAGAAATAGATACAGATACAGATATAGATCTGTGCTGCCCTGTCTGGTTTCAATTCCAGGAACAAGATGCCTCCTGGTCTCCAACACCACCCCCCACCTTGATTTTCCTGCCTCCTTTTGAATGTGACAAGCTCCTTGAGGACAGGGATTATTTTGCCTTTATTTGTAGCCCCAGACACATTGTAGGTGCTTAATAAAAATGCTCGTTGATGTGACTATGAGTCTGTACTCCAGTCTCTTCCTTTCTCCCGATTTTTTTAAATTTTTAATTCTGAATTTGATACACACCAAACAACCATGGGAATTTGCAAATACACAGTAGAACAAAAAAGGAGGATTGTCTATGAAATTGGAAATCTATTATGTACAGCTTGATTTTCTTTTTACATATATAATAAATTTAACATCTAGCTTTCAAAGCTGTGCTGCCTACCTGTCCTTCCTTCGAGCCTTCCTTCTGTTTTCTTCTATGAACTTAAAAAGATGTTTTGCTGACCCTCTTTTCTTTATTTTTGAGGAAGGCATCTCTGTTTCTACCCCTTCTCCCACCCCACACACACACCTCTCCACCAAAAAAATTTTAATGAAATCCTTAAAATAAATATGTATACTCAAGCAAAACAAATTCCCACATTGGCCAAGGTTAATAAATGTGTCTTTTCTTCATCTTGAGCCCATCACCCCTCATCATCAGTCTCCTCCTCCTCCTCTGAATTCCTAGAATTCTCCAGGGAAGCATGACATCATGGAAAAATCAGCAGACTTGAGAGTCAGAGCAGACCTGAGTGTGAGTCCTGGCTCTGTTCAGCTGGTTGACTATAAGCAACCTCTGAGCCTCAGTTTCCCCACTTATAAAATGGAGATAATCACCCTTGCACTGCCTACCTCACAGGCCATTAGGAGGGAGTGCTTTGGAAACCTCAAGGTGCCCCTAAAATAGAGACTGTTCACTCTCTGTGGCAGCAGGTTGTGTGGAGGAAAATGCTTTGTAACACCCAAGAGAAGCTGTGAATGATTATTATGAGTTGGATGATATGGTTTGCACTTAATTATTCCCAGTCTCCTATTGTTCTGGCATACTCATTCATTAATTCAACAAATATTTATTAAGGACCAACTGGGTGTAAGGTGCTGGTAGGAGGCAGGGTACAAAAATAAGTAAGACACAAGCTGAATACCAAAGAGTCCGTGGGTCCAGTAAGGAGAAGAGTGAGGGCTGGCTAGGAATGTTAAGAACTATGGGAAAAGGCAGGGAAAAGGTGGGCCAGAGCAACTGCCCAGAGAAGATGGGTCAACAGTAAGGGACAGTGACAAGACAGCAGAATGGTGGGATTCCTCTGCCAATGAGAAGGAGCTTCATCCAGAGAAGGGTGAAATAGTTCACAAGAAGCTGAAAATAAAGATGAGCAGAGACAAGGCAGGACCCCTGGATGCCCTCTGGGCATTCAAGTGCCCAGGCTCCAGGTGAACCCTATCCCAGGGCCCTGAAGGAACAAAGATCTTGGAGAGATCTGGGAGGATTCTGAGCTAATGCTGGCTCGGAGGTGAGCCAATATCGTTCAGAATTTCAAAGATGGGAAGGAAATTAATGTTTCAAGCAATTGGCCAATGAGCTTGGCAAAATTCTAAAGCCTCTCATTAATTAAAGGTATTTGGAAAGTAAAGCAGGGATTCCCCAAGACCTAGCAAGTTTATCAAGAAAGGGTCATATCAAAGTGAAAGAAGTAGAACCAGGAAAGCAATGTGCCCAATAACTACAATGATGTTGATTGAACAAACACCAAAAACAACACAATGGAATCTGGATGAGATGGAATGGTGGCAACCTAGCTCAGCCCCAAAGAGAAGACAGGAGAAGGTGCAAAAAATGACAGGTCTGGCACACACTAGACAACACCAAATTTTTTCAATATGTTGGTTAGTTTTGCTAGAATGACATTTTTCTTCTTCATTATATAGCTGAATTTCTGGGAGGCAAAGGACACATTGAGAAATAAAGAGGTGACATCAAATCAATAGATATGAGTAAAATTTATTTTTAAATGGACCAAACTAAACAACCCTATCAGGAAGGAGCTTGTATTATCAACCCCATTTTATGGATGAAAGAACTGAGGCTGAAGAAAACTAAGCGACTTGCCCAGCATCACATAGCTCATAGGTGTCCAAGGGGGAATCGAACCCAAGTCCTCCTGCCTCCTAGCCCAGAATGACAGCCATGATTCTACACTGCCTCTCAATGAGAACACCAATTGCAAATATTCCTATTTACAACCTGGGGCAGACAGGACAAGAGCGAGCTAAAGAGTCAGCTTCTCCCCCTTCTTCATGGCCTCTGAAGTGAATCCCAAGCCCCAGATAACCTCAGCATCATCCCTGTGCCTATCCTTAGGCTCTTAGATTTCTCCAGCTACTGGTTGACCAGGCCCAGGGTCCCCAGACTCAACAAATGACCCCCAAAGATCAACACAGATCAATTCCACTCCAGTAAAATCAATGCTCACTTCCATAGAGATGACTTCCAAGTCTCTCTCAGCCCAATCTTACCTCTGAGTTCTAAACCCATCCCAGATGACTAAGGGACATCTTGATCTGGATGTCCTGTGGAATACTCCCAAGTCTGAAAACATTGTCTTCTAACAAAATTTTTCCCCTAATAAGTGCAACTCAACAAACATTAAAGATCAACTGGAATCAATGATTCCAGTAGCCAACTATGTCAGCCTTCCAGGGCTAGCCTACCAAAGTATGGACAGGCTCGACAGCAGTAGGTTGGCCACTTGGAGATGAATTCCTTGGCTATAGAACTCACAGAAAAAAGAAAACTACCAAATGTCTCTCAGCCCTGTTTGTTCTTCTTCTGCAGTGATAAGGGAAGAGCAGCCCAAAAAATGGCAGAGGGTGCTAATAATCACAGTTTTAGTCCACCCATTGCCTTCGATTTGCTTATTGGCACCATAACTGTGAATTCCTGCCCAAAACCAACAAGCGTGGCCTGGAGTCAAGAAGATCAATAGGAAATCCCTCCTTGGACACTTATTATCGGTGTGACCCTGACCAAGCCACTGAACTATTCTGTGCCTCAGTTTCCACATCTTAAAACGAGGGAGTTGGACTAGGTAGCCTAGACAGTCCCTTCCAGCTCTAACCATGATTCCAAGTGGGCTGACTGCTGGAGGAGCTGATTTCCATCTGTCTTCACAACCTCCCTGTTAAGTTCCCAGGTTTCCCTTGGGGAGCCAGATAAAGGAGGTGGAAGAATTGGTTTTATGGGGCATCCAATGGCAACTGGAACATGTGGTGATCTCTTCTCTTGGTGCTTGTGATAAATACTTGCAAAACAAAGATTACCAGCAAGATGTTATGCCATCTTATATACAACTTATATACCAACATCTGATACAGAGGTTGAAGAGGCAAAGCAATATTCGAAAGGTCCTCCAATTAAATTAACTTGTACTTCAGTGAGAAGATCATCCCATTCTCCATATTTGTGTCCCCAGCACCCTAGCACAGTGCCTAGCACACGTACAAAGGCTTGCTGCTTGACTTATCAATTGAAAAATAGATGTTCAAAAGTAAAAAAGGGTTTTTTTTCATGCAACTAGAAAATAAGATGCACAGGCAATGGGGCATAGAGATTTATCTTGCCATACAAGAAAGGAAGGGAAAGGGGGATGGGAGGGGAATGAGGTGATGGAGGGGAGGGCAGACTAGGGAACAGGGCAACCAGAGTGTAAGCCATCTTGGAGTCGGGGGGCGAGGAAATGGGGAGAAAATCTGGAATTCGAACGCCTGTGAAAATCAGTGCTGAAAACCAAACGTATTAAAAATAAAATTTAAAAAATAGCATGTAAAATCTTGGACAATGACAAAGGTTTTGTTTTTATCTTTGTATCTTCAGTGCCTAGCATATAATAAGCACTTAATACATTTTAAAAATAAAAAGTGAATAAAAGAAAAGTGAGCATGGAGGAGGGCAGTGAGAAATAGCATCCTCTCTTAGAAAACTTGGTTCCAGAATAGGACACAGAAGAAGCCAAAGGTTTGTAGATGACACAGAAGCGGAATGCCTATATTGCTGTTGAGTTGTTTCAGTTGTGCCTGACTCTTCATGACCCCATTTGGGGTTTTCTTGGCAGAGATACTGGACTTGTTCGCCATTTCCTTCTCCAGTTCGTTCTGTAGATGGAGAAACTGAGGCAAACAGAGTCACATAGCTATTAAGCGTCTGAGGCTGGATTTGAACTCATGAAGATGAGTCAGTCTTCCTGATTCCAAGCCCAGGGCTCTACCCATTGTGCCACCCAGCTGCCTAAACATGTCCATATATCATGAATATTTTCCCCAAGAAGAGAGTCAAGGACCTCATGACATCAGAGGAAATGAAACGAATTCTATTCTAATAGGAAGCAGTTGGCTCCTGTTGGGGGAGTCAGTCATGTGTATACAGTCGGATCCCAGCTTGTTAGAACAAAGATCGAAATCAATACCAAATCAGAAGGAAGGACAGAAAGGAGAGGATGTGAGGCGTAATGGAGGAAACTCCTCTTTGGCCCACTTGAATTGTTGATTCTGAAAAAGGAGAAATGGGTAGCAGATAGCAGCACCACCATCATTTCCTAAAGAGGAAATTATTAACTGATACAAATCTATCCCCACAAGGAGAAGACCAGAGAGAGCCATGTTGGCCAAGGGCAATGCCATTTTAGAATAAAATCTTGCTTTTAAAATCTTGTGGAGGAGCATGATGCAACATTGTGAGCAATATTGCGTCATAAAATAGCAAGAAACAGTGGCGGGAATAATGAGTTTGAAGAAAGCTTATCAAGAGTCCCACGATGCTGGATCGTTCTAAGAGTCCGGAGACACTCTAAAGCTGGAAAGAGAACAGGGAGATGAAAAATGGATGGTGGAAACAATATGCCAAGATCTCCATAACACTCTTTTCTCCATCAACGGCCACATTTGGCCTCTCAATTACTCCACAAACTGCCTCTCATCGATCAACTTATCAACATATTACACAGATTAAGGATTTTTAAACATTTACACATTTGAAAAGAAAAGCAGATTATGTATCAAGAGTGGAAAATAAATCAAGGCCACATTCTCCATTGGTGCCCACACCACAGTTGGGATGATGCCTCCAGTGTGTCGAGGAGATCTCCTCTGAAGGAGTTAAGAGAGGAAATAAGCAAAAATGCAGGGATAGGCTGCTATCTGCTCTAATGGAGGGACTTGGATATCCACGGAAGCATGCGCCAGGTATTTTGCTCAGTGCTTCAGGCAGAAACAATCCCTGCCCTCAAAGAGTTTCATTTTACGATAACGTTTAAAATACAGTTGTAGTGCCTAGCACATTAATAAATGCATGTTGATTGACTCGTCTAAAGATGACCCCTGTAGGTGACGCCTCCATTCTCCCAGTCAACCAGAATCCTAACTACAGAGTCATCTTTGATTCCTCCTTGTCTTTCACACCCCATATCCAATCATCTTCCCAATCTGCTTGATTCTACCTCCCATATCTCTCTCTCTCTCTGTCTCTCTCTGTCTCTCTCTCTCTATACATATATATATATATATGTATATATAAAATCTCCGTCTTCCTTCTCTCCATTCACCTAATCACCACCATGGAGAGTTCTGTATCTCCCTATTCTATTGCAATGGCTTCTTCATCTGTCACCCTGCCTCGCATCTGTCCCCTCTCAGAAGCATCTCCCATCCAGCTGCCTAAATTATCTGCCTAAGACATGGATATGACTACTCTTTCCCCCTTATCAAACTTCTTCATTGGCTCCCAATGGCCTCGAGGATAAAATACGAAGGCCCTGGCCTGGCACTGAGGAGCACATATAATCTCACTCCAACCCCCCTTTCCAGCCTGATTTCATACTACTTCTCTTCAGCCAAAATGAGGTCCTCTCCGTTCCCCAATCTGGACCTGCCACGGCCCATCTGCATGTATTTGCACAGGCCTAGAATGGACTCCTGCTTTTTCAGCATCCTTAACTTCCTTCAAGGCTTGGTTCAGGCGCCACCTCCTCCATGAAGCCCTCCCTGGTCTCTCCCTCCTTCTGTCAGCTAAGAGCCAGCTCTCCTCCTCAGGATTTCCTGAGCTCATCTGTCTGGCTCCCTCTGCATTCCCTCCCAACTCTGGGGTTCTGTGATTTTACCTTTAAATCTCGGCATCTTTCTTATTGTTATCTTGTTTTCCCTCATCTCAGTTCAATGAGTTCAGAGAGAAATGATCTTGGAACAAGTCAATGCTCTGCTATTATGACTTTGGGCTTAATGCTCTGGGGACAATTGCACAGGTGGAGAAAATTAGTGGGTTTTTATTGTTGTCATTATTAATTGAATATATAAATGGTAACACTTCTGGCTGCTTCATTGTACACATATTCTTGAGAAGAAAGAGAATTATGGGGTGTGAGAAGAGGGCTGGGCAGGATGACCTCTTAAAGGCCCCTTAGACAGCTCCTAATATGCAGCTCCCGGAGACTCCCCCTCTCAGATAATGGGCATGACGATCCCTGCCTCAGTTTGCCTGATAGGACTGGGTTCAACTAGCAGCCAGCGTCTGTGAAGGTGGTCACCAAGCTTGGGGGGAGTCTCATTACTGTTATTATTGTTATTGGGGGATAGGATGTGGATCCTCGGGGGAGGGGGCAGCCTGGGTCCTCCTGTGAGATCAATGGGACCCCTCCCCGCTGAGTTAGTCAAGTCTGGGGCTGCAGACAAGGCCTGGCAGGGAGGTGGGCAGTGGGGACAGTTTATGGAATTAAAAGGCACAGTGCAATCTGACTGAGGAGGGTCACAAGGACATAATTCAGAGAGCCCTAGACATCAAGGGGGAGCCCTCAGTCTTGCTAAGTAAGGGACCCTGGCCAAGTCACTTCATCTTCACATGGCTGAGTTTCCTCATCCGTGAAATGGGAATAACAGTGAATGAAGGTGGTCCAATATGATTATCGTAGCTCCAGCCCTGGAAGAGGAGCTGTCTCTTCAAGTCCCTTGTTTTACAGGTCTGGAAACTGAGGCCTGGGGGGAGAGAGGAAGAAATTTCCCAAGCTCATGCAGAGAGCCTCAGAAGCAAGATTTGAATCTGGGTTCTCTGGCTCCAGAGATGGTGTTCTTTCCACCCGACCACCAAGTGCAAAAAGATTCAGAGTCTGAAAACCTGAGTTCAGATCTCAACACTGATCCATATTGCCTATGAGACTTTAGGCAAGGTATCTCTGGGCCTTAATTTCCCCATACAGAAAATGAGGGACTTGGGCTGGATTCCATTTCATTCAAGCAGGTTTTGAGTGCCTGCTATGTGCTTATGACTGAGGATGCAAAGATAAAGTAATCTCTGCCCCTAAGGGGCTGACATTTTGGGGAGAGGAATGGCACAACATGTAAACATAGAAATCAGTCCAAAGTAATGGGGGAGGGGAGTGAATGAGAGCACCCATGACTGTCAGGGGATGTGTGTGGGAATCAGCAAGCACATTCTAAGCTCCTACTATGTGCTGGGCATCGCTCTAGGCACAGAGGCTTTGTCATACACACATACGTTGTGTGTGTCTATGTGTATGTGTGTCTGTGTGTGTGTGTGTGTGTGCGCGCGCGCGCATGTGTGTGTATAGTGTTTATGTTATAAAGGGGTTGGGAGCTGACAATGTAGGCACAGAACTAGATTTAGATACAGAAATCCATGTGGATACAGAGATAGCGAGAGGTGCTGATACAGAAATAGGTACAGGCTTAGACACGGACACAGAAATTGATACGGTGATAGATGAGGGGACAGAAATAGATCTAGCTGAGCATGTTTGGACCTTTAAATGGGGTGGTGCTTCCTCTATGGGGAGAGGTAAGGGTTCACTTGAGGTCTATGTCGGGGCACACAGGGGGTGTGTCTGTCAAAGTCTACAGTGGCATACGTTGGGGTGTATATGACATAGAGGGGTAAGTATGGGATATAGCTGGCCAGGGATCCTAGAGCATGAACAGCATGTAGACAAGGTTACAAGGCCGGTATATCAGACTTCATGCTATCCTTGGGGAGTGGGGAAGGGAAAGAGGGGGAAAAATTTAAAACTCAAAATCTTATAAAATTGAATGTTGAAAACTAAAAATAAATTAATTTTTAAAAAAAAACTTTAAAAAAAGTTTACAGGAGTGGGGAGGAGGGTGGCTGTATCGTATATATGTATGAGGATCTCTATGGGAACATTCATGGAGGCACATGGGGGAATAGACGAACGAGGGGGTATACTGGCACACCTAGGGTGTATGAGTCAGATTAGAATTGGTGTGTGTATTAGGATACATAAAGGGTAGAAGGTATAAGGGGTTATTAGAGCACCAGGCCTGGAGTTGGAAAGACCTGAGTTCAAATCTACCCTTAAACACTGACTAGCTGTGTGACCCTGGGCATGTCACTTAACCCTGCTTGCCTCAGTTTCTTCATCTGTAAGACAAACTGCAGAAGGAAATGGCAAACCAGTCCAGTATCTCTGCCAAGAAAACCCCAAATGGGGCCAGGGAGAGTCAGACACGACTGAACAACGAGTGGAACTATGACTTCATCAATACTGAGAAAGCCCAGATGAAGAAACTCCCTCCACCAAAGCCAGTCAGTGCCATCTCTGCAATGTATAGTCTTGGAAGGTTCCCTGGAGTACTGAGAGTTTAATAGGCTTGCCCAAGGTCGCATAGCCAAGATGTGCCAGAAGTAGGATAAGAAAATATCTGTGCATGTATGGAATATATATGTCTGTCCATCCATCCATCTCTTTGTACATCTTTCTGTCTGTCTGTCCATAGAGGGAGCAGACCCCAGTGGATGGAGCCCCTCTCTCAAACTCAGCACAATCAGGGCTCCCTGTGAGTGGGAAGAGAGAGACAGGCTAGTGATTGGATGGAGTATGGGGTCGAGGGAAGGCCTTTTCTTAGGACTGGGGAGGCCTGGGCTTGGGGCTTTACGTTTATAAAACACCTTCCTCTCCATGATCTCTTCTGAGCCCTGGGAAGTTCCCAGGGATGATATTTCCATTTTATGGATTAGGAAGCTAAAACAGACTGCCCAAGACCACGCCAAGCCCTGGGAAGTTGAGGAACCAGGCAAAAGGCCATGAGGATGAAGCAGGTACCAGGGCCCACCTAACGACTCCTCAGGGTTCTCTCGGCTACACCCTGCACCCTCTGGTCAGAGATGGAAGATGCCAGCCCCTGCCCCAGGAAAGGCAAGGGTTCCTTATGTGACAGCCTGGCCTGCTCCTGGGCATCCCTCTCCTTAGAGAACAGGATGGATTTGTACCAGCCATCCTCCCCAGATGCCCCTGGGCCTTCAGTGCCCAGAAGAGACAGCAGGCATGGCAGAGGAGGAAGAGAAGGAACAGAAGCTGCCAGCTCAAAAGAAAACATCAGGCCCAAGGTCTCTGCGATGGGGGCCTTTGCAGCAGGGAGGGTGGGACAGCCTCCTAGGAACAGGGTCTGGCAAAGGCTCAGGAAGCCCTTGGGCAGAGCTTTGCATCTGGTGGCTCAGGCCTCTGGCCCTAGCCCTGACTTGGTATAGTCCAGGATCCAACAGCCAGGGGTAGGATTTGAACCCAGGACTTTTGGAGAAGAGTCTCATCTCCTGGAACAAGTCCAGGATGACCCAGAGCCAGATCACAAGAGTGCATCACATGGTCACGCAGGCCTTTAGGCCTCCCCTCTGCTGATCATGTCCCACTTATCCTGTATATTTGTTTGTTTGTCTCCCCATTCGATTGTGAGCTCCTTGAGGGCAGGCACAATCTCTTGCCTTTTTGTATCTCTATGCGCTTAGCACAGGGCCTGGTAGATAGCAGGCACTTTAATAAATGCTTGCTGTTTTGTTGTCTCTCTGGTTGCTGAGTCCAATGCCTGGCTTAATAAATGCTTGCCGATTAATGGGTGGATTAGGGTTCCCCATACTCAGGTCCACCATCATATCCCACTCTGCTTCTCAGCATTCCAGCCTCTGTGGCAGAGATGGAGAGGACCTCAGGGAACATCTTGTCTACCCTCTAAATTTGGACCAGTCCAGTTCACACCTCCCCCAGTATGCGCACACGTGCTCGCACACTATGTCCCCAATCAGCTGTCCCCCCAACTCTGTGACATCCTGACCTCCTTGTAGATGATTCATCTGGATTCCTTTAACTCACTCCAAGGGATTGAAGAGAACCCCCCCAGCCTTCCTCTGCCTGGAGGCAAGAGGAGAGGGGCCAGGAAGGAAGGGCCAGGGATGGGCCCACAGGGAAGAAAGCCAGAAAGAAAGAGGGGAAACTGGGAACCAAGAAATCCAAACCATGGGCTCTGGCAGGTAGGGACCAGGTTTCTCCCATCACAGGGCCTCGGTGCCAGACGGTACCTCAGAGGTCATCTTCTGTGACCTAGACTCAAGCAGGACTCTCACCCACAGCATCCCCTACAAGGGGAAGACCTTCAGTAACGAGGAACACTCTATCTCAAGAGGCCACTCATTCTACCTTGGGAAGCTCTCCTTTGGAAATTTCCTTTGTATTTTAATTAAGTGAACTTGCTAAGGCACAGATCTGACCGCTTCACTCCCCTACTCAGTAAACTGCAGTGACTCCCTATTCCTCCAGGATCATCCCAAACCTTTCCTAACCTGGCCCCTTCCCGCCTTTGCATTTACTGACTTGCGCACACTCTAGATCCAGGTACCAGCCTCCTTGTACACAACATGCTGTCTCACCAGGCGTCTTTCCTGGCTGTCCCCGTGCCCACCCTCCATGCCTGGGATGGTCCCCCTCCTCATCTCTGCTTCCTGCATTCTCTGCCTTCTTCCAACACTCACAAGAAGCCTTCCAGGCCCCCTCAATGCTAATCCCTTCCTTCTGAAATCACCTCCAATTTACCCTGTGTAGACCTTGTGCATATACAATCGTTTACTCAGTGTGGCCCCCGTTAGACTATAAGCTTCTTGAGGGCAGTAACTTCTTTGCCTTTCTCCCTAGTGCCCCGCACAGTGCCTGGCAAGTTGATGCTTCAGAAATACTTAGACACTGAGTAACTCTTTGGGTTCTCTATAATCTCCAGGCTCTTTTGAGGTACCCTAGAGTCCAAGGGTATGGGTTCAGATGCTGTCTCAGATGCCTACCAATTGTGCGGCCTTGGACAAGTCACTTAACAACTTCTCAGTAAAAGGAAGGAGAGAGATGGACGACCTCCAAGGTCACCTCTACTGTCATATCTGTGGTCTCTTTCTAGTCTTATTTCAGGTTACTTCCTTTTCCAATTCCCCTCCTCCACCAAACACAAGCGCTTTCTCTAAAAACTTATTTTGTGTCCACCCTATAGACATACATGTGTCTCCTACTTTGAAAGCTGTATGGCTAAATGAATGGGGTGCAGGACTTGGAGTCAGTTCTGGGTTCAAATCCTGCTTCAGATACTTCAGATACATGTGAGATCCTGGACAAGTCACTTAACCAGTATGTGCCTCAGTTTCTTCATCTGTAAAGTGAGGGAGTTGGACTCGACCTCTAAGATCTCTTCCAGCCCTAAATGTAGCATCCTAGTACTTTTCACTTTTGTCTTTATGTCCTTACTACCTAGCAAGCACAGTGCCTAGCAAACAATAAGTGTTCAATAAATGCTTGTAGCAGCTAGAAGTCACAGAAGCCACAGCCCTGGGCCTGGAATCAGGAAGAACTGAGTTTAAATTCCCCCTCAGGCACTTACTAGCTATGTCACCTTGAGCAAGTCACTTTTACCTGTTTGCCTCAGTTTCTTCAACTGTAAAATATGGATAATAACAACACCTACCTCAAAGCGCTGCTGTAGAGCGAATTAGCACAGTGCCTGGCACACAGCAGGCTCCCTTCCCCTCCCTCTCCTGCGTTGATTGACTGACCCACTGCTCATGCCAGCCAGATTGGCCAGACTCACAATTCTAGGTCCCAGGATTCTATCTCCTGACTCCCTGACACTCTAGAAATGTTCTCCCTACACCTTCCTCCCAGGTCCATCCTGGGTACCGCCTCCTCCACGAAGTTTTCCTGACTCCACACACCCAGCCCAGCCCATCACAGGCCACCTCACATCACATTTATTGGTGCCCACATCATAAATCATCCCCTGCCATAGAACATAAGCTCCCTGAGGGCAGGGAATATAAGTTTTTAGTCTCCAAATGCCCAGTGCCCAGCACAGTGACTGGCACCTAGTAGGCATCTAGTAAATGCTTCTTGGGTTGAGCTAGTGCTCTCCCAGGCTTCCTCCCCCACCTGTCTCCTCTCTCCACCCCCCTCCACCCACCCCACCATGCTCTATTCTGGGCTTAATTATATCCTGCGGAGATGGGAAGAGGGTGCTGGGAGCGGGGATCGGCCCCACCTCCAGCCTCCTGCCTTCTTCCTCCTCCGAGGTGCGCCCTGGAGAAAAAGAAACCCAAGCTCAGCCCTTTTGTTCCCTGCAGAACAATACCCTTCTCATTCCTCCCCTCGCTCCTCTTCCATTGCCTAAGGGCTCTGCTGGGGCTAGCAGGCAGGACAGTGTCACCCTATGTTCGGAGTTGGAGTTGGAGCTGGGGGAGGGGGCAGGCAGTGGGAGTGGGGTCCTTTAGCACCCTGAGCATTCCAGCATGCAGCCCCCAACACTCCCCAGTGCCCTGTACCAAATGAATATTTGGCAGAACAAATAAAAATACAAGAAAACATAGATAATGCTAAGGAACCATGTACCACTTAGTGGACCCCAGTCTTTCTAGGAATTTGACACCAGTGCTCTATTGTATTCCCCTTAGTTTTCTGATGAGGAGACTGAGGCAGAGAGAGGCCATCAGGACTTTGAGCCAGGACTAGAAGCCAAGCTCAGCCAATCAGAGCTGGGATTGGACACGGGGGGAAAATGATTTCTTCCTCCCCTTTACTTGCCTCCCCTGCTACGCTGAGCCCATCAGAGAGGGCAGAACCATCCCTGACATACAGTAAGTGCTTAATAAATGCTTGTTGACTGACTCACTGTCTCTGGCCAGAAGATATTACATCGTGCTTCTTGGCTCTGAGGACAGAAGGAGGGAGGAAGGGAGACCAGAGAAGGTAAGCTCCTTGGGGGCTCAAAGCAAGCCTTCTTTTATTGTTGGGCACTACAGATCTGTTGAGTTCAATTGAATTAAGAGACTGGCCAGAGGCTGGAAGAAAGCAGAGAAGTGTGTGAGGAGGAAGGCACCTCAGGGAAAGCCAGTGACAGCAAGGAAAAACACTTTTGGGCTGATTAAAACGACTTATTGATTTCTCTCGAAGAAACAAATGCAGGAGTTTGTCTACCAACAAGAACAGGAGACTGTCTGAGGGGGGAGGAGGAGAGAAGGGAGGAAAGAGAAGGAGAGAGAGGGGGAGAGAGGGGGAGAGAGAAGAGAGAAGGGAAAGGAAGGGAAGGGAATGAAAGGGAAGGGAAGGGAAGGAGAAGGGACAAAAAGAGAGAAAGAGGGGGAGAGAGAGAAATGAGAAGAGGAAGGAGAGAGAGGGGAAAAAGGAGGGAGAGAGGGAGAGAGGGAGAGGAGAGAGAAAGAAGCAGAGTGAGAGGAGAGAAAGGAAAAGAAAGAGAGGGGGGAGAGGGGGAAGAGAAGAGAGAGAGAAGAGAGGAGAAACAGAAAGGGGAGGCAGAGAAAGAAGGAGGGAAGCAAGAAGAGAGAAAGAGAGAAGGAGGGAGGGGAGTAGGCTGAGGAAGGGCTCATCCCTAGAAGAGTCATAACCAATCCAATCCAATCTAACAAACACTTATTAAGCACCTGCGTGGCCAGCATGGGCTCAGCAGTGGGAGACACACGGGCAAAAAATGAAAGGAAAAAGTTCCTCAAGGACCTCAGGAGATAGAAATCTGTTTCTGAAGAACAGCAAGTGGGGTCAGTTCATCTAGAGGAGAGAACTGGTGAGGGGGAGTGAAGCATAATTGGCCCTGGAAAGATGGGCTCCAGCTGGCTTGCCAGGCTTTAAATGCCAAGCAGAGCCGCTTGTATCTGATCCTGGCAGCACCAGGAGGATGGATTGAGATGGGGACAGTCTCGAGACAGGGAGACCGATCAGAAGGCTGCCTGAACTAAGATGGCATCTCAGTAAAGGGAAAGGGCCAGATGCCACCAGTGGTGGGGAGGGTAAAAATGGAAAGACTTGGCAGCTGTTTGGAAGATCCACGGAGGAAGTGCTGAGGCTGACACCAGAGCAGGACCAGAGGTTGACTCCATACGATGAGCCTCGATCTATAGCAATAGCTATGAACAGCTAGAGGCCAAGTCAATTTTCTCTCATCCAAACCCTATTTTAAATATGCTGAATCCACAGTCATCACTAACCATACATTAAGCTGGAAGAGGATAAAGAAAAAAGTGAATCCATCCTTGCCCTCAAGGAGCTTATGTTCTATCGGAGAGAAATCCTATTTGGAAATAGTTTTGTGGACCAAAGCATCACCTTGTTTGTCTTTTGCACATACAGATGGCTGGGAAGGGACCATGACTGATTAATGCCCCTACAGGACCCTTGGTTCCAATCAACATACATTTATTAACTACTGACTATGTGCACACTCTTTGCCAAAGTTCTCCTGAAGCTACACGATGGTGAAAAAGTTCTGGCCAGTCCCACCAATCTAGAAAGGCTTCTCTTACAGACCCAAGGACAGCTTTTGCATCTGACCTTTGAGGACAGCCCAGTCAAGTTCTGAGAGGCCTGTTATTAGGCTGAATTTGGAAGACAGATTTTTCATCCACAGAAACTCTTAAAACCACTGACTGTGGTATAGAAAGGCTGCTCTTTTCATTGGCTAACACAATCAGGTGTCCTTGAGATCAAGGTCTGCCCAGGGCATGGATTCCATATTACGAAGACATATGGGACCCAGTAGGATCTCATAATATAAAAGAGAGGATATAGCACATGCAGAAATTGCCAAGGCAGAGAAGCAGGGGACAAGTAGTGGCAAGGGCACCAGCTTTGGAGTCAGAGAACCTGGGTTCAAATCCTGGGGCTGTTACTTACTACCCTTAAGGTCTTAGGCAAGTCATTCAACCTGCTTGGCTCAGTTTCCTCCTCTGTGAAGAGGCTGAATTAAGTGACCTCTGAGGTATCTTCCAACTATAGAGAAATAGGTAGGTAGATAGATAGATAGATAGATAGATAGATAGATAGATAGATAGATAGACAGACAGATAGATGAATAGATGGATATATAGATGATTGACAGATGGACAGACAGATGGGTGACTGATAGATGGATAGACAGATGAATGATTGACAGACGGGTGGATGAATGGATAGATGATAGATGGGTAGATAGGCCCCTGATAGATAAATGGATGGATAGATAGATGGTAGATGGAAGGGTGAGGGATGAATGGATAGATAATAGGCAGGTAGATAGGTGATTGATAGATTGATGGTAGTGATAATAGAGAGATACAGAAAGATAGACCAAGAGATACCACATTTATAAAGTGCCAGGCACTGTGTTAAACACTGACAATACGAATGCAGGCAAGCAAAGCAGGATGTTGCTGATTTGCCCTCTCCAGGCATCGGTTCCTCCCCTATAAAATGCAAGGAGTTGGATTACATGGACTCTGAGGTCCTTTCCAGCTCTAAATCTTAAATCTCATGATGCTAAGATACAAGGTGAAGGCAAAAGGACAAATCCTGGCAGAGAACAAAGGGACATTTCAGGTTGGTTGGAGAGAGCCCCTTCAGCCGGAGGGTAGAGGAAGGCTTCGGGAAAAAGCCGAGCCTTGAAGGGACATAAAGATGCTGAAAGCTAGAGATGAGGAAGTTATGTGTTCTAGGCACGGCAAATGCACAGAGGCAAGAAATTGCCTAGGGAGTTCCATGAAGGGCTGGGGAAGCCAGCTGGATCAGAGAGTGCAAGAGGAGGAGGAATGGGACATGGGGTAGGGGAGTCAGTGAGACACAGATTGTGGAGGGCAAGCTGTGGCCCCGAATGAGCCATGTGCAGAGCTGGGCATATGGGCATATCAGCAGCCATATCATGCTCTGAATCCTCCCTATTCTCCACCGGAAGGCCTGACTTCCTTCCCGCTTCCTTCAGGAGGGATCAGAGCAGCCAACCCCAGCTCTGGACTCACAGACCCCAGATATCGGCTAGAAGGGCCTTAAGAACATCTCATCCCACCCCTGCCTGACTAAGAATCCCCTCGACAGCCTACCCGGCAGGGGCTCATCCAGTCTTTGATTGTAGACCTCCATTGATGGGGAACTCACTATCTCTTGAAGAAATGCATTTGTCTTCTGCTTTGTTAGGAAGTTTGTCAGGAAGTTCTTCTTCCTATCAAGCCTAACCTAATCTTGGCAAAAGCAGTGGGTATAGAGGAGGCTTAGCAGTAGACCTTTCATATGGGGACCAGACAGTTCTTTCATTAGAACAGAAGTTCCTCCTCTTCCAGCATGACTTCACACAGCCCTCCTTCGTTTAAATTCAATTCACTTGCATGTCATGGCATCACCTGCCCAATGTCATAGCATCATCTCCCCGAAGTCATGGAATCACCTCCTCGATGTCATGGTCCTCTTCCAGAACCGAGGACAAACAACAAACCACCCAGCAGAGTGCCTGGCACATAGTAGTTGCTTCACAAATATTGCTGACTGACTGATTTGCAACTCCCTCTAACTGCTCCTGCCTCTTCCCTTTGGGGCCAAGAATGAGTCTGTTTCCTCTTCCGTGATAAGACAGACCTTCCACAATCCCCACTGAGTTGTATCTTCTCCTGGCTAAACATCCCCAGTTCCTTGTCAGATCTAAAGTGATATGTCTTCATGAAATGCAAACATAGAGATAGAAATTAAAATACATTATCAGTAGCAGACAGTTGGGAAGGCCTCAAGAGCAGGCAGAATTCAAATGTAATAGGGGCCCGGGAGCATGTGTCCTCATTGTACTTTCGACCTGTCCCTGTCTATCACCACTGAGCTATACAGGGTCTAAATTATCTATGTCTGAAGGACCTTCCAAGGGACAGCCACAGAGCACTGTGGAGGTCAGAAGGACCTTCAGGAGAGGAACATCAGAGCTGCGAGTTGGAAACTTCTCAGCACCTACCTGTTGGGTGGCTGGTTGACCCTTTTCTGTCTTGCCCAGGGCTTTGGTATATAATGGGCACATAATACAGGTTTGCTTATTGATTGATTGATTCATCAATCGATGCATCCCCATCCCCACAGTCAGGTCCCCAGGCTGAGCTCCCCTATCTAGCTCTCCACCACTGGGCACCAGCCCCAGAGCCTTGTGAGGGGGAATAGTTGGGGAGAAATAATCTCTTGTTTCCTCTCTCTTGATTTAACCCTACTTCTTCCTAGCCTATTTGCTGCCTGACCACACACTCTACTCTCCCTATGACCACTCTCCTTTCTCTTTGTTCCTCTCAGCCAAGTTGAATCCTCTCCGAGCTGGAAAAGCCAAACTAAAATGTCCAATGAGAACGGAAACTCAAGATGAGTAAGGAGATGGAAGGGAACATCGGAAGCCCTTGATGAACACAAGTCACCTGGTCTCTCTGAGCTCCATCCTCAGGCCTTGAAAGGTGTGTTTAGCCAGTCAGCAATCTTGGAAAGATGGGATGGGGGTGGGTACAATGGGCAGACAGGGAGAATTCCTACAGGATTGTAAAAGGATAAATGTTGTCCTGATTTTCACCAAATGAAAGAGATTGAAATCTGCCAACAAGCTGGATTCCAGGCAGAATTCTAGGACATGTCCCTAAAAGAGTAGTTGGTGAACACTGAGGAAGGGAGTGACAATCACAAAGACCCAGCAGGACTTCAGCAAGAGCAGGTCAGACCTGACTCATCTCATTTTTTTTGGAAGGGTCACTAAACAGATAAATCTGGGAATGTTGTAGATTTTATCTGCTAAGGTTTAAGCAAAGCATTTGATAAAGTCCCTCATGTTATTCTTGTGAACAAAATAAAAGATGTGGGCCAGATAACAGTACGGTGAGGAGGGTGGATTCCAAAGATGTCAAGATGGAAGGAGGTCCCCAAAGGGGCAACCCAGGCATCTTGCTCACCTTTGCTGTGTTTGCCATTTTTACTGGTGATTGTAATCAGCTGCACACTGTTCTCCTCTCTGGAATCCCTAATCCCCTTATCATATCACATAAACTCAGCCTTGGATGACACCTTCACTCCCACGCAGGTGCTGTGGCTCACAAACAAGACACTCCATCTCTCACTCAGCTCCCGGCATTTTCTCTGGCTGTCTACCATTCCTGGAACACTCTCCTCCCTCTACTCTGCCTACTGACCTCCCCAGTCCTCTAAGTCTCAACTCAAATCCCTTCTTTTACTGAAAGCCTTCCCCAATCCCTCCTAGTTCTGGTGCCTTCCCTCTGGTAATTACTTCCTATTTATCCTGCTTATTTTGTAGATATTTGTTTGCATGTTGTCTCCCCCATTAGATTGGAAGCTCCTCAAGGGCAAGGATTGTCTTTTGTCTCTGCATCTTCGGCACTCAGCACAATGTCTGACATATAGTAGGAACTTAATTATTGACTGATTGACTTGGGTAAAGTCATAAGCAGTATCTTGCTTTGGTCTGGACCACTGATCACATTCCTGGTAAGATATATCCCTCCATGTGCACGTTGGCCCCTTCTCTGTGACTCAGAGTCCTGGAGAGTATCCTGGGGCACTGAGAGCTGAAATTACTCATCTGAGGTCTCATAACCAATAGGGATCAGAGACAGGATTCAAAGCCAGGCCTTCATAATTCTGAGGCAGCTTTCTGTCCATTGTGCAGGACAGTCCCTCACTGGGGGCACGGAGCTAAGAGAGTCGCAGATCAGGCTGGATAAAAGAGTAAGGATCCAAACAGTCCTAGACTTTGGGTCAAATCTAATCAGTTGAAATCTAATAGGAATAAACAAGGCCTTGGAGCTGGATTCAGAAAATCAGCCTCACAAATGGATGGTAGGCAGACTCAACCAGAAGGCAGCTCATCGGATGGTCATGATGCCGCATGATGCCGTTGCAGCTGCTGCCCGCCTCCTGACAGAAAGGCTAGAGACTCAGGGGGCAGGAGGAGTCATTCACTCAGGGACCTGGGCAATGAAAAATTTATTTTGCTTGACTAGGTATATTTGTTACAAGGGTTTAATTTTTCTTTTTTTTCAGAGAGGAGTGAGGCAGAAGATAGAAAAATAAATACATGATAATTAAGAAAAGCTTTAATATTAAAAATAAACAGGGAACGTTTGAGCTGGGAAGGACCTTAATACACTGAATATCAGAACTGGGAGGGAACTTAGAATATGGAATATCCAAACCGGGGTGGGGACCTTAGGACATGAAATATTCAAAAATCATTCCAGAATACTCATGATCAAACAGGCTATCCACCTCCTGATAGAAAAATGAAGGTTGAGGCATATTTTCTTCCAACATAGCCAATGTAGGAATTTATTTGTTTTACTTGACTGTATGTGTTTGAAAGAGAGGTTTTGTTTTTCTTGCTTCCTCAATGTTGGGAGTGGGAGGTGAGGTGGGGAGTGGGTGGGAGATAATGAGGATCTGAAAATAAAACAAAGTTGAATTAAAAAGAAAAAACGTGGAATGTCCAGGCTAGAAGGGATGTTCAAGACTATCTTGTCTAACCCATTCATTTTACAAAGGAGAAACTGAATCTCAGAGAGGGTAAGGGACCTGACCTGACCTGACCGTTGAAAGTTAAATAATGGTTCTAGATGATGCTACAAAAGATCTCACAAGTCCAGGACTCACTGAGCACCAGGACTTCTGGTTGATCCTTCACCCCCTCCTTCCTTCCTTCCTTCCTTCCTTCCTTCCTTCCTTCCTTCCTTCCTTCCTTCCTTCCTTCCTTCCTTCCTTCCTTCCTTCCTTCCTTCCTCATTCTCCATATTCCCTCTATGCTCATCCCCCTTTCTGCCCAGCCTCTCTGTATTCCACTCGTCCCACCCTCATCTCTTTATTGACATGAACCCTTTGCAGCTATAGATTTTGTCTCCAAGGTAAGACAAGGCTGATGCTGGCTCCTCCCATTGGTGATCCTTATATTGGCATGTCTGGGGCTGGGACCAAGAGAAAGAGTCAGGGAAGGCTTACATACCCAAGCAGGAAAGGCAGGCCAAAGAACTATAGATTTGGAATCAGGAGAACTGGGTTTAAATCCTTTTTCCACCACTGACACGTGACTTCTCCTTTCTGAGACTCAGTTTCCTCCCTGGTCAAATGTGAAAATGGGCCTAGAAGAAGATTAGTTCACTTCCGGCTCTGAATTCTATGATCTGACCTGGAGGCCAGGGCCAGGCTCCAGGTAGATGGGACCCTCCCTATTCGTGGACTTCTCCAAGGCCAAGTATCTCCCATCTTGGGAGCAATGCTTCCCCACTTGGCAGGAAGTAAGACCACCTTCCAGGCATCCTCTGCAGACCTGAGGAGACCCGCCCAGGATCTGGGCTGGGAGCATCCAGGGACATTCTCTACCCTCCTCCCCTCCATGGTAGTTAAGCCCTCAGTATTCCTGAAGACCATGACTGGGGCCTGACAATGGGTGACGCAAGGTGGGGAGGTCATCCCTCCTGGGGCCCTGAGGCTTTCACTGTCTAGGGAGTGAGTGCCCAGCTCTATTGCCATGACAGCATTTGTTTGGTTCTGACTCAAACCCTGACCCTCAGCCCTTCTAAGGCAGGGAGAGGAGGAGGGAGGAGAAAAGGAAACAGAGATGTAGGGGAAAGGCAAGGAAGGGAAGTGAGGAGAGAGGAAAGGAAGGGAAGAGAGAGCACAGAGTGGGGAGGGGAAGGGGATAGGAAATGAGAGGAGACAGAAGAGAAAAAGAAGAGAGCAGGAAGGGGAGAAGGGACTAGGGAGAAAGATCAGCATTCAAAGCAGGGATATTGCACCAGGCGGAGCCTGAAGACAGCCTTCAAGGCCTTCCTCAAGAGGCATCCAACTACTCACCAAATGGCCAAGGAGGAAGGGCCCTCAGAGGGCATCAAGTGCAACCTAGAGCCATGCAATAGAGTACTGAGGCAGCCTGGCCTCGAAGGAGGAAAGTCAGGAAAGGCCTGGGTTTAAATCTTACCCAACACTCACCCGCTGTGTGACCAGAGCAAGGGGATCCTCTCTGCCAGCCTTATTTTATATACTTGCAGCATGCCCTCCTCGGGTGACTGTCTCCAAAGACACAATGGATGCCAACTCTGCCAACCTCACATGCCAATGTGCTTGTCATCTAGTAGGTGCTTAATAAATTCTGCAGCCATAAGGAGATGGAGGATAATTTCCTTGAGCCAAGGAGCTCACTCTGCCAATGGCATCTTCTCTGGAACACTGACAAGTAACTTAACTAGCCCAGGGTCACATGCCCAGGATGGGCCAAAGGCCAGAACTGAGCTCTTCCCATCTCTCCACCAAAGCTGCTTCCTATGAGCACCAATCAATAGGCATCCCACGTCTGTGAAAAGACCTCAAGTGGGGACCAAGCTTCTACAGTGAATGGTGGAGTTGAGAGGGGCTTTAGAACAGGGGATGTCAGGGCTAGGAGGGAGCTTAGAACATGGAATGTCAGAGCTGGAAGGGAGCTTAGAACAGGGTATGTCAGAGCTGGGAGGGAGCTTAGAACAGGGGATGTCAGAGCTGGGAGAAGACTAAGAGATCATTTAGTTCAACCCTCAAATTTGACAGATGAGGAAACTGAGGCCCGGAGGGGGAGGGCCCAAACAAGACTTGGCCCCAGGGTCTCCCAGGACAGGGCTCCTCTGGCCACACCCAAAGCCGCCAGACACCCTCTCTCAGATCCCCTCACTGGGTCCAAGGGGGCCTAGATGGGCTCTTCTCCTCTGTCCTGGCTTCTGGGGGCTGCTCAGCTCTCCAGTCAGGATGCCTGTTGGGCCAGCTCCATCCTTCCTCCCTGCTACACCCACCACCCCAAGTGTCTCTGAAAGCCCACCCCAGCCCTGACTTTTACTTAAAAGAAAAACAAGCTCGCGCCCAGATGGAGGAAGTCGGACCACTTCCCAACCATCTGCCGTGTCCTGGGCCTGCTCGCTCGGCAAAGGCAGGACAGCCTGGGGACCAGAGCCAAGCTCTGATGGGTGACTGTGGATGGGGTGCAGACCCACGCCCTGAAGCTACTTTGGCAGGGCAGAAAGAGCACAGGACTAGAAGCAAAGATCTGGGTTCAAATCCTGGCTCTGCTCCTTACTGCAGGACCTTGACAAAGTCACTCTGTGGGCTTTGCTTTCCTCATCTCCAAAATGAGAGAGCCAAACTGGATAAAGGTGGGACAAACCTCCAGGACTGTGGCCCTACATGTGTCCAATGGCCCCAGTCTATGAGTGGGTCTTACCACCAGGAAGCACCAACTGCATGCTTGTAAGCGAGAGGGCCAGGAGCTCGGAATAGGGCCCCTCAGGGCTGCCAAGGCCACATATCTGGGCAAGGCTGAGGGAGGCAGGATGGAGGGGGCAGGAAGGCACTCACACAGAGCCCTGAGGCTCCTGGGGCCAGGGCTGGGCAGCACAGATGATGGAGATGGGAAGAGACCTTGGGGTACCAGGCCCAGAGAGCAGGAAAGAGCTGGGCTGGGATGAAGTTCCCCAAGAAATGGCCATGGGGGAAGGGGGCCAGCCAAGCATGCAATTCAACAGCTTCCTGCTCTGTTATTTATTACTGCCAGCTAAGTGCTAACGCCTCATGGCATCAGCAGGAAACAGAATGTCAGAGCTGGGAGGAGCCTTAGAATCTAGAACATCAGAGCTGGGAGGGTCCTGAGAACAGGGGATGTCAGAGCTGGGGGGGGCCTGAGAACAGGGGATGCCACAACTGGGAGGGGCATTAGAACAGGGAATGTCAGGGCTGGGAGGGGCCTTGGAACCTAGAACATCAGAGCTGGGAGGAGCCCTAGAACAGTGTGTTCTTGTGCTTGAGACAAAGTCCCACACATTTTATCTTACTTACAAGTCTGGGCTCTGACTTGTCACTCTCCCGGCCACCACCTCAGACTACTCTGTGGAGGTCGCTCTAGGAAAAGCCCTGGACCATGAAGCAGGAAGCCGAGCCCTGGCTTGGCTAAATGACTTTGGTTAGGTCTTTTCCCCTCCTTCCATTTCAATTTATCTTTAAAGGGGGGATGGAAATTGCACACCGTCTGGGGTGGGGGAGGAAGGGGAGAAAATATAAAACTCAAAAGCTTATGGAAATGAATGTTGAAAACTATAAATAATTTTTTAAACTTTCTGATAATGTATTTTAAAGTTTAAAAATGGGAGGATGGGCTGGTACAGGTTACAATGGAAAGAGCCTTTAGAGTATAAGGCCCTGGGTTCAAATCCTGCCTCTGCTACTTACTAGCTATATATTTTTGTACAAGGCAGTTTATCACCTATAAAGTGAGGGTACTGACTTTGGAAGCCTCTTTGTGCATTAAACATCTAAATGTTCTTCCACGAACCAGTGGACAAGCAGGTGCCAGCTCCTTCCCTCTGCCCTGGGCCCTGGGCAGTGAGGTTGCCTGCACTCCTTGCCCTCTGTGCCCTCCCTGCCCCGTCAGGAATCTCACCCCCCCCAGAGCCCGGCGGGACCTTCAGAACCTTCACACATTGTCTGTTTCAGAAACATTTCTCACCTCCAGCCCTCCTCTATTCCCACGGCCCTTCTCTGCTCCAGAATCTCATTACCACCTGTCTGGCTTCCTGCCTCCCTGTCCCCACTGCGGTCTGTCCTTCTTGCCCCCACATACCCATATTTATAGCAGCAGCACTTTTCATAGTAGCAAAACACTGGAAACCAAGGGGGGTACCCACCTACTGGGGACTGGCTAACAAATTATTAATATAATTGTATTAGGATGTAAACAAAAATGATGAAGTTCACAGCTTCAGAGAAACCTGGGAAGACTTCTATGAACTGATGCAGCATGAAATGAGTAGAACTAGGAAAGTCATTTCTATAGTAACAAAGACAAACAGCTTTGAAAGACCTAAGAAGTCTGAAGAATGAGGGGCAGCTAGGTGGCACAGTGAGTAGAGCACCAGCCCTGGACTCAGGAGGACCTGAGTTCAAATCCGGCCTCAGACACTTGACACATGTACTAGCTGTGTGACCTTGGGCAAGTCACTTAACCCCTATTGCCCTGCCTTCCCCCCCCAAAAAAAAAGAAGTCTGAAGAATGTGGTCAACTGTAATTCCAGAGGACCAATGATAATGAGTGCCATCCACCCCTGGAGAAAGGGACAATGGACTCAGGTGCAGAATATTTCTGGACACGGCCAACGTCCTCACATGAAGTACTTAAGTTGAATCAATGATAGGACAATCTAGGTCAGGAGAGAAGCAAGCTTATCAGAAGGACGATGAGTATTTGTTGAGGAATACAAGAGCGTTCTGAGGCCCTACGTCCATGTCTTGTCAGAAAGAGGAGGCTGTGGGGAACCCAGACCCAGATGTCCCAAGAGCCTGACCAGAGGATGTGACCACAAGGGGGGATTCATATTGGGGTCTGAGGGGGCATCAGAGGATGGCAGGGTCTTTGGCAGAGCTGAGAGGGAGCCCAGAGGCCCCTTATTAACAGGCAGGGAAACTGAGTCCTAAGAAGATGAAGTGACAGTGTGCTAAATGACTCCCAATTCTGTGATCTTCTGTCTCACCACAATCACTGAGACTTGAGATGCTAAAAAAAACAGAAATAGGGAGCTCAAGTTCTTTACCATTAGAAGCTGCACACCCAGAGTCATTCTCTTCTCCCCTCTGGGCTTCAAGATCCCTCCTTAAAATGAGGGGGTCACCCAAAGACCTCTAAGCCCCTTGTAGCTCTAACATTCTATGTTATAAGCTCCTCCTCAGCTTAAGACAAGCAAAAGAATCTGTTAGAGAGGCAGCATGGGGCAAGGGAAAGGGCAAAGCATCTCTGAGACTCAGTTTCCCTATCTGTAAAATGGGGAAAATAAAATCTGCACTCTCTGACTCTGAATAAGCTATAGGGATGTCAGCTGGTGTTACGCTCCAAGGATCCTTCCAGCTCTGACACCCCATGTTCTTAGCTCCATCCCAGCTGTCATTCTCTGCTCTTAAGGGCCTCACGTTCTCCAGGCCCTCCCAGGTCAAACTTTTTCTGATTCTAGGATCTAATGCTGCCCTTTTGGACCTGAGGGACTGTGAGGACCCCCGGGGCTCTGTGGATCAATGCTGGAACTTCTGGAATCCCCTTGAGACTCCAACCATTTCCCAAATTCTATTTCTCCCTCCCCTGCCCTCTATGGAGCCAGGAGAGAAGAACAAATGCCAGCCACCCCTTGGCTGATTCTTAGATTTAGGACAGTTCTATTCCTTTAAAGGATTCCCAGAGGGAGAGGGGATGGCAGCAATAGGGCCTTATCCCAGGACTGGAGGCTGGGGAAATAATGGGAAATATGAGCAGGTGTCCATCCTGCCAGGAGACAGAGGCTGCTGAGCCCCCATGACAGCCCTGCAGCCTCTTGGATGGAAAGGAGCCCAGAACAAAGGGCCTCTCTCTGAGCCAATGCTGCTGAAGCCGGACAGGCTCCCCCCAGGCCCAGCAGGGCCTTCTGAAATGATTTAGATCAAAATTGGATGCTGCCCCACCCCACATCTCCTTCCTTCCCTTCATCCAGCTCGGCCCAGGGTCTTCTTAGGGAGGAGTCCCTCCCCAGCTCACTGTACCACCCCCAAGCCCACGTTCCTGGAATGGACATGTCTGTCCCATGACCAGGTGGGACCATAAGAACTTAGAGCTTGATCACCGTCAGGCAGTGTGGGTGCCTGCATGACCCCAGCATATGGCTTCAGCTCTCCGCCTCAGTTTCTTTCACTGTCTAATGCAGGGACTGGAGTGCATTTATACAGCCCTTCAAGATGGCAAAGCAGATTACAGGTGATCTCATCTGACCCTATGAGGTAGCTGTTATTATGGGACCATTTTGCAAATGAGGAAACTGAGGCTGAGAGAGAGGTTAAGTGGCTTACCCAGAGTCACACAGCTAGTAAGCGCCTGAGGTAAGATTTGAACTCAGGGCTTCCTGACTCCAAGTCCATTGCTCTAACTGCTGGACCACCCAGCTGCCCAGGGTGACCCAGATGGCTTCTGTGAGGCCCCTTCCAGCTGTGATACCATGATCCCTTTACGTTCCTTACTATGCTAGAGCTCTGTTCTTATGACAGAGGAAAGTAGGACAAAGAACATCATCTCCATTTTACAGATGTGAGAAACCGAGAGGCTGAGATTTTGTGTACCTTTGCCCAACTCTGGCCATTCTTCTAGTGTGTCCTTCCTCAAACATGGTGCCCAGAACTAAATGCGATACTCTCCATCTGGGGTGGGGCGGGGTACAGTTACCAGGGATCTCATGGTGGGAATTCCTCTAATAGGGGTATGATTTGAACCAGACAGCCACTGGTGTTCCTTTTAACGCTGGTCATCAAATCACTGCTTGGATCCCCCTAGTGATGAGGCACTCACTACCTCTTGTGCCAGTCTATTCTATTTGGAATCAAATGTAAGTGTTATGAAATTGTTCCTGAGATCAAGTCCAAATTTCTGTAATCAGTGAGTGGGGGGGAGGGGTCTTTCTATAATCAGACCCCTCTCCCTCTGCTACATCACACACACACACACACACATGCATGCACACACATGTGTATTCACACACATGAGCATACACGTGCGTGTATACACACGTCTGTGCCGCTGGTCCCGCCATCTGAGTCTCCAAGGGAGGTTTCTGAAGTCTTTCAGGAAAAGGTAGACCTTCACTGGCAGGTCTGGGATAGGTCAGCAATGAGGATTCTGGGAGGCAGTGACCTCCAGAGAAGCGTTTGCAGGAAGGGCAGGGAGGGAACACTGGTGACTTCGGACCTCCCTCAGCTCCCAGCAGCTGCCTCTTCCCCACAAACGTCTCTCTGGTGGCGGCCCTTTTCTCCCAGGCCCTCTGGCATCTCACTCTGGTCCTTCCTGACCCGGGCAGCCTATGCCAACCTCACCCCAGGGCTGCTGGGCATCTCTGCCACATTACTACTCAGCCCTCCAACAGCCACGCATGTGTCCTCCGAGGACAGCGGGCCTCTCAGGAGCAGCTTGAGATGCCCGCGTGACCAGTGTGGCTAGGACACCACATTTGGGCCAAGAAAGCTGCCTCTGGGCCTGCTCTGTTACTCACTGCCTGTATGATTTTGGGCACAGCATCACTCCCCTTGAAGCCTCAGGCATCCTGTCTGTAAAATGAGCAGTTTATATTCAGGGATGACCTAGAGCCCTGCAAACTCAAACATTCTGTGAATCTATAAGGAGAAGAAGAATGGAGGCAAAAAATAAGGTCAACAAGAAACCTCTTGTTTCCTGCCTCTGTCCCAGATCAGAGCTGGGAAGAAGCTCAGAACAGGGAAGGTCAGGGCTAGGAGGTGCCCTAGAAAAGGGGATGTCAGAGCTGGGAGGAGCCTTAGAACAGGGGATGTTAGAGCTGGGAGGGAGCTTAGAACAGGGGAGGTCAGGCTGGGAGGGAGCTCAGAACAGAGCTGGGAGGGGCCTTAGAACAAGGAATGTCAGAGTTGAGAAGGACTCTAGACACTACTGAGCCCAACCACTCTGTTTTACAGAGGGTAGACTGAGGCAGGACAGGAAGTGAGCTGTGCAACGTCACCCAGCAAGTGCAGTGTCAGCACCAGCTGGAAGTGCAGCCTGCTGCCTCCCAGTGCAAGGCTCCTTCCCCTTCTGCCTCTAAACTCCCTCTGATGAAGATGCACTCGGTGATTGTTTTCACAGCCGATTAGCTCTCCTACTTCTGCTTCCTCAACTCAGATAATACTGGGCTGCTTTGTACTCCACAGACAGGCCAGAGATGGGGGGGGGGGGGCTGAAGCCACCAGCTGCCAGCAGGGGTGGGGACGTGGCTGGGGACAGCCCCCATGCCCAGATAACCGAGGCTCATCCCCTCCATGCACTGCCCCGGACAGGCCACATTGAGCCTTCTCCGAAATGGCCCCTCACCCTGCTGATGGCAAAAAAGAAAACCAAAGACCCCCATCCATATCATCACCTAGGCCGCCTCTGCTAAGCAGCAGAAAGGTCAGCGTTGGGAGGTCAAGGCAAGAGACCTGGGTTCTAGTCCCACCACGGCCTATCTCTGTGTCTCGGTCTCCTGTTTGCTCAATGGGAGACTTAGCCAATCTATCTGGGGTTCTTCCCATTGCTAATCCCTCAGGGCTCTGTGGGCCTGTGGCCTCTCTGAGGCAGAGCTGGATTAAGGGGAAAAATCACCTCGATTTGGACATAGGGACATGAAGCGGCCCCAGAGGCTGTTTTTAGGGTTTTGTGCCGACTTTTTTAGTTATTGTCTCCTACTGTACAGTCACATGTCTCGGTGCTATCACTGGACCTGCTCCTGACAGCTCCTTCCTTCTGATCGAAGAGGAGCCCAGCACTTACAGTGTCAAATCTGTTAATAGTGTGTCAAAAGTAAGAGTGAAGAGGCTCTGAGAGAGGGCTTCTTTGAGAGACAAGACAATATGTACTGGGAGGGGCGTCAGAACAGGGAATGTCAGAGCTGGAAGAGGCCTTAGAAAAGGGGATGTCAGGGCTGGAGAGGGACCTTAGAACAGGGAATGTCTGAGCTGAGAGTGGCCTTAGAACATGGAATGTCAGAGCTGGGGGGACCTTAGAAGAGGCTTAGCCTCAGAAGGCCGCTGGGAGGAACTTACTTAAAAATAATGTAAAATATACCCTAGGAAGTCATTGACAAAATCTAGGCCCCGAATACATTACAATATTTATAGTGGTACTTTTTGTGATAGCAAAAGGTTGGAAACAAAGTAAATTCTCAGTGACTAGGGAATGGCTAAACAAATGTGCAACATGAATGTAATGGAATGTTACTGTGTCGCAGGCACCAATGAACGTGATACGTACCAAAAAGCGCAGAAATATTTCTCTGAACCCGTGCAAAGTAAAACAAGCAGATCTAGGAAAACAAAGGACATCACAACAAAAACCACGAAACAAGTGAAAATGGAAGTTGCTAAATTGTCAGTGATAAACTTGGTCCCAAAAGATGCAAAACCGTAGAAGTGGGCGCTAGCTCGGTGTCTGGTCCATCGTCATCCGGCTCTGGCCTCCATTCTCTTACTGACTAGCCCTGGCGTGACCCCCAAAGGCCGGCCTGTGGTACCTCCTGGCCTCCACTTCCACCCCCTCTGAGGCCTGGGGGTCTGGACTGCTCTCACTCCCTCTGCTTTGACTCAGTTCCCTGAATTCTGACCCAGGCATACGTGCTGCCAGGACAGACATTCCTTAGTAACTGACATCTCCCCAGCTGTCAGCTGCCCCCTGCCCTGAAACATCTGCTGAATTCTGCCCCCAACCCTTACAGTAAGCCTTCCCTTAGATCAAAGGGGAAAGGAGAGTTAATTAAAACAAACCAATAAAACAACCATGGCCAACACGGTATACAGCATTGCATATCCATAGTCCCCAACCTCTCCAAAAAAGTAGACTGTCCCTATCCTTTAGACACAGGTTTCCTGGGAGAAGAGGAAAAGGTTCATTCAATCTCCACTGAATTGAAAAGAGGCCCAGCTGTGGGCTGGATCCCAGGCCTGCTGATTACTTGCTGCCATTTCCCATCTCTGAGTCTCAGTTTCCCCCTCTGTGAAAGGGGAAGAGGGGACTCAAAATCTCTCTGGTCCCTCGTCTCCTTTAAGAAGATGCAGTTCAGGCAGGAAGTGTCTTCTTACCCCACCCCACCCCCAGTTGCTGTTGCCCTCCTTCCCAAGCTACCTTGTATTTAACTCTGTTGCATATGTCAGCACTGACTCACTTTCTGTTAATTCTGCATATTTTTATATGGCTGTCCCCACCATTAGGATATCTGCACTTTGGGAGAAGGGTTTTTTTCATTCTTGGTTCTTGCCTCCCCAGCACAGTGTCTGGCACATGGTAGGGACTTAATAACTGCTTGTTGATAGCTTGATTGGCCGGGCAGAAAAGGAAGTCGAGTCCTGTTTGTCAGGGAGATTGCTAAGAAGATTCCCATTTGGACCCTCGTGGGAGGCCTCCCAGGTTCCTTCCAGCTCTTCCATGTTATAATTCTAAGGTGGGGCCTCTTTGGACCAGAAAGAAGAAGGCTGAGTACAGGAACAAAGGGGGCGGAAGGTTGGGGAGGCAGCTTTGGTCACCAAACCCTGGCTCTCTGGACCTCAGAAGCTCCCCATGGAGCTTGAAGTGGACAGACTGAGGGCAAGCCAGGCACTTCCCACATAGGAGGGCAGATACACAGCGCTCTAAGAGGTGAGGCTAACAGACATCATATCTGGCCTTAGAAAGGGACCATTAAGATGAGCTCCTAATGGGAAACTAGGCAATGAGGGAAGTCTCAGTGGTGCATAAGCCCATCCCTAGCCTTAAAGCTTTACTGTTGCCTGTTGCTTTCACATCCAAGTTATTTCTGGATAAACCTCCTTCTCTGGCATCCAACCTCATCCCTAGAGGGAGCCCTTCCTTCTTTCAAAGAAAAAAAATCAAAACCACCAGTGAGTTGATCATGTCAAATACAGCATTCCAAACCAATGGTCCCCCACCTCTCCAAAAAAAAAGGGGGGGACATTCCTAAGGATTCATGGAGGAGAAGGAGAAAACCTTCCCGTCACCCAGCCCTCAGTGTAGCAGGAAGAAATGACTCTGAACTGGTAAAATAGGAAGCCAATCCCAATAGGCCATGAGTCCTGCCCAGCACCATCCACAGCCCCCTCATTCCTGGCCTCCTGGCCAGAGGTTGAAGCTCCTCATTCCCTAAGATCAGGGATGCAGAAATGGCAAAATCACAAGGTTTGGAGCTGGAAGGGACCTTAGAAGGCATCTAGTCTATGCCTTTCATTTTACAGATGGGGAAACTGAGGCCCAGGGAGGGGATGGATGGGACTTAGCCTAAGGTAAACCAAGCCAGTAACTGGCAGAGACAGGATCCCAAATCAAGTCTCGTGATTGTAAATCTGGTGGTCTTTCAGGCCCACCACAATGTTGCCCCTCCAGCTCCTGGTCAGCTGGCCTGCATCAGTACTGAGATTATTAACACTTAAGCATTTGGAGAGTGAAGAGTGCCTGGGAGTCTGGAACTCAGGCTGCCCCTGAAATCCCCCCCCCCAGGCTGCTGGGAACTGTGGCTTTGGGGAGGGGAGGGTGCCGACCTTCCTGGAAAGGCATTGGAAAGCCCTCCCAGCCCAGCGGGCAGAGTGCCAGGAAGGCCACTCTTAGCTCTGAATTTCTTTCAGTTGGGAAGACTTGGCTTTATGGAAAAAAAAAGAGAAGTGATATCTCTGGAAAAGGGTCACATGCTAAGTCTGAAAGTGGCAGCTGATATTTGCAAGGAGCTTTGGGAACTGCCAGGACCAGCCAGGACCCAGGGTCAGGTCTGCACTGAATGACTTGGTGCATGGCCTGGGACATGTCACCCTCCCTCTGGGCCATTTCCATCTCTGAACAATGAGAGAGAGAGAGAGCTCTAAGCTCCCTCCCAGCTCTGACTTTCCCTGTTCTAAGGCCCCTCTAGCTCTGACTTTCCCTGTTCTCAGGCCCCTACCCATCTCAGACATTCCCTGTTAGGTGGTACAGGAGGACCTGAGTTCAAGTCCATCCTTGGACACTTACTAACTGTGAGACCCTGGGCAAGTCATTTAACCTTGTTTGCCTCAGTTTCCTCATCTGTAAAATGAGCTGGAAAAGGAGATGGCAAACCACTCCAGTATCTCTGCCAAGAAAACTCCAAATGGAGTCACAAAGAGTCTGATACAACTAGTCAGCACAGCCATTAAGAGTCTGAGTCAGGATTCAAACTCAAATCTTCCTGATTCCAAAGCCAGCTTCTATCTACCACACTGCTTAGCTGCCCGTGATGGGGACAGGGCCTGCCTCGTTCTTCCTGCTCCTTGCATCTGCTCAAGCCAAGAACAGGGATGGGATGCAACGACGCAGCCATTGAATAAGAGTCAGAGGTAGGGGTGAGCTCTACATTAGACAGCAAGGTTTTTCTAGACTGTCCTTTGCCTCTTTCTGCATCTCTAGCCCTTTGTAGAGGACCTGGGTGCTAGGCCCAGAGCTACCACTTCTCCCCAGCACTGGGGAATCACTGACATTGGGTAAGCCCCTTCCCAGTGTGGCCTTCAAATTCCTCCTCGATAAAGGCTGGGCTTGGACCAGACGGCTCTAAATCCAGGGTTCCTGACATACTGTACCCTGTGGCAGCCACGCTGCTGAAGCCCATGGACCCCTCCCAGATTTAAGTTTTTAAATGCCCAAAATAAATAACATTACAAAGGAAACCAATTCTGCTTTTTAAAAAGGTTATCAAAATATTTTTATAACAAGCTCATGGGCACCAGGATAAGGACCCCTGCCCTTTCAGCCCTAATCTAGGATGTTTAAAATTCAGAAATCTCAGCCTCTCACCCCAATGATAATTCTCATTCATCCATATCACAGAAAGAGCTATGATTTACAAAAGTGTTTTCCTCAAAACAGTCTGCCAAGGAAGACAGTTTAACCAAGCCTCCCATTTCACAGATGACGAATTTTGAATCAGAAGACCTGGGTTCAACTCCTGATTTGAATTCAATTCAATAAGCATTGATGAAGCACCTACTATGGGCCAGGCACCATGCTAAGTACTGGGAATAAGTACAATAAGAGGCAAAAAAACAGGCCCTGCACTCAGGGGGCTCATCTGTAATAACCATGTGATCCTGGGTAAGTCACTGGAGGCCTTTCTGGGCTTCAGTTTCATCTGTAAAGGAGAATATTGGATTCAGTGAGCTCTGAGTCCTCTTGAGATATGATCCCTGGAAAACCGAGGTGCAGAGAAATGGGGCTGATCAAGGCCAGAGACAGGCTCTGAATGAGGTCTTTCTGACCCCAACTTCAGGATTCTTTCCATTTTAATCTTTTTCTGTTTGTTTGTTTGTTTCTGGAGGGGGGAAGGCAGGGCAATTGGGGTTAAGTGACTTGCCCAAGGTCACACAGCTAGTAAATGTGTCAAGTGTCTGAAGCCAGATTTGAACTCAGGTCCTCCAGGGCAGGTGCTCTACTCACTGCCCCACCTAGCTGCCCCTTTTCCAATTTAATCTTGAGCCCCCCACACTGTCAGACTCAGACCCTCCGGACCTCAGACACTCAGAACCTTGGAATCACAGAGAGAAAAGGAACTTCAGAAGCCACCTAGTCCATTACATACACACCATGCACTCACACACTCACACGCACATTCACATACTCGCATACACATTCACACACTCACACATGCATACACACTCATATATGTATACACACATGCACACATCCACAAACATATGCACACTCATACACATGCACATACATACACATTCATATACACACACACTCACACACACATACCCCAGAGCCATTGGGTGCATGAAGCCCCTCCCAGGCAGTCTCAGGACCTGTCCAGTGGTAAGTGGCTCACTGCCTGCCAAGGCAGCTCACACCGTCATTAGGCAGCTCTCTGTGGTGGAGAGTTCTCTTTCTTTGCTTGTTATGAGTCACCCTTCTGCCACCCCCAAACTCTGAGCCCAGTGATGAGACCCACTGGGCTTCCCAACATGGGCTGGTTCCTACCAGATATCATTCAGAGCCTTGGAGGGGTGGGGAACCAGGCTGCCTGTGGGCCTGCCAGCCATCTGGTGTTCCTGCATGACTGGGCGGTCCTGGGGGGGTGCCCAGTTCCACAGGATGCTTCAGCCCACAGGCCTCATCACTGGAGGCCCTTGGCCAGGACTTCACTCACTGCCTCATGGGGGTAGAGCTGAGAGACACCAAACTGGAATGGAAGCCAGGCCTTGGGATTAACTGGCAGAAATGGGGACAGCGTGGGCGCTGGCCTCAGATGGAGCCCTGGAGAGGTAGGGTTGGGAGGAAGGGAACCATGAGAGGGATGCAGTCCCATGCCTTTGGACCATGCCTAAGTGGCCCAGTCTCAGCACCTGAGCTGTGGGCTCAGCCATCTTGAATATATCTGTCCTAGAGCAAAAAGCTGGAGTGGGGAGGAGAGACATGGGGGAGGGATCTTAAAATACCTTGCAATGAATTTCACTTAACGAAACAAAGGCAACCCCCTCCCTTCCCATTTAGTGTCACCTTTGGTCTTCCCAAGACCTGACATTCCATCTCTTACCAAATACAACCCAAGATCCTTGGGCTGCCATTCAAGACCTTCTAGAGAGTCATGGGATCCCAAGAGACCTCAAAGTCTATACAACCCAACCCAGAGCTGGCTGAGAATCCCCTCCGCAACAATCCTGGTACAAGATGATCTCTCTCTCTCACACACACTCACATACATACACACATACACATTCATATACATGCATACACACACTCTCACACAAACACACTCTCACACACACATTCACACACACTCACATGCACACACACACATTGTCTCACACACATATGCATACATACACTCACACACTCACATACATAAACACTCATACACATACTCTCTCACACACACACTCACATATATACATACACTCTCACACACACTCACACACACACTCACATGCATACACATACACACACTCTCTCACACATACATACACTCTCACACACATACATGCATACACACACTCTCACACATACTCACATACACACATTCTCACACACTCATGTGCGTGCACACTCACACATACTTTCTCACACATATGCATATATACACACTCACATACATGCACACACTCATACATATACTCTTTCTCACACACATACACTCACATACACACACTCACATACACACACTCACATACGTGCACATACTCTCTCACACTCACATACATACACACTCACATACATCACCCTGGATGACACCGCCCTGGTCCACTAGTGCAGAGCACAGGGGCACTCACTGGACGTCACTGCCCTGGCCAAAGTGGCCTCCCTGCTAGCGTGCACACCTGTGGGTCCCTCCTCGCTTTCTGCACTCCGAGGGGCTTCAGCCCATGAGAGTCTCTCCTGGCTTCCCCCAGCACCACTGTTCACAGCCGCCCACTCCCTGAAATGACTCTGCATGAATCTGGCTTTCACTCATCTGTGCCTGCATCACTTCCCACAACAGAATGTAAACTCCTTGAGGTCAGCAACCATTCAATTTTCCTCTTTACCCCAGTGCCAAGCACTGAACCATAGTGAGTGTGAATGAATGAATGAATGACTAACTATCCCTTTCTTCATGAAGCCTGAGATCACATGACTTTTGGGGGGGCAGCCATATCACACTGACTCACATTGAGCGGGCAGAGTCCACTCAGACCTCTCTGCTCCCTCTCACTCAGTCCCAATTTTTCTGTGGTTCCACCCTCACTCCGAGGCTACTTGTCATCCCAGGTTCTACACCACAATCAGCTTGTACCACTCACTGTTCACCACACACACTCTGGGTGGACAAGTCAATCAACAAACATTTATTAAGTACCTACTATGTGACAGGCGCTGGGCTCTCTGTCTTTCCACACTCTGTCCCCTACTCCAAGAACTCCTTCTCCCTTTAATCTCCAGTTGCTGAAACCTTACCCATCTGTCACAGTGCCAACTCCAATGCCGTCTCCTCCAGCGAGCCTGCTCTGATTCCCCTACCTGCTCCTGACAGCTTTCTCTACCCTCTGAGCTCCAAGCAGGACACGGTCCATACCCCTCTATGACAATCATCACTCCTTGCCCCTTGGCACAATTATCTCCTTAGTCATAGTCAACCTCTCAGCAAAGATACTACAGCAGTTTGCCATTGCCTTCTCCAGATCATTTTACAGATGAAGAAACTAAGGCAGACAGGGTGAAGTGACTTGCCCAGGGTCACACAGCCAGTACGAGCCTGAGGCTGGATTTGAACTCAGGAAGACCCAGGCCCTGCCCTCTATCCACTGCCCTGTCTTTGCTGCTTTCAAAGAAGCGTTTGACTTGGTTCTGCACAGCCTGTCCTTAGAGGCTCTCCTCCAGCTCAGGACAGGCCACACACAGGTGTTAAAATCCTGTAGGCTTCCTCAATGGGTTACTTCCCCAGGGATGGCTTTGCCCAATCATCCTCTGGCTCCTAATGGCATAGAATCGTAGAACTTAAACGGAGCTGAGAGGCCAACATCTTACCCCTCATCTCACCAATGGCAAAACCAAGGTCTAGAAAGGGCCTTTCCCCAGGTCATGAGGGCAGAAAGAGACAGAGATAGGATCTGAACCCAGACCCTCTGTCTCCAGATTCAGTGCTCTTTGTACTAGGTCAGAGAGGGTCAGAGTGTCAGGACCAGAAAGGAGCTTAGGAGGCATCTAGTCTCACCTCCCTCTCTGCAAATGAGGAAACCGAGGCCCAGAACACGGAATTGATCTTCCCAAGGTCACATATGCTAGAACCTCAGATTTAGAGCTAGAACCAGAGAGGTCGTCTTGTCTCATCTTCCCATTTTTCAGATGGGGACACTGAGGCCCAGGGAGCTGGCAGGACATGGTTGGGGTCACCGAGGGAGCGGATTTGAACCAGGGTTCTCTGACTCCAGGGGCAATGCTCACTGGAGGTTTATGGAAGGACACGGGTTGTAACGTGGACCTCGCCCTGGGACTCCCCAAGCTCCATGGGAGGAGGTGGGTCCTCCTCTGGGGGCGTTGGAGCAGGAACTGCTTTCCATCACGGCTTGGACGAGAGAACCCCTGGGGTCTCTTCCAATCCTAAAGTCTGTGACTTCGCTCCTTATACCCCTTATTCGAGGCTCCTCGAGGGCAGGGATGGGATTTTCATTCAAAATCAAGCAAAATGAGTTGTGTATAGCTGATCCCCAAATTACAGGGAGGAAACAGAGTCAAAGAAAGGAAGTGGTGTGAGACCATCACACCGGGAGGGGGGGAGGGGCAAGACTGCCTGACTTGGATCAGAGGACTTCCCTTCAAATACCTGCTGTCTACATGACCTTGCACTTCAGCCTCCTTGTCTGTAAAAGAAGACAGCCTCTTTAGTCTCCTCCAGAAAAGAGGACCCAATCATCCTGCTTTGCACCAGAGACGCAGAAAGTCCAAGGGGATTAACCAGGACTACAACAAGGAGGGCCATCCTCCACCTGGAAGGATGAGAGACTTTTTTTTGTAGCACAATGGTCTCTTAGCAAGCTTTTGTTGCTTGTTTTTGGAGGGGGGAAGGCAAGGTAATTGGAGTTAAGTGACTTGCCCAAGGTCACACAGCTAGTAAGTAGCTTAGGCAAACTTTTGAGAAGGGTCATTGATAAGTCGGAGAGTATCTGGAGGACAGCAACCAGGAGGGACCTAAATGTTCCTGGCTCTTGGGTCAGCCGTGGCCAGCGCCAGAAGTAGATTTGTTCGTGTCCAGGGTGCCCAATTCTGCATTCCTTAGAGTGCCCGAATGATGCTGACTCGGGGATAATAGTCTATCTCTGTGCTATACTACCAAGGAGGTCTTTGGGCAAAAGGTAGCATTAAAGAGATCATCCCGAGGAGGGACGAAGAGAAAGGTCCAGTGAGGGTAGAGGAGAGTAACAGAGAAATGGAAAGGGAGAAGGAGAGAAAGAAGTGGTGGGAGAAGGAAGGAGACAGAAGATGAGAGAGGGAGAGGAAGAGGGGAGGAAGAGACTGGAACTCCTTGAAGGCAAGGACTGGTTGGTTCCTCTATTTCCCAGCACTTAGCACAATTCCTGGAGCCTCAGAGATGCTGCACATTTGGCTCCAGACCACCACAACAAAGTGAATATCATAATAAATGAGTCACATAAAGTTTTTGTTTTCCCATTGCAAATTAAATTTACGTGTACTACTCTACTAAGTAAAAAAAAATTACATGCCTTAATTAAAAAATACTTTATCGCTAAAAAAAAAAATGCCAACCATCATCAGAGCCTTTGGTGAGTCATAATCTTTTGGGGGCGGCAGGTCGATGGCTACTGGCTGATCAGGGTGGTGCTTGCTGAAGGCTGGGCTGGGACTGGCAATTTCTTAAAATAAGACTCCAATGAAGTTTGCCCCATTGATTGACTCTTCCTTTCATGAAAGATTTCTCTGGAGTGTGTGATGCGGTTTGATAGTATTTTATCCAGAGTAGAATTTCTTTTAAAATTAGAGTCAATCTTCTCAAATCCTGCCTCTGCTTTCTCAACAGGTTTATGTAATATTCTTCAATGCTGTTGCATCTCAGTGAATAGTGCAGCCCAAGGAGAGAGAGAGAGACAGGAAGGGGGCACGGTGGGTGGAGCAGTCAGAACACATACACCATTTATTTATTGATGAGCGCGGTTAGCGAATCCCTCAAACAATTACCATAGTAATACCAAAAATCACTGATCACAAGTCACATGTATATGTATACATACATATATATATGTATGTATATATATATATAATGAAGGTTTGAAATATTTTATTTCAAGAATTGCCAAAATGTGACATAGAGACACGATGTCAGCACATGTTGTTGGAAAAATGGTGGTGCCGATTGATTTTCTCCATGCAGGGTTGCCACAAATTTTCAATTTGTTGGAAAAAAATACCACACGATACATGTGAAGCGCAATGAGTAATGCCTGTAAATGTTCAATGAGGCCGCTAGGGGGCACTATCACACACAAAGTACTAGACCTGGAATTCCCGAGTTCAAATCCAGCCTCAGAGGACACTGCCTAGCTGTGTGATCCTGGACCAGTCACTCAACCTCTGTCTGCTTCAGTTTCAACTGTAAAAGGGGGATAATAATAGCACCCCCTTCCCAGGGTGGTTACGGGGATTAAATAAGATAATATTTGTAAAGCATTTTACAAACATTTTGTTGTTCGGTCATTTTAAGTCATGTCCAACTCTTCCTGAGTTGGGGGTTTTCTTAACACAGATACTAGAGTGGTTTGCCATTTCCTTCTCCAGCTCAGATCCAGTTACAGATCAGAAAACTGAGGCAAACGGAGTTAAGTGACTTACCCAGGGTCACACCGCCAGTAAGTGTCAGAGGTCAAATTTGAACTCAGGTCTTCCTGACTTTGGGTGCAGTGCTCTATCCATTGTGCAAAGGCTTTATCAATGCTAGCTATTATTATCGCTACTACTACTAATAAATAGTTATCTACTGAGAGAAAGGGAAGAGGAAGGAGAGGGAGGAAGAGAAAAGCAATGGGGAGAGACAGAGGCAGACAATGGGGAGGGAAGGAGGAGAGGGAGAGAGGGAAGGGAAAGAGTGGAAGCTCCTTGGGGGCAGAGCGTCTTTCCTTTTTCTTTGTATCATTTTAAGCACTTAAGTGATTCTCATTGACGGATTATGGTCTGGGAGTGGGATCAGGAAGAAGGGGGGAGGAGGAGAACAAGAAAAGAGGGAGACAAATCGAAGAGGGAGCAGGGGGAGAAGGGGGAGGGTGGAGAACGAGGGAGTTTGAGTGGATTTCAACATGGAGGTGGCCTTGGAGTCAGAGGCCTCTGTGCCTTAGTGCCATCTGTATATTGAATAAGAGCCTTGCGTCTGTCGTGGTCCACCTATGGCCACCCCCATGGGTGCTCTGGGAAGCCACCTCCGGGGTTCCAGTCTGCACTGTGCATACACAGGAAGAACTCTTCTCTCCGCTGCCCTGCACAGCCCTCACACTTGGAGTCTTTAGAAATGGTGGGGCTCTATGATTCATAGGCATAGATCAGGGAGAGACTGGGCTGAGAAACAAAACAAATCTCCATGCCCAGTTCCTTGCAACTTCTTGGGAAAGAAACAGACCGTGCCAGGGAAACGTGCCGGATCTGGAGGTGGAGATGGTAGGGGAAGGCTTCAACCAGCTCAGGTAACTTCTCTGGCCCTCGAGTTTCTGATGCTACATGCGGGGGTTGGACTAGATGGTCTCTGAGGGCCCTTCTAGCACCAAGTCTAGGATCCCAAGATACTTTGGCTATCTGGGGATTTTCTTAAGGGATGAATCCCTGTTTAATCTGGTTATAAACTTTTACTTATAGAGCTCATGTCAGAATTGAGAGGGCTCTTAGAACAGGGCATGTTAGAGCTGGGAGGGGCCTTAGAACAGGGAAGGTCAGAGACGGAAAGGCCCTTAGAATAGGGAATGTCGGAGCTGGGAGGGGCCTTAGAACCTAGAAATCAGAGCTGGGAGAAGCCTTAGAACAGGGAATGTCAGGGCTGTGAGGGGCCCTAGAACATGGAATGTTAGAGCTGAGGGGTCTTTAGAATAGCAAATGACAAAGTAACCTCAAAACATAAAAGGTTAGGACTCCAAGGGACATTAGAACTTAGAACGTTGGAGTCAAACGTTCCTCCAGTCTCATCTAGTTTAACCCTCTCGTGGTAAAGACAGGAGAACGTGATTTGCTCAAGGTCACCCAACAACTGGGTCCCAGAGCAGAATGTGAGCCTAGCTCTCAGGCTCCCAGCACTAGGCCAAGTTGTCCCCTCAGGGACTCACCCATCAGGCCCTGGAGGAGCTGTGTTCTCCCTCCATCAGTGGTTGGGGTGAGGTTGGATGCTCTCCTGCATGACCAGCTGCTTCCTGGAGCAAAACCTAAAGTCTAGACCAGACGTGTTCCTGGGCTGCTTGAACGCACCCATCCCAGAGGAGGAGGAGGGGTTGGACATTTGGGGAAGCCTTTGCAGACACCCCACTCTGGCAGTTCTGAGCCATGAATCAGGAAGATGACTCAAAGAACAAAGTCCTGTCACTGGAAGGATGTGAGGGGGGAAGGGGATTGAAGAAGAGCTAAAGCCTGAGTCAGAGCAGAGACAACAGAGAACGTCAGAGCTGAGACAGATCTTCCAACAAAGAAGGTGAGCCTAAAAATGTCAGAATTAGGAGGGACTTTAAAACTTGGAAGATGTGAGCTAGGATGGAACCTTAAAACCTGAAAGGCCAGAGCCAAGAATGTCAGAGTTAGAACAAGTCTTAGAACGAGCTGAAAGGAACTTTACACAACATTTAGTCCAATGACTTCATTTTGCAGAAGAGAAAACTGAGCCTGAGAGACAGGAAATGACTTGCCCTAGGTCACCCAGCCAGTCAGGGGCAGACCCGAGATTCCGGTCCATTTCTACTGATTTCCACTCTTTCCCTGACCACAGCTAAGTTTAGCAATGCAGCTTTCCCTCCTGACAGGTGGGACTAGACATCGTGAGAACCCTGGGGCTCACCGGCCTGCCCTTGGAGGCCCTTCCTCATCTCATCCCAGCCTACTCATCCATCCCTCTTCCCACACTCTACACATCAGCTAACCTAAGGGACACCCTGCTAGGCTTCTTCCAGCTCGACACTCCCTACATCACACAATCCATCCCCAGACCTGCTCTTGCCCCACTGCTGCCCCCGGAATCTTTATCTTCTCTCCTCCAAGAAGCCTCAGGCCTTGAACCCCAGCTCTGCTCCTTTGTTAGTGTCCCCAGGCCTCCACCAATTACTTGAGTTTACTGTCAAGGAGGCCACAATATGCCAGGCACTGGGGATCTGAAGAGAAAGGAAACACTTCTACTGTATTTACTTTTCTGTGTACATGTCACATCCCCTTTGTAGACTATAAGCTCCCTGAGGGCAGGAACATTTCTCTTCTTTGCCTCTCCAATATGACAGTGGATAGAGAACCTGCCTCTGCCACACGTGGGCTGTGTGACCCTAGACAAAATACATCATTTCTCAGAACTTGGGGCAGCTCTATAATGCTAAAAGCTACAGAAGAGATGCTGGTCTGCATTGATAAAGGGAGATTCTTCATGGAGAATTCTCTGCATCATTGGCATCAAAGGCCTAGACACCAAAAAGTCCCTAAGACCTAATTTAGCACCTTGCCCAAAATTTGAGGGCAATTCCACAATAATTATTTAGTTGATTTGAAGGGGATACCACTGTTGTTGTGGGTCTGGAGGAAGGATTCCAGGACTTGGAATCAGACTATTTCCTTACTTCTGTGAAGCCCAGAGAAATGGATCACTCTTTCTCTCCTTTCTCTTAGATCTTGTCCTGGCCCTCTCCTCTGCCCTTCCTGCACTCTCTATGGCCTCATGGTTCCTTTGGTTCCCTCTGCCATTTTAATGTACTCTCAGGGAGAGCAGGATCTTTGTCATTCTCTTTTCATAACTTATGCAGATCATCTGACTCTGTACATAGCAGTCACTTAGAAGGGGAGGTGGGCAGAAGTATATTGCATCAAGCAGAGAGTATTTGTGCTGACCACACTCCTCTCTCACCACCCTTTTCTTTTTGAAGATGGAGACAGGGGGGAAAGAGAGGAAGAAGCATAAGAGAATAAGATGGGCATAAACATACAAATAAATGATTAAAACTGTGAATGTAAATGGGGCGACCTCACCCAAAAAATGGAAGATAATAGCAAAATAAATTAGAAAGAAGAATCCAATAGTCTGTTGTTTGCAAAAACACACACGAAGATTCACACAGATTCCGAATAAAGTGATGAAATAAAATACATTATACTGCAACTGAACATACAGGAAATATGAAATAAAACATCTGGTTACAGAAACACACAATCTCTGAACTGGAAGGCTGGGCACTGTCTCCTCCATTATGATAGAAACTCCTTGAAAGCAAGGGGCTGTTTTTGCTTTCTTTTTGTGTCCCCTGCACTTCATACTGACTGGGACATAGTAAGCACTTAATAAATGCTTGATTAGAATGTCATCCAGTCCAACCTATGCCTAAGCATAAATCCTCTCTAATGACATCCCCACCTGGGTCCCACATGAGCTGAGGGGTGTCCAGAGGAATCCAACCAGTGAAATCATGCCATGGAAATATCAGTTGAAGGAATTGGGGAGGAAAAGACTCAGGAGAGATGTGATGGCTATCTTCAAGAATCTGAATGGCTGCCAAGTGGGAAATGGATGAGAAGGCAGATCCAGGAGCAGGGAGGAAAATGGCAGAGAGGCAGAATGAGACTTGGCACAAAGGAAAGTTTCTAAACAATGAGCACTGCCCCAAAGGGGGATGGGCCGCCACCAGGGGTAGTTTGTTCATCCTCCCTGGATGTCTTCAAGCAGAAGCTGAGCAAATGTTGGGGATACTGTACAGGGGGTTCCCATTCAGCTACAGGTTGGACTAGATGACAGCTGCCAACTCTGAGATTCCAGAATTCTGTGTCTATTCAGCCTCTTTTCGGAGACCTCCAAGGAGGGAGCTTCACTGCCTCAACTGTTGAACTGAATTGATCCATTGCCTTTAAGGGCTCAGAATCTCTCTTGACCCTTAGACTCAAAGGCTACATATCCCAAACTTGTCTCCTGAGGTGCTCAGGTCACTATCTGGTGACATCCCCACAAGTCACACCCTTTCCACAGCCTCAACTCAGGGGCTCCTTGAAGCTTCAAACTTGGGGAATCTCCAATCTTGTGTTAGCCAAGAATTCAGGGAAGCAAATGGACCACTATTCTTGACTCTGATGTCTAGGGCCAGCTGGAATGCTTTTGGCCATCTGCAGGCCAGCCCTTAAAGCAGAGACCACAGGTTCAACCATCATGCTCTGTTCTCTCCCTTTCCAAAAAATGTAACAAGTGGAGTCTTTGCTCCTGATGTTTGTCCCCCACTAGCTGGTATGAGTTCTTCCACACTCTCTCTACTTGGCCTCAAGCCCCAGGAAGTCTTCAGGACCTGGAAAATCCAATACTGAATACAGCCTGGAACTTAGATGGGCTTCTAGATTGAGAAAGATAGAAACAGAGTCTGCCATGATGAACAATGGAGACAATGGGAGAAATGAAGAATAACAAAGAAAGGAAAAGAAACACACAGAGAGAAGGAAACACCTACTAAAGGAAAGAGATGGGTGTAGGTGAAAAGAGGGAAAGTGGACACGGAGAGAGATAGGAAGTGACAGAGACAGAAGGTGAGGTAGGGAAGGAGAGACAAAGACAGAGATAGAAGGAGGATGGGAAATAGAAAGATACAAAGAGGTAGAGAGACAAAAACAGACAATGAGAAAGGAGGGAAACTGATAGAAAGAGACAGATGGGAAGATGACAGGGACACAGAGAAGACAGAAGGGAGACAGAAGTGAAGAGAGAAGACAGAAGCACAGGGAGATGGATGGAAAGGGAGAAAGAGACAGACAGAGACAATCAAGAATGAGAAATGGACACAGACATATCTGGAGAGAAACTGATTCAAGATAAGGAAGAGAAGACAGAGGAGGCCTCTGGTTCCTGGCCATGGCCCAGTCCCTGTGGCTTCCAGGCACCTGATCAAAGAAACGTTGTCCCTTGATATCAACTCCAGACCTACATATGTCCTGCTGCTGCTCCTTGCTAGCATCTGGCTTCCCTGGGGAAGAACTCGAGGGAAAATTCTGTTTGCCAGGCTTCCTCCCTGGACTCTGCTCCCTCCTCCTTCCTCTGCAACTGTGCTCCCCTCCAACGCACCTCATCCTCATCCTCTGCCTCTCTGCTTCTCTCTCTCTCTCTCTCTCTCTCTCTCTCTCTCTCTCTCTCTCTCTCTCTCTCTCTCCCTCTCCCTCTCCCTCTCCCTCTCCCTCTCCCTCTCCCTCTCCCTCTCCCTCTCCCTCTCCCTCTCTCCTTCCTCCCTCCCTCCTCTCTCTCCATCCTACCTTGAGGAACCCAGGTGGGAAAATTCAGAATCCTCAGAGATTCCAAGTACTGTTCGGGACCCAGAGCCCTAAAAGACCTAGAGATCTCAGAGACCTCAAAACCCTACCCCTGCCCAGAATAGGAAATGTCTCTGAAGGAGGAAAGCACTCCGTGATCAAAAAAATCTGCTCCAATAGCACCTGAAACTCAAAGACTCTCAGAATTGTAACATTTGTAAGGGTCATCCCACCCAAAGACTTCAAATGCCCACTGCATCCAACTCATGGAAGACACTCCAGTTAGAGTGCTCTGCCCTGAGTTCCAAGGAGTTAGCCACTGGACAAACAAGTCTATGTGAGGAGACACAAATACTTGAACAAAAGGTGATCAAGACTAGCGGGCTACAATCTAGAAACTGAGGAAGAATTTTGGTTGGAGAAAATGATTTAATCCATCATTCCTTATTTTAAGGTTCCTCCCAGCCCCGACATTCCCTCCCCAGCTCTGACATCCTCTATTCTAAGGCACCTCACAGCTCTGAAATCCCTTGCTCTCAGGCCCCTCCCAGCCCTGACATCCCTTGCTCTCAGGTCCCTCCCAGCCCTGACATCCCTTGCTCTCAGGCCCCTCCCAGCCCTGACATCCCCTGTTCTAAGGTCCCTCCCAGCCCTGACATCCCCTGTGCTAAGGCCCCTCCCAGCTCTGACATTCCTTGTCCTAAGTCTCCTCCCAGCTCTGCCACTCCCTGCTCTAGGGCTTCTCCCAGCTCTGACATTTCTTGGGGGGTGTGGGTTGGTTTGGTTTTTTTTTTTTTTTTACACTTCAGTGACCATTTTATTGACCTTTTATTAGAAAACAGGCCTTTATTTGCTAGGAAGGATGGTGCCATTGTACATCTGAGGGTACTAGTGCGTGGCTTCCTCTTTGCCAAGTCTGGGTTTGGTCCTGATGCTGCTTGCCCTAAGGGGCTTCCCTGTGACGTTGAACCTGGGCCTTCTAGCACCACACAGACATCCAAGCTGTAGATGTCAGTACCTGGGCTGTATTTAATCCCCAGATCGATCTGCTCTCAGAACCCAAAGCCAAGGTTGTCAGCGAAGTTATTTTTCCTGATGTTGTATTCCCTCACCTTCAGCCCCTTCTCCAGAATCTCTTCAGCTTTGGCTCCATGGACCATAGAATAAGCTGCCATCTTCTCATTTCTCCAGATTCCAAAAGATCTGACAGTACAGTGAGCTCTGGAGAACACTGGAGTTTGTCAGGGGAGCTGCTCCATCACTCTGGCCGCCAGGGCAGCTGGTCCCCACTCTCCCCAACACAGATGCTGTGGCAGAGCTTTCAGAGATTCAGTTCCGGAATGGGGTTTTGCTTTTCACTCTGATTGTGTGCCACGGTGGCAAACCAGAAGAAAGGATGTTTCCTGTTCCAGGCCCCTCTCAGCTCCGACATTCCTTGTTCTAGGCCCATCTCAGCTCTGACACTCCCTGTTCTAAGGCCCCTCCCAGTTCTGGCATTCCCTGCTCTAAGGCTCCTCCCAGCAAGATCACTGAAATCTGTGTCAAGAGACCTGGGTTCGAGTCATCCCTCTGACATTTGATTACTACATACCATTTCACCGTTTGTGTGCTTGCCCGAATTGTTGCGAGGAAGAGCTTTGTAAACACAATAGGGGATCACACTCAGGAGACCTTCATGAGGCAGCATCTCTCTGGACAGTTTTCCCCTGGGCTCATATTTCTTGTTCCAAGGTGCCCCCACTAGCCATGAGCTCCCTGGGGGCAGGGATTCCTTGACATGGTGCCTGCCCTCATGGAGTTTACAGTCTATATGCAGTTATAATATTCACAGATAAATAGGGAGTGCCTGGGAGCTCATCCTTCCTTCCCTCATGCCATCATCATTGTCATCATCCACTACAAATGTTCCATCCCAGCCCAAATCCTCCTGGAGCTGCCGTCTGGACCACTCCTTTCACTCTCAGCCTCGTATTATGCTATACTGAACGTGCTCTAGATCCTCCCCTCCCCTCCCCCACCCAGATGCTGAGCTCCTGGAGGGCAGGAACCATGTGCTGCTAGTGCCAAGAGCAGTCTTTTGTATACAGTAGGCTCTTAACAAATGTCTGCTGAATGAAGAGAGAATACATTGAGTGCCCACATCCACACACGTGTATTCATGGATGTACACCCATGAGGATGAACATACACTTGCCCATGGTTCTCCAGGATGGCTCTCGAAAGCTTGTGCATCTGCAGCAGGGAAGGGACCCAGAGCCCATCTCACTAGATGCCCATTTTATAAATAAGAAACTGAGGCCTGTTAACTGCAGTTAAATAACTTCCATATGGTCCTGTGATGAGATTGAAATGGGGCCAAATCAGGCTCTACCCCATCAGTGGGCAGATTCCTATATTCTCACCAGATCCCAGAGAGATCGGTGCAATTGACTTTCCAACGTCCACACTGGCATAGCACCCAGAAGCCTGGGTCGTACCCAAGAGCCAAGTTGAAGAACCCCCAACTCAGGACACCATGAAATAACTGAATTAGCAGAATCAGGGAATCAAGAGAATCCAAATCATCAAACAGAGAGAATTTTTAAAATCATTGAATCTTGGAATCAACAGAATCTGAAAATCACGGAATCAGCATTTTAAAGCTAACCATTTCACCCTCAGCGTCCCAATAGCATCTCAAACTCAATCCATTCGGAATCAAACTCATCTTTTTCCTCCTCGCTCTCTTTCCCAAACTGTCTTTTTCCATAGAAGGTCCCTCAGTCTTCTCAGCCTTGGAGTCATGTCTTTGGTGACCTCACTGACCACCTCAGCACAGACAGTGTTCATCCCACATCACACCTGATGGACTACGAGCCCCTCAGACTCAACCTCTCTCAGATGGAGCCCTTCACAGACCTCTTTCCCAACCGTCTCTGTGCCTCTTCGTGGCACCACCAACCTCCCAAGTTCCCAGGCTCATAACCATGGAGTCACCTCTGACTCCCCCAGGGTCCTTACCCACCTCATGACCTCAGTAGCCACATCGTATTGTTCCAGGTTCCAAAGCCTCTCTCCTCTTCATCCCTTCCTCTTCCCTCCAGCTGCCCCACCCTGCTCCAGACCCTCACTCTCTCCCACTTGCTCTATTACTCCTTCCCATTGCCCCCCTCCTGGCTTCTGTGATGCTGCTGCCTAGAACAAGAAGATGAAAGCCAGGAGGCCAGACCCAAAGAGAGCCCAGCTCCTACCTGTTCCGAGGAAGCCCAGGATGGGTTGATGGGTCAGTGGCCGAGCAGGAAAGAGTCTCAAAGGATATGGATTACACACCATCTTGATGCACCAGTTCCGAGGGCTCGTGGTTTGCCGGAGACAAAAAAAGACCACAGGGGCCAGGTCCGGGTGCGGGATGTCAGGGTCAGTGCTGGCACCGGGTTCCTGGGCCGGTGAGGAGGGTGGCGTCCGCGGTTGGGGCTGCTGCTCTGTGCCTCCAGACTCCAAGGCAAGATCTGGGGCTGACGACACAGGGGGCAGAGGGCTGGGGTTCCAGGCAGCAGCAGGCAGAACGCACTCCTCCATGTCAGCACTGAGCAGGGAGCCCTGGAGGAGACCCAGAGAAGGAAACGTATGAGAAGGACACTGCCTGCTACAGCAGCCCCTTCAGAGGACCAAGGCAACCACCATCTCACAGCCCAGGCCGGATTGTTCAGCCAGCTAATGAGCCAAAGCACTAGTGGAGAATTCAAGAACCACAGAATGGAAGTTCTAGGAAGGCCCTCAGAACAGGGGATGTTGGAGCTGGGAGGGCCCTTAGAACACAGGAGGCCCTTAGAACACAGGAAGCCCTTAGTACAAGGAATGTCAGGGCTGGGAATGATCCTAGAACATAAGAATAATGGAATTGGAAGGACCATTAGGGCACAGGACATTGGCCTATAGAACCACAGTGCGGTTAGGGAGATTAGAATTTAGAAAGTCTGACCCGGAAGGCTTGGAGGCCGTGATGAGCACGTACTCATCTGTCCTTGAGGGAAGTGCCCACCCCATCAGTCCTCCAATGTCTATCTTCTTGCCTTCTTTCCCAACCATCTGTTCTTCTCCCCAGGGTCCTGGCCTTCTAGGGGCCCATGGCTTGAAGGAGCAGCTCTTGGGGGAAGGGGCCGCATGGGCCCTCTTGGGGGAGGTGGAGAATGCAGCTGTGCCTCAGTCAGATAGCTCTTCTTACTTCCCATGAGTGAGCAGGCCACTACCACCCTCCTCTTGCCTCCCAGGGCTGAGCAGCCTGGGCCCCTACTTCTTAGAGGTCTCCAACACCAACTGTGGATGACTGGGCTGGCTGTGCCCTGACCCATTTATCACTGAACAGGCCTTGGAGATGACTGGGCCAACTACAGACACACACACACACACACACACACACACACACACACACACACACATACACACACACACATACACTCCAGATGAGAAAACTGAGGCCCGGAGAAGAAAAATGAGTTGACCAGGGTCATCCCCTGCACACAGAGCCCTGAATCTTCCTATCTGCCTGGGGGCAGAGAGAAGGGAGTGACAGCTCTCTTGGCCAGGGAAGCCACAGGTAACTCTCCTCCAGACCTTTAAGGTTTGCATAGGCTTTCCTCACAACGGCCTTGTGGTGGGGAAGGATCATTTCCCCATTTCAGAGACAAGAAAACTGAGGCTCAGAGAAGTCAGACTCACTTGCCATCACATGGCTTATCTAAGGTGAAGCAGGGATTGGAATGCAGGTCCTTCGGGAGAGACAGTGGCAAAAGCTTTGAGTCTGGAGTCAAAGGACCTGGGTTTGAATCCCTGTCCGGCCCCTCACTGCCTGAGTGGCCTTGGGCAAGTCTCTCTGCTTTTCTGGGACTGTTTCTTCCTCAGGAAAAGGTTGACTTAGACGGCCAGCTAGGTCCCTTCCAGCTCTATGGACCCATCCTCGTGATGCCTTAGTGGGAAAATGTCAGGATGGGACAAAGATAGAAACCCAGCACAGTGTCCTGCCTCTCTCCACACCCAGACACCCTAGTCTGGCTCAAGATCAATCAAACAAATAACGAGCACTAATTAATTGCCTGCTAGGTGCCAGGCACTACATCCTGGATAGTCAGCCTTGGAACCAAGAAGACCCAGGTTCGAATCTTACCTCTGACAGGCAGTGGCTGCGTGACCTTGGACAAGTCACTTGCTCTCGTCATGCTCTTGGCAACTCTCTGAGAAACCAATTTGCAGAAGAGGTGCTAATCCACACTGGTGTAGGGAGTTTCCTCAGTGGGGATCCCCCATACCAGTGAAATCACAGGTGCCAGGCTGAGCACTGGGCTGGGACTGGGCATGGGAGGGAGAAAGGAGAGAGGGGCAGAGGCAAAGGGGCACAGCCTCAAGGACCCTCCATTCCATCGGGGAATCAAGAACAGTGATGATAACAATACCCAGCAGTGATACGGGGCGGCAGGAGGTGCAGAGCACTGTGGGCCTCACCACAACCCTAGGACACTAAGGGGATTGACTGGCCCAGGGTCACACTACCAAGTATCAGAGGCAACATCTGAACTCGGGTCTTCCTGATTCCAGGTCCACTGCTCTCTACTGACTGGCCAATTCTAACCCAAGAACAAGACAGAAGAAAATCTGCACACATCCTCTCCCTACAAACACACTGCCCTCCCCCATCTGTTCACCCATTTCTCACACCCACATTCACGGGCCCCGCCCTGCATAGGCCCCCTGCATACATCCCCTACCCTCACCAGGCGCCCTCAGGAGGCCCCCTCGCTCCCCACCCCTCTGTTTATCCCAGCCAGCAATACCCCGTATGTAGCCCTACACACAGACACACACACACACACACACACACACACACACACACACACACACTCACCCCACTCCTTTTCTAGTCCCAAGTAAACCATAGCCATGGAGGCAGCTTCCCTGCCTCCAGATAATGGCCCCGCAGACCTGGAGATCAGGGCCCTGGGGGACCTAAGTTTCACCCAACCCTTCACCCAGGGCAGTTGGGACATTCCCAGGCCCACATGGACACCTACATGGCACAGTGGGCTTCAGGATCCAACCCACCGGCTCTTCCTCTCTGCCTCCCCCAGCTCTGCCCTGGGGCCTCATCTCTGACCAGTTTATAGCTCGAGGCAGCCCCCTAAATGTCCCAGGGTCTGTTCCCCCTCAGGGTCTGTGCCAAGACAGCGGACACATCAGCCCTGGCTCTGGTCTCTTCTCCTGCCTTGGCGCACCTGGCTGGGCCAGGCCCCCCTGCTTGGCAATGTCCCTGATGGCGCCTGCCTGTCCTTAGCTCCTGCTCCGCGTCAGCCCACACAGAGACGATGTGATTTCTCTCCCTATTAGTGTAAACCGTCCACGTCAGAAGCAAGTTGCTGCTTCTGCCCAGAGCAGAGGAGGGAGAAGGAGAGGGGGAAGAAAAGGGCACACCTTGCCGGTGTCCCTGGGGCTTCAGGGCAGACCACTCAGCAGGTGGCAGCTGGAGGCCAGTGGGCACTGCAGGAGGGAAGGCCAAAGAGGACACACCTGGACCAGCACTAGGGAAGCCCAGGGAGGGCCTGGGCATCATCCCCTGGGCCTCCATGCGCCTGACTGCACAGTCCTCCTGTGGATGCAGCTTCGGCAACCTTCTCCTGTTTTGTGTTTGGGAAGGAACAAACCCCCCAGTGCACCTTGGACCTGTGTGTGCTGCTCAACATAGGCAAGGGTCTATGCATACATACATACACATCTATGTGGGAATTGGAAGCATTTGGCCCATGGTTGTTCATTCATCTGTGTGTTCACAAGACTTATGTGTAGCTGTGGGTGAGTGCGTGTTGACCTTGTGGCTGCTCGGTCACATATGACACTGGGTGTGTCTGTCATGTGCACATATATGTACATATACACACATCCATGTTAGGGGACGCAAACACATGTAAGGACCAGTGCCAGGAGCACAGAGCCTTGGCTGCAGCAATCAGCATTCAGGGAGGGTTATATTCCTGCTTGGGTCATCACAGAGCATTACAGCCAAGAGGGGCCTCAGAGGCCATCAAGTCCACCCTTTTTACTTTATAGAGGAGGAAACTTGAAGCCTAGAAAAGGGAACTGACTTGGCCAAGGTCACGCAGCAAACTGGGCCCAAATCTCCCAAGTCCCAGCTGAGAATCCTCACTCTACCTGTGCATCCACTGTTCTAAGGCCCCTCCCAGCTCTGACATCCCCTGTTCTCAGGCCCCTCCCAGCCCTGACATCCCCTGTTCTCAGGCCCCTCCCAGCCCTGACATCCCCTGTTCTCAGGTCCCTCCCAGCCCTGACATCCCCTGTTCTCAGGCCCCTCCCAGCCCTGACATTCCTAACCCTAAGCTCTAAGACACCCAGAAGGATCCAGCTCAAGCATGAGCACGGAGCCTGACCCTCACCTCCAAGCAGCCCATCAGAGCTGGGAAGGAGCCTCAGAACAGAGACTGTCAGGGCTGAGACAGACCTCAGTGGGTATCTAGTCTAAACCCATAGTTCCACGGAAGCTGAGACCTCTAGGGGAGACAAATCCACTTTATTCCAAGAGAATTCGTAGATCTAGGCTAAGGCTAGGCTCAGCCACCAGATGAAACATGGCTGGGATTAGGAATTACTGTCTTGGAGCACTGGCTACAAGTCATGAGACGAGGATTAGATGTTGGCATACACCCCACAGGCATTTCCCAAGTATCCCTGGGTGAGGCTGAACACTAGGCCCAGGAGCCCTCACCTACTATTTTGGGCCTAGGGAAGACTAAGTCCTAGTATCACAGGACCCTAGAACTCTGAGTCAGAAGACAGCCTCGAGGCTGTCTAGTCCAACCATTTCCTTTTACAGTGGAGGAAACTGAGGCCCAGAGAAGGGAAGGGACTTAGGAGCACAGCTGGTCCTATTCTCTCCTTTTACAGAGGAGGAGACCGAATCTGAGGGGTGAAGAGAGGCCATGGGACAGTCAGGGCCTTGAGTCTATGCCCAGGGGTTTTCTACTCTAACATGGGGAAGGACATCTTCAACTTCTCTCTGAGATCCCCAGGGCTCAGAAAAGGGAAAGGACTTGGTCAAGGTCACACAGCTGGTTGGCTGTAGAGCTGGGAGGGACCCAGGTCCTCACTCCCAGCCTGGAGCTCATTCCACAAGACAAGTCATTAGGCCTTTGAGGAAACCCTCATGCCCCCTGACATCTTTCCTTCTCCAGGGAAAATGTAATATTTGTAAAGTGTTTTGCAAATTTTAAAATCTCTAGATAAATGCATGATTATTACTCCGAGATAAAAACCCCCACTTCCTCCAGGTCCCTCCTCACCCATCAACCAGACACATCTTAAGAGTGTTAGTGAGTAAAAATTAACTTATCCTAGGGAGGGGGAAGGGGGAACCCAGCAAAGGACTAGTAAGCTATTGACTCTATTCTCTCCAACCCCAGTTCCATCCCTCCCTCTGGCAGCAGAAACTACGAACAGCCCCTAATTGTGGAGCCAAATTGCCAAACCCTGGAAGTGGCAGGGGCATCTGGGGCCAATGCTCCCACTCCCGGGAGAAAGTGATAGAAAGTGCTGCCCTTACCATTCATGGCCGTAAGGACCACCATAAACCAAGGAGCATGGAGGCCTCTCTGGACAGCCCATAGGTCACCTTTGGCTTGTACATTCTACAGAAAGCTTGACAAGAGTAGACAGGGCCTCTGTGGAACCAAAGTCAGCTCTATTCCCACAGGAAATATTTGGGGGAAAAGGACAGAACATGACTGGAAAGTCAAATGGAAACCAGTTTTCCACCTGGGCTAAGTACACTGGGTTGGTGTACGGAGTGGAAGGATACATGGGTGCCACAAAGGAAGAGGCAAGGTCCAGCCTTGGTGGGAAGGAAGCAAGCCAGACTCCTCACTTCCCATCTGCTCTCTCTGGTCCAAAAACCCAAAGGGGTCAGAGGAGGAGGAACAAGAAGAGAATCAAAAAGACAGAAGAGGGAATGTGCCTCTGGGGAGGTTCAGCCTGGGCATGTCCCCACCTCCAGACTAGGGGCAGCCTGGGAGGATCATCCCATTGTAGGGAACCAGGCCTCCTCCTAGGGTCCCCTTCCACCCCTCAAAAGGCAGGCCAGGGCTACCCGCTGGGCCATGAGAATCCTATAGACATGGGTGGCAGACTCATGACACCGGATCCAAGGATCCCCCCAACTCATGCCCAGGAGCCCCACCCCACCCCCAGCCACATTGCTCCCTCCCATTCTGCCCTTGCCAGGTCTCTTACACTCAATGCCTCCCCATACACAAACACACACACACACACACACACACACACACACACACACACACACACACACACACACTCACACACCTGGGAAGGAGCCAGTGCTAAAAATTTGGAGTGTGTGTGTGTGTGTGTGTGTGTGTGTGTGTGTGCCTGCCTGTCACAGCTTGTGTACTGCATCTGAATGCAGTTTCTGTGCCTGGTCTAGGAGGCCCCAGAACAAAGCCCAGCACTGGCAGGGCTTTAAGAGTAGCTGAAGTTGGCTAGCTTCTGTGGGGAAAGGGAAGGGATCTGAGGAGGGAGGGGAGTTCTGATCAGGGAGGAGGAGGCCCAAGAAGGGAGGGGCCTCCAGGAAGAGGAGGGGGCTAAGGAGAAGGGAAGGAGTGGAATGCTTTGAATCCAAGCTTGCTAAGTGAATGCTTTTTCCTTCATTCATTCAAGGCAGGGGAGGGAAGAAGAACCTCAGGACAAGAGATTGGAGGAAGTAGAAAGAACACTGGCCGTGGAGGCTGAAGACCTGTGTTCAAATCCCACCTCTCACCTAAAACCTGAGTGTCCTAAGTGCTGGGGATTCAGAGAAGACACATAAGCCCCTGCTTTCAGGAGTTTGCTGTTGATTGGGGGCAGCCAACATGCTAACAACTAAGTACAAGCAAGATACAGACAGGATTAGTCAGAGGAAAGGCACCAAGATCCAGCACAGGCTAAGACTCCTTGCAGGTGGTGGGACTTTAGGGGAGACTCTAAGGAGAATCCCTCCAGCTAGCATGCCAGGGACCCCAGGGCTGCAGCGAGGAATTCTGGGAGCTGGGCAAGGAAGATGGGTGTGGCCTGTGGAGGGCTAGGGCCATGCTGGGCTAGAGCCTGGACAAGAGTCATACAAAGTCCTTCCCAGGCCCAGCCAAGGGAGGGGAGATAAGACAGGTGGTAAAGGCATTGTGGTTCAGTGGAAATAATGCCGACTTTGGAGTCAGAAGAGCTGGGTTCAAATCCTGCCTATCTCCACCTAGCTATGTGACCCTGGGCAAGTCACTTAACTTCTCAGGGCTTCATTCTCCTCATCTGTGAAATGAGGGGCTTGGACTACATGGCCTCTCAGGCCCCTTCCAGCTCTTAAATCTTTGAGCCTCTGAGAGCTAGCTGGCTATAAACTCCTGGAAGACAGGGAGCCTATCTTATTTAAGCCCTGAGCTCAGGGTTCTGCACTCAGGAGGCACCTAATTGGCGTGTGCAGGATCAGAGAGCTAAACATCTAGGAAGCCTGCCTTCCCATGGGCTACCGGGAGGACCCCTGCCCCAGATCTGATTGTAGAAGCGCACTGGGGCCACTCATAGGAGAAGACAGAGGTGTCTCTATTTCTCCATTTATTTCTACATCTATGTGTGTCCCTCCCTAGCCTTCACAAGCCTCAAATTCTCCCTCAACCTCTAACTCCCCATCAGCTGCCTCCAGGTCATGAGGATGTATCTTTGATCTAAGGCTGAAAAACAGTGGAATTTTTTTAAACACCTTTCAGTCCAAAGGCAGAACTATGTCCTCCATCAGGATTCCTCCTGAGATGATGACCAGCTGAGACGGTGGGGGTAGGTGGGAGAGAACTGGAGGTATGCACCACACACACACACACACACACACACACACACACACATATACACACATATACACATACACACACATACACATATACACACACATACACACACATACACACACATATATAGACACACACACACACACCATCTAAACAAATCAGTCACTTTTCTGATTTTTCCAAACGGGAAAGTTTTGAAAGCCATGAGACTACATTAGCTCTGTCCCCATAAGAGAAGGCAGGGTTCGGGAAATGTGTTTGGCAAGCTAATCAGGAGGTTGGTGCAGGAGGCCAGGATTAAGGGAAAGCAGCATCTTGGAGGTTTGGAGATAGACATTGGTAGGGGGGGACCTGAAGGAAAATAAAAGTAGGGAGCCAGCTTTCCTAAGTTGGAAGCCAGCCATCTCTGACCTCTCAGACTTGTCCCCCCACCATTCCTGTGACAAATCACCAACAACACTGAATCTGGAGTCAGAGAACCTGGGTTCCAAGCCCAACTCTGACCTTGTGCAAGTCACTATGTTCTCTGGGCTTCTGTTTGCTCCTCAGTTAATAAGGAGATGGGCCTCAGAGGTCCCTCCGGCTGTAGATCTGGGGTCCTGTGTGTGACCTTGGGCAAGTGGCCTCACCACCCAAGTCTCAGCCTCTTTATCTGTAAAATGAGAAGGTTGGACCAGAGAACCTCTGAGGTCCCTCATCTTAAGCAGAACACTGGACTGTAGAGAATGGCGCGCGCACACACACACACACACACACACACACACACACACACACACACACACACCCCTACAAATTCACCCCTCTTCCCTGGAACAGTCCCCATCAATGTTCCCATAAGCCACTCATCCTCAATGCCCCAGGTGTCTCAGGAGCACAGAACACAGGAATGCTTTGGTGTGCCCAGAGCCTGCCCACCACTCCCCTGCCTGTTCCCACCCCCACCCCCACAACTCCCTGGGGGCTGTTGGAGGGGAAGGGAAGGAAGGGGAGGAGGAGGAGAAGGCAGGGGGCAGCCAGCTCTCTCCTAACCCACTGACCTGGCCCTCAGGTCTCCTAGTTGGGGCAGGAGCTCACCCAGCAGGTACCACATAATCAGATCATTTCACCCATAAAAAGAGATTTTCACACAGCATCCTCCCTGCCCCCCCCAGTATCCCCCATCACCAAACAGCAAGCGAGGACACACACGGCAGCCGATGCTGTGAACAGACAATTAAGATTGAATCATCATAACCAGTGATTATATAACAAGACCCAGAGACTTGATGATTCTGTACCCCAAACAGATCGTGGGTTATTTTTTACCCCAAGTCCAGCTGATGGGCCTTGGTGTCTTCTAGCAAAGAGAAACCACAGACTTAAGGATGGTGGGGGGCAGCTTTAACCCTTCACTGCCCTAACCAAAGTTGAGTGCCTCCGGGGCTCATCTCTTCCTCCATCCTTCCCAACAGCTTCCCCCTCGGTTTTTCCAACCCCCAACCTTCCTCAATCCCTGGGATCCCCGACTCAGAGCCTGCCAAGCCTCACCAGGGCCCTTCAGGTTTCCAGCCAGCGTCACAGAGCCCTGATCAAGGGAGAGCCATCAAAAGAAGCCAGGAGCTGGGAGCCAGGACCGCAACGCTGCTGGGGAGGGGGAAGCTACTCCTGCCTCCTACCCTAGCCCCTCCAACCTGACTTGTTGAATGGGGCAGGCAGCCCAGCTGCACACACCGGCCGGCATCACCACTGAAAGAACTTTCATCACTGCTGGGATGGAGGGGAAAATCAAAGTTTCCCATTGCCTGCCTCCCAACACCTCCCTCAGAGAGAGCCGGTGCTAGACAGGGATGGGAGGGAAGGAGGGGATAGGACCAGGGGGAGAAGAGGGCCTCTGGAGGTCTCTTCTCAAAAGAACAACCCTCAGACCACCAGCGAATTACTGGAGTCAGGTATGTGCCAATCCCATCAGCCCCTCTCCCCCAATATACACACCTACCTTCTCATGGAAGAGAAAGCTTTTGAGAGGTCCAGGTCAGAGTGGAGTCGGGGGAGAAAAATATCCCCTCAAAAAAATTCCCAACCAGAAAAAGGAGGGAGCATGTCCCTCACCCCCAGTCCTTACACACCCATGCCCACCCCCCAAAAAAAATCAAGATCAGCTGAGTCTCCGGGGGCCGAGAAACTGCAGGCACAAGCCAGGGGGCTGTCTCAGATCCATAGCAGCCCGGCAGTTGGCTCTGAGAATGAGGACGGAGATGACCAAGAAGCTGGTTCTGCTCAGGCTGGAGCCGGGGACTCTATAGAGTCAGAGTTGGAAAACGCTGTCTCCTGGTGGGGAGGGGGGGCACGCATCTGAGAGGGGAGACTGGGGAAGGAGGTAGAGACTGTATTTGGGGAGAGGGGCTGAGGTAGATGGGGGAGGGGAGTGGAGGAAATGGGGGGGATATCTTCTTTCCGAAGGACCAGTGGGAACCCACTAGCTAACAGATGGGGTGGGGGAGATGGGGGGAACAGAGATGAAACTACTCCATTCCAAGGGGGTGGGGGGAAGGAAGGATGGATATGAAGAGAGATTGGTTCTGTTTCTTTCTCTCTCTCTCTCTCTCTCTCTCTCTCTCTCTCTCTCTCTCTCTCTCCCTTCTCTTTCCCTGGAGCTTACGATAGGTTCACCAAAGCCTTATTGCAGGGAGAACGGGTGCCAGCCAGGGAATATGAGCAGATCTGTGCATGCAGAGAAAACCACGTAAGGGATAGACCATCCTTCTACTGACACCACATGTCTATAGGGGAAGCTACAGTCACAGGGAGAGAGGGCTGGGAGCTGAATAGTCTCGGCTTGCTGGTGATGCTGGAATGGAATGAGTGAGAGGCTTGGAGTCAGAAGCCAACCCACATTCAAATCCTGCCTGTCTCTTCCTCACTTTGGACAATACCTTTCCCCCCCTAAGCCTTAATTTCCTCATCTGTAAAATGGAAGATATGTAAAATGTAAGATGTAAAATGGCATGGCTGGTAGCAAGCCAGGGCCACAGAAAGAAGAGTTGGTGTTATTTGAAAAGGGAGATCCTTGTCTAGTCTTCACAGTCATAGTCGAGGAACTCTCCTGTTACTCCCTCCAGCTTCTCAACCATAGATATTTTACACACACACACACACACACACACACACCCCACAACAGAGGCAGTTCAAGGCCATAATCCCTTCTCTTACCCCCCACTGCTTCCTGGAGAGACGGACCATCATCTTGCTGTGATGGGTAGGGAGGCCGAGTAGAAAGAACACAGGACCTGAGACCCTGGTTCTGAAATCTTGCCCCTTTCTATTTGCCACTTGTGTGACCTTGGGCAAACTGTCCACTTCTCAAGACCTCTTTCTTTTTATGTGTTGTGGGGGACCTCAGCCATGTAAAAGGAAAGGGGTGGACTGGATCATCTCAAAGGGTCATCAGATCAAAGATTTTGAGCCAAAAGGGACCTCAGATTATCTACTCTACCCACTGTCTTTAACAGAAAAAGAAATTAAAGCTATGAACTGAAGAGAATGGTCAAAGGTCCCTTCCAGACAAGAAACCCTACAAACACTTCTGTTTTGTTCTTGGTTACAAGAAATAGCTCGCTAGTGTTAGGAGAGGGAAGGATTCAGTTAGAAATAAAGGGGACATCAAAATGAAATATAGCAATAAAAAATTGAAGTCTATATACAACAATTTTGTATTAGGAGAGAAGTGGGAATGAAGTGGGTGCCCATGAGTTGGAGGTAGCAGGATGAACTGTGGCCCATGAAAGTGATGACCTTCACAAGAAAGGTTAAATGTGCCAGACCCAGAGAAGCAGGGGAAGGTTTCTATATACTGATGCAAAGTAAAGTAAGCAGAACTGGAAGAACCATAGAGATACGGACCACAACAATGTAACAGAAAGAACAAGCAATGGTTTTTTTCTATACACTCTTATAAGCACATGCTGCCTCCCCTAATTGAATGGATGGTCCTTGAGCAGGGACTGCTTCTCATGTGACTTTGTATCCCCAGAGTATAACAGTCAGGGCTGAATAAAGAGTTGTTGATGAATTGATTATAATTATAAGAGGTGAGCTTGTCACCAGAGTAGAGAGGAGCAAACTAACTTCCCACCTTTGACTGCACAGGTGGGGGACTATGGATGCACCGTTTTGTACACCCTGCCAGATGTGGCTGGTGTGCCAGTTCGCTTTGCTTAAGTGATTTTTTTCTTTATTATAAAGGAAGAATCACAGAGTTAGTGGGAAGTGAAGGAGTGTATGTCTGGAAATAACTATGATGTATTAATAAAATTTAAAAAATGTTAAGTCTACAAGCACCTCAGACCCCAATGAGGAAAGTGGTTTCTTGTCACCATCTTTCCCTGGCTCACTGTAAAGAATTCTAGTGGTGAGAGGAGCTCTTTAAAACCCTCAATTCTAGTTCTGGCTTTGTGGAGCTTTGGTCAGGTTCTTTACCTCTCTGGATATCACTTTCCTCACTTACATAATAAGGGAGCTGAAGTAGATGCTAAAATCTATGCTTGATTCAGGACATGAACCAAGATGAAGACACCAAGATACTAAGGCAGTAAGACTCGACAAGATTATTGGGTGACTTTGGGCAAGTCCCTTCCCTCCCTGGGCCTCAGTTTCCTCATCTATAAAATGAGGGGGTTGGACTAAGTCTTTAAGAGTCTCTTCCAGCTCACCATCTATAGCCCTCTGATAATATAACTTCCCTCTTGGATCCAGTCCATTATTCAAGAGCTCTCATCCTCCGAAAGTCCTGCACTGTCACTAAAGCTCTCAGCTTGTTTCCTTGTCTGTGAAATGGGGATAACAAAAGCACCTACCTCCCAGGAGTGTTGTGAGGATCACATGAGATAATATTTGTAAAGTGCTTTGTAAATCTTAAGGCTCTATGTAAATTCTAGTTATTGCTATTAAATTCACCACTAAGGAAGGAAGGAAGGAAGAAAGGGAAGGAGGGAGAGAGAAAGAAAGAAAGAAAGAAAGAAAGAAAGAAAGAAAGAAAGAAAGAAAGAAAGAAAGAAAGAAAGAAAG
>CM053623.1:237107008-237122453 GCA_028646595.1 Phalanger gymnotis
GAGAGAGAGAGAGAGAGAGAGAGAGAGAGAGAGAGAATGAATGCAAATGTGTGATTTGAACCTAACTTTAGCTCCAGAGTGGGATGACTCACTCTTCTGGGGGGAGCAGCTGAAGCAGTTCCAGGTTTCTGTTTACATACCTAGATGAGCTAAATATACAGACTGAAAGGTTCGTCTGTTCTGGTCCAACAGCTCCTTAGTGCCTTTTCTCCCTCCTGTCCTCAGCATTCCCCCGGAACATAGAAGCCCCAGGCACCTATCTCCCACTCCTACCCAGGCCTCACACTTTGGGCCCCCACCCCATGCTGGCACAAAGCCGATGGTGGCTACAGGTCTCCACTCCAGCTGTCCATCAGCTCTGCCAAAGGCTGAGCAGGCAGGTGGGAGGCCTCCGTGGCCCATACACAGCCTAACAGGACCTTGGAGAGCACTGAGTGAGCCTCACCCCCCTCATAGACTATGAAAGACTGGCCTAAGCTTATGTAGCCCTTCAGTGGCTGATCCTCTAATCCTTTGGCCAAGTGTTCTTCACAAATACAATAAAGATTTAGTGAGTGAACAGAGCTGCACACTTCACTATGCAGGGAAACTGGGAGCCAGGAGTGCCCAGGGTGGATCACAACCTGTGCCCCTCCTGGAAGCAAAACCAGTGACTCACAGAGGGTCAGAGCGGAGAAGGCTCTTAGAACATGGAACATAGAACAGAGAATGTCAAAGCTAGAACGTCGAACATAGAACATTGGAGCTGGGAATACCAGTAGGGACTGCCTTACACAACTTCGTTTTACAGGTGAGGAAACTGAGGTTCGGAGAAATGACAGGTTCAAGGTCACAGAGGATGCCAGTGGCAGAGCTAATGCTTCGTACAAAGCCAATAATTAATGCTTATTGAATTAATGAAAGCCAGCGATAGAACCCAAGTGTCCCATTTAAACCAAGAATACTCCCAGCACACACACACATACACACACGCGCGCACACACACACACGGCCAGGCAGGACGTGACAGGGGCAAGGATCCCCAGAGTGGAGGCTCGGGAGCCCCAGATGCCCCACACTGGAGGCCTTGAGGAGGTAGGTAGGGAGGCGGGGGCCAGCAGGCCCTCCCTGGGCACAGAGCATGAAGAAGCTGCTGCGGAATGGCGCTCAGCCCAGCTCAACAGCTCGCTCTGGTGATCACAACGTGGGATGTCTCAAAGAGAACCCAAGAATGCGGGAGAAGAACGCAGGCAGGGGACAGCGAGTAATACCGAGAGGATGCTGCGGAGCGCGGGGCCGGGCCTCGATTCCCCAAGTCTTCCCGCTGCGCCCCTCCCCCGACGCCGCAGCCCCGTGGTTGTCTCCCTCCTCTGGAGCCCCCCCTCCCCGGCTCTGTCTGGGCCACACATTGGGCATTCAATCACTGGCCCCCCAGGGACGGATTGTTAGGCAGCTGTTCATGTGTGGCAGCCTGGCCTCCCCCAGAAGGCTGAGCGAGAACTCCCCAAGGGGGTCAACCTCATTCCTTGGGGTGTAGGGAAGTGGGCCTGTGCTTTTTGGGGAGAGGAGCCTGGCTTCAGTGCCAAGCACAAGGCTATACTGGGAGATGCCCAGGGTCTTTAGGGGACATTCAATAAATCCCCAAAGGAAATTTATTTCCTTCCTCCGCACTGGGGTCACTGATTCCTCTTGGAAAAAGGGAGGATGACCTAACAGACTGCGGGGAATATCCAACCTCCCCTCACTTACATCATACTCCAGCCCTGACGGTCCTTAGAGGACAAGAGGGATTGGGGGCGGGACCCTTGTGTTGCTAAGCAACTACAGCCTCCTACTGGGTGTCTGAGTCTGAAGAAATTCCCTTCCACTCTCTTCTGAAACCCGGTACCCCAGGAAAGCTCCGGGGGAGTCCTGGGCATTGGATCTCAGAGAGGAGGACCCATGTGGCGGGTTAAAAGAGTCCTAGCATTTCAGAACAGAGAGAGCCCTGAGGGACCTAGCTGGAACATCAGAGCTGGGAGAAACCCTAGAACATAGAACCTTGGAAGGTCAGAGCTGAGAGAAACCCTAGAATAGAGACCCTTGGAAGGTCAGAGCCAGGAGAAACCTTGGAATGTAAAATATCAGAGGTGGGAGGGATCCCAGAATGTGGAATGTGAAAGGGACCATAGAGATCATCTAGTCCAGTGTTTCCATTTTACTGATGAAGAAACTGAGGTTAGGAAGGGGTGACTTCACCAGGCACCCAAGGAGTTAAGGGGGGGGCTGTCCCATGGGGGCAGCACCTTCCCTCGAGCCATCAGTTATGAGAAAAGAATAGAAGAGTCACTTGGGATGCAAAGTGAACCAGAGAACCCCCAACCTGGCTCTCTCTTTGCAGCCTCAAGAGGAAATCTAAGAAGCTCGGGAAGGGCTTGGACTCCCCACTCTGACACCCCACCTGTAAGCGGGAGGAGCCCTTGTTCTGTGGAAATAATGAATTATTCCTAATTTAATTACATCTTTAATTCATTCCGGTCTCTGAGGAGTTGAAGACATCATCTCAGTGAGCCTCAGTGTTTCATGGGGAATGAGAGCGGGAAGCAGAGATGTCTTCATATCCCATTTCCCAGAAGGGAGCAAAACCAATTATGTCAACCCACACAACCTGGGGGAGTGAGCCAGGCTCTCCCCCTTTCCCCCTCGCCACCGCCTGCCTGATGGAGAGGAAGAGACATAACCCCACCACGAGGTCGGCAGGGATTGGAAGCAAAGGAGTTGGACCTCTGTGTTCCCATATAGAAAATGGGGGTGATGATGATAACACCCATCCTGCCAACTTTGCAGGTGGTTGTAGCGATCACATTAGATCATGAATAGAAGTCACTTGGCAAAATTTAAAATACCATACAGGAGCTGAATGGGATCCCACATTTTTACTGAGTGAAACTGAGGCCCAGGGAAAAGATATGCCCAAGGTCACATAGGAGTCTAGATTGTGAGCTAAAGAGAAGAAGCCCCCTAGTCCAACTTCTTCATTTTACAGAGGAGGAAACTGAGGCCCAGAGATGGGCTGTGACTTGACCAAGGTCACGTAGAGTTGGAAGGGACCCCAGAGATCACCTGGTCCAGCATTCTCCTTACACAAGCAACTCAACACGCATTTATTAGACTCTTACTGAGCCAGGGATCGTGCTGAACTCTGGGATCACAAATACAAGCAGAAAGAAAGATGGTCTCTCCCCTCAAGAAGCTCATGTTCTAACAGGAGAACAATGCATCAAGAAACACCATGAGTCAGGGGAGGGGGTGAAAGTCCAAAGAATCCAGGGCAGGGCCTGGAGAGGATTGAGGAGATGGTGAGCCTGGGCATCCTCCTTAGGAATGAGCCAATAGGGAGAGGCCGAAGGAGGAGAGTAGTCCAGAATGAGGAAAGTCTGGAGAGGCAGGAGGTCAGCCTGGAAAGGGTGGGGCAGCTGAGGAGCTGAGAGGGGCAGGGACCCACCCAAGGTCTGAGAGGGTTTTACTAACAGAGCTGGGGGGGGGGCGGTGCTGAACCCTGGCCCTCTGTCTACTGTCTCCTAAATGCCAGCTCTCATGATTAACACAAAGGCCCTAAACCTGGGAGTCGGGATCATTGTGTCCAGGCCAAAGCCCAGTAAAGAGCCCTCCATGTTGTGGGTGAGTAAATCAATTGACAAATACATCCTCTGCTCCTGCTGTGTCCCGGGCACCACGCTAGGTGCTGGCCACACAAAGGCAGGAACGAAAGTTCCTGCCCTCAAAGAGCTTTTATTTCACTGGGGGAGGGAGAGAGGCAGGAAAGGTAGAAGGAACAACAGATGCATAGCTGCAAAATATATACAGTGTAAATGCAAGATAATTTAGCGGTGAGGGAGCTAGCACTTGGGGGACTCAGAAAAGCTCTCTAGGAAGCCATGCTGGAGCTGAACTAAGGATTCTAAGAGTAAAAGGGGAGGAGGGATTCCACAACAGGTGGCAGGCACAGAGACTAATCTGTGCAAAGACTGGGAGATGGGAGATGGCGTGTTGTGTAAATGCTGAATCGAACTTCATTTGACTCAGAGCTGAAACCTCCAATTCCCATCTGGTCCAACCTGCCCTCATTGGACAGATCGAATGAGGATGCTTATGGTGTACACATCAAAGCACTGTAAATGTTAGCTATTATTGTTGTCATATTTACTGAAGAGGAAACTGAGGCCCAAGACAACCTGGATGGGGTTGGACTTCTCCCAGGAAAGGGACTGGAGTCTCTTCCATAGAAGGATGGCTGCATCAGGGCCCTGGGGATATTTAGCCTGAAGAGTCGATAATTTAGGAGGGAGGTGAGGAAGAGGGGGTGACGCTTGTCCTGCCTGTCCTCAGGGGCAGAAGGGGAGAGGGGGGAGGGCATATTTCGGCTCTGTTTAAGGGGGAAAGGGAAAAACACTTCCTTACAATAAAAGCAGCTCAAAACTGGAATGAGTCAAATTGCGAGGTAGTGGGTCCCTCATCACCAGAGGGCTTCAAACAAAAGCCATAGCCACTTTTCAGGCATCTGTCCCAGTACAGGTTGGGCCAGGTGGTCTCTGAGATTCTTTCTAATCTACAGGCACTGCGGTCCAGTGGAATGAGCTCCTGGGGTTGCCTCTGAAGCTTATTATCCACGTGACCTGGACAAATCACCATGTTCTTGGGCCTCAGTCTCCTCAGCTATAAAATGAGGTTAGACCAGCTGCCCATGAGGCCCCTCCTGGCTCTGGCTCTATCTGTGACATTTGAGATGCTTTGCTTCGATTCATCCATTTGAGAAGGTTGGTCCTTGGTCTATACCACCCTCCACCCCCCACCCACTCTGACATTCTAAGACTCTGGCTTGATGCCCCAAGGCAGGGGGCTGGACCAGATGACCTTCTGAGGCCCTTCCCAGTTTTATAATCCTGACAAGCGAGGGAGCAGAGGATTCTGGGAATCTATATCAGCAGCTGGGGAGGGTGCATACCCTGCCAAGCCCAGAATTCTGGCCACTACCATCCATGGATGGACATCCCCGAGGCCTGCAGTAGCCATGCCCCTCCAATCCCACCCTGCCAGGAAGCCCCTGGAGATGACAGGTTCCCTGCCCCGAGCAGGGCAGATCCACCGGTTACTGCTCCTCCCCCTCCCCCTCCTGAACCGCTGCCCCCAGACCTGGAAGCCCTATTTCTGTGGACCCGGACATGAGAGGGCTGGGGAAGGGGAAGGCAGCCGACCCAGCCCTGGTTCTGGCTATATCCAGGTTCCCTTTCATCCTGTTCTTTCCACAGCCTGCCTGCAGGACTCTCTCCCTGGAATAGGACCAACGAGGACTTGAATACAGATCAGGGGAGGTAGGAATCCCTAAGGCCACAAGAGGGGAAGGGAGCTGGGCACCTGGTATTGGTATTCTGGTGTTATGGGGTATTATGGGGAAATTATGGGAAATTGCCCAGGCTGGGACTCCAAAGAACTGCCCCCAAGCCCCAGGCCAGATATGGGACCTTGGGCAAATCTCTTCCCATTTCCAAGCCATAGTTTCCTCATCTGTAAAACGGTAGTGGTTTACTGGTCCCAACAAGGATGGTCTTGAGAAAAGCTCTTTTAAAATCTTTAGGCATCATAAAAACGCCAGGTCTTGGTTTTATTTCCCCCGGGCCCAGATACCTTCCTGAATAGAATGCCATACAGAGCATTCAGAGAGTCTTACTGTAGAGTAGAAAGAGCCATGAATTTGGAATCCAAGAACCAGGGTTGGAATCCTAGCTTTGCCTCTCACTCCCTATATATGACTCTCTTCTCTCTGGTCTCAATTCCTTCATCTGACAACTCCGTCCAGGAAATGAATCCACAACCAAACGAGGGATAGAAATGATCATAAAAGATGAAACAGTGCCAGTTACATAAAATTAAAAAGCTTTGGCACAAATCGAAGCAACTGTAACTAGAATATGAGAAGAAACGATTCACTACCATTTGAATTTGTTTTGTTTGACTATGGTTATTTGTCACAAGGGAGGTTGTTTTTTCTTAATTTGGGGAAGTAGGGGAGAGTGAGCGAGATAGATGTCCAAAAAAGGGGGCTATTGAAGCCTTTTTTAAAAAACATAGAGAAGAGAAGATTTAGAAGGAGACATAGACAAGCAAGGCAGCTTTAAAACTAACGTGTTTTGTATAACTTGTACTAAATTGCTTGCTTTCTCAATGAGAAGGGGTAAGCAAGAGAGGGAAGGAGAGAATTTGGAACTCAAAAAACTTTTAAAATGAATGTTAAAAATTGTTTTTACAAGTAACTGGAGAAAAAATAAAATTTTAAATTAAAAAAACAAATATGTTTAATGATGCGTTGTTATTTTTTAAGAGCTGGATATTTATAATAGAGATTTAAGGTTTTATATTCAGTCCTTTTATTCTGTTTTCCTTCATCTGGAGGACTACTTATGCTACATTGGTCAGATTCAGGATGAACTTTTTTAAAAAGAAAAACTGCTGAATTGGGGAAAAAGTGTTCATGTCAGTAACTTCTGATGATTGCCGGATATTCAGGATATATGGGGAATAGAATATGTCCATCAACAGGCATTCTGTAAGCTCCTACCAGCCGCTGTCCAAGAGACAAGTGGCCAACAGAAGGAAGCCAGAGATGCCCAAAAGAAATGTAAAGGATCCACATTAAGGAATGAAGGCTCCACATCATTAATGATAAAAGAAATGCACATCAAGCTGATTCTGAGCTGTCACCTCAGGACTGAAGTGGCAAAGACGGCAGACAGCGATGGTCAGCAGGGGATGGTGATGGGGAAATGTGTCCAACTGTTCTCAAGAGGAACTTGGAACCACACAAGAAAAGTCACTAAATGGCTGAAAACCTTCGATCCAGAGTTCAGGGCACTTGATTTAGGCAAATCATTTGATTCCTCTGGGCCATGATTTCTCCACATGTAAAATGAGGGGGTTAACTAAATGCTCCGTAAGGTCCCCCCGATCTCTGACATTCTCTAATCCAAGGTCCTTCTATTCACTCAACAATCCAGCCACAGATTTGGTTGCTGTTCCTCATATAGGACACTTCATTTCTCCAAATGCAGAGCTCTGCTCACTCTGCTACGCTGCCTTTCTGAGCCTTCGTTTCCCCCAATGTAAAAGGAAAGAACTGCACTCCGTGACCCCTAAGGTCCTCTCCAGCCCAAGAGTCTTCAGTCCCAGGGCTCTCCAGGGAGCCCAATCTTTGTGTGGAGGAAGGGCTCCGTGACTAAAGAGAACTGAATTACAGCAGAAAGAGCTCTCCCTGGCTCTGGAATCTGATCCCTCCTCTGCCCCCGATTTGTCCTTAAGCCAACCCCTTCACCTCCCCTGGCCTCAGTTTCCCTATCTATAAATGAGGGTGTTGGCCTAGGTGGCCTCTGAGGTCATATCGGAGCTATGATCCCATGAATTAGAATAGATTGGGAATCACCCTGTTTTTCCTACTCATGCTGGACCTCCCCTCCGGGCAGGGCCAAGGCCCTTCTTCACAACCTGCTGTCTCTCTGCGGGTTTTTCGGGGGCACAAGCCTGCCTCTGAAGCCTCTGGGGGCGAGCAGACAGCAGCAGGCAGTGTGAGACGGTCGAGGATCCGGCCCTAATCAGCCAGATCCGAATCAGACGGCACAGCCCTCGGTAATTACCAGCCTCCCGCCTCCCCAAACCTCCTCTTTGGCTGCAGTCACCGGGCTGGTCCACCCTCTGTGCTAATGATAATTAGTGCCACTGCTCAGCCCCCTGAGATCAGCCACACTGAGCCAGAGGCCCCCCAGACAGAGGCACTCCCAGGATCCTGTACTCTCAGCAGGAGCCAGGTGAGAGGAAGCAAGCACTCTTTAAGCCCTGGCACTCTGCTACTCGGCACACAAACATCCTCTCCTCTCATTAAGTGTTGTTACAAATATTTTCTCTTTGATCCCCACAACAACCCTGGGAGGTGGGTGCAATTATTAGCCTCATTTTACAGATAAAGAAACTAAGGCAGACTTGCCCAGGGTCACCCAGCTGGTAAGTGTGATGAGTAAGCCACATCTGAACCCGGGTCTTCCCGACTCCAGGCCCAGTCTCGATACACTGCACCACCCCTCCGCCACCTGAAGAGAGGAGGAAGAAGGCTGACTCCAGGCATGGCTTCGGTTTCCTCATTTGTAAAGTGGAGAGGTTGGACATGAACTCTAAGGTCACACAGCCTGCCTCCAAAGCTGGGGACGCCTCACAAATGACAGTTGTTCCTGGTGTTTGACACACAACAGCTAAGGACCAGGGTCCCAGAGAAGGTGGTGGGGTGCCCAGAGCCACATGAGAACTTTGTTACAGGGCCGGGGTTCCAAACCAGACCTGCTGACCCTGAGGAGAAAAGGGCCTGAGCTATCCAAGCCATGTGGAGAAGCCAGGTCCCTTGAGCCCAGCCACTAATCTCACCCCCTCCCCATGTGACCTTGGGGCAAAAGAAGCAGTGGAAAACCCCTCCAGATAAAGGCCATTGCTTCTACCCACTTGAGACTGATACTGCTGCTTCCCTTCCCACCCATCTCCCCAGCCCCTCTCCTTCTTCCTAGTTCCCCTCCTATCCACTCCCACCTGAACAAATAATCGGCTTGTTCTCAAAAGCCAAGGCAAGGACTGTTGGCCCCTCCACAACCTCCCCCCAAGACTCACCCACTGCTAGACTCCCTTGCTCTCACTAAGGGGCCAGTTCAGATGCAGAAAACCTGGGTCATATTCCCAGCCCTAGAATCAGGTGGAGAAGCCCTCAGCAATCAGCTAGACCCACCTCTTCATTTTACAGTTGAGGAAACTGAGGTTCAGAGAAGTCGAATGACCTGCCCAAGGTCACACAGGTATTGATCTGACCCCAGCTTCTCTAGCTCCACATCCAGGATGGTTTCTAGGCCACTGAACCCTGGGCTGCCCTCCAGCACCTACAAAGACGAGTCTTCCAGCCTCTACTTGGATGCCTCCCAAAGTGGGGAGCTCACTACCTCATGCCACCCTCTACGGACACCTCTGGGCATTTTTTGAGATTTTTTTTCCCTAATATTGAGCTGGAATCCACCTCCTAAAACTTCTCTCCACTGCTCCCAGTTCCTTCTCTGAAGTCACACAGAATGAGTCCACATTGGGCCTGCAGATCAGTGAAGAGAACCATCCGGTACCCTGAAGTCTACTCCAAATCCTTTATAAACAAGTCACCAATGCCAGCCCAGACCTCAGGGGGCCCTCCCTACCTGCTCCTTCAGGCTCACTGAACCTTGAGACAAAAGGAGGCTGGGGTTGGGGAGAGGGGGGCTAAAATCACCTGCCTCCTTCCTCCCCAACCACCACCAACATCTGGGGACCCCTGAGGAAGCTGGTGAAGCTGAAAGCCTCTGGCCCCAGCCCCAAGCTGGTGAAATTTAACCAGGCAGTCAGGTGGAGGGAAGGGGGAAGGCAGAGAGAGGAGAGAGGGGTTGAATCCAGCCAGCCACTCTGGGGGCAGCAGAATGAAACTCAATTGGCCGCCTTGGCGGGAGCTGAATTAGCTGTGACAGGCCTGGGCTCTCTGCACCTGGGATGCGCCACTGACTGTCCGGGAGAGACAATGAGTCCTGACTACCTGTCAGATCCAGCCAGGGACCTGTCAGTGCTGGAGAGGGGGCCCCAGGTGCTCCACCCAGAGCAAGCAATGGAGTCAAGGGCAGCATCGCCCAGAGCTGGACAGAAAAAGGAGGGGAGGAGGGGAAAAGGGCACCAGAGATCCATGGAGGCCAGCATCAGCTGAGCTGGGAGAGAGGAGAAGAAGGCTGACCTGGCAGAAGGACGGAGACACGGAGACACACACACACACACACACACACACACACACACACACACACACACACACACACACACACACACACACACACACACACACACACACAGCTGAGGACCCTCCAAGCTAAGCTTGGCAGCCCCAATTCACTCACTGAGCAAGGTTCTCCTCTCCCCAAAGACCTTAGCCTCAAGCCAGCACCCTCCTACCCCTCACTCACACTGTGACCCCCCAGCTAGGACTGCCAAGAGATGCCAACATGAAGCAGCAAAGAGTGAACACTTTGACTTTAGAATCAGAAAATTCGAGTTCAAATTCCAGCCTTGCTGCTGGGAAAGCTTGAAAAAATGACTCAGCCTCTCTGGGCTTATGTCCTCACCCATAAAAATCACTTGACGCTAACCACCTCTCTGGCTTATTATTGTGAAGGTCAAAGAGAAAAGAGCTGAAATGCTTCAGAAATGACTTCCATGAATGACTGTTCCACAATGCATGCAGGTGAGAACTTTGTGACAAGATACTGAGCTGGCAGGCTGATTCTCCCACAGCTCTAGGAAACCCAAGAGGGAGGAAACAGACTTCTACCTGAAAGGGGGGATTTGACCTTTGAAGCTGAGATTGAAAAATAGTCAAAATGCTGCATCCTCTGACGTCTACCACTTCCTGATTTTTAATAAGTTTTCTTTTAGGTCTGAATCACGATCCTACATTCTAATTACACAGCTTGTTTCTGCTTCCCAAGGGCAGGGCCTCTTCCTCAAGCCCCATCTGACAGGGTTAGAAAATCCTGGTAGCCACTGCTTTGTGCCCAAATCTTTTCAACAAGACAAGAGCTGCATGGGCCAGAGCCCTTGGCCCTCCTTTTCATAATTCCAAGGTTATCATTGATCCCTGATGTAAATGAATGAGAAAGGGAGCAAGGGGAGCCAGATCCACCTCAATTACCATGATCCTTTGCTCCAAATTCCTGCCATTACTTTGTATATGTGGCTCTCTCTCTGTGCCAAGCACTGTTCTGGGAACACAGAGACCAAAATGAAGCACTCTGTGCCCTCGAGAAGTCTGCACTCTATTGGGTGGATCCTATCCAAGAGAACAGAATCATAGACCAGACCTGGGAGGCACCTCTGAGGCTGTCTCGCCCAGCCCTTCGTTTGCAGAAGGTGGCCCAGGAAAGGGGAGGTCACACAAGAAGGGAGCATCAGCTAAGGATCTGAACCCGGTTCCCTTCATTATAGAATCGCTGCCCTGTTCACTCTACCAGGCTGGACCTGGAGGGTCATTCAAAAAGGAATCCAGGAAAGTTTTGCCAAAGAACTGGCACCAAGCTATGCCCTGGAAGAAGGTAAAGGTCCTGAGAAACAGAGAGGAGGATCTATGTTGCCTATGAGTAATGAGAGTGTTTGAGGCAGTGAGGGCTAATAGATAGAGAGAAAGAGAGCTATGTAGGAAGACCTGAGTTCAAATCCTGCCTCAAATACATCCCACTGTATGATCCTGGGAAAGTCATTTCACATCTCAGTGCTCTAGGTAATCTTCCAAGAATAATGAATTGCAGAGAAGGGGCTGACCTGCATCAGTGGAGGGCATTTCCCCTTCCAAGAATGAAACCACAGGTTCAGTGCTTATTGCTGTCCCACAATATTTATTTATGTATGTATGTACTGTTTCCCCAATAGAATGTAAGCTCCTTGAGGATAGGAACTGTTTCATTTTTTGTCTTTGTATCTCCACTGTCTGGAACATAAAAGGTGCTTAATAAATGCTTGGTGATGGATTGAATCAGGACGCCAGTGTGTCCTCCGCACCTCCTCACCCCATTTGCCAAACTGAAGCTGTCCTCTCTTTTCTCAGATGTCTTGCCTGGACCTCCCCTTTGTCTCACTTCATTCCTTGAGTTAAATTATATCCATCCATGTATCTGTCCTATCTGCTCCCCAGGGGCCTGCAGCTCTTGGAGGGAAGGGCCTGGTGAGTTATTCAGGATGAGCCCCTCTCTCCAGCCTCCTTTCTCTTCAGGGATCATGCCCTGAGATCCTTTTCTTTCTCATTCACCCTTCCTTTCTACTGGCCCCTTCCCTGACATTTACAAATGAACCCTCTTCTCCCCATCCTCAAAAAGATAAAAAATAATTGTGCAAGCTCCTATGACCCTGGTATCCCTTCAAGCATTCACTGCCATGTCCCTAGAAGGCATTGTCTGCTCCTCATCTCTGCTTCCGCACTGCCCACTCACTTCTTCCCACCTGCCTTCTGAGTGCCCCCCCAACTGAAAGTACTCTGCCCAAAGGCGTCATCATTTCCTAACCGCCTGATCCAATGGAGGCCCTTGCCCTGGCTTTGTCTTCCCTGACCCCTTGGCAGCTTTGAATGCTGCCAACTCCTGCCTCTTCTGGACTCTCTCCCTCTGGTCTCCCTATTCCTCCCTAGCTCCCTCCCCTTTGCTGGACCATGATCCCTCTCACCCCCTAGCCACGGGTGGGCATCCTCTAAGACTCTTCTGAACCTTTCCTCTCTCTTATAGCACTCAGCATTTCAATTATCACCCTTTGTTACTATCACCTCCCCACTCTATGTACATCATCACCCTCATCTCTCTGAAACTCCAGTCTGGTTTGGACTTCCAACTGCCCGGTGGACAGCTCCACCTGGGGAGCCCATCAGCATTTCAAACACAACCGGCCAAAAGGACTCTCCTCTTCCTCTCTTCCTCTCTCTCCCTCCCTCCCCCTCTCTCCCCTCTCTTCCTCCCTCCTCCCCTCCCCCCCCTCTCTCTCCTCTCTTCCTCCCCCCTCTCTCTCCCCCAATCCATCTTCCACAGAGCTGCTAAGATGTTCCTCCAGATGAGCAGCTCTAACCATATTACACCTCTGCTCCACAGTCTGGGGCTCCCATACCTGCTGCTCAGCCTGTCCACGTCCAGCCCCTGACCTGCCCTTCCAGTCTCACTGGATGTCATCCTCTTTCATGCTCTGTATGTTTCGTCAAGCTTTTGCTTGACCTTGGCATTCCATCCCCCATCTGCTTACATTTGTATAAACTGTCCCCAAAGCTCAAAACATAATCACCCATTCATTCAGTCAGCAAGTGCTTATTAAGCACCTACTATATGCTGACACTGGAGACACAGATGAAAAAATGAAATGTGGCTGCTTTTAAGGGAAGAGAAAGAATCAGAGGCCCAGGGCGGTTAATGTCTGGAGTCAGAACAGGCAGAGAAAGGATAAGAATCCTAAAGGCAAGATCAAACCCAGGTCCCTTGCCTCTTGTGTTCTTTTGCACTGTGCTAGGCTGGCAGACAGGAGGGCAGGAACAGTAATGGCCAGAGGCAATCAGGAAGGCTTCATGGAGGAGGCAATGCAGCCCCAGGTGAAGGTTGAGAAGCCTGGCTTGGAATCCTACTTCAGGCACTCACGAGGAAACCATGAGCAAGGAAGGAAGGGAGGGAGGGAGAGAGGAAGGACAGAAGACCCAACAGACTTGGGCTCAAATCTAACTTCTGCGTTTCTTAGTTATGTGACCCTGGGCCAATTGCTGCTCCTTCTTCTCCCAGAAAATAGGGTTAATAATTCCAGTCCCTGTCTTCCTCAAAGGACTGATGTGATGAATCAGTTGAGATCATGGACATAACAGAAGTCTGAGAGAAGGGAGCATGGATGAGGGGAGAGGAGATGGCGGAGGAAGAAAGCACCCCAGGAGGAAAAAGCAGGCAAGCTAAGGGGAATTTCTGCATCTCTGTGCTCCTATGTAGTGTAATATAGTGGAAAGTGTGCTGGGTCTGCTGTCAGGACAACAGAACGAGGGGCCTCAATCCATTATTATTACCGGGAATTCTCAATTCCTCCCCTTTTAAAGGTCACCTCTCCTCTGTAAAGCACATCCTAACAAAGACCCAGAATTCACTTCTCAGGGCCTTTATCTGCTAACATCTCACCAGACAGAAACAGCTCCATGTGCACAGAGAGAACACTGCCCAACTACAATTTTCTTTAAGAAGCTGTCTCAATCTGCAAGGGGGCTACCAGCTCATTGTAATATTCTACAGGACAGAATCCCCAAACCTCCAAAGTAGATGGGTCAGCTGGTCTAGGGTTTTCTTAACCTGGCATCTATAAACTTTTGTTTTTTAATATTTTCATATTTAAATTTCATTTTTAACAAGGGTATTGTTTCCTTTGCAGACCTATGTATTTTATTTCCCGCATTTAGAAACGTGGTTCTCAGAAAGGGTCCACAGCCTTCCCCTGACTGCCAAAGGAATCTAGGACAAAACAAAGAGTAAGAGCCTCTTTCCTAGTCTAACCTCTGACCTTTGGCCATGACCCCCACTTTAGCTTCCTCTCCAAACAAGTATCCATCCAGTGCTTGAATGCCCCCATGGATGAAGAACTCACTGGCTTTGGAAGCAGCTCTTTCGGTTGTCAAACCACTAATTGTTAGGTCTTTCTCCCTGATATCATAGCAAAGTCTAGGAATATGATGAACATAGAGAAACCTGGGAAGACCTACATGAACTGATGCAAAGGGAAGGCAGCAGTAGCAGGAGCACAGTGTCTGCATTGCAGCAACAATGCAAAGAGAAGGAACTACAAAATGAATCAACTGTGAATGTTGCAAAATTACCAAGAACAAGACTGGCTCCCAAGAGAAGACATAGGAAGGCACTCAGACCCCAGACCACGGCAGAGATGGAAGGTCCACAGGGGTGGGACGCTGCACAGACTTTCAGAACCTTCCAATGTCAATATATTTTGCTGAGTTTTTTCTTTTTTTTCTTTTAATTTTTTTTCTGTAAAATATTTGTTATATAGGATGGCTCCCTCACAGGGAAATAGGGATGGGGGAATACTAGGAGAAATTTTGGTCATATTAAAAAAAAACAATAAAAACTTATTTTAAAAAAGAGGGTCAAGGGGCAGAGCCAAGATGGCAGCTGGAAAGCAGGGACTTGAATGAGCTCCCCCCCAGGTCCCTCCAAGCATCTATAAAAATTGCTCTGAACAAATTCTAGAACTGCAGAACCCACAAAATAGCAGAGGGAAGCAGAGCTCCCACCCAGGACAGCCTGGATGGTCACAGGGTAAGGTCTATCGCACAGAACTGGGATCAGAGCGAAGCAGAGCCCAGTTTGAGCCACGCCTGGACCAGCCAGACCGGGAGCCAGGCAGAACAGGCCCTAGCACCCTGAATCAGTGAGCTGTGACAGTTACCAGACTTCTCAACCCATAAACACCAAAGACAACAGAGAAGGTTAGTAGGAAAAGCTTCTGGGACAGAGTGAAAGGAGTTTGAGGTTTGGCCATCACCCTGGGGGCAGCTGAGGTGATGCAGCTCTGAGGCTGCTTACAGACCTACAATTGCAGTTGCTTCCAGCCCCAAGCCCACCTGGTGGGAGGAAATAAGTGGCAGATCTGAGTGGAAGTGCAGAGTCAGCTTAGATCTGAGTCCCAGTCCAGGTTGGTGGTTCTTGGGGGAGGAGGAGCGCTGGTGTGGCAGAGCTTGCTGTGTAGAAATAGCTCTGAAAACAACAGTGCAGACCCTCAAGCTTGGAACAAAGTACTCTATATTCTACAAGTAGTCATACCCCAATGAAAAACTCAAGGGTTAAGTAAGTTGGCTGGGAACATGGCCATGCAGCGAAAATGGACACAGATT
>CM053623.1:237122953-237187562 GCA_028646595.1 Phalanger gymnotis
GGGAAGGCTGATTGGGGAATGGGACAACCAGAATGTATGCCATCTTGGAGTGGGGGGGAGGGTGGAAATGGGGAGAAAATTTGTAATTCAAACTCTTGTGAAAAATGAATGCTGAAAACTAAAAATATTAAATAAATAATTTTTTTTAAAAAAAAAGAGGGGCAGCTAGGTGGCATGGTGAGTAGAGCACCAGGCCCTGGAGTCAAGAGGACCTGAGTTCAAATGTGACCTCAGACACTTGACACACTTACTAGCTGCGTGACCTTGGGCAAGTCACTTAACCCCAATTGCCCTACCTGCTCCCCTCAAAAAAAAAAACATAAATGTTGTAAAAAAAAAAAAAAGTATAAGGGGCAAGCATGGCTCCACGGAAGAAATATGAAAAGACACTTCTCCCTACCTCCTTAATGGAGGTGAGGGTCTACAGGTAAGGAATATTACTTGTCCTATCAAGTTAGTTTGTTTGTATGTTTGCTGCATTGATTGGTTTTGCTGATTTTTTTTCTCTTTTTCTTTCCTTTCATAATATTTTTAATTCTTTGTTATATTTGGCTCTCTCAGACAGAAGTGGGGAGGGATGACCAGGTGGGAAAGGTAATCATCATTTGGTGCTATATAAATACTTTGTCCTTCCCTCTCTGTGTACTGGGCACTAAGTTTCTTTTATAAATATGATCTCATTTCACCCTGACAGCAGTCCTCCAAGGTAGGTGCGGTTATGATCCCTATTTTATAGTCGAGGAAACAGAAGCAGACAGGGATTAAGTGACTTGCCCAGGGTCGCATCTCCAACAAATATGTCAAGCCAAATTTCAACTCTAGTCTTCCTCACTCCAGGCCCAGCGCTCTGTCCATCGCACTGCCAGATGATAGAATATATGTAATATTATATGATATAATACTAACAATTATGTGACATGATATGATATATCTAGGTCACACAAAAGCAAGACATCATGGACATGTGCATATACATATACATATAGACATACATATACACATATGCATACATTACATATATATGCACAAATATGCATTATGCAGACACATGTATTACACATACACATACATATACATACACAATACATATACTCATACATTACATTAACATACACATATATTACATATACAGATAATATATATTGTATATGCACATATATACATAGACATATGCATATGTATGCACATGTGCATATGCATGTGCATTTACATGTACAAATGCATATGTACATATACATGCATATATATACACGTACATATAAATAAAACTTAAGTGAAATCTGCCTCCCTGTAACTCCCAGCTAGTTCTGCCCTTTGGAGTCACACAAAAGATGGCCACCCATCAGACATGTGATATCTTCCTAAAGGCCTTCTTGTGTCTTGGAATGGCCCTGGGCTCCTGGAGGCTGTGCCCGGAGAGTCCAGGATGTGGCAGCTCCCACCAAAGGACAAGAACTTTGCGCAGAGCTCTGGGGCTTTGGTCTCCTGTCTGCCCTTTCACAGACCAGCGAGGTTCACTGACCACAGGATGAAGAATCGTTGAACCACAGCCATCACTAGGAGTTCCAGGGCAAATGAACATGGTGAGGGGATTCAGATTTCAGGACAAGGTTTCATTGGGAGAAGGACCCCAGGACACCACCCCATGGGAAGGAGACAGAGCTCCCAAAGGCCACAAGGCCACTCTTTGGGGGAAGTAAGAGGAGTGGGAGAGACCTCAGACACCAACTCTTCCAACCAGTTTCTGTCCAGATAAAGTCCAGCTGTGTATCCCTCGGCCATTGGGCATCATGGGAAGAGCCCCATCACATTCATGAGTCTATCCAATCATTTATTTAATGCCTCCTGTAGCAGAAGTAATAATAAGGAATCTTCCACTGGGTATTTTTTTAACCTAGGTCGATGCATTCTCTCTCGTAAACAGATCAGCGGTGGCTCCCCGGTGCCTGATAGCCTTAGAAGGCCTCCTGGGGCACAGAGCAGTTTAATGATTGCCCAAGGTCACACAGCCAAGGTATGTCAGAAGCAAGACATCATCACTGTAATTAGAATTATCATCACAATACCAATAGTAGCTAGTGTGTGTGTAGGCTGTGTGTGCTGAGAGCTTTACCAATATCATCTCAAGTGATCCTCACAATAACCCTGGGAGGGAGGGAGGGAGGAGCTGTCATTTTCCCCATTTTTACAGATGCGGAAACCGAGGCAGGCAGCTGTTAAGTGACTTGCCCAGGGTCACACAGCTAGTCCAAGTCTGAGGCTGGATTTAAACTTGGGTCTTTCTGATTTCAGGTGCCTCACTCCACAGCACAACCCAGCTGCTTTAAACCCAGGGCCTCCAGGCCAGCACCCTTTCCACTATCTCTGTCTCTTCTCTACTTCCCTCCTTCGTAATCCCTACATCAGAGGGCCTGGGTTCAATGCCAGACCCTGTCCTTGGTGCTGAAAGATGAAAACAAACACCATACCTTCTGACCGCTGAGGGGCTTACAATCTGACAGGAATGCATAAACGGTCTAGGTCAATCAACCGACACCTAGTGATTAATCACCAACTACGTGTCAAACACTGTTCGATGTGAGCAGCTCCACATCCCCCTCCATCCCTCTAAGATCAGTGACTTCCATGGCGAGGCTATCCCTCCCCCAAGTCAGGCGGCAATCCCTCTGTCTATAAGTAGAGCATTGATTGGGGCATACATAGATCTCTGCCTGAAATCTCGGCCTTGGAAAGAACGGAGTACAACTCCCTGCCTTTACAAATGGGGAAACTGAGGCCCAGAGAGGAGAACTCCAAGGCCACACAATGAGCCAGTGGGAAAGCTGGGCTAAGAACCCAAATCTCCTGGCCTTTATCCCTGTCCTCACCATATCCCTCTATCTATAGAGCCCTGCTTCTCTGGCCAGCCCTGAGTCACAGTGGGGCCGTGTGACCGGGGCAGGGGTGGGGAGGGGGACAGGGCGACAGTGCCCACTGCACTGGCCAGAGACGCAGCTCTGAGGTGAGGAGGGAAAGGGGGGAAGTGACATTGAATCCAGAGGGCTCTGCCAGGGAGTCCAAGAAGAGGCAGGTCTCCCAGCCCCACCCCCACCCCCTACTCCTGTTGCTATGACGATCCAGGCGGGCTAGCAATTCCAGAGCCTGAGCAGAATTTGCATTTTAATGGGGACACAATTAGAACAGAGATAAAACCAAGCTGCTTTCGCTAGGGGACCCAGGCCCCATCACGTGTCGGCTCGGATTCTGATGCTCCTCCCACACTGGTGAGCACCTCCCCAGGGCTGGCAGCAGCATCTCCAGCCACCCCTACCCCTCACCCCCCATCCTGCTCCCCTAGACTCCACAGAGCCTCTACCCCCACACATATACACAAATGCAACCTGCCCCCCACAGAATCCCGGTCCCATTCACAAGCCCCACGGAGCCCCCTCCACCCTCACATACCCATATCTCAGCCCACATCCCCACGGACCCCCCTCCTCCTTCATAGATTCATATTCCAGTCCACAACCTCACAGAGCCCCCTCCTTCCCCATATACTCCTATCCCGGCCCAGATCCCCACAGAGCTTAACCTTTCCCATATCCCCAAAGCAGAGTCACATCCCATGGAGCTGAGGGTGAGTGATAAACAAAATGAATTTGGAATCTTAGCCCAAGGAGGGAAATGCGACCTCCCAGAGATCACTAAGCCTTGGTAGACAGTGACTATCCATAGATGGGCCCACAAGTTCCATGTGGCTGCATGGGAACTCCCCCTTGACCCACAGATGGAAATTCCTCCAGGCTTGGGAAAGGGAGTCTTCCAGAGCTATCTGGCTACAAACCTCCCTTTTCTGTTCTAAGGCTCCTTCCAGCTCTTGATCATGGCATCTAGCACTGGGAGAGGCTTAGAGGTCCTTGAGCCCAGGGTTTCTTAACCTGGGGTCTACAGATCCCCCCAAAGCTCTGTGGGTAGATTGCAGGGGGTCCATGATCTTGGATGGGGAAAAACAACTCTTCATCTCCACTAACCTGAAAGTGACTTTTAGCGTTTCCTTCTGTGATAAACGTTTCAAGCAGGGGTCTGCAGGCAGCAGGAAGGGTCCCGGACACAAGCAAAGCCCCCAGCCAAGCCAATCCCCTCATGAGCCAGTGAGGTAACTGGGGCCCGCACAAGAGCTGGAGGTTCCTCAAGGACACATGTGGGTGGTAAAGAGCCAAGCTGGGAGTCAGAGCAAGGTTCTCTGACTCCAGGTTCCCGTCCTTTCCTGTGTTCCAGTTGTGTGTTCTAAGATCCCTTTCATTCTGGGATTCTCTTGCACAATTCTGACGGTCGGCAAGATCTAGCGAGAGCTAGAAAGGGCCCCACAAGCCAGCCAGTCCAACTCCCTCGTTTGACAGATGAGGACACTGAGGCCCGGGAAAGTTCAGAGGTTTGACACATGGGGAATAATGCCAGAGACGAGGTTTGGACCCAGGTTCTCTGGTTTCAGAGCCAGGGCCTTTTGCACTACATCAGAACACTTCTTTGAAGGAGCCAGCTAGGAGCCACAGTCTCTGCTCATAGTCCCAGAGGTTAGGAGTCCCTGGGCTCAGAGGTGCCCACAGGCCTGGCATTGCCCCCACCATCTCCAGCTCCAAATCTGCATCTCTCATCCCTCCTGCTTCTCCCCTTCCCGGTTTATTTGTAATGAAAGAAACTTCTTGGCTGAGGAGGTGAGATGAAAAATATTTCCCAATCTGTCTGTTTATTGGAGAGAGAGAGAGAGAGAGAGAGAGAGAGAGAGACAGAGAGAGAGAGACAGAGAGAGAGAGACAGAGAGAGAAAGAGAAGGGGGGATGGGGGAAGAGAGAGTGGAGGGCTGACAGATACACTGAGACTGGAAATGGTGGAAGAGCCAGTGAGAGCACCTGTAGAAAGTCCTTTGCAGATGACAAAGCACTCTACAAATCTATTATCATTATCAGAATCAGGAAGGATGTTGAGCTCAGGAAGCCCCTTGACAACATCTCCACACATTGCTTCCTTTTTAAAATCTTAAAAAAATATATTTAATGAAAAAAAAGTCCCTCAGAGACAAGGAACTCACTACTTCCTAAAGTAGGAGGGGGGAAAGGAGTGAATCAGAGAGAGGGGGAGGAAAGAGAGAGAGAGGAGAGAGACACACACAGAGAAAAAGGGAAAGAGGAAGACAGGGAGAAGATGACTGATGGAGTTTTCTCTCTCGGCCCTTCTGAAAACACTTTTAAAATAAAAAATAATAAATTATTGAAGAAAAGAAAACACACTTCAAAGACCTCAGCTGCCAGGAATGACAAGGAGAGAGAAGGAAAGAGGGCACACAGTTAAGATTAATAATACTAGAAAAGGGCCCAGAAATAAGCCAGCAGCCACCTGGCAGGGAGGGAGATGCCACTTCGAGGTTCCTCTTAGGCTTCTTCCACAGAGGCCTGGAAGGAGACAGTGGGAGGTAGGGTTGGGTGTTAGCTTCCAGCTGCCTCCAGCACCAGCGGCTCAGCCTCTCCCTTCGTGACACCCTGATCCATGTGGTGGGAGCTGGAGGGCCGCAGCCACCCAGATGAGGACTTGATAACAAGTCCCTGGTCGGGGAGGGGAGAGGGACAGCTGGCTTCTGCCCCCAAAGGGCCCAGGCTGTTAAACGGATCCCACACTCATCACTGGATCCTGCAGGCCTTCTCTGGATGCCTCCATGGTGCAGGCAGCCTCTCTGGGCCTCAGCTTCCTCCACAATCAATCAGAAAACACTGACTCCTGTTTCCCAAGCTCTTGCCAGGGTACAGGGTGCCCTGGCAAAGGCCTCCCACTCATTTCTGATCACCTCCTCCCCCACCAGGTCCTCTCTCCTTGCTTCTCTCCCATCCTCCTGAACCGTTAGCTGTCAGCAGCTCCCAGGAAGATGATGAGGGAGGGCTAGCCAGACTCCAGTCCCCCTGACCAGGGAGACCTGGGGCGAACAGAGAAAACCGGAGGCCAATGCATAAAGAGACAGAGAGAGACAGACGCTGAGAAGGAGGAGACAGGAAGGTGACAATGTGGATGTCATGGCCACCATTAATCTATTCACGGAACTCTGACCATCTGTGCGGTGTTAGGCTATCTGACCCTCAGTTTCTTCCTCTGTAAAATCGGAGGGCCAGAGTGGACAGCCTCTCGGTCGGAACGAGGAAAAGGCCCAACGTTCCCTGCCCTCCAGGGGCTCACAGGCTAACCGGGGAGAGGAGACAACCAGGTAAACCCGACACACAGGCCCAGTAAATGAAGGGTCATCTCTGGGGGAGGCCTAGGCAGTGGACGAGACCAGGAAAGGCAGGAGGGGAGGTCGGAAGCCTGGGGCTGTTCTGTTGAGCAGGAACTGATGCAGACTTTGGGGCAGAGGGTGTTATATAGAGTCAGGCCTCTATGAGGCCCCACTGTGCTAGAGTGGATGGGGGGAGGGGGGACTTGGAGTCTGCAAAGCCTGAGTTCGAATCTTGCCCCAATCACTTACTAGCTGTGAGACACTGGACCAGTCACTTAACCTGCGCTTGCCTCAGTTTCCTGATCCACAAAGTGGGGACCAAATAAGATAATGTATGAAAGTGCTTTGCCAGCCTTGAAGTACGATTGCGATGGCAGCAATGATTATTGTTGGGGTCATCTTTATGTTTGGAGCCACCAGAGCCCCCCTGCCCCACTCCACCTTGGGCTAGATTAAAGCCCCCAATATTCCAGTCCATTGTTCTAGGGCTACTTGGAGCCAGAGGGAAGGGGCTGGGAGGAGAGATGGATGAGAGGCAACTATGGAGGAGGAGGGAGAGGAGGGGGAAGAGGAGGAGGAAGAGGAGAAGGGGGAGGAGGAGGAGGAGAAGGAAGAGAAGGGGGAGGAGGAGGAGGAGAAGGAGGAGGAAGAAGAAGAGGGAGAGGAGGAGGAAGAGGAGATGGAGGATGGGGAAGAGAAGGAAGAGGAGGGGAAGGAGAGAGAGGAGGGGGAGGAGAAGGGGGAGGAGGAAGAGGAGAAGGGGGAGGGGAGGAGGAAAAGAAAGAAGGGGAGAGGAAGAGCTCCCTGGGGCTGTGCCCCACCCCCACCCTCAGGCCTCCTTGTGGGGAGAGGACTAAGGTGAAGACTGCCCAGGCCTAGGAGCCAAGACACTTGGGGAGCAGTCCTGCCTGCGCCCCTTAGTAACTGGGAGCTCTCAGACCAGGCCTGTGCCAGGGCGCAGCCTCCACAACCTCACTGGAGAAGGGCCTTGGGCATCATGTTCCCTAAGTTCCGATCCAACTCTGACGTCCCCCGTTGTGGGCTCCCGCCCACACACACTTCGGGGTCCACTGAGGTTAAGGGGCTCACCACATCATCACAATAGCGCCAGCGGCAGGGTGGGGGCCCTAACCACGTGGCATCGCCCCCCCCCCTTGCTTTCTTCTTCTAGTCCCCAACTCAATGTGGTGGGTTTCGCCGGGGTTCGCTAAAGCCCGGGTGCCCGCCCGGGAAAGCCTGCCCTGCAGCGCCCCCTCGTGGCCGCGGGCTCATCTTCCCCTAGGCCAGGGCTGCAGAGCGCTTTGCGGAGCTCTCGCCTCGTGCCCTGGGGGGCGGGGCTAGCGCCAGGCCCGTCACCGGATGGTGGCACAACCTCCTACGGGAAGCCCTGCAGTGTTCGTGCTCCGCCCCCTCTACCTAGAGTGACCCCTGCACACGCTCTGGAGGGGGTCGGGGAGGGGGGGCGGGAAGAGGGTCGGGAATGACTGGGCGTCGTGACAGCTGCCATGGAAGCGCTGACCCCCGCCCCCACCCTGTGCAAAGGGAGCCCGACCTCTGCCACTTATTGGCTGTGTTACCCTGGGCACGTAACTTCTCCTGGGGTCGCTCCCAGCTCTGGGTCCATGATTTTGTGGCCTCTCTCTTAGTTACGTGGAGCCCTTGGCCCCCACTCTCCCCCTTCCGGTTTGAGCTCCTCTTTCGGGCCGTTCCCAATCTTCAGGTCTCAGCCCTGACAGCCTTGACAATCAAGAAGCATGACCGGCTGCGCATGCGTCCTAAAGCCTCCCCGGAACTTTTCCGTTCGGGCTTCCTGCTTCCAGCCGGACGCTTTGGAAAAGGGCTCCGGTCGGAAGTGCCTGGGCGGGCCACGGGGGTGAAGGCGGCATGTCGGCGTCGCTCCTGCGCAAGGGCCTGGAACTCCTTGGGGAGCCAGTGGGTGAGGCCTGGGCCGGGCTGGGGGTGGGCGGAGGGCGCTGGGAGGCCACGGTTCGCCAGTCAGGAGAATGGCCCGGGAGGGACGAGATTCCCCGGGCCCGACCCTGACGGTGCTTCCCTGTCTCCAGCTTCCGGGCCCGGCCGAGGCCCCCAGAATCGGACTCCGAGGAAGCGGTCATCCCGGAAAAACCAAGCCACGGTCAAGGGGAAGGTCACCAAGTCGGCCCTGGGTGAGGAGGGGCAGGGGGATGGGGGCGGGATCGAGGCGGGATCCTCTCCGCGATCCTGTCACACAAATCTCCCTTCTCCCAGTCTTTGCACCGGCCGTGCCCCCGCCAGGAATGCCCTCCCTCCTCACCTCCTCTTCCCAGAATCCCTTGCACGGGGAGCATTGCGCCCGGCTTGTAGTTAAGGCTTCGTAAAGACGTGCTCTGAACTCCACGTGAAACCTCCCCCTCCTCCCTTTGCCTTGTGAACCGGCATTTATTAAGCGCTTCCTGTGTGCCAGGCCCTAGAAAGAAGGGGACGGTGGCCACTCTCGCCCACTTTAAGCCAATTCCACCGGTTTGTTGACCCCGGAGCAGGGGTCTGTAGAAGGGGTGTGGCCCCAGGGGCCGGGGCTGGGAGCTGCATTGATGAGGATGGGATGAGCATTACCTGTAAAACAGGTAACAGTTTGGCCAGAGCAGCAGTCTCAGGAAGGAGGCAGAGATCAGAGGAGGCCATGCATGGGTCAATCAGCAAACGTTTGTTTAGTGTCAGGCCCTGGGCTCACAAAGACCAACATAAAACGCAATCCCAGTCTCCAGGAGCCGTGATTTATGTGCTGGAGACCCCGATTTCATCGGGAGTGGGGGACCTCCCAGGCAGGGAGGGGTCCATTCCCCTCCCCAGGTGGTGGGGTCTTAGGTACCGCAGGTAGGGTCCTCTGGCTGCCCTGGGGAGGGCGACCTTGGGCCAGTAACTCCGGGCCTCAGTTTCTCCATCTACACAAGAAGGGGGTCCTCTGAGAAGAGAGGCTGGAAGCGAGGGGGCCAGTGAGGGGGCTTTGGTCCAGGACCTGCCCAAGGTCACCCAGGTTGCAGACTACCTCCCCCAGCCCCCTTTGTACTGTTCTTAGCGATTCCTGGTAACAGCCTATCCTTTGCCTCCTCCCAGAGGAATTCCAGAAGCGGCAGAGTCGGGACCACCTGCAGGAGAACCTGAGATTGATGAAACAGAAGCGAGTGACTGCAGACCCAAAGGTCACCACGAAGGTCAGGGCTCCTCCATTTGTCCACTGAGGTCTCTGGACTTTGGGGCATATGGGGGGAGGGGTGCCTCTGGCCTGGTCAGGGCTCACTGCAGGGGGCCTCCACGGAGCTAGCCTCTGAGCTGGGCTGGGAGTGCACAGTACCACTGTCACGAAGGCCAAGGCCGGGAAGCTTGCCTTCTGCCGGTTCACAAGAAGAACCTAGACGGTCCTAGGCCAGATTCCTCTGGGTAGGCCTGAGGTTCTAGGCCTCCACGATCCCAAGGTCTCAAACACCTTGTGTGTGTAGGCAGTGAGGGCCCAGCAGGGGCCCTTTGGAGAGGATGAGTGCCCTTCCCGGCCCCAAGAGCATGGGCTGAAGCACTTCCCTGTGTAGAGGACAGCCTCATCTCCTAGGGGCCCCCCGTGACTTCTGACCCTGCCTCCCACAGATCCTTCTCCAAAACCGAGGCAGGAAAGCCAGGGACCGGCCAGCCCCCAAGCCAGAGAAGGAGAAACCCCAGGGCACAGTGTTCACCGAAGAGGACTTCCGCAAGTTCCAGGAGGAGTATTTCGGGAGTCCTGGAGCCAAGTGATTGATGGAGAGGAAAGAGGCTTGGGTCTGGACTGGGCACAGGAAGAGTTCATGAGGCAGCATGGGACAAAGCTCCCTTTTCAGAACAGGACGGTGACTGAGACAGCCTGACGGACGTTCAGAGACAGAAGAAGGCCGTGCTTCCCACCCGCACCCCACTAGAGCTTTGGGAGCCCCTCTTCATCCTCACCCGCACACGTTGGGACCACCACATGGGCTGCTGTTTGACACTCAGCCGCCAGGTGGCGCTGCTGCTGCTCCCTGAGCTGGGGGTGGGGGAGGGGTGGTCCCTGGGGGCTAGAGGTTTGACACAGAACCTTTTATAAATAAAAATGAAAACTCCCGCCCTGTTTGGAATCGAGGTGAGCCTCAGCCTCAGTCCAGGGCTCCCCTTCCAATGCCGGCTGTGCCCTCAAGTGACAATAACAGAACCCAAAGAGGGGTGGGGGGCTTGCAACCCAGGATGGTTGTCTACCAGGTAGTCCTGGGGTCCTGAGCTGTTAGAACCAAGAGGAACCTTGGAGCTCCAAGGAGACCAGCCTCCATACAAGTGAGGAAACTGCGGCTGGGCAGGAGGGGAGGAATTGACCTGGGGTCATGAAGCTGGTTAATGATGGGTCTGGGACTGATGCCTCAGTGACTCTCCTCCTTCCTTACTCCAAAACCTAGAACTGATGATACAGTTCCCTCTCCTGTCATATCCTAGCACCAGTTACCAAAGAGAGAAATGTGAGCTCTTCTCTCACAGCTGGTTCTTGGTTCAAAAAGCACCCAGTATGTGCCAGGGGTGGAGACACAAAGGATAAACTCAAGTGGATCTGCCCCAGGGAAGCTGCCGTTTTATTGGGGGAAAACATCATAGTCACACAATAGTCATTTGAGCCTCAGAAAAATGGGCTAATCTTGCACTTCCTTCCTTGAAGGGCTGATGGGGCAAACCCTGGGGTTAGAGGGTGGGTTAGTACCAGGACAAAGGAAGGGAGACCCACAAGATGGGGCAGGGCTGGGTCAAAGGCCGGGAAGGACGCTGTGCTCCCTCTCCGTGCTCCCTCCACTTGCCATCTGGTGGGCAGCAATGTGTATTTCCAGAATGGATGTTCATTCTTACTAACCTGTGAAGGAAGCCAATTTTCTTAACTCCAAAGACCAGGAGAGCCAAGAGGAGTCTTAATGTCATCTCCAGCTCCCTCACTTCAGGCAAGGAAGTGGCAGGTGGGAGATGGGCAGTGGCAGAGAATCAGAATGTCTGGTCCTGCTGATTCCAGAGCCTCCCTGGAGCTGATCGCAATCCTTGGGCACAAATCCTTGCCCTCCCACATACTGTGGGGTGAGTCCTCTGCCAGTGGTGGTCACTGCTCACAGAATTGGGATCCTCACATGGAAGGGGGGCCCAAAGCACCAATCCCAGCTAGTTTTCTCCAGCATCCATCTAAGGTGGTGGCGTGAGCAGGGATCCAAAGGCCCTGCCCCATTTCCACTTGGGGGTAGCTCTAATCATCAGGAAATGCCTTATGTGTCTCCTCCAATAGGGAGAGCAGGGATTTCCTACCTGACTTCCATTTGTGCTTGGCACCTAGTAAGCACTTAATAAACACTTTACCTTCATCCCATTCCCGACGTGAAGCGGAAATCGGCATCCCTGAAATGTTCTCCCTCTGCCCCTTGTTCTGTCCTTACCCCCTCCCCAAGACAACTATTGAGAGGAACTAAATTTCTTCCCCACCTGAGTGCTATGGCATAATATCTAGTCTTGCCTGAGTTCTGTGGTATAGTCTCCAGTCTCGTGGCCCTTCTGGTGGCTCTCATTTGGGCCTTCCCACTCATCCCAAACACCCTCCCTTCTAGCAGAGGTGGTAGGACTGGGGTTGGAACTTCACAGGTGTCCTCAGAAGTGGTCTGTATCAGTTTTGCTAAACATTTTATGTTCTCTTTTTTGGTCTTTGTTACTAGAGGTGGCTCTTTGGGCAGGGGATGGCCTACACCTTCACTGGGAAATGAAAGTAATGTTAAAAAAAATGAATACAAATTTAAGATATTTCAAAATAAACGTCCCCAGGGCTGAGTCCCATTTAACTAACCTGCTTTCTGAGCCCCAGGGGTCCTTCCAAGAGGCTTGGCTAAAGAAAGCTTTGCCCCAAGCTGTTCAGGAAACACAAGCTTAACTTATCCAAGTTTCCTGGGGGATGTCTTCCCTGAGGGTCTGCTTCTGGGAACTGTCGGGGCTCCTGGGGGCAAGGATGCACTTCCCCCTCCTCCCTGGCTTTTTCGGGGGAACCTCTGAAAAGCACAGAAAGAAAGCTCACACTGTGGCTTGGACCCAATATAGAGAAACTGGAATCCAAAGAAATGGTTCCTCATTCCTGGGTTTTGGAGCCTGTCTGATACTTGCTTAGCCCTTTGGTCCTCAGGGAACCAGAAAAAACCTTAGGCCTGAGTCAAAATCTGCTGCCTCCTGTTAATTTCCTGGAACATGGAATCTCAGGTTTGGAAGAGAGTTCCAAGACCATCTGGACCATATCCAAAAAGGAATTCTCTCCACTACAGACACAATAGGGGACGTGGAAGCAGGGAAGGGCAGTCACTATTCCCCAAGATGACACATTCCATTTCTGGACAACTTACTGAGAAGCGTTTTCTGACATCCAGCCTCAATTTGCCTTCTGATTCTCACCTGAGTCTAATCCTTCTTCCACACTTGTGATGACAGCTGCCCCCCACCCAAGTCTTCTCCAGGCTCTACACAACCATGCCACATGGCTAGTTCATTGAGCTCGCAACCCCCTAAAACCTCATCTTTTTTTTTTTTAACAATCATAACCATGCCTCCTCCATCTTATATTTGTGAAGTCAGTTTTTGGACATGAGAAAGATTTTATTTGTCCCTATTATATTTTCTTATTAAATCCAACCCAACGTCCCAGCCTATTGAATTTTTTTTTGGCGGGCTAGGAGGACACCTGTGGTTGGCTCTCCCTCCAGCTTTGTGTTGCCAGCACATCTAATAAGCATAGTATCCTGTGTTTGAGGCTTTGACAGAAATGTTAAATGGCAGGAACCTAGGGAGAGCACAATTCTCTGGGGGGCCCTCCCCCTGGAACCAGGCCCTGATTCTTTCTTGGGACTTCAGACTACTAATCTACCTGTTCAGTCAGTTCCAAACCTATTGAATTTTACAATCTATGCCCACATGCCTCCGTCTAATCAAAGATTTTGCTAAAATCTCTTAACTCTCCACAGACCATTCCCCATCACCTGCCCAGTCTGGCGACCCGGGCCAAAAAGGAAGGAAATAGCTATAGAAAGCAGTTAAATATTCCCAGGTCCAAATGTGGCTCCTAGGAACTTGCACTCACTTCTAGTTTGGTCCTGGGGGGGGGGGCGCCAAACACTGAAATTCTCATTCTCTTCCTTTCGGGGGGGGGGGGGGGGGGGAAGACAACTAGGAAGGACGTTTGCCTTTGCCCCATCCCCCCTTCCTCCCTGCTTTCATCCTCAGCTCCTGTGGTTCCACTGAGTCTGAAGGACTGAGGGCTGGTGTTTGCTTCCATTCCTACCTTGGGTATCATTCTCTCCCATCTGTCTCCACCCATCAGTTATCTTCCCAACCACCCTCAACAGCAGGCCCCGTTGATTGATACACTATTTCATTGGAATAGCCTCATCTTCTCAAGCCTCATCTCTGAGCTTTAATACTGAACTTTAATACCAGTTAGATGACAGCGATCATAGGCTCCTCAAACCCACCCATATTCTCTCGTAAGACAAGTTCACCTATCAGGGGTCCTCAGCTACGAGGGTTAAGAGTTAACTCAGTCCAGAATATATTGCCAGAGACAAGGTGCCAGTTACAGTCGTCTTAAGGAAGCTGAATGGAAAGCTGAGACTCCAACTGGTTTCAAAACTACAGATCCTCTTCCACAGTGCTAGGCTTGGGATAATTTCAGGTTCTTACAACTCAGGTTAAGGCTCAAAGTAACTTTCCCAGTCACGCAAGTAATCATGGTCACAAGTAGACATTTGATCGACCACACTAAGCTTACAACGTTAATTTTGTTACTCTCTCCTCACCCATAACACGAAGACATTTTGGGCAAGATTTGTGACATTCTGTTTTTCTTAGCCTTCATATTTTGGGTACAACACCCGTGTCTTTTCCACAACCCTGAGGCTTTATTTCCCCATAATTGTTCAAAGTTCATTATTTGTCCCCAACTTCCAGCTGTTTCAGTGTATCTCTTGTGTTGCTTCTGTACTCACAGGGTTGTAGTTAACACCTGTATTAAAATTAGAACCCTTTCTTCCAGCCTAACCCACCCCCCACAGTAATTCGTCCTCAAAACAGGTTTTGAGGATCCAACCTGATGCCAGGTGAAGGACTGGGCACTCTGATAAAACACATTGGAACCAAGTTACACTTTTACTACAAAATAATTTATTGAACAAAACAGCACAAGACTCCTATATACACACAAACAATACATCTGACTACCCAATAAATTCAGGGACTTTTCCTCTTTTCCTTGGCCTTCCGGACCTCTTCTATCAAGTCCTTCAAATACTGTATCTCTTTGCTCAAGGCATCTGCCTTCTCCTTCAAAGCCTCATTCTTTTGTTCTAGCTCTCTGCACTCCCCAGACAAGGCCTCCTGTTCCGCCCGCTTTTTCTGCCTGTAACGAGTAGCAGCAGTTTTGTTCTGTTCCATTTTTTTCAGCTTCTTATCTACCTTTTTCTCTTTCTTGTCCTCAACAGGACGGTCATAAGGTTTGGGGCAGGCAGAGAGAAAGCCGGGGTCTGAAGAGAGCTGGCTCTCAGTCAAAGAAGCCATGGAAGTGGAGGGGCTGTGCTGGGGAGAGCCCAGATAGGACTCAGGGCTCGTGCAGATCCCAATCCCACTATCATTATCTGAGGGGGCTTCTTCCTCTTTGATGTCCTTGGGCATCACCCCATAAATAGCTTCTGGTTTTCTGTCTCCTTCCAGGACATCCACTTCACTACCTAGGTCTAAACTAAAAGAGTGGTCTGGCGTGGAGGTCAGGGCCCTTAGACAAAAGGGGAAAGACTGATGGGAGGTGAGGGGGGTGACATGATCGGTTTCAAGTAGTGTTTCAGGGAACTGGCCAATTGAATTTACTGTTGAAGGGGACTCTTTGCTGCTAGTGGCCAAGGGGTCGAACAGATCACACGAGTCTTCCAACGTTGCGATAAGCTCAGAGCAGGTGGATTCCAGGTCATCCATGCCCAGCAAGGCATCAAAATCAAACTCCTTCAGATCCATCTTCTCCACCATCCAATCCATGCCCGAGAAGGCATCCTCTGCAAGACAAAGGCGGGTGAGCCCACTGGGGGCGGGGTCTTCCCTCCCAGATGACCCAGCCCAGCAGCAGCCTCAGCCCCTCCCCCCTGGCCTCACCCTTGCCGTAGTCTGTGGCGTTGACCAGACTGTCCACAGCCAGCCAATCGGAAGAGCCTGCCTTGGCCTTGTCGCTGGAGAGCACCTGCGGCTTGAAGGGCTTGGCCTCCTCCAGGTAGTCATCTAAGGGGCTCAGGCTCTCCTCAGCCCCCAAACCCGACGGGTTGAAGGGGGACAGCAAGTCCCCCCACAACATGTCGCTGTTCAGGAAGCTCATCTCCGTCATGTTGCGGGGCTTTCGTCAGTTGGAGAAATGCAGAGTCGTGGGTGTCTTTATCGTGGCTGACAGCAATGCTGCTGCTAGATGCCTTGAAAAGCCTGGAAGAGCCCCCCCCGGCACGTGAGACCCCCGGCGGGCACCCCCGCCCCCATCTCCCTCCCCCGGGGCGCTTCCAGGAAGTCTCCTGCCCATATTTGGTCCGCGGCGCCGCCCTGCCCCCACCCCGCCTGGGGCCAGCAGGGGGTGACTCACACCCAGCGCCGCGGCCCCTCCGCGTCTCCCCGCCCCCCGACGCGGAAGCGTCCGCCATCTTGTCTCCCCGCGGGGGCCCTTTTTTGCCACGTTGGGGGTGGGCGGCGCGCCCGGCCAGCTGGCCCCTCCTTCCTAGGGAGGAAACCCCAGTTTCCTAATTTTCCCACCAAGGGTGGAGGGAGCCGGTACAGAAGCTTAGATACGGGCCCGGTGGGGGGCACTACGCGCTCTCCCCAAAAAGGGATTTTAAAGCACCACGAGGCCAAACATAATTTGTTATATTATTCACTTACAGACGCGCCTAAATGGCGACTAAATGCCCCCCTCAGCCCCCCTTCCCCCGCCCGTCCCCCACTCACGCCATGGCTTCGCCGCTGGAGTTTGCCGCTGCAGAGCCCGGAGCTGCTGCCGCCGCCGCTGCAAGGGCCGATGCTGCCGCAGGCACTGCCGCCTCTAAAACGCCATGGCGGGCGTCGGAGCTAGCCGAGCTAGGGCCGGAGAGGGCGGGGAGCACAACACAACCACACCACTCTTTGGCTAAACGGGCGTGAAAATGGCGGCCGCATCCGGCTCCAACCTCTTATACCCCGCGCGATTCGTGACGCGTCCCCTTCCTCCAGCATAGGTATCCTTCCGCCGGTGTCACGTGACGTCCCCTCCCGGACGTTTGGTGCTATAGTTCTCTCTGTCCTCTTCTTGCTCCAGCTCCGGCTACGATTCTCGGCTGCCAAGAAAAGTATGAGACGAATGCTTTTAAAAACCTCCCGAAAGCTGGCGGATTGGCAGGAACTACTTTTACAATCACCCCACCCCACCCCCGCTCTCTCTCCGCCCCTGTTCGCGGAAGGACCTAAGCCGCGTGTCGCATCACTCCCGAATCCGGACACGAGGGCGGGGCGGGGCTGAGGAGGCAGAGCGTGAAAAAGCCTTTCTTTTATGCGGAGATGGTTTGCGTCAAGGTAGAGTCCCGAGGAAACTCGGAAATTGCGCGAGACTTGACAAACGGAGGCGGGGAGTGGGCTAGGGACAGCGCTGATTGGCCCAAGCTGGATGACTCACGCCTAGCTCGAGCTCCTATTGGCCCAGAGCCCGACGACGGCCGGGTTTGGAAGGAGGTGGCGGGCGCGGGATGGTGATCGCGCCTGATGGGCAGTGGCATCGGGGATGATCCCGGCGGGTGGCCGGTGGCAGCACTCGCCCCATCCCACTGCGTCGTGGCTAGTTCTGAGTTCTGGCCCCACCCAGCAGCTACTCCTGGTCCCTGCAGGATCCGGGGTCCCGGGGCCACCTCGAAGCCTGGTTGCCCATCGCCCACCCCATTCTCCTTCCGAAGCCCCGCCCTCTCCGGAGACTGGAGGCGGAGGCTCAGAGAGGGCAAGCGGCTGCCCGAGGTCGCCCAGCATTGCGGCATCCCAGGACTAGAGGGGACCCCCCCCCCTCCTGCAGCCCGGGGGCAAGGACTCAAAGCTAAGAAGGGCACCGAGAGCCACCCGGCCCAGCTCCCGAACTTATTACAGGGGGGGAAACTGAGGCCCTGGCACGTGACCCGCACGTTACGCCGTCAAAGGTGGCTGATCTTTGAGCCTTGGTTCTCTAGGTTCTCTAGCTCCGTATCTTGCGAGTGCTCCTCCCGCTGCAGCTCCAGCAATGAGGAGCTCACTACCTGTCGAGTCAGCCTTTTCTAGTTTGGGGCGCCCCTCCTTGGGGGTGGCGGGAGCAGGGGAGATCCTTGTCCCCGTAATGGACTCAGCTGGACGTCCACCCATCAGGTGTTCTTCTCTGATTGGAAAGATGGATTGATCACTTTGGGTGAAATTGAAATCAGTATCAACGTGTACGCCCACTGGGTTCCAAAAAACCAGCTTCTCACGGAAGGTCAAGTGGGGGGGACACTTGGCTAGACCGGAGGCTCAAAAACGTCCCCGGGGGATGGTGACAACTCCCCCCACCCCCACCCCAGTCATTGATTCCAAGGCCAAAACTAATTCGTTCCCGCGAGGCATATGAGTTAAATGTGCGGAGGAGGGGCGGGGGGGGGGGCGTGGTGGAAGTGCCCTAGGAGGAGAAGAGCAAGGTTAGAGGTTAGGAGGACATGGGTCTTCTTGTCCAGTTTTAGGGGGTGTCCCTTAGAACGAAACAGTAATGGGAAGCGGGGGAAAGAAGCTTCAGGGAGGCAGATTGAGATTTCCCCAAAACCTCCCGCCCCAAAGCAGAAGCCGAGTCGAAGTCGGTGCAGTCCAAGCATTGATTAAACACCACGGAGCGGCTCCGGGGGTAGAAACAAAGACAAAAACCCGGGCCTTCAAGCCCTCCGGGAGCTCACAGTCTTAACAGAGGGGCTTAGGGGGTGGCTTGGATTAGATGGCCAAGGACAGGCTCTTGCAACTCTGGGATTGTGATCCTGGAATAGTTAGAACGTCTTGAGCCGAGAGATCTGCTGCCCTGCGATGCAGTCTCTACTCATGGCTCCTAGTTCCACCCTCTGGGACCAGAGCAAATTTGACCTCTCTTCCACTGACAGCCCATCAGGTCCTGTGTTTTTTCCTGCCCCCCCCCATCCCTCTCCCCACCTCTTCTTCAGGCTAAACATTCCCTATTCCTGCCAACTGATCTCTGTTTGGCATGTTATCCTGGCCACTCTCTTCTGCATGTAATCCAGTTTGCCAAATGCTCTTTAAAAAAAAAAAAAGGATGCCCCAGGTGTAGCTGGTAGAATAAAAGACAGGCCGGCAGGGCTGTCCCCTCCCTGGTCCTGAACGTGGCGCCTCTCTTCATGAATGCCATCAGTTTCAGAGAGCTTTTTTAAAGGTAGCCACATCTTACTGTTGACTCATGCTCCTAAAAAGGCGCAGATTGTTTGCACAGCGACCATCTAGCCATGCCTGCCATCTGTCCTGTCCTTGTGCAGCGGTCTAAATGTGGGCCCTTTAATCCCTGTTCACGATTCACTAGATTTGGCCCACCATCCAAAGCTGTTGAGGTCTTCAGGGACCCACATCAGCTCGTTGCTATCTTTGCCATCTGCAAACAGCCAGCTCACCAATAAAAATAATCAACCTAGGGCCTTAGAAGGGTTCCAGGATGCTCCCTTACCAAGCTAGGATCAGCCACCCACTTCCAGAATCCCCTATTATAGTTTCACCTTTATCTCTCTCCATCTAGTCCACGATGCCAGTATGAACAACTGTCAAATACTTTGCTGAAAACTAGAGAAGTGGTGCCTGCATTCGCAGACTCACCTCTTCAGTAAGTATCAAACTTTGTCAGAAACACGTCAAGTTCACCTGCCTAGAGTGTGCAGACTACCCTCTTCCCCTTTTGGAACAGATTAAGAAACCAGAGGCTGAGGGAGTAGACAGGATTTACCCAAGGCCAGAAGTGGTCCAGAGGGGTGAGAACCTACCCTAGATTTCCATTTCTGCTCTGCCGTTGGCTGCCTATGACCTGGAGCCATTGCTTCCTTCCTTAGGGGCATCAGTGTCCCCCTCTGAAAAACAGGTGATCTCTCAAGTGTCGTTCTCCCCCTCCCATCCTAAAATCCTATGAACCCAGGTTCAGATACCATTTCTTCCACCAGTTAGAGGCAGCCTGGAGTCGGTGCCAGGAGGTGGGTTCAGATCCCACCACTGTACCCCTGGCAAGTCACCTTCCTCCTCTGGGTGACCAAATGACCTCTGAGGCCCTGCCAGCCCTGAATCCTGCAGAATCACTTCATCTTCTCTGGGTCTGTTTGTTCCTGCCAAATGAGATGGGCCCTGATGACTGCAAATCCCATGAGCTAATGGTCACTTTCCCTCCCTGGGCCAATTTCTTCATCTGTAAAATGTGGGGGTTGAACAAGGTGACTTCAAAATTCCCCTTTGGCTCAAAAAGTCCATGATCCATCCTGGCCTGTTTCCTAGACCTGCTAATAACTTGGTACATGACCCTACCCCCTTACAATATAATACAGCAGCTGACTGTACCTACCCTCACCTGAGACTGAAAAGAATTAAGAGGAACAAACCATGCCAGAATCCCCTTAACTATATCTTTATTGAGACTCCATGGATATGTCAAGCCCTGAACTAAGGGGTTAGAGTGGTGAGATAGAAGAGTGAAGACACTGCTCATCCCTTGTATAGTTAAGGGACATGGGTTCAAATCCTACCCGTTGTTTCCTGAGTGACAGTGACTGGATATAAAATGGGGAGGTTGGGCCTCCATGACCTCAAAGATCTCTCCCAGCTCTAAATCTTAAGAACTTCCATCTTGGAAACCATGTACTAGAGGGGAAAGGAAAATGGCTCCAGATACAAATCCTGGCTTTACCAAATGCCCCCGTGCATTGTGACATCAACTAGTCAGTCTCTGGGCCCCCATTTCCTTCCATGTAAAATAAGGACATTGGACTAAAGTCCCTTCTGGCTCTAAATGGCTTGCAGTGCTCTCTGCAAATCGGGACTCAAGCTGGAGTCGGCTCATTCAGACTGAAAATGGCGCGCTGGGGTTGGGGTGGATGCAAGGGGCAACAGCCATGGACTGCTACATGTGCTTTCTGGGTTTCTTCAGCGTATTCATCAGTTTTTCCTGGCAAACAGCAATCTGTATCCCCGTTTAGGAAGCAAGTGGGTATCTTGGGCATCCTCTGGTTTTGTTCTGAACCTGGAGTCCAGGGATGTTTTAAAGTGTTCTGATGTTTCAACATACTTGATTTCCTTTGTGGGTCTATGGGTTTTATTTGGGGCACTTCAGAGCATGATTCTGAGAAGAGCTCCATCCACAGGAGGTGCTCCAAGCCAAATCCAAAGGACTGTTCCATTTTAACATTAATCCCTTGTGAGAGAATCTCAGAGAGAGAGTGTGTGTGTGTGTGTGTGTGTGTTTTGATGGGGGATGGGTGAATGAAAGCAACATGAAGAATAACCATTCAGTATGTAGACACACAAAGACTGAAACATGAAAAACCATGCCTACTTCAGGAACGGGAGCCACACAAACTATGTGAGTCCTATGAAGTCCTAGGGGAAAAATGATCACTGAGGATGGGGTTCTCTCCTTGGCTCCCAGCCCTTATTGCCAAGCCAGTTTTTAAGCTCCAAAGAGAAACCATGGGGACACCAAAGTCACCTGCCTAGTCCTGAAAGCCTCAGTGGAGTATCTCAAGTGCCTCCTGGGTGAAAGGCGAGACCCTCAGATGGGAGGCCACAGAGGAACCTGTGCCACCCTTAGCAGCAGCCTCCAGACATTGCAGTCCATTGAGAAAATAGGTTTGATCTACGCCAACACAAAAGCCAAAGCTGGTGCGAAGGATTTGTTTTTATTTTATGTTCCCACTCTTTCATAGGTCAATTCCCTTAGTCTTATTTTAGGGGAAGAGATAAGACAACAAGCAGGTTATGCTGGGCAGGCTGCCCAGCAGGACTGAGAACGTACCCAGACACCTCCCCCCTACACACACACCCGCCCAGGTCACCTGTCAACCAGCTCAGACATGTTTGTGGATCAAGAACACTGCATACACTGCACTCAATAGAGCAAAAGGAAGTTTCTGAGCTTGGTCTGAAGCCCTGCAGGTCACAGGGCAAACCAGATTCCAGAAATGGGACCGAGGAGACAATCCCACCACTCTGGGGACTGCTGTCCTCATGCTCTGCTCAGTTGCCATCACTAGGCCCTTTGAGGGCTGCATCACCATGGCAGAGCAGTGGTGGGCGTGCCTGCTTACAAGCTGGGAAGCCTGGCACATCCTGCTCCCAGCCATGGCTCCCAGGCCAGTTTTAGGGCAGGGCCACTGCCTCAAGGGAAGTCTCAACATGGTTCTCTACCTTCAGTCCTCCTTCTGGGATGCCCATTGGACCCACTGGCTCCCTTGCCAGGACCCACTCCATCTTTGCTCTCCCCAACGAAGCAGCAACAGCAGCATCAAAGGAAGCAAAAAGAGCCAGGCCAGGGACTGGTGGATGAGGACCATCCCTTCTACTTCTTTCCTTTAATGATAAAAATGCCCCAAGCAAACATAGGGGTTAGGGGAAAACACCCACTGTTACCTTCAATTTATTTCTGGGGGTTGGGGACAAGGAAGAACCCCAAAACCTCATTGTCTGATTTGGTTTCTGAGATATGAAGTCAGGCCAAATGAACTTGGAGAGGGGCTTGTGCCAGGAAAGAAATTTCCTAGATCAGCTGTTACTTACTTAAAAACCCATGTGGGGACTCACTGAAGGGAAGGCAGCACCTCACCTTTCCCCGACAACGCTGGAGTTCTGCTACCTGCCCCTTTGTCAGCCAAGAGCTTCACGTCCAACAGAACCATTACCTAGGGCCATATTTCTTTTTGATCCTATGGGCTATTCCCTGACATCCCCTCATTGTATGACAAGATCAGCCTGTCTGAATCTGACAATATATTGGAATAATTCTTCCTAATTCAATGAAGAGGTTCACATTCACACTTTTCTCCTCTTGAGAAATGCATTTACTTCAGAGACCCTGGGACCCAGTCTTACTGGTTTGTTTTGCTTTCTAAGCTCTGTATTTAATACTGAGATGCTAATAATATACAGCTGGTTTGGAGAAGCAGGCTAGAGGGAAACCTTACTGGGTGGATCTCTCCAGTGTCCCAGAGGAAGGCATGTTCTCATCCTCCCCATCCCTCAGGAGCAATCAGAATCCCTCCACAGTCTCTCCAACCCCTCCCCTCCAAAAAGGAAAAGCACCCATCCTCAATAGGAAATAGAGGGTAAGAGGTGGGGATTCTCGGAAGGGGCCCTTAGAACTTCACTTCCTAGGCCATGACAAATACACGAATTCAGGAGGAAGCTGAGGACCTGGTCTCATGTGGACCACTTTACCATTAAAGTACAAGGTAAAGATGGCTACCAAGTTGCACAAGAATCTCACTGAGTGGGGAGGTAGAGAAAGCGAAGCAAAACACTCCAATTTGGCAGTGGGAATACAAAATACTGGGTAAAAAGGCCAGAGGTAGGGCCAGCAATAGCCCCTTGCCATAAACAGAAAAAGAAACACAAAACAGTAAGACACGACAGTATGTATTAAACTTCCCCCTCCTGCCCCCAGAATGACTTTACATTGCAATAAATAGTGCATTTGTAGCAGCGGGCAGCAAGGGGGGGAAGGAGAGTCTTTTCCCCTTCCCCCATCATCTGGACCCCCAAGGCCCTCCTTTTTTTCCCCAGGTACTGACAGGTATACAGGACAAATGGAAGGCATATGTGTGTTCTGGCAGCCTCTGGCACAAAAGGTGTTCCCCTTTTTCAAGGGCAGACTCTGAAGCCTCAAAGAGGCAGGTCTGGCCCCTGCTGAGACAAAATGCTAAGAAAGGGACGCAGCACTAACATGAAGCCAGGAGGGGTTCTCTGGGTGCCCCGTTAAGGCACCAGCAGCAAGCAGTCTGGCCTCCCACCAGCCACCCACTATGTCGTTGGCCACAGCTAGAATGCTATAGATAGCAAGGCCAGGAAGATGTGGCAAGCCCAGTGATGTGATGCCTGAGCTGCCTACAACCCTCCTTCCAACCTCTTCTGAAGCCCTCTTGGTCAAGGTCAACTCCAGAGAAGTGATAAGGTTACCATGGACAGGAATGGAGGAGATCACTACCACTGGCAACCAAGGCAGCAAGCTCAACCTGTACCTCAAGGCTCCTCCCCTGCCCACTTGCTCCATCCTCTTTGGGACCCTGGAATCCAATTTCCAGAGCCATCCTTTCCCATGAGGGAGGTGGTAGGAGGGGCAGGCCCATCTCCAACCCTGCTGGCCTTCTGCCTCTGCAGCCAGGAGGGTGGCTCCTGGGCCAGCCCCAACACCCACCCCACAGGCTCCGGGTACTCACTGGCCATGCAGAATGCATTTCACAAATATTCACTCACTGCTACAGAGCAACATTCACTTATCAAACAGTATTTTGATCAAGCAGACATGTTCCAGGGAAAGGAACCAGATGGACAAAGACGCAACAGTGAACGACACACACAAGGTTAAAAGTAGGGACAGGTTGGGCAGCTGAAGAGGTGAACTTGACACAAGTCACCAAGTAACTTAGCAGCTTGGTCCATCCCCACTCCCACCCCCACCCCCGATGCACTTTAGGGAAGTTGGCCTCACTGGAGGAACAGTGAAAAAAACTGGGGGCACAGTGCTTGGTGAGAGAAAAAAAAAGGAAAGCAGGGCAAGAAAAGGCCATTCTAGTTGGCAGGTAGCGACCCAGGCAATGACCAGCAAGACTGGAGGCACCAAGGAGCCCAATGAGGGACCACCTAACAGAGCCTGGAGAGTGTTTCTGACCACCTCCGAGGCCTGACCACCTAACACCCATCACAGCTTTCCCCTCCATTACGTCTGCAGCAGGACCTCTGGCTCAGACAGTGAGCAATAAAGGGTGTACCCCAATTCATCTATTTCTCCAGGGGTAAGCTCTGAAAATAGGTTCACTTTGGGGTTGAGGACACTAGGCAGGACTCCAGCCTCCAAGTAGCCAATCAAGGCCCTGAGCGCCTGCAGAAAGCGGTCAGCAAGCATGTCCTGAGACCAGTCAGTCTCCTCTTGGGCCAAGTGGAGAATGACATTGGTAAGCTGACTGGCAGTGAGGTGGCCCAAGGCTGGGCTGGACTTGCATATAGCCTTGAGGATCTTGAGGCACAGCGCTCGACAGCCCCCATCGCCCTGGTCCAGCGCCCGGAGGCGGGCAGTCTCTGCAGGCCGCAGGCTCAGCCTCCACAGGTTATCATGCTGGGCCAGCCGGTGGGGCCTGGCCACAAGGACCGTGTCCCCGAGGGTCACTGAAGGAAGAAAGTCAATGACGAGGCGCCGGTTTTGCTCATACTGCACTTCCAGCGTCAAGGCCTCAGGGGGTGGAGCTGGGCGGATCACGCAGTCCAAGAGGGACCCAATGGCTGGCCAATTAATGGAGCCTGCCACAACCTTCTCAAATGTCTCTGCCACAGCCTTGGGCGAGAGGTAACCGCCAACAACACAGCGGTCCCAGTAACTGCTGCCCCGGGGGAAGTACTCTGGGTTCTCACGACGCACCAGGAAGAAGCCAGGGACATTCATGATGGTGTCCTCCCCAGGGATGCAGGACCACAGGTTCTGCTCCAAGACCAGAGGCACAATGAGCTGAATGTGGTCAGCAGTCACGACCTGTCAAGAGAAGGCATACAGTAAAAAAGGGCATGATGCTGAAACCTCCCCACACAGAGTCAAAGAAACTTGGCTTCCTCCTGCCCAGACCAGCTTTCATGGCCGCTGCCTGCTAAGAATGGAATGCCTGGTCCCAGAGGGCACATGAGAGGATGGGGGGGGGCCCTCTGGTCCTGCCTTGTTCTGGCCTTCCTCACCGCACCCTACAAGCCTCCTCACTGAGCCTGTCTTATCTGCACACCAAAGGTTCTGTCTGTCCCAGATAGAGAGGAACGAGTATCCCTCACCACTCAGCCCTTAGTGCAGCCAAGGCCAGCCCACTGTCACACACATGCACATAGTAACTACCTCTTACCTCAGTAGCTTCCTCGGGACCTAACCTATGGTCTTACACACAGAAAACTCTCAATAATGGTTTGCTGAATTGATTTAAAAGCCCCAAATAAAAGGGAATTAGGGGAAGGGGGGCACAATGCTATCCCGGAAGGATTCTCTCCCAAGCCTGAGACATCTTTGGTCTGAATGACCAGGATCATCAGGACAGGCCATGGTCAGAAACTGCTTCCTAGGTGAGAAGACTGTTCGTTACCTGCAAGTCATCATAAAGGCTGCCGCTCAGATACATGTCTCGCAATGGCATGTCAGGCAGCTTGGCTCGGAGGAAGCTCCGCAGCTCGGCACATATGTCCACGGCTGTCTGCTTGGCCCGGGCCTGCTCGCCAGGGGGGATTGCTGCCCGGTTCCGATAATAAGCAAACAGCTTCTCCTGCAGGGACAGGCGGAGCCGTGACTTCTTCAAGTCTACCTGGCTCTTCTTAGTGGCTGGTTTGGGTCTAGGGGGGCAGAACCCATCTGCCAAGGAAGGCAAACAAATTCACATGAGAACCCCTGTCAACACTAGTCCACTTTATCCTCCCCTGGAATCCAGCAGGCAACTGCCTCCATGCCAAGGAAGGGTTCTGCACGATGAGCAGAGTAGGGCGGAGATGGGACCAGAGCACAGCCGACTCTCACCTGCGTCAAAGGCTGAGGGGTCAGTGGGCAGAGTCTGCAGGGACCTGCTCAAACTGGTCTTCATGTCCTGCTGCAGTAACCGTGAGGATCCCATCCAACTTGGCTCCTCCCAGCTTCTTTTCCCTGAATGGCTCAGGCGAGTGGGGCTGCTGGGGGCACTGATCGCTCGGTCGTACATCTACAACATCCCCACCAAATGTGAGAGGAAGGAGGGTGAACAACCAGGGCATTCAGAGCATGCATATTCCTCACTTGTTTGACATTTAGTTAAATTCCTACCATGGAGGAACAAAGTAAAGAGGGATTCCTCACAGAACCTCGTGGTCCTTGCAGTCTAGGGCACCAACATGCCAACAGATACCATAAAACACAACAATATATGACCACATATTAGAAAGATTCTGAACAAAACCATGGGGGATCCCGGAGAGAAGGCCATCTCCACCTTCCCCAGGAAGATACCTATAGAAGAGATGCTTTCCCAGGATGGGGAGGAATTCAGCAGGCAAGAACAGAGAGAACACGGTAGGTGTGGGAGGCAGGAGAGCTCAGGACAGTCCCTTTGTTTGTTATCAAGGACAAAGAATGATATGATAGGTTTAGAAAAGCAAAGCAGCTCCAGGCTGTGGAGGGACCTGAATCTCCATAGGGAGGATCCTGAGGTCAGTGCCAACCTCTGACCGGGCCTCACTCACCCGTTTGACAGCCAAGGTGGCAATCCCCAGCATGGCAGCTCCGCCCACTCCCAGCACCAGCCGGGCGTTGGACAGCACAAAATCAATGGCAGTGCCAATGCCGTTGTCATCCTTTTTGCCTTTTCCCTGGCGCTCACCAGTCCCTGCCATGGCTCCCCTGCAGGTTAAGAGCAGAAGACAACAAACATAACTGCCAGTGAGTACAAGACCCACACTCTTCCTGCCACCCCAGGCTGCTGTTTCTGCTCAGGCCTTCCCCACCATCCTTCTGACTTTGTCATGACCAACCCAGAGGGCTAGCTGCCTCCTGCCTGTCCTTAGATTTCTGGACAGACCACATGGGCACTATGTGGGTCCCAGCCAGCCCAAGTCTCTTGCCTCACTCACCCTGTCTCCTCCAGAGGCAGATAACTGGGCCTTATGATACAGTTGGCAAGATGAGGGCCAGGGTGAGAATGGGCACATCTGGGATCTTTATGTGAAACTTATCTAATTCCCAGAAGACCCTTTCTTGTCTCCTGATGCGTAGGCTACCCCATTCCACCAAGCATCCTGGCTGCACGTTTACGTCTGACTCCAGCACAGGCTGGGCCAATTACACTGGCGCAGAAGGCAAGAACGGGTCAAACGTGTAAGAGACATAAAAAAGCTAAAGCACGCCAAAAACTCTCTCTGGGCACTCGCAGCATGTGAGCTTTTGGATTACGAGACATTTGTTCTTGGGGGAAAAGTGTACAGGCAAGAAAGATGATACACAATGCTCTGGTGAGGATAACCATGTGTATATCCGATAATGATCAAAGTAAATTCTTCCACAGAGAGACTTAGCTGGAGTTAACTGGAAAAAGAAATCCATGCCCTAGCAAAAACAAACTATGACATTCGAGTTCAGCCCCTCGAATCCAAGAGCCCAGGTCCTGGTCTCAGGCCTCTAGGGTCTTTGGGTTCACCAGGGACAGTCACTGGTCCCATGATCACTACTTGGGCATGACTAGTCAGGATGCTTCCCAAACAAGCCTGCATTCTGAGTTCAGGGCAGAATTCTGCTCTTCCTGTGGCTCACGCAGTCCGTGACTCCCAGCTGTTTGCCAGCCCCAAGAGAAGGCCAATCAGAGTTCTAGACTGCAACACCCAGGAGATCCCCATCAGTGCAGACTTTCACACCCATGTTCATGCTCAACAGTCTTCTCCATTCCTTAGAAGGGAAGCTCCTTGAGGGCAGGGATTGTTTTGCTTGTGGGTACATTCCCAATGCTTAGCACAGCGCCTGGAACACAGCAAGCACTTATACATGCCTGTCTACTCTCTTCTCCCATAATATCCCAACATTGGAGGGTGAGGTCAGATGCTTCAGGAGAAGAAAAGGGCCTTTATTCTTATCTGCCTTCTGCTGAATGTGGCAGGGCTGGTCGTAAGCCTGGAGGCCTCCCAAGGCACTCTCAAATATGTGCCTTCTTGGCTATAGCCTCAAAGAGTGGGGCCAACTGGGGCTATTTTTTACCTTGCAGGTCAGGGGAAAATTTCCATACAGTTACTGGGCCTCTAAGCCCTCCCCACCCATTAGAGCCTACCTGGACAACTCAAACTCAGCTAAAATGTATGTAACAATAAAACTCTGCTAGCTTCCAAGTCTGAATTCTCACTACCTACAAACTATAGGATTTTTTCCCCCCTCAAAAAGAAACTATTTCATTTATGAGATTTTCAACAGAGAGCACCAGAACACTCCTGCTCACCGCCTGGGTCTTATCCTGGAAACTCGGATGCCATAACTGGGGGGCACTGTCCCCCAACTACAAAGAAACCTAGAGAGAGATTCTCCTGGTCCCATTTCCTGGGGTTGAGGAGGAAAAGGTCTCTGATAAGAACAAATCCTCCAGCCTACCCAGGTCTTGTGACCACTTAGCTTCCTAAGAGTTAGTAATCACATTTAGCCTCTGGGTTACATTTCTCCCTCCCTATCTGGGATGAGAGGAGCCTCCCTACACTTCAATTTTAATGCAGGCCTGTGCTTAAAACCCAAAGAAACCAGGCCAGGCTTATTAAAGAACTCTTCCTGCTCGGAACACCCCCATAACTTTGGGTTAGATAAGATTTCAAACATCTGGTGACTAGAAGGAGGAAGTTTCACAAGTCCAACTGGAGAGCTGAAAAGTCAAAAATATGATTCACCCTTTCCTAGTTGGGACAAATTTATGCCTAATTATTATGGACTATCTCAAACAATTAATATGACGCTATAGGAGGGCCAGGAAGGAAGAAGCCAGGCTGCATGACCTTTGGAACTACCAATGACCTAAAATCTAGAAGCAGATCTGGGGAAGCAAGTCGCTGTAATTTCAGGCAAGTTACTTACCTGTTTCTCCAGGTATTAAATGGGACTATGACTACTAGCCACACAGGGACTGAAACCTGGGAAACACTATGAAAGAGGCAACAGTACAGTACTATGAAAACATCCTATTTGTACAGGAATTTCACTGATGAATAAAAGGTCACATGCCCAGGAGATCCTCAGTAAACTTGGCTGGCCAGACTACAAGTGGACAATAATACTCTCCAACCTATTCAGTCTGGGCTAGAGGCTAGACTTACCCTTCACCCACTGCTATTACCCAACCTCAGGGAGCAGCGGATGGGGGCAGGAAGCAGAGGGCGGCGATGGTGGGATAGGGAGCACACAGTCCAAACAAAGTATGGTGGAAGTTTATCAAGTCCCCAGGAGGGAGTTATCTTTAAAGCACTTTCTCCCCACCCATCAGCAGAAGTGTTATTGCCATGTTCAGTCATGGTGTCAGACCTCTTACTAGTAACACCCTGTGGAGGAGGGGGGGAGATCTGTGATTTCAGCACAGGGCAGAGAGCCCCCTGCTTCCAGGGTAGACCCTGGTGCACACTGAGCAGTGACTCCCCAGGAGCCTCAGTTTCCTTGAGCTGCCTGTGAGTATGGAGGCCAGGCTTGGTGTAGAGAGCACAAGGCCAGCCTGAATTCAAGTGCCTCTGGCGCATAATTGGTCCTGTGGCCATGGCAAAGTCACTTCACCTCTCCAACTTGTCCATGAATATGAGTTGGTAGTGACAGAAGTCACATCATCAGTAAAATTCTTTTGGATGGTGGCATCCCTCGACAAGATATAGTCAGGAAATAGGACAAACCCTGCCGCACCAGTGCAAGACTAGGCTCTGGGCCTCAGCATCTGGTTAGCAGTACATTTGGCAAAATCAATCCTACTATAGGAGGGCTTTGCTCCCTAAGGAATGCTGTGCCCACCATGGCTCACAAGGCAGCAGATGAATGGGTGGCATTTTCCCCACAGAAATGGAACTGAGTGTGTTTAACCTAAAGAGGACACAAGAAATCAGGAGACTACTACTGTCTGTAGCTCTGTTCACAGATGACCTTCACTGCAATAGATGTTAAAATGCACTGGGCATCAGGGAGCCAGCACCCAGGGAAATACTTCCCTCTCAACCCTCAGGAACTAGACACTCAGAGGTTGTCTGACTTGCCCAAGACCTCATACACAGCTAATAAAGTGGTCAAATCAGGCCATGACTCTAGGTCCTTTCCACTGGGCCATGCTACCTCTGTGCTCTGTTCCGGGCACTGAGATGACTCTTCCAAAGATTAAGTGGCTGCTACTGTAACTCTGAAAGGCACTTCTCCCCCCACCCCCAGATAGGTCAGAGGTCACTAAGTGTGTTCTGATCCATGTATGTGCTGTGACCCTGAGCTTACTTTTACGTGGTTTTACAAAACACCACCCTCCACTTTATAGGTTGATGAAGCTAAGGCCAGAAGAGAGAATGGATGCCCGGGGTTTGCCTTGTCACAGCCAAGCCACAGATGCCAAGCACCCAAGTCCAAAGCCAGGCCTCTCTCCACTTCCCCCTCTCCCGCCCCTGTTTGCTTTCTATAAATTCTTCTCATCCTGGGCCTTGGGGTGTTCTTACCAGAGTTAATCTTGCTTCGTTTCTTTCGTAGAGAATTTGTCCTTTAAGGCAGATCTGTCACTGGGATACTGACATTTCTCTTTCCACTGAATCACTTTGGGACTTGAGCAGTATCAGCTGTTCAGAGTATTTTCCCCCTGTATCTTCACTTTGATCCCTTTTGATTTCAGCTGATCTATTAAAACCTCTTTCGTTTTTTTTGTTGTTTTCTGATTACCATTAGAGAAGCCTTTAGGCCTTAAGTTCCTGACTAGACTACAAAGCTGGGAAAGTACAAAGGGCTTTCTTTCCTTCAACCTCTAGGAGGTGAAGAGCTTGGAAATTATTAACCGGAAGTAGAGACGGATAGTACAGGAGACACTGGGAGAAGTCAGCCAAGATGACTCTGCTCCTAAGAGGCACAAAACTGGACTTAGTGCCAGCTCTCAACGCCAAACACTAGGACCCTAGTAGGCCACATCTTCATCCTTCTGGTCCTCATGGCACTCATCCTTCCGGCCTTGGCTGCTGCCATGGCTGACTGGTAACTCTGGGCCACTTTGTCTTCCTGACCCCCACTTACCTGTCCGACCACTCTGCAGTTTCCTTGGCTGGTCCATCACGCCCCCCAACTGTGGGTGTTTCCCAAAGCTCTATGCTGGTCACCTATTCTCTACGCTCATCTTCTTGGTGACTTCACCATTTCTATGTAGATGACTCCCAAATCCATATCCAACCCGTCTCTTGCCCAAGCATCAGCCCCCACATCACCAATTACCTACGAAATATTTCAAACTCATTGTTTCCAAGCTATCTCAAAATCACACACTGATACCCCAAAGCTCCACAACCTCCATCTGTCAAAGGCAGTCATCTGTCTTTAAATCCACATCTGACCGTGGCACTCCCATGCTTTCCTCTTGCTTCTAGCACTGAATACAAACTCCTGTTTAGTTTTTAAAACTTTCTGCATCCTGGCCCCGTTTTTGTTCAATCTGTGCCTGTGCTGGCCACTCCCTCACCTTTTATAGAAACCCTCCAGCCGCCAACAGCAATCTCCTTCTCAAACCACCTAGTATTTTGCCATTTTATTTACTTCCACATACATATAGATGGGTAATGTATCGATGTTAACTCTCCCACTGTCTGGGAAGTTTTGTGTTTTTGTGTCCCAGACAACTGATCACAAAAGGTTGAGCACGTGGCCAGAGCTTAACAAATGCTTGGAGACCAATTTCGTAGTGCACTAAAGAGGCACACAATCAGACTGCCCCTTCCCAGTTTCCTAGGCTGGATCCTCATCCAGATCTAGCCTCTAACCCAGGGTCCCCAAGGCTTTTGCCCTGGGGCCTCTTCTCTTCTCCCACTCTTCCGCTACTCCATGTGGGGATCATCTCATCAGCTCTCTGGGATTTAATCACCACTTCTATGCTGAGGACCTTCACATCCATCTATCTTGCCCCAATCTCTCTGGTGACCTCCAATTTCACATCTCCCAATGCCTTTCAGACTTCTTAAAACTATCTCCACCCCCATCTTCCCTGACCCTCAGATTCAAAGCCTCAGAACCATCCCAGACCCCTCCCTCCATATCCAAGCAGTTTCCCAGGCCTGTAGAGTTCACCTTTGCAGCATCTCCAGAATATATCACCCTGACAAGGCCCCCACCCTGCTGATGACCCTCATCGCTTTGGGGGGCGGGGTGTGCCTCACTCCAATCTCTCCCTACTCCAATCCATCCTTCATTCAGCTTAAAGCACAGATCTGACCATGTCTGTCTCCTCCCCGCCTCCCATTCAATAAACCTGTGGTTCCCTATAACCTTCAAAATCAAACATCAAATCCTGTCCCCCCCATCCCCTCCCCAACTTACTCGTGGTTCCAGTGACACTGGCCTCCTTGCTCCCAACAATACCCTCCAACTCTCCACTCTGAGCATTTTCTCTAGCTGTCTGCCACACCTGGAATGTTCTCCCTCCTCATCTCTACCCTCTGCCTTCCCTGACTTCCTTCAAGTACCAACTAAAATCTCATCTTTTTTTTTTTCCTATGGGAAGTCATTCCCAACCCTCTTAATTCTAGGGCCTTCCCTCTTTCTTAATTTCCTAATTTTCATGTGTAGCTTGTCTAGACATCTGTTTCCTTGTTATCTCCCCCATCAGAACATGAGCTCCTCGGGGCAGGAACTGTCTTCTGCCCTTTTTGTGGGTTTCCCCAGGACTCAGCAAGTGCCCAGTACAAAGCAAGTATTTTATAAATGTTTCCTGACTACCAAGCAATGCCAGCCTTTTTTAGGAAAGGTGCTTCATAAAACCTAACAGCATTATCTAAGTTTGAGTTGTTCCTGTTATCATCACTACTATGATTCTAAGAGGTATGTGTACTATAGTTAGAGAACTGACTCCACTGATCTTTAGCTGACCACATGCCTAATCTGTTTTGTCATCTATTAAATGGGTATAATAACACCAAGTCATAATAATAGCTCACATTTATACAGGCTTTAATGTTTGAAGAGATATTTACATAAATTATCCCACTTATTTTCATTAAGTCTATCTACCTCACAGGTTTGTTAAAAGGAAAATAGTCTGGAAATTTTAAAATGCCAGAAAGACAGCAGAGGTATCAGATGCCATTTACTCACCTACATGCTCATGATGGAACTCATGGCCCAGGCCTTTCCCACATGTCCCAGTCCCGGGTGTTGGCCTGAGGCATCTGGCCCACCCCAGCCCACCTAGATTACTTAATTAGGTTACTAGTCACTCCTTAATCCTATCCAGTCCTTCCATACAAAAGTGTCCATCCTGCTCCCATTAAATTGGGCAGATTCTTAGAATCCCACTAACTTCTGTTTGCAACACAATAAACCTGGTCTAGGACTGAAAGAAGGCTTGAGTGGCTGAATTCTTGAGGCAGTCCCCTGCCCTGTACCCTTGCATTTCGGGGTTCCCAGCACCCGTAGATCACAACAATCCAAGAGGCAAAGGAAATGCAAGATTTAGGTAAATGAGTGCTGTAGGGCAGAAAGATCTCTGGATGCAAGGTCAAGTTGAATTTGAATCCTGGATTCAGGGACCAGCTGACTGACCTCGGAAAACAAATGACTCCTATTTCTACAAAACCTGAAGGTCTACAAAGTTCCCAGTGAGGGAGGAGGCTGCACAAGTACCATCCTCTCCATTCCAGGCAAACAAGTTCTGGAGGTAAAGTGACTAGCCCACCGGCCATCGGACGAGCAAAGCCCAGAGGCAGTGACTCCAAATCTGGCTTGCTCTCCTCTGAACCACAGCTGTGGTCCCTGTTCATTTAACTTCTAAGCTCTCAGCAGCTTCACCTGTCAACCAATGGCGGTTCTGGGGCGGCCCCAGCTACGCAGAAACCGATTCACAAATTCTAAACGGCTTGAATTGGGGTCCTGTAGGGCCGTGTGTGACCTCAGGCCAGTCGCTTCCCCGGGGCTCTCAGTTCACAGCTGGGGTCCTGCAGCCCCCCTCCTCCCCCAGGCATACCTGGACACCACTACGTCTTCGGGGAAGTAGGTGCAACGTTCTGGAAGAACTGCTTTAAACAGATCACCTCACCGGCGCAGCCAGTTTCTAAAGTATCGGGTGAGCACCAAACCCCACTGGCCCTGATTGGATCCGGGTGGGAGAGTCCCGGAGACGACCCTCACAGGAGGCGGAAACTAAGTGGGTGCAGTAGAGGGGCGGGCGGCTCGGAGGGTCAAAAGCGAACCAGAGGACTCAAGATTCCTGGCCGCACCCCACCCCGGGGGGGCCCATTACCATCCCGGGGGAGGGCAGGGGCCCAGGAATCACAATCCGCCCCCCTTAGGCCATTGTTCAGGGCTGGGGGTGTCCACCCACCCAACGAAGGCTCCCGGGGGTCCCGAAGTCACGGAACGCAGCCTCAGCTTTCTCTGCCCGGTCGGCCGGGACCAAGTACACAGCAAGGGATTAATCAATGCTTTTCCCTCCCTCGTCGTTAACAAGCGCTCGGCGCACACAGCAGGCGCCTAATCCACGTTCGCTCCCCCAGGCCCGGCCGGACCCACCTGGAGCTCCTCAGCGCATCGTGGCCGGCCGGGCCTCAGACCAGGCGGCCTCGCTCGCCGCGCAGGAAGACCCAGCCCTTTTCCAGCTGCCTCCGCACGGCGTCCAGGCCGGCCCCGGGCGGCAGCGGGCGGCGGAACTCTCGGCGCACGGCCGCCACGTAGAAGTCGCGGTCGGTGAGGCGCAGCCCGTGGGCCCGGCGCAGCAGGGCCCGGTACAGACCCAGCACGGCGCTGCGGCCGGGCTCGGCCATGAGGGTCCGGGGGGGCCGGAGCCGCGCCTCGGCGAGCCGTCAGCGAGCTGCCCGGGCCGGGCCAGCCGGGCCGGGACGAGCCAGGCCCGGGGATGGAGAGGAGGCGGGCGCCGGGAATGCCGCCTCACACAGCTGCCGCCGCCACCGCCTACTTCATGCCGCGGTCACCGGGCAATATGGCTGCTTCACTTCCGGGGCACGACCTCTGTAGAGGAAGAAGGGGAACGGGCAGAGGACAGAGGAAAAGCCCTAGGAGGAGGGACTTCCTGTAAGGGCGGGCTACGTCCTCGCGAGATTCCCTCCTCTCTCCCTCACAACTTCCCGTTACCTCTAAGCCCCGCCCCGAACGGAGTTGTGTTTGTGGGCGGTGCCACATCTCCCTCTCAATCCTCTCAGTACTCAAACTGCTCTCCATGCCCCGCCTTGTCAGTGACATCAGGAATATGGGCGGAGATACGTCACCTTAGCTCAGCCCTTCCCTCTATGCCCCGCCCTGAGATGTGTCGTTTACGAGGTGGGGCGGGGGCCACAGTACGAAAGCCTCTCCGTACCTTTAGGCCTGCCTTCTTTCAACCTTCAACCCTACAAGCCCCGCCTCTTAGCAAGGCGTTCGTAGGAATGGGGTGGGGCTACGCTTTTCTCGCTCTACCCTCCAATTCCCTCAAAACCCCTCCCCTAACCGTGACGTTAGAGAGGTGGGGCAGCACCTTCCTAGCTCAACCCTGCCATTTCCGTAGGCCACGCCCCTTATGGTGACGTCATGTATCCCTTTCTTCCCCCACTCCTGGCAAAGGGCGCAATGCTCAGTAGTAGCCACCCCTGTGGAGAAAGTGAGGCAGGAGCGAGTGGTGCTCCCAGGCTGATTAGTTCTCAAGGCCCGTCCAACCCTGTAACTACATTCATCCTAGGGTTCTCAGTCTGGAGCTGGAAGGGACCTCGGAGGCTATGGAGCCCGACCCCTTAATTTAACATAGAGGGAAACTGAGGATTGTACGACTTGTCCAGCGTCACCCAGGAAGTGACAGAACTGGGATTCGAACCCAGATCTTCATCCCTCCTCCTACCACGAGGTGTCTGCTCGGTGTCTGGAGGGAGCTGAGTTCAAATGCGAACTGTGTTACAGCCCTAGAGACATTGGACCCTAATCTCACTGCCTGGTCATGGGCAGCTCTGACCTGTTGGCCTGATGGCCCTCTGTATCTGTAGCCCTGGAGATTTTACTGGTGAGAAGTGTGTAAAGCAAACATTGCTCGACCTATTTTACAGATGAAGAAACTGTGTCCCGGAAGAGCACCAGGACCCATTAATATGGGTGCTGCATTTGGAGTCCCAGACCTGGCTCCACTCCTCTCTGGGTGACTAAGGAATCGCAGATTCAAACCTGCAAGGGGAGGGAAAGATCATCCTAGCAGAGAGAGCACCTATGTAGACTCACAGTGGGTGTGAGTGACAGACTGAGGATTTGAACCCACATCCTGTGACTAAATTCAGCTCTCTTTCCTGCTACTGCAGCTCTAGTCCTATACTAAATTCTGGGTCCTGGGAGAGGGATCATAACCAGAAGACAGATATAGAGAGAAGAGCTCTGGATTTCAAGTCTAAAAGAAGGGCAGGAGCAATTATTAAGCTCCTACTATGTACATTATCTCATGTACTCTCACAACCCTGGAAGGCAGGCGCACTATGATCCCCATTTTACAACTGAGGAAATTGAGGCATTCAGGGGTTACGAGATTTGCCCAGGGTCAATCATCTAATACATGTCTGAGGCCAAATTTGAGCTCAGGGCTTTGCCCAGGGCCACACAGCCAGGATCAGTCAGAGGCAGGCTCTGAACCAAGGTCTTCCTGGCTCTGAGGTGGCCCCCTGTTCAGCTTTGCATACAGTAGGTGCTTAGTAAGACTGATTGCTTGATTGGATAGAGCTATGCAGAGTTGGAGCAGGCAGCATTTAGTGGGCAGCTAAAGGGTGACCATGTGTTATGTAGATTGTCTCCCATTGCATCCTGGGCCATCTCCAGTCATCCTGACAAATATCTATGGTCACTGGTCCCAGGTGACTCTGGAGGAGAAAGTGAGGCTGGTGACCTTGCACAGCCCTCCCTCACTCAAATCAAAGGCAACTGCAAATTATGTCATCATTTCCCAGATGTCATCGTCCTCTTCGAGAACGAAGGACAAACACACAACAAAGTTGTAAAGAGAATCCTCAAGCTAGGAAGGAATAGATGAGGTGGCCCAGGCTGTCACTTCTCACCCTGGGGTTCTGTAATTCTATGACCAGTGCTGCTCTCCGCCTCCCCCAGGACTCCTGCCCCCTCCTTCCTTTCCAGCTCTCCCTCCCCTTTCCCAAGCCTGTAATCCTCACCCCAGGGAGAAATGATCCTGTTTCTCCCTTGACACTGAAGTTGGAGGCGCACCATTCGGTCTGACAGCCAAGAGTTCAAGGCCTCCCCATCCCACAGTGAGGCCAACAAGATGTATGAGGACCCAGCCCTCCTGGGCTCAGCCTCTAATCTTGGTGCACCATTGATGGGCAAGCTTAAACAGCCAGCTACAAACCCCCTTTTCAGCTCCTCTCTAGCCTACCTTTCCCTTTCTTGTCCACAAAGATCCTGTGAAGTGTCATCAAACGGGGTATTAGTGCACACAAAGCTAGACCTGGAGTCAAGAAGGGGACCAGCTTTGAATCTACATCCCCTTGACATTGGTCAGCTGGCTATCTGAGCCCCGGTTTGTAAAGTGGGAAAAAGTAATAACACCTACACTTGGAGTCAGGAAGGAATTGAGGTTCAAATTTTGCCGTTGACACTTACTAGCTATGTGACACTGGGCAAGTCATTTGGCCTGTCAGCTTCAGTTTGCTCATATGTGAAATGGGCACCCACCTTTCACAATTCTTACAAGGAGCAGAGGTATGTAAAAATCTTTCTGAGACTTAAAATGCTATTTAACGATTATGTACATACATGTGAGTATGTACATGCATATGCTTTGTGAAATCATGTTATATTAGGTCTCCCACATTGTCCAGATCTGTGAATCCCTAAGAGAAACAGAAATGAGGTAGTGTGCCATTTTCTGCTTTTAACGTCATGGCTCAGCCCCCTGCTTCCTTTACCCTTGCCTGACTTCCTTTCTTAAGTGTTTACATTTCTAAATGTTCATTGGGTAACCTCCTCTGAAAATTGACCAGGAATCCATACCAGGTTCATCCCTCGTTTCCTGTTAGAAGATGTGGGCAAAATATGCCCCTTACCAGGCTTCTTCGGGGACTCCTCCCTCCTCCCAACAGCTGTTTCCATGACCTCAGCCTCATCTCCCCAGACCAGGGATGTCATTTTTCTGGACCTAGACACTTAAACAAAGAGGGGCTTAAATGCTAAATTACTGTCACCTCATTTATTTAAAAAAAGGTCAATTCAGCAAATATTTCTTAAGCACCTACTATGCACCAGGCACTATGCGGGAATACAAAACAGATTGCATTGAGCTGGGGCGTGGACAATCTCCACTTGTGCACAGATAATAAATGAATGAAGACATATCTATGGAGTGTTTACTCTGTTCCAAGCATTGTGTTAAGTACACACTAGGGATAGAAACACAAGCAACAAGACAATCCCTGCCTGCCCACAGGGAGTTTACGCTTTACTGGGGTGTGTCGGGGACATGGAGGAGGAGGACCCCTAATATGTGCACAGATAGGCAAATGCAATGTACATATGAAATAGTGTAATTTTCAGGAGGGAAAGCAGATGAGTGACCCCTGGCAGGTGACTTCACCCTAGCCTCAGTTTCTTCATCTGTAAAATGAGGATAAAAATAGCGTCCATCTCACTGGGTTGTTGTGAGATTCAAGTGAGATTATACAGATGAAGTGACTTGCAAACCTTAAAGGACTGTATGAATGTTAGGATTGTTATTATTAATATTGCTAATATTTAGTTATGATAATATATAATAGAGATATTCATTTAGGGGCAGCTAGGCGGTACACTGGATAGAATGCGGAGCCTGGGAGTCAGGAAGACCTGAAATCAAACCTGGCCTCAGATGCTAGCTGTATGACCTTAGACAAGTCACTTAACCTTGTTTGCCTCAGTTTCTTCATCTGTAAAATGAGCTGAAGAAGGAAATGACAAACCATTTTAGTGTCTTTGCCAAGAAAACCTTAAGTGGTGTCCTGAAGAGTCAGGCACAACTGAAATGACCAAACAATAAAATTATAATTAAAATTAATAATACTATAAATATTATGAATAATAATTACAGTCACCTGGGGGAGGGAATCAGGAAAAGCTAATAGGAGGTAACATATGAGTTTGGAAGGAAGGCAGAGATCCCTGGAGCTCAAAGCCAGGAGGGAGACAGTCAGTGCCACGCATGCAGCCACCTTTGCAATGGCACCAAGGTGGGGGAGGGACAGTTCACAGGGGAAAGAGCTGGCAGACCAATTCGACTGGGACATTCGGTACACAAAGAAGGGCAGTGTAAAATAAGACTTGAAAAGATTTGGGAGGCAGATTGCAGAAGGCTTGAATGCACAGAGACCTAAGAATTGTGTGTTTTATCCTGGAGGTAGTAGGGAGACATGGAAAGATTTTTAACTGGTGGAGAGGGTGGTATTAACATTGTGTTTTAGAAATACTAGTTATTTTGAGCCTTCATTCTCTCTTTTTTGTACAGGAAATGGGGGCAAACTAGAGATTGTAAGTAACCTCCCTGTCTGGCCTGTGAATATTCCAGCATCTGCCCCTGGAGAGCCCCATGATACCTTCCTTGTTCTTGCTGCCGATGTATGTAGAGTGTACGCCAGGAGGAGCAGGATGAGGCATCTTGGACTCCTTCTAGTATTTCCTTAATGAGGTGGTAGATTTCCCCTTACAAGGTTAATTCCTTGTTAATAAGGCAAGACCTTTGTTCTTAGAATTAATGATTTCTCTTCGACAATGTATGAGCTCTCCTTGCCCTGGATACATCGCAGAGCCGATGATTCCACATGGAAGACAACTGATTCCTATGCCCTTGGACTTGGCCTTTAAAAGGGAGACTAGACAGACAGGCAGATAGATGTGGAGAGAACCAGAGAAGGAAAATGAGTAAGTTGGACACACAGTCTCTGGTGACTCAAAAGATACCCTGGAAGCGGGGGGCGGGGTGAGGATGCTTATAGCCCTGGTAGTGCCTTCCCAGCCCGAGGAGAGGAGGGAATCCCTGAGCCCTAGTGATGGTTGCAGGGGGCAACTGCAGTGTGGAGCTTCTGTACCCAGCCTCCTGGATGATGCTGGGGGACCCAGAGCACAAGAACATTGAGGTTGGGAAGGAGCCAAGCCAGACCTTTCCCTTCACTGGGACTATGGCCAGAGTGGCCTGTTTAGATCCCCAGAAGTGAGATTCATGGGAAAGGAAGGACTCTCTGACACCACCTGGATGCCTCCTCTAATAGGGAAAAAGGGCACATGTGTGTGTGTGTGTGTGTGTGTGTGTCTGTGTGTGTGTGTCTGTGTATCTGTGTATATGTACATGTGTGCCATGGGATAGCCTGTTATAAATGTGTTAGGCCTAACAGATTTCTGGCAGATAAAGGAGAGTTATCCAACTGTGTGTGAATCCGTTCTGTTATCTGTTGAGTTTGTCCTGCATTTGAAATATTGTCCACTTCAGTACTTTAAAGGAGTGTTTTCCTTTTTGTGTGTGATGCTGTACATGAGGTAAACACCAAGATCCCTTGGGGAGCCTCTGGATGGGGACACAAGCCAAAGAAGGAATGATTTTTGAGAAGCCCCCAAGTACTAAACCAGTTTGTGTAAGTTCAGTGCCAACGTCTCTTTACAAAAAAAAAAAAAAAAGGTGTTTAAGCCCTTTTTGTTGCCCTTAGTACATTTTTATGGATAAAGCTCTGCTCCTATTGAGGGTCTACTCTGCCGTCACTAGCCTGCAAGTTCCCTCCTTTGTGTTCCCTTTCGGTCCCTCCTTTCAAAGAAAGAAAAGAAGACAAAACCTTAACTCATCAGAGGGCTCCCTGTGAAGGTTTCTTTCAAAGCCTCTTTTCTTCCAGATCTGCATCATGGGAGTTATGCAGTCAGAATGTTACATGTGAGAGGGACCTCAGAAGTAACCCTGGTCAATGCCCTACCTAAAGCCCGATTCCCTTCTATGACTGTCTCTTCTACCAGTGTCCATCTAGATCTCCTTCAGACTGCCAGAATCACAGGACATGGCTTTCTTAAATGGCCTTTTTCCATTTTTGGTCAACTCTGACTCCTGGGAAATTTCAGCTCCTATTAGGTTGAATTCTATGTCTTTGGACTTGGCATTTGCCCAAGTCTTGCCTTCTGGGGCCAAGAAAAATAGAGCGATCCTTTGTGTACTCAAACATCTTTCAAATATTTGCAGATAGAGATCATGGTCCCCTACTAAGCCTTCCTCTTCTTTCCAACGGCTTCCTGTGGGTCCTTTGGACATACTCCAGTTTTATAATATCCTTCCTAAAATGTGTAGCTTAGAATTGGACATGAGGCAGAGGACAGTGGGTTTATCCCTTTGTTTATTCTTTTCTCTTTCTTTTATTCCAACCTTTTCTGCACCATATCTTATCTTTGACTCATTCTTAGAGTTTATTCAACATCCAGACCTATCTCACAATAGCTACTTCCCAACCATATCTGACCTCATTCTGTTTTTGTGCAGTTGATTTTTTGAACTCCCAAGTGCAAGACTTTACATTTACCTCTGTGAAACCCTAATTCTGCGAAATCTCATTTTATTAGCTTCTGCCCAATGTTCCAACCTGCCAAGAGTTCTGTGATCCAGTATCCTGGTGATCCTGACCAGCTTTAGGCCATCTGAAAATTTGGCAATATCCTCTATGCCTTCATTCAAGTCATTGGTAAGAATGTTGAGCAGAATGGGGCCCAAGGCGGATTCCTGGGCCACTATGCTAGAGACCTCTTCCTCCAACCTGACAGTGATTCATTAATCATCCTTCTGTGGGTCAGGTCATTAAGACAAATTTGAATCTACCTAACTGCAAAATCATTCAACTCAATTCAATGAACATTTATTAAATGTAATGGTAAGGTAATGTGTATCCAGCCTACATCTCTCTATCTTATCCTCAAAGATATTACAAGAGAGGGATTTTGTGAAATGTTTTTCTGAAGTCCAGATATGCTATAGCATGGTATTCCTCTGATCTAACCAGGATAGTAACTGACTATGAATGAAAATGAGGTTAGTCTTAATGGACCCCTGCTAGTTCCTAGTGATCATTGCTTTTCATGAAGGCGGAATGTTATATGGGGAGCTCAGCAAGATGGCGGGTTTGGCTGAAATCTACTGGACACTTGTAGAGAGGATTGTAGGTTGGTGTCTGACTGTGGACAGCTTTGGGTGCCAGATGGAAGAGTCTGTCTGTCCTCTGCCCTGAGCAGACCACATCTGCCTATTGGAACCTGTTCTGGGTTCCCCATCTTAGAAAGGTCACTGATAAACTGGAGAGCCCCCAGAGGATGGTAAAAGCCCTCAAAACCGTGCTCTTTGGGGATGAGCTGAAGGAAGTGGGTTGGGCCCAGAAGACTTGGAAGAAGGGTATGTGGGGGGAACAAGGCAGCCATTTAAAAGTGTCTGTTGAGCTGTCCCATGGAAGAAGGATTCAATTTTTTCTGCTTGGTCCCAGATGGATGAAAGGTGAAAAGGGACAGATTTCAGCTCCACTGAACATTAAACCAATCCTATAATGGAACAGGCTGTCTCAGAGGTTGAAGAGTCCCAAGTATGAGCTTCAAGTAAAACTGGACAGAAAGGCTATAGTAAAGATCTGGTTCAGGTACAGGCCAGGCCTGATGGCCTCGAGGCCCCTCCCAGCTCTAAGATTTCCGGGATTCCAGCACCTCATAGGACCAGATGACAAAAGTTGATGGGGGCCCATGATGACTGTGTAGGAATAAAGAGCCAAGAAGTGAGCATGTTCCATGAAATTTAGATCTTCTGGCTGTCACCAAGTTGGCCTGTCCCTCAAGCGTTCCCATCCACTCCTTCCTCCAGGCCCACATCCCACCACTCTGGTCAGACCTCCTATGTCATCCACACAGCCATCTGGTGGGCACAGTTCTTGAGGAAAGAAAAGGGGAGGGATGAAAAACATTGGGGAGAAGGGGGTTGGCCAGGGACAGACAGCTCTGATCCACCTCTCTAAAAATAAGGGAAACAAAAGAAGTGATAAATATGAAGATGACAAAGAAATATGGAAGGATCACCGGCTCACAGATCTAAAGGTGGGCCTTAGTGGCCATCAACCTCCTTCCTTAACAGATAAAGACACTGAGCCCCGGAGAAGTTAAGTGACTTGCCCAAGGTTATCCCATGTCCAATAAACCATGCCACCTCTGACGTGGCGATGCCAAGTAAAGAGACCAGAGTCAGAACAGCAAGATCCCTTCAGATTCACTGCATTCTCTCTTTCCTCTGTCCAGTGATGGGAGTGGACTAGAAGGCCCCTGAGGTCCCTCTCAGCTCTCTTCTAGATAGGAACCTATGAGCCAGGATTTCTTCAGTGTGTTCATACCCCCTATTGATATAGCTCTCCACTCCTCTGTGCTTTTCTTTTTTTTTATTTTATTTTATTTTATTTTTTTCCTCTGTGCTTTTCTTGACTTCCTCTTGCCTTGTCTTGGCCTCCATATTGATGGCCCTGCGGCCGGCTGAGTGAGAACCAAATTCACGCTTAGCTGGGCCCTGCCCTAGGACAACAGCCATGCAATCTGTCACTGAGTCAATTAGAACTACAACAACGGTAATAGCAACAGAATCAGGGGGAGACTGGTGCCAGAGAAAAAAGAGCTCACCAGGCTTTTGCACCAGCTGGCCTCTGGCCGGTAGGACTGCTCTCCCTCCCCACATCTGCCTTCCTTTAAGGCTCAGCTCCATTCGCACCTTCTGCAGGTCTTTCCCATGGCCCCCCAGCTGCTGTTTCCCCTCTGAGACTAGCTTCCACTTACTCCATATATATCACACATGCATCTAGTTATTTACATATGGCCTCTCCCATTGCACTGGAGGGTGGGACTGGCTCTTCTTTTCTTTGGGTCTTCCAGCAATTAGCACAGTGCTTACTTAGCACATAGAAGGAACTTGATAAATGCTTGTTGCCTACTGACTGATGGATCAGAAGGGACATGGAAATCCATAGGTTGTTTTCTATTATTACATACGCATGTTTGTAACAAGTTATAAATACTTTATGGCATTTGTAGCTCTTACGCAATCATTGTTAATTTGAACATTTATTCTGGTTGATGGTTACTAAGTTTAGAATTTTTTAAAGAGCATCTGGGAAAATGTCCTAGAGCAGGGTTGTTCATATTTTAGCTTTTCCTAACCCAGAAAAAGGGCCATCGGGCCCCTACCTAACTCCAGGAACGGGCCCAGCCACCTTCCAGGCCCCTCGGACCCAAGTCTCAGGAATCTGGGAAAGCTTCAGATCATTCACCTCAACTTGGGGGTGGTGTTAGGAATTTAGTCAGACCCAGGAAGTATCTCTCCCACAGTGTACACTGCCTTCCGTGAAATGATCAAGGGCTTCAGGCAGAGGAGTTCTGGGAGAAAGGTACTCCATGCATTAAAACCTGGAGCTCTTGAGGCCGGAGGTCTTCGTGATAGAATGCATTATTGCTATAATCACTCCCATTTCTGTAGTGTTTTAAGTCATTACAAACACTTTTCCTTACCACAGACCTCTGAGAAAGGTCCTGAAAAGGTCAGTGTCTCCATTTGGCAGAGAAGAAAGCCGAACCTTGAAAAGGTTATTTGGCTTCCTTGTCATTGCTTGGAACTTTGAGCTAAAGGGGACTTTTTTTCTTTTTGGTTGATGAGAAAGTGGAGGCTAGGAAAAGTGCAATAATTTGCCCAAGGTTACACAAAGAAGACGAAGAGACACAAAGAGACGAAGCTGAGATTCAAGCCCAGGCTCTCTGACCCCAGAGCAACACGAGAGGAAAGGAAGGATGTATTAAGAGACTCCGTGGCTCCAGCTGACTGGCTGCATTCCACAGTCCTTTGTTTCTGGGATGTTGGGTCTGCCTTGGTTGAGGGGGCTTGACCCAGTGTTCCACATTGGCCTCTCCAGCATCATCCCTGAGATATCTTTCTATACTTCACTTCCAGCCCTGGACTTGGTACTGGGGGCAGGAGGGAAGACCCAGATCTGTGACCTGATACTAGCTTCCCATGAGATGGGGAGAATGGAAAAATGTATCCTTCCTCCAGACCTCAGATATGTTCTGGAAAGCTAGTAGGTGTGCTACAAACTGAGAGAGGTAGCCTCATGCAGTGAAGAGATCTAGGAACCAGGACACCTGGTCATGAGTCCCAGAACTCCCAGAACCTGCAATTGAGCTACCTGTGTGACCTTAGGCAAATCATTTGCCTTCTCTGGGCTTCGCTTTCACCATCTGGAAAATGAGGAGATTGAACAGTTTCTATTCTAAGTGTTTCCCAGCTCTGACATTGTTCGTTCTAAAACTCCTCCCAGTTCTAACACTTCATGAGAACAAAAGAAACTCTGATTCTCATTCTCTGTAGACTCCTGCTCCACACAGAAACAGTGTAAGCTACCATACTCCCAAAGGGCATCACAGATAGGAGAGAAAAGTATTTTCAAAGCCTCAGGCAACTAGGGAGAAATCCTGCAAAATTTTATCAGCTATCCATCGGGAGACCCCTCTGCGCATGAGTTGTCTGATGGACTTCAAACTAGCCTTTGATAGCAAGCTTTGGGAAAGACGAGTCTGACTTGTGTTTCCAAGGAAACCAATGAAATGAATGGAGCAGTACAGTCCAAAACAGGAAACTGAAAACACTTATCAAAGTAAGAGTAAGGGATGGAGAGGCAGAAAAGGAAGAGTCAGGGGCCCACCCAGATGTTAGACACAGAAATTTGCAGATGATGTGATAATTTACTTAGAAAACCCTAAAGAGGCAATCAAAAATTAATTGAAACAATAAATTGCTCAAAGTTGCAGGACATAAAATAAATTTACATAATTCATCAGTATTGCTATATATTTCCAACAAAACTCAGCAGGAAGAGCTAGAAAAACAAATTCCATTCAAAATAACTACAGAAGTAACAAAATATTGGGAATTGTATCTACCAAGATGTGCCCAAGAACTATATGAATCCAAAATCTTAAGGAAACTCATATAAAGGAAGAAAAGGTTGAGAATCTTCAGGGCAATAATGAAATATAATGGGGAGTGGATGCCAACAAAACCATCCATTTGGAAATTGAGTCGCTACTAGAGGAGACAAGTCTGAGCTAAGCGCCTGAGAGAAGACTGTTGCAACATAGAGATAGCTTGTAACTGCATTAGCAGAGATGACTCTTGGAAACGCAGACTGGAAAACAAACATACTCCTAACCCCCAACTCCCCAGGGAACTCCAGATACAATTACCCAAAAGACCAGAGATAAAGCTGACCTTCTATTAGCTCTGTAGGTAAAAAGGATTTGTGGTAGGACATTCAGTATATTTAAAAGTTGAGAACCTGTCTTAAAATAGCAGGAAAAGAAGGAGCATTGAGTCTGATACTTGGGAGGCAGAAAAGTTTAGAAGGAGGGATGGGTTAAGTGTTCTTTCTCCTATATCTTAGAGCAGCAGCTGGTTTCTCTATTCTCCTACTGTATATGTAGCCACTGGACTGTACAGAGAAAAGAGAGAAAGAAGATGATCCCTCCTGTTGGCCTAGAGATTGTTGCTTGTGTCGTTCACAGGTTTAAAATAGTTAGCCCAAAGGCATTCGATTTAGGATGGGGGCCCATTCACCAGTCACCATCGAGTGATCTGGACACTTCTTCCTCTGAGAAAAGTAGTACTGGAGTCAGGAAGACCTGAGTTCAAATTCAGCTTCAGACACTTATAAGCTGTTGGACCCTAGTCAAGTCACTTGGCACTGTGCTAAGCCCTGTGTCGCACAAAGGGAGGAGCTCACAGTCTGGTGTGTAGGACAACATGCAAACAACTATGTATAAACAAGATATGTGTCAAGTAAATTGGAAATAATTAAAAGAGGGAAGGTACTAGGCCTAAGAAGGATTGGGAAAGGCTTAATAAATGTTTATTGACTGACTGACCAACCCAACCTCCAAGATGGGAGAGACTTTAGAAAAGAGAATGTCAGAGCTAGAGGGGAATGTAGAACATGGAATGTCCAAGCTGGAATCGTTCTTGAGATGCCACCAAGTATATGTGTGGTGGAAAGAGCAAAGGGCTGGATAGCTAATCTTAAGTCACCTCGGGTGCCTTAACTTCTCTGACTTGTCAAAGGAAAGAGTTGGGAAAGAGTCCCTCCAGCTCCCTCCAGACTATGAATGATCCACAAATAGGAACCTGCTCCACACCATCCCCAACAAGAGAATCTCAGCCTCTGCTTAGACATGTCCACAGAGGCCCACCTCCCTACCTGCTGGTAGGGAGCTGGCCCTTGGAGAGGCAGGCAGGCAACAAGTATTTCCTGAATACCTCCTGTGTGCCAAGTGCTGTGCAAAGGTCAGGGGTACCAACATTTGCTGTTCTTGGACTAATGGAGAGGTCGAGATGCAGTTAATCATGCACACTACGTGTGTGTGTGTGTGGCAGAGAAGCGCCAAGGTAGGGCAGCCACATGAGAAAGGTAGAAGCTGAGAGCTTTCCTTCAGTGGAGATTCCAACCAGAGAGGCAGAGGGTAGTCATGGGGTACAGTACCAAGGCTGAGTACCAGGTGCCATGAAGGTGAAGAGGACCAGATTTACCAATGGAAAGGATACATGAGATGATACTGTGTGTGTTAAGGATGACACAGAGACTGAGAGCCTTGGTAACCAGGAGGACACTCACAGGCAGGGCAGGTGCCCAAAGGTGGCTATTTTTTATCCCCTTAAAGTTCTAGGGGTATCCCTGAGGGCTTGGGGGTTTATTTTCCAGTGCTATAGCTCATAAGCACCTACCAATATGCCGCCCCCCCCACTATTAATTATCAGTGACGTCAACTGGTCAGCCAGACAGCTGCTAGAAAGGAGTATTTACTAAAGGGGTATTCTGAGAACAATTGGTATAGTAACCCCTGCCCCAAAGTCTGTGACACACTCCCCCACACAAGTACCTCCAGATTCCAGGCTTAGTGGTGACTCAGAGCTCTTGGAAGGCCTTAGTTTGGTGTCCCCAAAATATTTCCCTTTGGGCTGATGGTGCTTTTTCTTCCGGGCTCATCATATCTGGTCTGCCCTTAGTTCCCAATTCAGGCATTGCCACTTGCTGTTCCAGGAGCATTGCTAGAAAGCCAATGGGAAGATGGGAAGTCCCAAATCCTCCAGACCCTTCAAAGTACAGGGGATCCTCCTCCAGCCAAGAAGAGGGAGAGTCCTGACACAAGTTCCAATCTTTGCCTGTTCCTCAAGAGTTTCTTTCTGAGAGATTTGCTACAATGTTCTGGCCCAGTTTTCAGCTGCCGTAAATATCTGCTTCCAACAACCTCTGTGGCTTTTGGGTAGGCTCCGGAAGGCATTGCCAAATCCCTCAGCCAATCCAAATCCATGTTCACCCCCAGTGAATAATTCTGTGTTCTCACCTGATGAATGTATCTGGTCTAAGCTTGGAAATGCAATCCCACCTGATAAATATATCAGGGTTAAGTGATAGATGGACCCAATTTCATTGTTGAGAGAACTCCCAAGTAAGGAAACTCTTCCCCCAGAGATCAGCACTTGCCTGGAATACCAAAAGGATAAGTGATTTGGCCAAGGTCACACAACCAATACGTGGTAGAGCCTGAACTTGAACCCAGGTCTTTCTGGATCCAAGGCTAGCTCTTTATCCCCTAGGCCCTGATGCTCTGAAATTCTAGGGAGTCTCTCATAAGCTAAGTTTTATTATGAAAAATAAAATATGCACATTAACCAGCAGAGGGCACTGGTGCCTCATTCTTGATAGCAGCTGGGCTGCCCAGCACCTGGCTGAGATGACCTAGAGAAATGAGGTGGCCATTTTCCCCTGGCAGAGACGGGTAGGGGACCTGAGAGAGACAGGAGGAAAGGATGCTGAATGGAAGGGAGCCAGAAGGAGCTCCTCTGTGCCTAGTATTTTCAAAATCCTAATGAAAATTAAGCTGTGGGCACCAGACAGGTCAAAGACCCCATCCTGCCCATTTCTGCACTGGGAGTCCATTTTGAACACAGAGTCTTGGTGACCTCAAGTGCAAAGGTGTGCTGGAGACATTGCTCAGGAAAGGGGATTGGTCAGTTTTCAGGGTGAGCATTTACATCTCAGAAGTCAGCAAAGACCACAGATCAGGACTTGATTTATTGTTTCGGTGATTTCTAGACTTAAGGAAGTGTTGGAGAATATGTTCCTTAATAATGCAGATTAAACTTAAAAGTGGTCATGCCCGCACCACCACTCTCCAACCCCCCGCCGCACTCCCCACCCCCAGAGATCTGGTCATTAAACATTTACCATCAGAGCACAGCCTCAAAGGGAACTAAGCTAGGCAGACTAAATAATGAAATTCATTTAACAATAGTTTATAAGCACATAGAGTTTTAGCATTCCAGAGCATTTCAAATCCAGCATTTAATCCAGTTCTCATAATTTACAGATGAGAAAAGAGACCCAGAAAATGGGACAGTAAAAGGCAGTGTCTAAACTGAGAGATGCTGGTGGGATTTAAGGAGCTATTTAAGAAATGCGCATTGCCTGCCTGCCTCCCTAAGGGCCAGCTCCATCAGCAGGTAGGGAGGTGGGCCTCTGTGGACATGTCTAAGCAAAGGCTGAGACCCCCTTGTTGGGGGCGCTGTAGAGCAGATTCCTATTCATAGATCACCAAATTCAGAGTCTGGAGGGAGCTTTAGAAAGACAAGTCAGAGAGGTTAAGGCATTTGCCTAATGTCACACTGGCTGTTCTACCTACTGTCCCAGGCTGCCACCTTCCCCCTAATAAAGCTACTCTCCCACTCCTGAAGCTGAACTCTAGCTTTGCAGGAGTACAGTTCTGTATTGGGGACCAATTCCCAAATGCAGCCACTGGGTCCCCCTGGTCAGCTGTCAGGGAGAGGAGTGGTGTCTACCAACTCCCCGTAGGGAACATTCCTGCATGTGCACATATGAATAGAGTCCCATGGGTGTTAGCTACACAGATAGGTCTGCATGTTTGCAGCAACTTGTGGTGGTGGAAGACCAGCTAGAATCTGGAGTTGGGAGACCCAGCTGATACCTCCTGGCTACATGACCCCAGCAAGTTGAAAGTTCTTTGGTCTCAATTTTCTCTTCTACCCAGAAAACGGGTCAACTGTGAGATTGGGTTTGGGGAAGGGGAGAGGTAGACAGAGACATTGGATGGGGCCAGATAGACAAAATCCAGCAGGCCAACTCTTTCAGGCACAGCTCTTTCAGGTGTCCAAATTGCATTCCTCATCACAGCCTTCCAGGGATGGCAGGGCAACTCTTATCCTTCCCAACGAACAGATGGGAATACTGAGCCTCAAGAGTAGCTGGTCAGGGGGTCCTCACTGCCTCCCTTGGAGTGGTTTCTTTTTTTTCTCAGAAAAACTTCAATCATTTATTCTAAAGGTAAATGATAATTCTGTGGTTGTTCCCATTTACCTGCAGTCAAAGTTGGTTCACGTGAATCAAAGTCTCAAGAGAGTCTCAAGCGCTGCTGCGTAAAAGTGATCTCAAAGCACCTGTCCTCCAGCAATGGCCAATGGATTATTTTAGGAGTCAGAATGCAGTGTCAACAGCACTAACCTTGGGAGTCACGGGACCTGAATTTGAATCCCTGTCTTATCACTTACTAGGTACTGACTTTGGGCAAGGCCAGCAGCTCCTTGGGCCTCTGTTTTCCCTCTCTGTAAAGTGGGAGCAGACTCAATGGTCTCTGAGATCCCTTCCAGCTCTGAGAAAATGCATGGCACTTCCATCCATCATTGCTTTCAATCTTTATGATAACCTTGTGAGGGAGGAATAGAGAGGTAAATTTAATCCTCAAGCAGGTTTTCTAGGGATAGTTTCACTTGGGGAGGAGGGGTTTCAGTGTCAGGACCACAAGAGACAATTCAGTCCAGGTGGGCTTGGCCAGGGTTGAGGTGGAGATAGTCTGACTCCATCCACTTCCCAAGTAGCTTCCCTGGGTCAAACCTCCACTCACCCTCAGCTAGTTAAAACTCAGATTATCCCCATTTCAGAGGTAAGAAAACTGAGGTCCACAAAGGGGGTGTGATTTGCCCAGGGTCACGAAAGCATCAGGGCAACCACACCCAAGGGCCTCTGGCCTCCAGCCTCCCCCCACCTCACAGAATCAGAAATCCCAGCCCCCTCCCCAAAACACACACAGACACTCACTTTTTTCAGGCTTTGTAGCTCTGGGTTTTTTATTATTAATATTATTTTCTCCTTTACACATCCCTTTAAGGGTGAAATGAAATCCAACCATTTACAGAGAAAATGATTTCAGAGTGTACATTTGGATTCATCCTTACAAAAGAAAATATTACTCTTATCACCATCATCATCATCATTATTTTTGGGGTCCTCAAATTACAGTTTCCAGGGCTCAGCTCCCTCCCCTCCTCCCACAACTCCCACAGTCCCTCTCAGGAGGACAGGAGGGGATTGAGCAAGTCCCTGGGGATTGGGGAGGGCCCAGTGGCTTTGATTCAACAGTGTGACTTCCCTTCAGATTATTCGGGGGTAGGGAGAAGAAATTCTCTCCCTCCGATCCTCAGTGTATATGTATTGCATGTGAATCTTGCTCTCCCCCACTCTCCACCTCCAGGCTCCTCTCTCCCCTCCAATTTCCCATCTCTAAGAGGGGAGGTGGGGGTGGGGAATTCTGAACAGAAAGGGGGCTCCTCTAACCAGTGTATTTTAAAACCAGGACCCCTCACCATGGGGGGCTGCAATGCCCTAGAAGAGTGGGCTTTGTAGCAGCTGTGGGTGTATGTTGGGCATAACCCAAAGAAGGGAACTGGGGCTCTAAACACGGGAGGGGGCCAAGCTCATGGCAGGATGGGCACACAGTTCCCCAAAGCCTCATTTCCATGAGCCTGAAATCATAGCATTTAGAGTGGGAAGAGATTCGGGAGGTCGCCTAGAATCTCCTAGGGATAGGGGACTAGGATAAGTGGGAAATGAAAGTTGGAATGTATACTCCTTGAGGGCAGATTTTCTCCATCGTCTCTGGATCCCCAGAGCCCAGCACACTGAGGTGCTTACCTATTTTCAAGCAGCTGTGATTGGCCTCACTGCTAAATGAGAAACCCCTGCCTTCTCAGGGATGAAAGCTGGCCACACCCTGGGGTGGGTGGGGGGGAACCGGGTACAGAGAAGTAGAATCCCCCTCCACCCTTACCCTCATCCCTTTCTTCCATCAACCCATGTGGCCTCAGGGCTTAGATTCAAGAGGCCAGGGTCGAGGTCCCTCAGGAGCTCTCCCAGTAGGAAGGACAGCAGCATGTAAGACCCTCCTACCCCAACACCCCCTTCAGCAGCCTGGGCTGGGGGCAGAGTAAAGGGGTAAGTGGGAGGTAGGGGCAGCTCCTCCATCCCCCACCTCCATAACGATTATAGACTTTGAGTTGGAAGCGTCCTTCCAGGCTAACTGTTCCAACTCTTATTTTATAGAAAACTGTAAACTGAGTCCAGAGGGGCTCAGAGACTTGCCCAGTCACATGGGTTAGAAGTGGCAAAGCTAGGATTGGATCCAGGCCCTCTGACTCCCAATCCAGGGTCTTCCCATGCTGGTCTCCCAGCAGGGAGCATGAGGCCAAAAGCCAAGTCTCAGCTGAAGGCTGGGGAGCCCGGCAGACAATGGTAAAGGAAGGGAAGGGCATAAGACAAGTGAGCAGGAAATAGCAGGATCCTAGATTTGGAGGTGGAAGGGACCAAACCCCTCCTATAGGGGAGGAAATTGAGGCTGAGAGAGAAGGTGGTTTGCCCCTCATGTACATTGATGTACATTGATGAGTCCTGGGGGAGAGAAACCACAAGGAGGGGGGGAGGCCAAGAAGTGACAGAGACCAGAAAGAATGTTCTAGACAAAAAACCTCTGCTCATTCTCTCTCCCAGGATGGCAGAGCCTCAGGGACCTTTTTCTATAGAAAGCTTATGTTCATATAGAATCTGCAGAATGTAAGCTTGTTGAGGGAAAAGCCCATTTGGACCCTTCACACCTTGCACAGGTGAGAGCTAAATAAATGCTTGTTGATGGATCGGTCTGCGTCCAACCCTCATTTGACAGAAGAAGAAATTTCCCCAGAAATGAACTTGTCCCAGGCTACACCCCAGGGTGACAGCTCTGGGTCTCCTGGCTCCCAGGCCAAGGCCATGTCCAGCCTAGACACACACACACACACACACACTCTGTCAGCCACTGACCATTAAGTGTAACTGGGCTGAGCGCAATCATGTAGAATGTGCTGGACTTGATGTCAGGAAGACCCGAATTCAAATCCTGTCTCCCGTACTGTGGACCTTGGACAAGCTGCTTAGCCACTAGCTACCTCAGTTTCATTACCTGTAAAATGAGGACCATGTATCTAAGTGCCTGGTACAGCCTGCAGCAGATTGAAATGTGAGCGTTTCTTCCTCCTCCTTTAAAAAATCAGGGGAACAGACTCCATAGCCAGTGACGTCTTTCCCAGCCCTGAATCTAGGGTCCTATATACACAGAAATAAACACACATGCACATTCAGACACATTCACGGAGGGCTTACTATGAGCAGAGCTGGTGCACTCACACTGGCATCTACTCACACACACAAACAAAAACTTGCTCGGAGTAGGGGTGGTGGGAGTACAGGGTTAGGAAAGAGAAAGGCTGATTTTTATCTCCCGAATGGAGAAGACACTTTCCCAGGCTCTCCCCCCACAGAGAGTGATTTAATCCCAGCTGGAAAGCTTGGGTTGATGGCTGGGCTTGCCTGGAATGAAAGGAGTCTAGATGAGAAGGGAAGGTTTCATTCTTCACCCTCCCCAGCCTGGAGCCTCCTGCCTAGGCTGCCTCTGCCCTCATTCCCCACCCACCCATTGGGGGCTAGAAAGCCTATGTCCTTAAGAAGCACTTTGTTCTGCTCTATCCCCCACAACATCCCTTCAAAGAGAATGAACTTTGGGGATCCCCAAAAGGATTACCTTCTGATCTGGAGGGGGAGATCTGGGATGGGGGCGGTATGGAAAGAAGCAGAAGAGTGGGATCTTCACAGGGTGGGAGGAAAGCACAGAATCACAAAAGTTCTGAGTCTTGCAGAACTTCAACAACCACCTAGACCATCGGCCGCGATAGCTAAAGAATCTGTCTTCCAACGTACTGGCTTTTGCTTGCAGATGACGGAGGCAGTGTGAGGGGCAGCCATTCCACTCTGGGCTAGTTCTAATTGTGACGTGAAGGGCTACAGCGGACAGAGCCTGGCATCTAAAACCAGCAGCCCTGGGGTCACATCCAAGTTCTGCCACTAACTTCCTGGGCAACCTTGGAAAGTTACTCAAGGTATCTGGGTCCCAGCTTTTTTCATCTATACAATAAGAACGGTTGGGTTGGGGGACTCTTGGGCTTGGGGTCCATGAACTTAAAGAAAATATTTTGGTATTAGCATTTCCATATAATTCACTTCCTTTGCAATCCTCTGTATTTTATTTTATGCATTTAGGAACATGATTCTGAGAAGGGTCCATCGGCCCCAGACTGACAGCCCAGGGGTCCAGGACAGTGCTGGACAAGATGGCCTTTAAGTCCCTTTCAGTTCTCAATCTGGGAAGCCTAAAGTTACCTCTTTGCCACTTCCCTTCACTGCTTCTTGTCCTGTCCCGTGGAACCAAGCAGCATAAGTATAATCTATCTTCCAGATGACCACCTTTCAGGAGTTCAAGACAGGTATGGCAAGGCCCACCCTCCAACTAATGTTTAGGGTGTCAGATGGATGGTGTGCCAGAGCTGGAAGGAATTTATCCAACCCCCTCATTTAGCAGATGAGGAAATGGCAGTCCAGAGAAGGGACTGACCAGACTGCACCGAGCTGGGGGACTAGAATTGTTCTAAGCTCTGGTTAAAAAAGGCTAGAAATAGTTTACAGGCAACAGGGTTGTACGGGATAGGGCGAGGGCGATGGAAAGTGAGGGAAGCAGGTTCCCACTGTCCACTCTCTCAGAGAGGGCTCTGGTATTGGGGGGTTGGGGCCTGCTGTACATAGGCTACTGTTTCTCTCTGGCCCTCCCTGGGTTAAAGGGAAAGGGGGATCTTGCTGTATCTGCCCCAACACCCTGCTCCCAGTTCCTATCTGACCCTATGCAATTCTCCAAGAAACAGACAAGTGATAGGATTCCCCCATTTCCCAAGGGCCACTCCATCTGCCCCCATGCCCATCCCAAAGTGGACCACAGAATAACTGAAGAATAAATGGCTACAATGGGGCTGAGGTCTAGGAGATGGGCGCTTCCCAGGATCTCTCCAATAAGCCCTAGGGATGAGGAATGAACCCTGGGCTTTGTCTCCTGCCCCTACAGTTCCACATATCTTTGCCCACTGCTCCTTTGGAATATAGAGTGAGATTGTCTGTGGAGTGGTCACTGGACTGGAGCTCCTTTCTCCCTGTGTTAATTTCTAGTGGAATGATACATCTCTCCCACCCCCCACCCCTATTCTCTTTTCATACCCTTATCCCAAGTCCCCTTCCCTTCTTCCCTGATCCCCACTGTATTTCTAGACTATCTGGTTTTTTCCTTCTCCTACCTCTTATTGACCTCAGTCCAAAGTTGGTTTCCCAGGGGGAACCAAGGGCCACTTATACTTTCTAGACATCCATCCTGATGAGTGATTAAAGAATCATTTCCTATGACTGTGGGTATAAAAAGCCACCCCGGGACAGCAGCCCACCTGCGTACCCCAACATTCCCTTCTTGCCTATCCATCACTCAGTATCCAGCCTCTTCTCTCCCCGCTGCTCCCTACACTTGCCTTGCCATAGCCACAAAATGTGGTTGGAGGCTGAGAGCATAGAGCTGCAAACAGAAAAATCTATTCCCCTCCAGCCTCTGGGAAAAAGCTCCATGTACAAGGCAGAGAAAGAAATGAAAAGATACCCAAGAGTATAGACTCCAAAACCTGTGAAGCTCACCTGGGGTTGGTACTGAGGATATCCTGGGGGTCTAAGGTCCCCTCACCCCCTGCCCCTCTTCCTAGGTTCTGATCATGTGGAGCTCCCTCTTCGAGAAGGGAGAAGATGAGAACAATTAGCCCCAGAAGCCAACTGTACCATCCTAATGCCCTCCCCCCCTTCCCTTCCCCAGCCCTCCCCCCCCAATAAAAATCATGCAGCCTTGTGATGTCATCAGATTTCCCCCGCCTGTGCTGCCCTGGCCGCAGCTCCCTCAGGCCCAGCCCCACCACCATCGATGGCCCTCATGCTATCCTTTGCACCCACTGTCCCCTCAGCTTGACGGTAGGGATTGTCCAGCAGGTAGTGGAATCGTGGGTAGTTTCTCAGCAGATACTTGGGGGCATACATGTGTTCGCTGGGGTCAGCAGGAGGGTACACCTGCCGAGTGCCATCAAACCAGCCACCTGTACGAATCAGCTCCCTTATGTAATTAAGGTCCCGCTTGTCTTCATAGTCACCCCAGCGGGGGAAGTCACCATTCTGGGCTGATACCATCTTGAAATAGATGCCCTCAGGGGTGAAACACCAGGAGCAATGCCAGCCTGCAAAGTGTAGTGGGCTGCCCAAGGACCACTGCACAAGGATGTGGCCCGTGCGGTTCTCGTACTGACGGAAGCCTGGCATGGTATAGTACTGCCGTCGTCTGAGGAGGATGCCATCTGTGCCATAGACGGTCAACAGCATGTCTATTGTGCAGCCCGATACTACTTCCAGGGTGCCAGGTTGCTTCCAAAAGAAACCATAGAGTGATTTGCGCATGTGGAAAGCGAAGGGCTCGGTCCAGCCGTCATAGAGCTTGAGGAAGAGGACACCATCCCGGGCAGGAATCTCATCTGCATCGTCAATGATGAAGACATCATCTGGGCGAAGGTTGCGCAGGCGGGATACGCCATCCTGGGTCAGGAAGGTCCTCAGATAGTCATCGGCGATCCAACCATCTTGGCGGCCCCCAGGTGGAAAGTGGTCCAAGAAGACATAGAGGACCTTGTGGCGAATGTACTCAAAACTACCGTTCCGAAGCATCTCTCGGAATTTAAGAGGCCGAGGTTCTCCATAGGCAGTGAAGTTGGACTCACAGACCACAAAAGCGTCAACCACATCCCCCAACTCATGGAACCGCACATCCAGCAGGTCAAACTCGTGGTTGACATTGATGGCGTTGATGACCCGTCGTGGGGTCTCCCGGGGCACCAGGCGCTCTTTGGTGGGCAGGTTTGAGTACTGCACCACAGTAGGCACCCCACAGCTTGGCCCGTGCCAGCCGGGCAGACACACACATTCCACCCACTTCCGACGTTTCATCCCCTTCGACTTCCCCCCAGCCAGCCAGTTTCCGATTGTCAGGGGACGGCGGGCTGTACCCCCAGAGACAGAGCTGTCTCCAGCCTCAAGTGTCTCCTCTGGCTGTCCTGCTGTAGGCTTCTCCAACATCTTGGTACCTGGCTTGAAGCAGACCCCTCCAGCTTTGGTGCGGACAAAATACTCTGCCCTATCCTCAGGCAGCACAAATTCCAGCCGGTGGAGTTCCTCGGTGGCCCCCATCGGGAGCAGGGGCTGCAGCAGGGGTGAGTGGGAATAGAGCGGAGTTCGGAGCAGCTCAGGGCCCACGGCTCCCCCAGGCTCTGGGCTGGCTTGAGGTGTGATAGGGGCATTGTTCCACAAGAAGTTGGCTACCAGGTTGGGGCTGAGGGAGGCCAGTTCCCGGGGGAAGGTGACATAGGACAAAGCTTTAAGGAAGTGTAGGAAGGAGATGAGGCAGAGGCCAGCCATACACAGAGTCAGAAAGAGTTTATGACGTCTCATCTTCATCCTGCAGTAAGAAGGCAAAAGAAACAGGATTTAGGAGACCGAGCAACTGGGCAGGGGACCGTGGCATGGGCATTTAGGGGGGATATGGGGAAGGTGGCCTGTTCACGATATGTAGGGAAGTAGCTGCAATCTCCTGGCCAGGAAGGGGCTCAGAGGCAATCAAGTCTCATTTGGTAAAATACAGAAAGCATCTACCCCCCTCAAAACTCTATATAAATGTTGAGCCCAGTCCCTACTTATAGAGGAATGTCTTCTGATTCCCATTCCTGCTCCCAACAAATGGCCAAAGGATTCCTTTGAGAGAAACCCTTCAGCGTTAGGAAATTCACCACATCCCGAGGGAGCTCAAGGCACTCTCCTCCCCAGCACACACATATAACAGAAATTATAGGATTTATTTAGAAGCCATCTGATCCATCCCCACTCATTTTACAGATAAGGAAACTGAGGGTCAGGGAATGACTTTCTCAAGGCTATGTGGTAGTCCCCTTCTCTTCCTACTGCTCAACTTAGCCAAGTAGTCTGATGTTCTGGGAAACTGGTCAGCCTCTTTTGGGAAGGAAGACTGACCCTTCTAGGCTGCTCCCAGGCACTTGCGTAACCGCCTTCCTCCCCAATTCCTCCTTATCGCCTATGCTCCTTCAGGTCCCCTCCCCATGCCTGCCAAACCCATCTCACTTTATATCCTCTATCTCTCTTTCCCCACCCTACGGCTTTGCAAGCCACATCCCTCCAGGCCAATGGACACCCTTGGGCAACAGAATGCATTGTGGGAAAATCCTAGCCCTGATGATTCCAGGGAGGAGAGATTATGAGGAGAGCCCCTGATGACTGCTTACTGTGGCTAGAAAGGACCCGGACAGCTCCATGTGGGGCTGCTGCCCCCATGTGGGAGATAATCCATTGCATCTGCAGATGCCCCATCCCCCTCGGCTCATCTAAGCCCTTTCCCACCTGTCATTCTCGATGCCTGACTTTCCCCTTTCCCCCATGAGGGAGACAAGGGCAAGACTGAGTGTTGGATGGACATGTTGGAGGTTGCTCTGACTTCTGGCTCTGACACTGACAAGCTGTGTGACTTTCTTCCAGTCCTGCAATCCTTCCCTTTCCTCATCTATCAGATAGGAATAATAACCCTTTCACTACCTACCTCAGAGCTGGTTGGGAGGAAAACACTTGGTAAACTTGGAAGCACTCGAAAAATACCGAGCACCAACTTCCATTTCTGTGTCTAGAGTTATAGCTTGTAAAGGATTTTACAGCTCCAGCTCATTCCAGTGTCAATCATGCTGGGAGGGAAGGACATAGGACAAGGATTATACTGTACCCATTTTACAGATGTGGAGACTGAGGGCCCCAGAGGGGAAATGACTTGGCCAAGGTCTTCCCAAAAGAGGTGGAGCTTGAACCAAAGTCCTTCCCAACTTTGTACAACGACTCTCAATGCCAGCACTCCCTCCCCGCCCTGGTAACCCAAGCTCAAAATCTTGGAGTCCTCTCTTAACTTCTGCCTCTTCTTCAGCCTCCACATCCAAAGAGTTCCACGTAGCTGCCAAAATGAGCTTTTTAAAGTACAGATCTGATTGTCTCTCAACTCTGCTCAGAAAACCTTCATTGGCTCCCCATTGCCACTAAGAAAAAACAAACTATCTAGCCTGCAGGGCATTGAAGGACGTCCCCAGGCAGCTTCCACACTACCACCCTGGTGCCATTGAATCTGCATGACTGTCCCATAGGTGCCCTTTGCTTCCACCTAAACTGGACCCCATGCTTATTTGTGCATACTTTCCAGCCTAGCTGTGTCTTGCTGTCTCCATCTCTCTTACCTCTCCGTTTTTGCTCTTGCTGACATCCTTCCCATTGTTCAATAACCCAGCCCAGGTGCGACCTCATAGACCCACATAATCCCAGAGGTCAATCTGTCCAACCTCTCACCCAGTGCAGGCACAGCCTCTACAGCATGCCCGACAAGAAGCCAACCAGTCTCGGCTTGAATACTTCCATGGACAGGGAGGTCACTACAAAATCACAGCCCATCAGAGTAGGAAGGGCCCTTGGGGCTAAGCCACACCTGAGCAGTCCATCTCTTCTTCAGTGTCTCTAACAACAATCTATCTAGCCTCTAGCAGACCTGCCAGGAACAGGAAGCTCCTCCCTTCCCAGGCAGCACATTTCCCTTTTGGAAAACTCCTATGATTATGAATGTTTTCGTGACATCCAAGCCTCAATTGCCTCCTTGCAACTTCAGTGTTTGGCCCCTCACATGGCCTTGGGTGACAAATAAGATAAGTTTAGCTATTAATTGTCTCTTCCTCTTCAAATTTTCTTAAGTTAACTGGTTACCTGTCCTACCTCCCAGGAGAATGTGAGTTCCCCAAGACAGTTTTTTTGTACTGGTGATACCAATGACCTGAAAAGACAGAGCCTACTAATATATGTAGTAGGTGCTGAATAAATGCTTATAGAATTCAACACGATCATCCTTCAGATACCTGAAGACCACTCTCATGTCCATCTCAAGCCTTCTTTTCTCCCTAGCTAAACATCCCCAATTCCTTCCACTGGTGTCATCTTCCAGTTTAGTTGACCCCATGGCCATTATATAGAAGAGGAAGAAGCCCAGAGAAATGAAGCCATGTGCTCAAGGTCACTGAGCTAATGACTGACAGAGCCAGCAGCCTAGGCTTCTTTCCCTGCCCAACAAAAGCTGCGGTCAGCAGGAGCCTTTGGCTAAGTGCCCGAGCAGGGAACAAGGCAACCTAGGCACAGCCTTTGGCAGAGGGCTCCAGTCCATGGGGGTGGTCTCTTTGCGCCTTTCTCCTTCCCCCTGGCACCAGTGCTTCCTGTCTCCATGCATTGGGAGCTGCAGGCCTTCTCACTAGCCCTGAGGAAGCCACCCAGACCCCAAAAGAGCAGTAGCCTGGACCAGCTGGACCAGCGTGACCTTGGGTAATTCAGTCCATCTCTCTGGTACTTAAAACAGGAATAAACCTTCAAATTCATTTAGTTCAACCTCTTTATTTTACAAAAGGGGAAAGTGAAGCCCAGATAGGGGAATTGATTGGACACACATCCCATAGGTCATAAGTAAGTAGCTGAGCTGGGGACCGGCAGTCTTCAGGACAGGCTCCTTCTACCCTCCCCCAAAACTGGTACTTTAAAGATTCATAGGCTCTCAGGGCTGAAAAGGGCATGGCATTGCCCAGGATGACCTCATCACATTTCTAGGTTACTTGCTGTCTTCCCCTATTAGAATGTTTCATTCTTGTATCCCCAGCCCCCAGCCCAGTGCCAGGCATATACTACCAAGAGACTTCCTGATTGATTACAGATGATACTGAAGACTTGGAAAACTGAAAGGACTTGGTCAAGGTCACACAGCAGAGCCTGTAACAGGGCTAGGATTCAAACCTAGGTCCTTCTATTTTACATCTGGTGTCTTTGCCCTTTCTACACTACCCCTCCCTGCCTCTCCTCCACTTCTAGCCCTTTATCTTCTCCAAGCCATGCTGAGGCTACTCCCCAGGAGATCTTCTCTCCACCCCAATACAAAGCTCTTCCTCCAAGCTTCCCACTCCGTACCGTCTTTAGCCCCCTCCTCCTCCCCATCCCCCACAGCATCTTGCTCCAAGGCTGGCAGACTTTTCATTTTCCCACAGTGGGCTCTTATGTTGCTGGAAAAGCGTTCCCAGGGCTGATGCTGACCCCCCTGACCACCCCAGGGCTGCCCCTCCCCCCTTTCTCCTTCCACTTTAGCCAGAGCCAGCCTCCCCCGCTCCTTCCCTCCTTGGCACTGCTTTGTCTTCCTAAGGAAGGGAACCAGAGGCAGGAGAAGACCCACACCTGGGCTGGGCTGGGCTTGTAGATAATCCCAGCATCATGGAAAGTTGAAGGTCCAAGGGCCCAGCAAGAACCTAGACAGAGAAGTCCAAAGAGCAGAGTCAGAATATGATCTCCTGCTTACTAGCTTAAGCAAAACACTTTCCCTCTCTGGGCCTCGGTTTCCTCATTTTTGAAAAATAGTAAGTATAAGAACCAAACAATCTCTACATTTCTTTCTAGCTGTGAAATGTATAATCCTTAAGAGATCAAAAAGTCAGGCTGGAATCTGAGGTCCTGTCTGATACTCATCCAATCAGTCATCAAGTCCTATCCATTCTTCTTCTAGAGCAGACCCTGGGGTCCAGGAAATTGCTTTTCAAATATTTTGATGACTGTTTTTCAATAGAATTGGTTTCCTTGATAACCCTTGTGTAATTTGTATTATACACTTAATAACATGATTCTGAGGGGGTGGTCCATGGGCTTCACCAGACTGACTGGCAGAGGGGACCCCGACACACAAAAAGGTGAAGTGCTCCAGCTCCCAGTGGATCTCCTCTCCATCCCTTCCTACTCTCTCCACTGCCATCCCACAAGGACCCTTGAACAGATCTTCCTAGGGTAATAGTGCCTTCAGGGTTCATAAGCCTCACCATATTGCCAAAAGGGCCTGGGACACACAAAAGATAACCTCTAGCCCCTTAGAATGTAAGCTTCTTGAATGGAGGAATGATCTTGTTTTTGGGTGTTTCCAAGTTTAATGGATTGCTTGGCACAAAGTAAGCTTAACAAACAATTCTCTAGTTGTTCATTTGGCAATATAAGATCTACAAAACACTTTACATAGTCTCTCATTTGATCTAATCAGTTCAACTAAACTACATTAGCATCATTCTATGCACATATGCTCTGATTAGATCACATTGTTTTCTTATGTTTTAAAAGTTTTTTCCTCACCCCTTCCTTTCAATTCAATTCAACACATATTTTTAAGGTGCCTTCTTTGTGCCAGGCACCTAGCTAGGAGATGGAAGCACAAAGACAAAAATCCACACCATCCCAGACTCCAGATAGAGGAGGGGACTTCCTTCAATCCTCTGGAGGGTTTCTGGGGCAGCAGTGTAGGGCCCTGGGCAATTTGGTCTGAGGAGGACCAAAAGACACTAGAAAAATAGGGATTCATCAAAGGTACAAAATGTTTTGGGCATGAAATTCCAAGTAAGATAATAATCCCACCTCTCAAGCCACCTCCCCTCCCCAGCCCAGTCCATCCCTAGGAGGGGTGGGAAAGGGGTGGGTAGTGGTAGGAGTCTCAATTGATGAGAGGTGAAGCAAGGAAGCACAGTACAAAGATAAAGTGGTGTTTGTTTTTTAATTGTCCTGCAAGAGAAAGGAAGGGTTTTGGTCCCCCCCTCTACTGGAAATCTCTCTCCAGCCCTGCATACCTTTCAGCTCTAGCAAGCTCTATAACCAGCACCCAAAAAACCATAGAACCTAGCTCAGGTCAACTTCTAATTATCTAAATCTTATTGCCCATATTCATAAACTCCCCAAACACTAGACTCCTAGAACCTAAAACTCTCAGAAGATCTGATTTTCAGAACCTTGGACTCTTAGAACTTTAAGGTATTCAGAACATGAGACTCTAAGAACCACAGACTCTTAGAACTTGAGATAGTCCCCTAGCCCCTCAAGACTCTCAGAACATCAGATTCTCAGAACCGCAGACAATTAAAACCTTGAAACAGTAAAATGACTCCCAGAATCTTGGACTCTGAGAACTTTGGATAGATTCCCAGAACATTAGACTTCCAAAACTTTAGACTTCTAGAACCCTATATTCTCAGAACCTTAGAAAGAATCCTAGAATCTCTCCCCCCACCCCCAAGACCTTAACTTCTAGAAGCATACAACCTTCAAATCTTCAGAGAATTTCTCTGACCGGCCCCAGTGAAGTCTCAGCTCCGGTGAAGTAAGGTACAGTTGGATGGGACCACTTTCTAGCACTTCCTAAGTGCTGCCATAATGCCTAGACCACAAAGCTGGCTGGCCCAGGACCAGGCTGGGTTAGGGATGGGGAAATTCACCTCTCTGGACAGCTGCTGCTACTGCGGGCTGGGAATGAATTCTTGATCTGTTACCATGACATTGGTTTCTTCAAATGGTGGAGGAAGCGGTAAGGGAGGCTACTATTTTGGACCTGACCCTGACCAAGAAAGAGGAACTGGTCACCAAGGTAGAGATAATAACAACTCTGGGAGGGAGTAACCTCATCCAACTACTTTACATTTTGTTTTCTTCTTCGGTAAACTGCGGGTGGGGTGGGGGAGGGGGTTGACCACATGATCTCCAAAGACCAGTCCAGCTGTGAATCTTATGGTCCTGATAATAGATTAGGGAAGGATCACAGATTTAGAGCTGAAAGGGGCATTAGAAGCCATAGTATCCAATCTTCCTCTCAGAAGCTGAGATCCAAAGGAGTTAAACCATTTACCCAAGATCACACAGGTATATGGTGGAGGCAAGATCGGAACCCATCTCCTCTGACACCAAACCCAAGTGCTCTTTCACTAGACAATAAGTCCAATACGTAACCTTATGGCTCATGAGAACTCGGTTTCAAGTTCTGATGCTGCAGTGCATCACTGAAGAGTCCAAACCTGTCTGTTTATGCCCCTCCACCCCCTTTTCCAGCATGCTGTGTGTGAGGTCTCCTTCCATTGGAATGTAACCTCCTTAAGGACAGGGATTGTCTCCAGTGTTTATTTAGCACAGTGCATTGCAGATAGTAAGCACTTAATAAACACTCTATCC
>CM053623.1:237188062-237209317 GCA_028646595.1 Phalanger gymnotis
TGAGGCGGGCCTACTGGGCCTGGAGGCTTGTGTTCACAATACTGGAATGGGGAGGTTGGTTCGCTAATTTGTTGCTCTGGGCCCTGAATAAATTTTTGGATGCCTTCTGCTTGGAGAATTCTGTATACCCATCGATTTCGAACCATTCTGATATTTATATGATCCTTTTTGAGATCATAAATTCGGCCTTCCTACTATACCTATCCATTTATATGACTGAGTAAGTTCAAGAAGCAAAAAAGGAAGGAATAGAAAGAAGGAACTCAGACTCTGAAATTATCTCAGTGTATCATTGAGCTGTAAGAAACAACAAAGGAAATGGATTCAAAGAAGCCTGGGAAGACTTACATGAACTAATGCAGAGAGACGTGAGCAGAACCAGGAGAGTAATTTACGTAATAACAATACTATAAAAACCAACAATTTTGAAAAACTCTGATCGACACAATAATCAACTACAACTCCAGAGGATTCGTGATGAAAAATACTGCCCACCTCCTGATAGAGAGAGGATGGACTCAGAGGACAGACTGAAGCATACTTGCTTGGATGTGGCCATTGTGGGAATTTGTTTTGCTTAAATGTATATGACATTTGTTTTTCTTGTTTCTCAACTGATAGGGAGAAGGAGGGAGAGAATTTGAATCTGAAAAGAAATCAAATTTAATTTTAAAAAAAGTAAAAATTTTCAAAAGTCACCTCCCAGAGACCTGAAGCAAGAGCAGGTCACTGAGGATGATTTTTTTTTTTTAAAGAAGCACAGTCCTGTAAGAATGCCATCAAGATACTAATGTACAAAATGATCTGAGGCCAGCTAGCTAGGAATGTAGAGACAAGATCACAGATCTAAAGCAAAGAGGGATTTTGGGGCTCTGCAGTCTAACCTCTGCATTTATAGTTGAAGGAAACTGAGTCACAGAGGGGGTAAGTGACTTGCCCAAGGCCATACAGGTCTTAAATGGCAGAGCCAGGATTCGAATTCATGACTCCCAGTCAAACTTATAACATCAAGTTCAGCCACCACACTACACTATCTCCTGTAGATTAAAAAAAAAAATCTTCTTAGCTATGCTGGTGGCAAAAGTAAAAACAAGAAAGAAACATTTATTAAGCACCTACTGGCACCCACAGTGCCAGGCACTACACTGAACATTTTACAAATATCTTATTTAAGCCTCATGACCCTGGGCGGTAGGTACTATTATTATCCCCATGCTACAGTTGAGGAAACCAAGGCAGACAGTGGTTAAATAGCTAGTAAGTGTCTGAGGCTGGATTTGCACTCAGGTCTTACTGACTCCAGCACTATGAGCATTCTGGCACCACCTAGCTGTTGGAGTGGTTGTTCTGATAATTACTTGGGATCAAAAGAAGGGAACAGCTTTAGAGGATGATTAATCAGAGGACACTTAATAGGGACAAATGCAAAGTCCTACACTTAGATTCAAAAAAAAGTCAATTGTACAGGTAAGATGGGGCCACTAGGTGGTGCCATAGTGCATAGAATGCCAAGCCTGGAGTCAGGAAGACTCATCTTGAGTTCAAATCCAGGCTCAGACATGTATTAGCTGTGTGACCCTGGGCAAGTCACTTCACCCTGTTTGCCTCAGTTTCTTCATCTGTAAAATGAGCTGGAAAGGAAATGGCAAATCACTCCTGTATCTCTGCCAAGAAAACCCCAAATGGGGTCACAAAGAGTCAGACACGACTGAAACTACTGAATAACAGGTAGGATAGAGATAGGGCCAAAGAACAGTCCCCATGAAAAAGATCTGGGGGGGTCTTAGTGGACAGCAAGCCCAAAAAGCTGGTCTAATTTCTGGCTAGAGGCAGTCTGGGGTAGTGGCTGCAGGGCTGGCTTTGGAATAAGAAAGCTCTGGTTCTCTGATGCAAATTGGCTGCATAACCCTGGATAAGTCACTTAACTCCTCAGTATTCCAGGCAGCTCTCAAAGGTTCTAAGTTTCATCTCCTCATAGGGGGTTCCCTCTACATGTCTAGTCAGGAAAAGAAAAAGTCACAGACTGGATTAAGGCACAGTAGAATCAGGAGGTAGCAGGACCCAGGACATGGGAGGTGAGCGTCCTGTTCTTTATCCTGTGCAGACCACAGCTGGAGGATTAGGTTCATTTCTGGGCAATTTCTGGGCATATTTTAGGAAAGACATTCCCAAGCTGGAGAATGTCCAGCGTTACTAGACTAGCAGACCAGAGGGATGCCAAAGACAGTATCCCACAATTGTGGCAACATGAGTGATAATGCCTCCCACACTGTCTTTTTAGACCACATGTGGCTGTGTGGGTCCAATGACAGCACAGTCAGGGACTAGCGGGATGATGAAGAGTGAGAAAGGCAAAGAGGGATGAGGGATTAAGGAACAGATGACATCCCAGAGGGGAAGGCTCCTCCATTGCTGTCCAGGTTTTGGACCTATGCCTTGAAAAAGACATAGATGGTCAGTTTATCAGACTGGCAAATGACACACATCTGAGAGGCATACAATTATCCAGTGACAGAATGGGGGCTCCCTCTTCCCAAAAAGGGACCACTGGTTCCCAGCACAGGTTGATGCTAACAATTCAGTTCAATAAACAGTTATTAAGTGCCTAAAGTATTATGGATATAATTCTCACTTTTTTTTAATATGGCTAATATGGAACTATTTGCATGATCTCACATGTATAATTGATATATTGCTTGGCTTCTCAGTGGGTGGAAGAGGATTGGGAAGGAAGGAGAAAATTTCTAAGTTAAAAAAAATGCCCCAAACAACGTAGAGTGGCCTATTAAAAAAAAAAAAAGGATTCTGGAGCAGGTGCTATGTCAGGCACAGAGGCTACAATGACAAAACTGAGACGATCCTAGCCCTCAAGATCCTTCCTTACATTCTAGATCAAGGAAATGAGAGTAACTGAATACAAATTATATCTATTGTAAATACAAAGTAATTTAGTAGGGGAAAAGGGAGACACTAACAACTGGAAGGATTAAAAAGGGCCTTGTGTAGGAGGTGGAGCCTGAGCTGAGCCTTGAACTAAAGTCTCCAAAGGATCAGGGATTCTAGGGGGGGAGAGAAGGGGAGGGAAGGAAAGGACTCCAGGTGGGAAGAATAGCCTAGGCAAAAGTACTGAGGTGGGAGATGTAACAACAAGCTGGCCAATTTGATGTAGAGGTCTTAGAGGCCTGAGAGAAGATGTGGTGATGTAAAATCAGACTAGAGAGGGAGACTGGAGCCAGACTGGGAAGTTTTAAATGCCAACGGAAAGAGTTTGCATTTTATCCTAGAGTAGTTTCTATAGTGGCTATTAGGAAGCCAGATCCCAAGGGGCTGAGAAGTAGGGGCAAGAGTAAACACTTCTTTCTAGGAGATGATAACAATCAGCACCACAATAATAACAGCCGGCATTGATGGAATACTTTAAGGTTTGTGAAGTACTTTACCAATGATCTCATGTGATCCTTACAACAACCTTGGGAGGTGGGTGCCATTATTGTGATTACAGGAGACAAGATAAATGTAAAGTTGTATACTCAGGTTCAAAAAATCAACTGGGATGAGGGAAGGGACAGTTTGTGAGAATCAAAGGAGACAATGTTTATAAAGCACCTAGTATGTGTCTGGCACATAGTAGGTGCTTCAGAGATATTTGCTCTCCTCCTTCTCTAAAAAGTAGATCAAGTGTGAAGTCCCTGAGTGTTTGAGGGGACTTCCAAGAGCAATATAAATCAGCTGAACCATGTGGAAGCTTCAAAAGCTGAGGAGTTTGTATAGATCTAGGGTCCGTTGAGAACAGTAAGAGGAAAGCAGATTCTAGTTGCAAAGGAAGTCATGTGGCAATGTGGATTTGGAGTCCTAGGACCTGAGTTTGAATCCTGCCCCTGCTGCTGACAGCACAGAAGAGATGAATTCAAAACTTGCCCTTTTTTATATAGCTGTGTGACCTTGGGCAACTCACTACTTCCCTCTGGGCTTCAGTTTCCACCTGTGTAAAATGAGCCGTTTGTCCTAAATAACCTCCAAGGTCCCTTCTAGCTCAAAAACTATGAACCCAAAAACTTCCTAACGATTCTAGTTGTCCCAGAATAGAATGGGCTGACCCCAGAAGTAGTGAATTCTCTGTCACTGAAGGTATGAAAGACAAAGGAGACAAACATTTGGAGACTGTGTGGTGGGGATTTCTGTTTAGATATGGGTTGGTCAGAGATGGCTCCATTGTACAGACAGGGAAACTGTGGTTGAGACATATCTCTGAAGTGTCTCTTCACTCTGAGAATCTATGGGATATATCTAGGCTTAGTGTCATAGCACCTGAGGGACTTTCTTATCTCTATCATGTTAGTTCCCAGGACATCAGACACCCAGGGTCAAGGGAATGTGCCAAAGAGAGGTCGGATTTGCTCCTCACTGGCAGCTATCAGCACAGTTTGGCTGAAATCTTTACAGGGACAGAGGAACAGGATTCACTTGAAGCATCCAGAAGGACAAGGATCCACTTCTTCTGCCCTAGATACAGAAAAATGTCCACCATACCCACCCTTTCCCCATGTCCTGCTGAGATCAGCACTAGCCTCCCTCCCCTCCTTCCCCAGAGAATGCAGTACCAGCCTCTGGGAGACGGGATAATGGACAAAGGATTCCTTTCAGAGCACAGAGACCCCTCTCCACCTCCACCCTAGCCCCAGGCCTGTGCCCTAAACTCCCACCCCTATCATCTCATCTGGTACTTCCCTTTGTGGCACTGGAGAGAGTGAGAGAAGAGTGACAGGGGGTAGTGGCATCAAGAAGAGAGAAAGAGGAACAAGGGGTGAGAGGCAACAGGCAGACAGACAGAGGGGCTCTGGATTCTAGGGGCTAGGTTAACCTAGGGAATTTCGCCCTCATGCTCTACTGAAGGGGAGAGAGAGAGACAAAGAAGGAGGAGGAAGAGGAAGAGAAGAGAGAGGAGAGGAGAGAATGTAAGGGGTATTACAATGGGTACATTCAATCAATTGATCAACAAGCATTAATTAGGCACCTATTATATGCTTGGAACTCTGCTAGGTGACAGAGAAACAAAGCCAAAAATGTATCATTTCATGCCCTCAAGGACCTTACATTCCATCAGTGGAGACGTTGTACAAGATAGACCCCAAATAACCATCAGGTCAGTTATTTGGGTAGGTGGTACCCTCAGCAACCAGAGAAGATGAGGAGGAGAGGCTTCATGTGAAAGGGGATGCTTGAGCAGAGAGAGGCTGTTCAGACATTCTAGGCAGTGAGGAAGGAGGCTGAGGAGACCAGCCTGTCCAAAGGCTGAGCTGGGAAATACAGCATCCTGTAGGACAAAGAGCAAGGATAGTCTGGCAAGAGCACAGAGTGAATGGAGAAGAGGACTGTGTGAGGTTGGAAGGGCAGGTTGGGGCCAGGGTGTTGAGAGTCAGTCAACAGATGTTTAAGTGCCTACTATGTGTCAGGCACTGCGCTGAGTGCTAGGGATATAAAAAAGGTGTTTAAAAAAAAGCCCCCAGTCCCTGCTCTCAAGCTGCTCTCAGTTTAATCAGGGAGAAAACAAGCAAATCAATCTGTACAGTCAAGCTGGAGATGGGATCGATTGTCAATAACCAACGGGGGAAGGCACTAGAATTAAGGTGGGTGGGGAAAGGCAGGCTTCCTGTAGATGGGGGCACTTGAAGAAAGCCACGGAGGCCAGGAGACAGAGATGAGGGTGCTGGGGACAGCCAGAGAAAGTGGCCACAGGGAGAGGAGATGGCAGATCCTGTTCTTGAGGCCCAGGAATCGAGCAAGTGAGAGTCAGAATTTAGATCCCTTGGATGACTGGCTTTGGGTAAGGTGTCTAAGGCCTCAGTTTCTTCATCTGGATAATGGGAGGAGGCAATAGCAGTTACATTATTTACCTCACAGGGTACTAGATTAGCCTTTCTTTGTATTTATTTATTTTTTTTGCACATATCTTCTCAATAGAATGGAAGATCCTTGGGGGCAGCGGCTTAGTTTTTATTGCTAACTCTAGCTCCTAAACATCCTAGGATCAGAGACATAGACCTAGAAGAGACCTAGAGATTATTGCCTCCAACTCCCCCATTTTACAGATAGGAAAACTGAGCCCAGAGAAGTGTCTAAAGTCCCACAGCCAATAAGTAACTGAGTTGGGTGTCCAGCCAGGGACTGGCCCCTGATTTTTCTTGAACAGCAAACACTTAGTAAATGTTTGGAGGTTGATGGTTGATTATGGTAGTAAGGAAAGCTAAGGAGACATCGTAGACTGCATCAGAAGCAATGGGGGAGGGGTGCAGAAGGGGTGGGCTGATCAGGCTTTGCTCAACTCTGGTTAGACTGGGCACCACGTTTTAGTCAGGGCAATGTAAGCTGGGCTGAGGCCAGGAAAGTGAGGGGCTCGAAGCTATATCAAAGAACGTGGGATGATCTGCCTGAAGAATGGATTTAGGGTGGGCCATGAGAGCAGCCCCAAGGAGCAGACCTGCTTTTACTCAGGCAGCTTCCTGTCATAAGTTTGAATCTGATCTCAGACCATTTGTTACCTGGGAGACCTGTCTGCCTCAATTTCCTCACTTGCTAAATGGGGATAATAATAAGACTTACCTTCCAGGATTGTTGTAAGTATAAAATGAGATCATGTTTGTTTAAAAAAAAAAGTGCTTAGCAAATCTTAAAGCATTGTATAAATGATGTTATTATTGTTAGGCTCAGAAGAGGGATTAGATGTGTTGGCTTGTCTTCGGGGTAGAAGTAGAATTGGGAGTGGGGAAAAGATGGATGGAGTTGGGAAGCAGATTTCAGGGAGATTCGAAAACTGAGAAATCAGAGCTGTCCCAAAGTAGAAATGGAAGGTAATGAGTTCCCTGTCTACTGTATGTCTTTCCAGGTGGGATCTAGGATGTTGCAGGAGGGATCCTGCTTAAGGTTATATGATGAGCCAGATGATCCTGAAGGTCTCTGACAGCTTTGGCTTTGTACATTCTGGGTTTATCAGGAGAGCTGTTTGTTGGAATTTTGTAGGTCAGATCTTATCTTATTTGCAAAAGTAGAACCAGCAGGTGCAAAGAATCCTAAGGAGAAAAGCTTCACCCACCTATGGTACAGATGCCAACGATCAGGCAGTAGGTCTCTTAGGGGGAGCGCTGCCTGACCCCAAAGGCAATTAATTGGTAAGCTTGGTGTGCTTCTGATTCTAAGGATGATATTCTCTCTCTCTCTCTCTCTCTCTCTCTCTCTCTCTCTCTCTCTTCCCCCCTTCCCTCCCTCCCCCTCTCTCTCCCCTCTTCTTTCTATCTCTCCTTTCCTCCCTCCCTCTCTCTTCCTTTCCCTTCCATCCTTCCTCCTCTTTTCCCTGCTTTTTCCCCTCCCCCTTTCCCTCCCTACCCCTTTCCTGTCTCTCTCCTCCTCTCCCTAACCTCTCTTTGATGCTGTCACTGACCCAGATCTCCTACCCCAGATGTGCACAGCAGAAAGGAGGGTGGGTGGGACAGGGAGAGCCCCACAGAGCTCAGATGCTGGGGCCATGTCTCAAGTGACCCCCTCCCCTGTTTAGACAGTCTAGAGTCCAGAATGAATTTCCTGTTACACACATTATTTCTTTTCTTCCTCCTCCTGGCTTCTCTGCTTCCAGCTAAAAATCTTACCTTCTGCAAGAAGATTGTTCTGAGTCTCTTTACTGCTAGTGCCTTCCTATTGCTAATCATTTCCTATTTATCTTGCACTTAGCTTGTTTGTACATATTTGTTTGCCCTTTGTCTCCCCCATTAGATAGATGCTTATTGACTGACACACCCAACTGAACTTAGGGAAGAGGCATACACTTTCACAACTTTCCTACAAACACACAACACTCACACTTGTCTATCTCCTGTCCAGATGAAACATAGAATCAACCAATTTCCTGAGCCAGAAAAGGCTGTCTGTGGCCACAAAGAAGGAAGCTGTGGATCTTAGACTTATGGAATGTGGGGGGGGGGGTGGAGGGAAGTGGGGGGCTTGGATTAGAGAACATCAGCTGGGACAATCTTAGAACAGGGTACATGTCACAGCTGGGAGAGAACTTAATAATAGCTAGCATTATAAAGGGCTTTAAAGTTTGCAAAGAGCTTTACTTACATTATCTCATTTGACCCTTAGAACAGAGAAAATCAAAGCTTGCAAGGCTCTCACAACACTGAATGTCAGAGCTGGAAAAGAACATAGGACACGAAATCTATCTGCAAGGGAAATTATAACAAAGAATGTCAGAGCCAAGAGGGAGCTTAGAACTTGGAATGTTAGAGCATATAATGTTAGAGTTAACCTGAGTTTGAATCCTGCCTTAAATGCTCACTAGCCATTTGTATTGGTAATTAAGGTGGGACTTTTTTAATGTTTTAGAATGCTAAATTAATTAACTGCCTTTGCTTAAGCCTCACTAGGTGCAAAGCCCAAGGCCCACATCTTTTTGCTAACTAGGTGCTAAACCCCAGGCTCACACCCTTTTGCTGATTGGGTGTGAATCCTTTGACCCCTGAAGAGAGTATGAAAGCTCAAAGGTTAGCAGTCTGTCTGTGGCTCTCAGCCACTAGAAGAGCGTGCGTGATTCCAGGCCAGCCATTGTCGAGAGCTCCCCAGCTTGTGAACCCAGATGTTGATGCATTCCTGGTAACTATGAATTGTGATTTGGTCTGTTTATATAGTGTATGTTTGTAATTTGTTTGTATTTACTCTGAAGTTCAGGTTGCTGGCTTTTCCTCCTGAACTAAGTGAGTGATATTTGTATGTTGGATTAAAGTAAGATTGTTAACCCCTTAATGTTGCTTTCCTTAGTAAAGCAGATCAAAAAAACCTGTGCTGGCAGCGTTCTTGTTGTTGGGCTTGTGTTGGTCTTTCACCCCCACAACAGCTGCTAGCCGAATCTTGTAAAACAGTATCTTCTGATGACCTCTCCCGCTTTTATCATATCACAGAGCTTGTTCTTAACCTCAGCCTTGGATCACTGCCTCTACTCCTAGCTATTGTGTTACTGAACAAAGCTGGAAAAAAAATCACACACTGGGTCTGCTACAAATTTGTTACATAACCTTACTGGGTTCTCACTCAAGTATGGCAATCCTCTCACATCTCCCTAAGACTCATTATCTCATTTACCAAACCTTCTGTTCCTCTTCAAAATTCTCATAGCTCCCCTCTTCCAACCCTCTCCTCGGAGGACCTTATCTCATATTTCTCTGAAAAACTGAAAACCATTTGTCAAAAGCTTCCTCTTCTCTCCTTATCTCAGAGGGCTTCCACCCCATCCTCCCCACCTTCCTCACAAGAAGAAGTGGCCCTCCTCCTTAGCAACAGCCAGTTCCTCTACAGGCATCACCCCCTGACTATCATTCCACTCTCGCACTTACCTTCCAGCTCTTCCTGTCTCTTGGCTGCTTGCCAATTGTCTGCATTTCCCTCATCCACCAAAAATCTACTTGATGCATCCACACCTGCCAGCTCTAAGCCTAGAGCTCTCTTCCCTTTCGTGACTGAGCTCCTTGAGTCTATAATGGATGCCTCCACTTCCTTTCCTCTCACTCTCTTCTCAATTCTTTGCACTCTGACTTGAGACTTCCCCACTTTATTGGAATTGCTCTCTTCTAAGTTATGAATGATCTCATATTTGCTAAGTCTAATGGTCGCTTCTCAATTCTCACCCTTCATCTCTGCAGTCTTGGACATTGTCCATCGCCCCTTTCTTCTGGATACTCTCTGCTCTCTCCTGGTTCTCCTCTTACCTCACTGAAGGCTCCTCCTCTGTCTCTTTTGCTGGACTCTCCTCCAAATCATGCCCTCTAAAGTCCCTAACACTCTGTCCTGTACCCTCAGCACTTCTGCCTCCAAACTGCTTCATTTAGTGATCTCATCAGCTCCCACAGATTCAATCAACATCTCTATGCTGATGATTCTCAGATCTATTTACTAGCCTCTAATTTCCAAAGGCTTTTAGGAAACCTCCTTAAACTGGACACATCCAAAACAGAATTCTTTGTCTCCATAGTCTCCCCTCTTCCTGACTTCCCAATTACCGTGGAGGGTACCACCAACCTTCTAGTCACCCAGGCTTGATTCTCAACTTTTTATTTTCTCTCAACCCCCTACCCCCATTTTCCATCCCCAATCCAATAAGTTGCCAAGGCCTGTCAATTTTACCTTTATACTTTCTCTTGAGCTGCTAGGTTGTGCAATGGATAGAGCGCCAAACTTGGAGTCAGGAAAACTCCATCTTCCTGAGTTCAAATCCAGCCTCAGACACTTACTAGCTGTGTGACCCTGGGCAAATCACTTTACCCTGTTTGCTTCAGTTTCCTCATCTGTAAAACGAGCTGAAGGAAATGGCAAACCCCTCCAGTATCTTTGCCAAGAAAACCCCAAAATGGGGTCAGGAGCCAGACAGGACTAAAAACGACTGAACAACAACAAATCTCTCTTGCATCCAGCTCCTTCCTTCCTCTGACATAGCCATCACCCTGGTGCAGGCTCTCATCACTTCAAGTCTCTCCCTACTATCATCCACTAGGTTGTCAAAGGCTTCTTCCTAAAGTACACATCCGACCATGTCACCCACCCCCACCACCCCCACTCAATAAACTTCAGTGGCTCCCTATCACCTCCAAGATCAAATACAAAATTTTCTGTTTGGCATTCAAAGCCCTCCATAACCCAGTCCCCTCCTACCTCTCCAGTCTTATCACACCTCATTCCTGGACACATACTCTTCAATCCAGTTACCCTGGCCTCCTGGCTGTTTGTTCCATGAACAAGGCACTACATTTTTGGCGATCCTCCACCCCTCCTTGTCTCTGCCTCCTGGCTTCTTTCAAGCTGTCTCACCTTCTGCCAGAAGGCTTTTTGGGTCTTCCATGATCTTAGTGCCTTCCCACTGAGATCATCTCCCATTTTGTCTCCCTATATCTTATTTGTACCTACTCGTCTGCGTGTTTTCTCCCTTATTAGACTGTAAGCTTCTTGAAGGTAGACACTGTTTTTTTGCCTTTCTTCCTCTCCAGAGTTTAGCACAATAGTGGCACACAGTCGGTGCTTAATGCTTGTTGGCTTGCTCGACCTTGGACAAATCACACAATCTCTTTAACTCTCTCCACAACTAGGAACAGTAATTGCCTCCATAATGCCCCCAACAAGTGGTCATTGGCCTTTGCTTGAAGACTCCCAGCGACAGAGGACTCAGCACCTCTCACTTAATTTCCCTGAACCTCAGACCTCCCATGTATAAAATGAGAGATTCTAAGGCAACTTGTCATGGAGCCCTGAGCTCTTAGGAAGCCGTATGCCCTTGAACAAGTCACCTACCACCAGTTTGCCCCAGTGTAAAATGTATGAGGGAATGGCCTTGATTAAGGCTTAAGGTTCCTTCACTGGAGGCAATTTGATATAATCTAATTTCTAGTTCTTAAGCAACTAAGTGCCTTTAGGCAAGTCCCTTCCCACCCCTACTCTACCCCTCTCATCCCTCCCCTGCCTTTTATTTGGAGCTGAGAAGACAGGGCAATTGGAGTTAGATGACTTGTCCAAGGTCACACAGGTAGTAAGTATGTCAAGTGTCTGAGACCAGATTTGAACTCAGGTCCTCCTGACTCCAGGGCTTGTGCTCTACTCACTGTGCCACCTAGCTGCCTCCCTTCCCCTTTCTAGGCCTCAGTTTCCCCAAGTATAAAATGAAAGGGGGGGGTTGGACTCAGTGAACTCTGAAGTCCATTTCAATGAGTCTGTTGTGTCCTCCCCCACTGGAGGCCTTTAATCTTCCTCTTTTCAAATTTCTTTCTGCAGCCCTCAAAAACCTCTAACATCCATAACACAACTCAGTCCTTTTACTCCCACCCATTGCACTACTGGCCTCCTTGCCTTTCCGGCATCCTCTTCCAGAAAGCAAGGCATGATGATGCCAACCATTTAGGGTGGGCAGCAGATCATAGATTTAGAGATGAGAGTGACCAGAGAGGCCATCTCCTCCAAACTCCTCCTTTAACAGATGAGGAAACAGATCAAAAGAGGAGAAACGACTGGCTGGTCACGGTGAGTAAATGCCCGGGGTGAGATTTGAACCTTGGTCTTCTCGCCTCACACAGAGACTAAGTGTGAGAGTCAGGATTTGAACCCAGGTCTTCCTCACTCCAAGTGCAGCACTCTATCCCATTATACCAAAAAAGTAGACAGTAGCAGTAGACTGGAAGGCAGGAAATGGGGCTGTGCTACTTACCAGCTGTCCACTCCTCCTTTTTCTACCTCAGTCTCTTCCGTTGTAAAATGAAGGAACCAGAAGTGAAGGAGCTCTAACGTGCTCCCAGGTCTGACCTTCTCAGTTCTAAGGCATTGGTCAGTCAACCAACACTGATTAAGAGAATAGCAAGGCTCCTCCTCCTCACCTCCTCCCTGCTGGAACCTGGGATTCTGTCCCCAGAAGCACCCTGGGTTCTGAAAGGCCAGCATTAGCCCCACCTAGCCCGGTCTCGGGCCTCCAGAGCACTTCAAGGTCATTTCCACTCCACCGGCAACCACAGTCTTCCCAGAAGTGCTGTCTTCCTCCATTAGAATGTAAAATAACCTTCTTTCTCTTTGGGATTCAAAAAAGAGCAAAAACCAGTCCCTGCTCTCAAGGAGCTCCCATTCTAAAGAAGACCCTGAGGAAAGGACCAGCCCATGACCCACTGGATGCTGAGTATTTAAAGGTAATGGGAAAAGGGAAGGCAGGAGCAGCTCCAAGGGATTTGAGTTGAATCTTAAAGGAAGCCCAGAAAGTATGGAAGCAGAGCACTCTGGGTCTGGGGGACAGTCATTGCCAAGTGGTGGCTTTGGGAATGGGGAGCAGGGGCCAGATTAGGCAGGTAAGAACCCCAAGACTTGGCAACAGAATGAATGTGTGGGGCGATGGAGAGTGAGGCGGAAAGCATCATCTCCAGGTTTTGAGCCTAGGTGACTAGGCATGGTGCTGTCCTGGTCAGCTGAGAGGACTGGGGCTGTGCAGAGAGAACTCCCAGTTCTCGTAAGGAGGGATCACTAGACATGGAGTCTGCATACTTATTAGCCACACAACTGTGAGCATGCCACTTAACTTCTGTTTGTCTAATTTTCCCCAGTCCTAAAATGGGAATAAAAATGGCACCTACCCTCTGAGGATAAAATTATTTATAAAACAGTACAGCGTCTGGCACATAGTAGGACTTCACATCTTTCCAATCGCCTCCGGGTTGTTCCATAAACAAGACCCCCTCTCTTAGCTTGGAGCATTTCCTCTGGCTGTCCCCCATGCCTGGAGTTCTCTCTTCCTCGTCTTTGCCTCCTGGCTTCTCTCAAGTTCCCACTAAAATCCCACTTTCTACAGGAAGCCTTCTTTAGCATCTCCTAATTATAATGTCCTCTCTCTATTCGCACTTCCCCATTCATCCTGGATTAGTTTGTTTGTACACATTTGTTTGCTGGTTGTCCCCACCAGAGCCATTAGATTGTAAGGCCCTTGAGGGCAAGAACTGTCTTTTGCCTCTTTTTGTGTCCTCAGAGCCTAACACAATAGTAGACACTGAAATGTTTGTTAACTGGCTAACCAATTCTTGTTCCCTTCCCTTGTTCACAGTCTCTTGTGTTGTGGGGTATTTGTATGGTCCTTCTCTTTTGACCCCTACACTCAAAATAGCTGGCAAATCATCATCTCTTTGCACCTCATTTTCCATATCTGTCAAATAGGATTAATAGATTTCATGCCCCCCATCTCACAGGGATTCAGCGAAGAGCTTTGTAACCCTAAAAATGACGTAGAAATGGGGTCGTGCTCATCACAAACTCTAAGACCAGCCTGGCTCTCAGCCAACGTTCCCCTTGTTCCCCTCTGCCATGCAGCCTGATGTGACTGGAGGAAGGCACCCAGGAGTTGGGAGCTGGGCAGCCCTAGCTCTGGCCACTCACCAACTGGGAGCTCTTGCTCCCCTGGAGCCAATTCTGATTTTTCAAGCATATGTTGGACAGCTATGGTGCACACATAGTAGGGATCCATACATCAGGCAGGGGGCTGGACAAGATGACCTCAAAAGTCCTCCAGAATCTGGCTCCCATCTCCTTTTCTGGTCTGACTTCCTATCACTCCCCTCCACATTCTCTCCATTCCATTCCAACTGTGCTGCTGAGGAGTCCTCCTACACAGCATTTATCTCCCACTTCCATGATTTTGCAAGGACAGTGCCCCACACCTGGAATGCACTCCCTCCTCTTCCCCTCTGACTTAGAATTCTGAGCTTCTCTCAAAACTCAAGTCAAAACCACCAAGCACTTTTTCCTTACTGAAATCATTTTTATTTACATATACATGTAAATAAAAGAAATAAATGCTAATTTAAAACATGTGTAAATAAAATTATATATAATGTTTATTTTTATTTACATCTATTTGCACACCATGGGGAAAGGGGACTCCCAGCGTGGAAACTTTCTGCCAAGGCAGGTGGGCACCTTCTCTGGAACTTAAGGGTCTTGGAGAACTGAAGGGTAAAAACGCAACTGTCAACATGTGTCAGTAATAATACTGGAGCCCAGGTCTTCCAGTCTGAGGCCAATTCTCTACCCACCATAACACAGGTATGAGTTGTCTTGCCTGGCTAGACTATAGACCCCCTGAGGGCAAAGAATGTTTCCATTTCATCTTTGCGTCCCCATCCCCTTACACAGTATCTGGCACAAATTCAGCATGCTTTATGAATGTTTGCTGATCCACTGACATCAGGAAGAAGTGAGGCAAAATCCACCAAGCCCCGGGCTGTAACATGGGGCTGCCCACCTCCCTCCCAAGGAGGAGCTGCTCAAACGGAAAGCACAGGTGCCAGACTTTATCCGGCCCACCCTCATTAAAATGTAACTCCCGAGAGCAGAGAATGTTTTGTCTTTTTCCAGGCATTCCCAAAGAGCTAGCCACAGAGATTTCACAGAAGACTGTTGATTAACTCAAAGTCAGATGAAATGGATTCAATTCTAGCTATCTGACTAGCTGTGTAACCCTGGGCAAATCACTAAACTTTTCTAAGCTTTGGGACTTAAATCTACTAATATATGCCCTATGGCTTGGTGGAGGGAGTTTCCACTCCGGGCTTGCTCAAATACTCCTTGGGTTTTCTTCTCCCGTTGCTCTTGCTTCCTGCCATGGAGGTGACTTGGAAACCTCAAAAATTCAGCATAAATTCTGACAGCAACTTCCATGCAGCTCAGCTGGAAAGCCACTGAGGAAGACAGGATCTGCTGGGAGCCCCAGACAACCTACTACAGTCTGACAGCAGCCTTCCTTCCTTCCTTTTTGACTCATTCCCAGAAGGGCCAGAAGGTCACTTCAGGACCTTTGATTAGCCAAAGTGTTGGGACAGAAAGTACAGGGGTTGACAATTTCACAGATCCTTAAATCTGAGAATTTGTGTAGTTCCTTTGAACTCTTCATACAGTCACAGCATTCAGAGGTTTAAAAAGGTTATCCTTTAGTAGATTGGAAAATTGGGGTCCTCACAGAGGATGTGCTGTCCAGGTCACATAGACAGGATCCACAGACACCATAGCCAGTAGTACGGTAGAACCCTGGCTCTGGAGTCGGAAGGTCTGGGTTCAAATCCTGCCTGTCATTGCTACCTCTGTGACCTTGAACAAGCTAACAACCCCCCTGGGCCTCAATGTCCTTACCTGTAAAATGAGGGAGCCAGACTAGATGGTCTAGGAAGTCTTTTATAGCTTGAGAACTATGATCCCATGAAATCTGTCACCTGGACTAAGTCTCCTCTTTGCCTTAGGCCTTGGTTTCCTTGTATGTCAAATGAAGGGGTTGGACTGGATGGCCTCTGAAGTCCTTTCTAGCTCCAGAATCATGAACCCAAATGATAAGTCCTCAGATTCTGGGACAAGATGGGCTCAGGATGTTTGTCTATTTGTCTACATCTGGTCTGTTCCCCTCTGTTTCCATTCCTGAATGTTGTCTTACCCTGTGGAAGGTAAACTCCCTGAGGGCAAGGACTTTAGGGAACTCACTCAAGGCTATGGGAGTTCATAGTCTCTGTAATATCTCCAGTGCCAGGAATAGTAGGTGCCTAATAAATGCTGATTGCTGGTTGACTGTCCTGGGCAAAACACAGTGCAGAGGGCATGGAGTCAGAGTGCTGACAGACAAAGGGTGAACTTATAACCAGGCTTGGGATAGAAAAACAGAAAGAAACTTGAGGGTAGCTTCCTAGTGCTGGGCAAACAGAGCAGAGGGCTGGATAGGGGCCAGCATTCCCTTGTGAACAGTACAACAGGAAAGGAGGGAAGACCAGATGTATTCTGGTCCCTGTGGGAGAACTGAGGAAGACTGGGAGGGGCTGGGAAGGGTGGGGAGCAGAGGGCTAGGAGCTCTGAAGAAGAGCCTAGGAAAGATAAAAGACATCTGATGAAGGTGAGGGAGCCAGGAAAGGTAGAGAGAGGCAAAGGGTGGGAGAATGCTTACTCTCTGTGGCAGAGGCTAGCCCTATCCTGGAAGGAGAGGTGGACCTGGCACATCAAAGACTTGTGGGCTCTGGAGAAACATCAGGGATAAAATGCAAAGATAACTGGCTGAGAGGCAGCTAGGCAGTCCAGCGGATAGAGCACCAGCTCTAGAGTCAGGAGGACCCGAGTTCAAATATGTCCTTAAGATACTAGCTGTGCGACCCTGGACAAGTCACTTAACCTTGATTGTCTCACCCCTCTCCAACAAAATAAATAAGTAACTGGCTTGGAGGAGAGGACCTGGGCTCAAATCCTATCTGTCACCTACTACCTTGGGCAAATCTGAGCTTCACGTCCTTTGTCTATAGAGGAGATTGGACATTAGGATCTCCAAACTGGGTTTTTTGTCATTCTCATACACACACACACACACACACACACACACACACACACATCAATAGAACCGCTTTCCTTTGTAATCCTATGTATTTAATTTTACGAATTTGAAGACACGATTCTGAGAATGGACCAGTTACCCAAGGGGTCCATGGCATGAAGGTTAAGTACCCGGGAATCTTTGATTCCTGTGGGAGCCTAGGCAAGTCACTTTTAAATGAAGTGTCTGAGCCAAGATCTGAACCTTCAATCTGTCACTTTCTACAACGCCACAATCCTCTGGGGCCTCAGTTGGCTCATCAGTTATAGTTCCATGTGCCTCTTAGCTGTTAATATGTCAAGATGGTGCACTGGGCTTGCTGTCAAGATTTGAGTTCATACTCACTAGGCATGTGACCCTGGACAAGTGGCTTAACCTCTTTCTGCCTTGGTTTCCCCATCTACAAAGTGGGAATGATAATAGCTCCTCCCTTGCAGGGCTGCTATGAAGATCACCTAAATTAACAGATGGATGATGCTTTTGTATATAAATACTAGCTCTTATTCGTCTTCAGTCCCCATGCCTAATAATGCCTACTGCTTCCCTAATTCTACCACAAATACACAATGCAAACATGGACTTAGCCTTTGAGTCAGCACCTGACTTCCTTGGAGCCTGTTGGTTCATCTGTATATGGGGGAAGGGGGGAACTAATATGTGCATGAACCCCAGCACCCCCAACAAAGGACTCATGGAAGTGCTGGGGAGGAGCCAGCTCATTTTCCCTCTGAAGCCACATACAGTGTTGCCCTCTCTCCTTTAGGATAGCCCTTAGTTCTAGCTATCACACCCTTCTTGACTGCAGCCTTCTTTCCAGGCTGCTGGATTTTGTCTTCCTCCTGTGGTTCCTCTGCTATTCACTCCCATCACCTCCATCCTCCAGATGGGTTTCCATTGGTCAACACCCTTCTACTCAGGGGTAGAAGGCCCTTAGAGGCCCTACTGATTGGGATTCTTCTCTACAACATCCCCGCCTTGAGTTTATCCAGTCTCCAAAGAACCACCTTCAGTAACGGGGAACTCATTACCTCCCAGCTACCTACATGACCTAGGGCAGGTCTCTGTACCTCCTTGGCTCTCAAATGCTTCATCTACAAAATTTGGACTAGATAGTCTTGGAGGGCTTTTCATGCTCAGGAGTTATGACTGAAAGTCATTAATACAATGAGGAAATTCCCTGGGGGCTCTGTGTAGGCGTGGGGTTTGTCCATGACTACAAAGCCAAGTCTATTCCCATGATGCCTCTCAACCATTTCCCCCCACTGGCCAAGCAAGAACAGGACGACCCCCTCCTCTCCCTTTACACACTTGACAGCTGCATGTGCTTCCCCTAAGACTTGACATATCTTCTTCTTTCAACTGGTCTTCCCATAGCAAAACATCATGGTTACCCTCTTCTTCCTCATATTGAACTGCAATCTACCCCCACCCCAGACCCTCCATCTCATCCCTAGATTCGCACAATACCTTCCTAATGGTGCTGGGACTGGGCTCAGGAAGAACTGAGTTCAAATCCAGCCTCAGTCACTTACTAGCTGTGAGGCCCTGCCTTGGTCTCCTCATCTGTAAAACGGGGGCAATAATAGCACTTCCTCCCTTGGATTGTTGTAAGGATCAAATGAGCTAATATTGTGTAACCCACAAAATGCTATATAAATCCCAATTATTGTCTTCCCTTTTCCATATTCATCAGCCTAAAACACTGATTCTCATCTGACCACTTACCAGATTTGATCACTCAGTGGCTCCCCATTGTTCACTGGATCGAGCTCACAATCTTTCACCTGGTTTCCACAGCCTGTCTGGTCCCACTCCACCAAGGTTTCTGGGTTTCTTTCCTAACTAGACTTCTCATCGAAGCTTCTGAGTCCTTTAGTCAGCCTGGCTTTCTCACTGTCCGCAGCATATATCCCAGCACGCTCATTCCCACCTCCAAATGCTGCCTCCCCCTCCAGGAAGCCTTCCTGACTAACCCCAGCCCACACTGCTCACTCCTTTCCCTGAACTGACAGGCTCGCTCACCAGCTGTAATGGCATCATTTAAGAGGAAGGGAAGTTGGGTGTAAGTTCCAAGCTCCCCATCGAGGTCCTGAGTTCCTGGAGGGCAAGAATACCCACCCTGCAATTCCTAGCTCCATGACTCTGGGCAAGACTCCTCTGCTCTGAGCCTTAGATCCCTCATGACAAAACAGATAGCAGTCCCTGACACATGGGAGCTCTGTGGCCCTGTGGCATGGCACCATTACGGGGTCCACAGAGCCCAAAGGACCAGAGGTCTAGACCTGGACCTTAGAAGCCAAGTCCTAGCCTAACAGATCTAGAGCTGGAAGGCTTCTTAAGAAGCCATATAGCCCCAGCCTCTCATTTCACAGAAGAGGAAACTGAGTCCCAGAGAGTGAAGGTACTTGTCCCAGGTTACACAGGTAAGCAGTAAAGTTGAGACTCGAACCCAGGTCCTCTGACTTCAGGGGGAAGTTTGCAAAGTGCTCTACAGTATAAATGCCAATGGGTTGTTTCCTCTTTGCTTCCCTCCCTGGCACCTAGGACAGAGCCGACCCAGTTCAGGGACTCATACCAATGGGAGGATTGATAAATTTCCTGAACACGCAGGGGAGATTTGCTTTAATTTCCTCAGTAGGTCCTTGCCTGTCTCCTTTCCCAATGGGAATAAATGCTCTTTGGTGAGAACACAGTGGCCGGGACAAACTCAGGTCTTTCTGACTTCTAAGGGCCCAGGCACCTGCCCGCCACCCCACCCCCACCAACTTGCAGCTTTTTAATTATTATAATAGCTAGAATTTATCTCAAGCTTATTGCGTTCAAGGCAATGTTATAGCTATCATCTCATTTGAGCCTCACAACAACCCCATGAGATGGGTACTATCATCCCCATTTTAAAGATGAGGAAAGTGAGGCAGACAGAAGTTAAGTGACTTGCCCAAGGTCACACAGCTAGGAAGTTTCTGAGGCCAGATAAAGACTCCAGTCTTCCAGACTCCAAGCCCAGAGCTCTATCCATGGTGCCACCACCTGTCCCCTTGTTATCATGCTTAGGAACAGAATCTCAGAAGCTAAAACTGATTCTCTGAATTCACACTAAATGCTTGTGCAGGAAGGACTAGATGCCTCTAAGATCCCTTAATGTTGTTTCTTAATGTTGTTTTCACTTTGGTTTTGCTTTAAGTTGGTTCCACCTTAAGCAAGGCCCTGGCAATCCGTTTTGTGTTGCTTACTGTAGTAGGAAGCAGGCTGAATGCTCTCAAACTATGACCCTGGGTTCAAGCCCTGACACAGACTGGCTGTGTGACCCTGTCCAAGTGTCTTAACCTCTCAGGGCTTTAGTCTATAAGTTGCAGCACAAAAGACTACATGGTGACCTGGACTCTGGAGGGAATTTCCTCTACCAGTGAAATCAAAGGTTCAGTTCCTCCCTACTTCTTTCCCCTATGTTCTCTCCTCTTTCTCTATTAAATCTCCAGAGAGCAAAACTAGAAGCAATGGGGAGGATGGGAAGAGAGGGAGGGTGTTGAGAGTTTTGAGCTCAATATTGGGAGAAAAACTTCCTAATAAAAACATGTTTAAAAATAGAATGGAAAGATAGTGAGTTCCCTTGCACTGTCAGTCTTCAAGCACAGGCTGGGTGACCAGTTGTGTCAGGGAGCACAGCCCCTAAGATCTAACATCGGCAAGATAGAGCGTCTAGTTGAACCTCCTCATTTGGCAGGTGTCACAGAGGGCTTTCTGGTTCTGTGTAGACCTCCCAGGTCCTTTCAGAGATCTTGAGGTTCCACTGGTCTCTAGGAGTGGAGGTGCAGGAGGCCACTTTGGGGCTTTTGGTGGAGTTGGGGAAGGGCCAGGTCAGAACTGAGCCAGTCCCCTTTTGGGAGAATTTCCTACCTGGGCCCATTTGGAGCAGGGAATGGGTAGAGGGGCAGAATCTGATTTCAACAGGGGCTGGGCAGGAGTGCTGGAGTGGGAGAGAGGGAGAGGAACATGCAGCCCCACATGGTTCTTGATGCCAGTGTATTAGAGAAGGCAGAAACTGCCATTGAGCTTCTCAAGCCTGGAGGGAAGCACTGTTGGGTATGCAGATCAGAGTTCAGCTTTCATGGGTTGTCTCTGGGACTCCCTAGGAATGAATTCTGGCTCTGGAGCCAGATGTGCCTGGGCAATCTTAGCTTGAAATGGAGGGAGGCTAGCTATGGGCACAGCTGACTGTCCTCCTTTCCCCTAGTTGCTCTGGGCTGATGTCACAAGCCTTGGGCTTCCTGCTCTAAGAGCTTCTGTATCTTTACATAAAGGTCGAAAGCTGGGGGCCTGGATTGTGCTCCCAAGCTCCCTCTTTCATGAGTCCCTTGGGC
>CM053623.1:237209417-237221132 GCA_028646595.1 Phalanger gymnotis
ATGGTGAAAATCATAATCTCACCAGGAGTCAGCTGCAGATGCAGACATCTCTCTCTCTCTCTCTCTCTCTCTCTCTCTCTCTCTCACACACACACACACACACACACACACAGAGTCACTCCCTCAGCCTACCCCACCCCAATTCTCCAGAAGCAGCTAAAAGACTGCCGACCCAAGGAAGCTTGGGCCGGCTTTAGTAGGGAAGATGAGGTGGGACCCGGAGAGGCCAGGTTTCCCTCTACATCCCTGGCCTTCCCCCTCTCCCCTCAGCAGAGGCCTTCCACAGCCATCTCCCCCCCCCCCCTTCAAGGCTGCTGCAGGTTTGGCACACATGCCCATCCAGTGCCCTGGAGGGGGGAGGAGGGTGCCAAGCAGATGGGTTTCTTGCTGCATCAACCAGCATTACCATGGGGGAGGGAGCCAGAGGGAGGAGATGGGGAAGGGCTAAAGGCAGAGAAATCTTTCCCCCATCCCCCACTGCATGCTCCAGGCCCTTTTCTCAGCTCAGTCCCAGGGTCTGGACAGAGGCTCCAGTCACACAGACAGCCTAGCCAGGCTCTTGGGGAGGGGGGCTCTTGGGGAGGTGATCTCTGCTAAGGGACTGAAGGTTGCCTCCCCATTCCCACTTAAGACGGGAAGAGGGAGATGGGGAGGGGGGGTGGTCTCAGCTGTTGTAAGAGCTGATGGGGGATGGGAATTACAGTCTGACTTGAAGTGGATGATTCCTCACCCCATGCCCCCCTCATCATCCAACACCTGAGAGAGAAGTCACAGTTCCCCCTCCCTACACCCAAGCACCCCTAACCCTCAGCCCAGGGGAGGGAGGGCAAGGCGGACAGACTTGAGGAGGGTCAGGACTCGGTAGGGGGCTTCCCGGTATAGGAAGGTAAGAAGGAAAGGGCTGACGATAGAAGAGGTGGGGAGCTTCCTGGAGGGAGGTTTAAGTGGGGGAGGGGGATAAAAGGCCTAGGAGGCCCGGAGGAGATGGAGAAAGGAGATCGGGGTCCGAGGGTTTAAAGAGAGGGCGGGGGAGGTGGGGGTTCACGTGGAGTAGAGGGGAGGCTGAAGGTGGGGTTTGGAAGGCCTAGAAGGCTCGGGAGAGGAGCCGAGGATGCGGCGTCCGTGCGCCCTGGGGGAAGCTAGGGAGCTGGGACGCGATCGCCTGGCACTCACCCATCGCCCACCGGCTTTCAGCAGCTGCAGCAGCGGCAGTGGCGGAGGCGGCGGCTCCTGGGCGCCCCGGGCCCCAGGCGGGGAGATGCTGAGACCCGGCGCCGCAGCAGCCTCTCCTCGCCCCACCATGGCCGGCTCCGGCGGCGGCGGCGGCCGCCCCCTGGCATCTCGGGGCTGCCCCCTCCTGGGGAGCCCGGCGGCGGCTCCCACACCTACCCTCGGACGGAGAGACCCCTCCGCCCTGGCTGGGGACCCCAACAAGGTGGGGAGAGGGCGGAAACGAGGCCAGGGCAGGAACAAGGACCCGGGAGAAAGAAAGGAGAGAGGGAAGGAGGGAGGCTGCCCCGGGATGGAGGAAGGCTGCCCAGGGATGGAGAGAACGGGCCCCGCGGCACCGGCCGCGATCACCAACATAAATAGATGAGAGAGCTTCCCGTTGGAGCTCAGCCCGCCTGTCTTGCCCTCCCCCACCTCCTCTCTTCTCTCCTTCCTGAGTCCCTCCCCCGTTTCTCCTCCTCCTCCTTCTCCTGCCCCGAGAGCCGCCGGGGCGCGATCTGCAAGCTGGACGCCCCCCGAGCGGGGGCTCAGGCGCCTCCTCTCCTTCCTTGACTTCCTCCTTTCTTCCCCGCCTGCCTGGGCTGGGGGCCGCACGGGCCCCCGCTCCCGGCCGCCTTCCTCTGGAGAGCCTGGCTCGTGTCCGAGTGCGGGTGCGGATGCGGTGCGCGGCAAGGGAGGAAGGGAGGGATGGGGGGAGCCGGCTGGCGGGCGCGCAGCCGAGGGGGTGGGGGTGGGAGGCACGCCTCTCTCAATAGGTTCTTGGTCTCCAAGCTAGGCTCTCACTCCCGCCGACCCCATTCACCCGCCTCTTCTCTCCCCCCGCCCCCCAAGTTTCTCCATCCCCGCCCCGCCCCCTGGCCCGGCTTTGGGGGTGTGCACAGGTATCTCCTGCCTCCGGCTCCAATCCCGCCCAGCCCCCCTATGGCGCCTTCCCCCTCCCTCCAACCCAGCCCCCCTAGTTGCTAGAGGGGAAGCGGAGCACGTTCGCTTTCCCTTTCTCACTTCCCCACTTGTCTCTCCTCCCCATTTCTTTCCCTTCTCTCCTTCTCTACTCTCCCCCCACCCCCACCCCGCCACTCTCCGTGAGTGGAGGGTATACAAAGGAATGCCTTGTGTGGGGAAAGGGGAAGGGGGGGGCAGAGGGTTAGGGTAGGGGGCTTGGCGGGGGAAGAACGAGGCTAGAGACACTGCTGGTGGAAGAGGGGTGGGCTTGGAGGAGGTCTGCCCTAGGTAACCAGTGGGACCGGCGCGAGCTAGCTTCCCCGCCTGGCCCCAGGTCCGCCCTGGGAGGACGGAGCGCTCTCTCGGGACGATCCGGCCCCCTCCCTCCAACCCCGCCTCCAGGAGGCTAGCGGGGAGGAGGCTGGAGAAAGCCGGGCAGGGGTCGCCTTCGCTGCTCTGAAGCTCAGTGCTTGCGGCGATTTGGTTGGTTCCTTTGTTGCCTTCGCTTGGGGGCAGGGGCCGGTGGAGAGGAAGAGCTAGACAGGGTTCTGCCATCCGCGCCACTTACGTGCAAATCAATTCGACCAACATTAATTAGGCGCTTGCTATGTGCGAGGCCGGGTGCTAGAGTTAGGGTGGTGTTGCGCGAAAGAGCGCTGGGTTGTGGAGTCGCGGACCCTGGGTTTGCATTTCAGCTCTGGCCTCTCTATGCCTTGTTGGACAAGACAAGTTATTTACGCGAAACGAAAGGGTCGGGTTAGATGAAATCTATGAGCCTTTCACTTAAGAGCTGTGCACCCTGGGAATAACCACTGCCCTTCTCTGTCCCTAGGCACTGCAGACTGTTTGGAACCGGTTCAGTGTTCTGAGATTCCGCCCTTAGGACTCGCAGGGAAGAGACCCTCTGCTCCCTTCCTTTGTCCAGGGGCGGGGTGGCAGGGGAGGCTTCGGGGAGTAAGACACGAGAACAGGGGAGCGGGCATGGCGGGCAGCTTGAGGCTGTGAGCAGAAAGGTCCAATTGGCTGCGCTGCTTGGTCTAGCCCCACTCGTTGGATGGAAGGATGGCTGGATCTCAAAGCACTTAAGTGCTTTCTGTTTGCCAAATGACCATGGTAGCATTGAGCATAGAAAGCGAAGCCCGCTGCTGCCTTAAGAAGCTTTAAGAAGAGAAAATGGGGAAAGAGCTGGAAAAGCCCTTAGACCTCACCTGGTCCACCCCCACTCCCCCTTGTACAGATGAGGGGACTCAGACACAAAGTGGAAGACTTGCCCAAGGTCACATGCAGTAAGTGGCAAAGTCGGCATCAGAACCCATACCCAGGCTTGACTCCAAACCTACCATTCCATCACAGGACACTCTTGAGCAATCTCCTCTTCCCTAAAATATACTCCATCCCTTCCCCTCAGGCCTCAGTGTTGACATCTCTGCAGTGTGTAAGAGCAAATTCAACTCTTCTCTCCAGCTCTCCCCCCCCAAAAAAACCCAAATAAACAAAAACCACCAAACTTTCTTGTCTTTCTATGACTCATATAGGACAATCTCCAATTTTCCTTGCCTTTGCACTGGCTGTTTCCCCCATCTCTAGAATGCAGTCTCCTGTCCCCCACTCCCTTAGAATCCCTAATTTCCTTCAAGGCTCAAGACACCATCATAAGAAGCCTCTTTTGATTTCTGCCCCTCCCTCCCATTCATTTTGCATATATATTATTTTATTTATTTATTGTACATTTTATATTTCTCTATTAGTTGTTTTCTCCTCTTGGAATGCAAACTCCCTGTGGGTAGGGACTGTTTCACTTCTGTCTTTGTATCTCCAATGCCAAACACAGTGCTGAAGGAAAGCTTGTTAATTAAGTAACTGTTTTCCCCGTTTCTAGACTTGTCGACACCCTTCCCTATGTCTATCAACGGCACCACCATGCTCCTTGGTGGCCCAGGATCAGCAGCCATACTCATTTCCATCTCCTCCTCCCTCATCACCAAATCTCTTCCCCTCCTCCGCCCAACAAACACATACATACTGACTCACTAATTTCTAGCTGTTCTTCCTTCTTGCTATTCCATTAAATGTCTCTTCAGCCCCCTGTAGAGGACATCTGGGAAGACAAGAGCATCTCTCCCACGGAACAATCGGGTGAGGATGAGTTGTCCTCTACATGGTTGGAGGGATGTAGGAAACCCACAATGATGAAGTCATATCAATCTATTCAAGATTTTCCTTTCCATTCCCACAGCTGCCATCCTAGAGCAGACCTGGTTCCCTCTCCCCTGCACTGCTGCAGAAGCCCCACAGGACCACATAGCTGGTGCTGAAAGGGACCTCAGAGGCCATCTAGACGGACTCTTGAATTTTAGACAGCAAACAGGCTCAAAGGTCTTGAAAAACTTGCCTCAAGAGGAAGTACACACTCTACCTATTAGAATGGAGTCCTCTAGGGTAGGGACTATCTCCTTGTTGTCTTTGTATAAGCCCCTAGTATAATGCTTTGCACATAGTAGGTACCTAATAAATGCTCACTGGTTGTTTGATGGGTGTATTTATTTTGAATGTACTTTGTATCTACTTTTATAGGTCTCTGTTCTCTCAATCGGGTGGAAGCTTGTTGAGTTCAGGGACTGTTTGATTTCTGTCTCTGTGTCCCCCAGTATCTAGCACAGTGCCTGGTACAGAGAAGGTTGTTGTTATTTGTCCTTCATTCTGGAAGAGGACCAGTGACATCAGGAAGGTGATGCCATGACTCGAAAGTGAATTGGATTTAAGTGAGGGGGGGCTTTGCAAAGTCACCAGCCTCGCTCTCTCCTCCAGAGCCATCTAGGTCCAGTGGCCAGATACAGATCAAGAAGACTAGGGATGGCCCCAGATGTAGTAGGGGGCCTTGCCTTGTAAAGGCAACCAACCATGAAAGACTTAGTAACTCTGATCAATACAATGATCCACCTCGGCTCCAGAGGATTCATAATGTAAAGTGCTATTCACCTCCAGGTTGAGAACTAATGGACCCAGAGCACAGACTCAAGCATATTTGTACTTTTCTTTCTTCAGAACATAGCTAATGCAGAAATCTGTTCTGCCTGACTTCATATGTATAATGAACATTATATTTCTTGCCTATGATGGGTGGGCCAGAGGGGAGAGATTTTAGAATTGAAAATAAAAATAAAATATATTTTTAAAAGAAAGAAAGAGAAAATGGGGTGTCCCTGCTAGATCCTTGGATCAGGGGTTCTCAACCTTCTTTGCGTCATGGATTCCTTTTCCAGCCTGTTAAGCACGTTGACCCCTTCTCAGAATCATGTTTTTAAATACATAGGATGACAAATGGGGCTATCAAATGCATTTTTGGAAAACAAGCTCATGACCTCATGTTAGGAACTCCTGGGAGCCTTAGGGCATAGAATAATCATGTCAAAACGGGAAAGGACCTTAGAACATAGAATATCAGAGCACTGGGTCCAATCCCCTAATTTTGCATCGGGTAAGCAGAAGGCTGGAGGGAGGCAATAGGCTCAAAGAGAATAAAATATGGGCTCCCACTCACATTTTCAGTCTTAATTTAAAATCACTGCTAATCATGGATGGTCCATTCCAGACAAGCTCCCTTCTCAGCCTATTCTGCAAGCAGGGCATTCTATCTCCAGCTTCAGGCTTTCCACAAATGGCCCCAGAGGTTTGGAATTCCTTCCTTCTCAGAATATCACCAGTTTCCTTCAAAACTCAGCTCCGGAGGCCTTTCCTGATCCTCCCCCCTGATCCTGACTCTACTGTGCCCTGTCTTACCTTACCCTACACACCCTAGGTGAAGTTCTTGGTTTTCTCTCCTCTCTCTCTCTCCAACACCCCTCCTCAAAATGTTTTTGTATATATTTGCATATCAAATGAAATCTCGGATGTAATCCTCAAAGTGACCTCTTATTGTTAGTGTACAAGTCATATCCTTCCATCCTCAGGAGAATCGTAGGCTCCTAGATTTAGAGTTGAGAGACCCACAAAAGCCAAGTCCAACTCACTCATTTTACAGTTGAGGAAACTGAGACCCAGAGAGAAGTGACTTGTCCAAGGTCACATGAACAGTGACCAAGTCTTCTGCACCCTTCCCATTTGTTCACCATAGTAAGTAAATTCCTTAAGGAGAGAGAGGGCTTCTTTTTTTCTGTCTCTGCCCCAGTCTCCCCAGTTTCCAGTGCTGGAGGCGCTTGAATCTTTGATGGGCTCCCCTCAAGTCACTGGAGACTGAGACGCTAAGCTCCTAAACTCCCCTGGCAATCAAGACCTTTCTCCTGTCTTTTCCTCAGTGAAACCTCGGCTGCCTTTGGGCGAGCTGAATTGTCTTCATATTCCCAGGCTCCAGGGCTGGAATTTGCTCCTGGCAGAGAAATCAGCCTGAACAAAAGCCACAATACCCTGACTGTCCTTCTGAATGGGGCTCTCACAGATAAAATTTCACTTTTGACTCCCAGCATGTCCTAGCAAATGCTCTGGCTGGGTTCCCAATGGCCTTTCTCCTCCCTATCTCCTCACCCCTGTCTACTTTCTTGACAGAGAAATGTACAAGCCAGGGAAGTGACTGACCCAAAATCTCAACATGGCCCAGAGCTAGAATGCTACTTTTCCCCCTGTCTACTAGGATCTTGGGGTCATAGGATCATACATCAGAAACCTGAAGGGCCCTCAGAGGCCATTTAGTCCAACCCCCTCAATTTTACAGATGAGGAAGTGAGACAGAGAGGAAGTTCAGTGACTTGTGCCAGGTCACCTAGCTAGTAAGTGTCCAAGGTGGGATTTGAACTCAGATCCTTTCCAACAAATGAGGGTCCCTCCTCTTCTATACCCATCTATCTTACTTATGAAGCCAGCCAGAAAGAGGAAAAAGGAGAAGAAAGCCATTTTCCCCTCACTTACCTGTTCTCCATGCCATTTATCTTTTCTTCCTCCCGACCACCTCCTTGACCCTCCATTCTTCCCTGCATCTTCCTCATTCTGCCTTCTTCTTGGTCCTTCTACTTCCTCCATTAAATTCAGTTCAATTTAACCAGCATTTATGAAGTACCTACTAGGTATCAGGCACTGTACTAGGTGCTAGGCATACAGAGACCAAAATGAAATAGTTCCTGCCCCCAAGAGGCTTACATTCTTTTTTTCCAGCACAATGTCTGGCTTATAGTAGAGGCTTTAGAAATAGTGGTTGGGTCATTGATTGATACCTATTCCTCTGCTTCTCTCTCTGTCTTTTCTGTTCCTTTCCTTCCTTGAAAGGCAGCCATTTGAAATGAAGAGTCCTCCAGATGGAGTCAGGAGACCTGGGTTCAGATCCTGACCCTGCCACATATTACCTGTGTGACCTTGGGAGGTCAGCCAGTCTGAGCTTCAGTTTATTTTTAAAATGAAAGGTTGGATGAGAGGCCTTTAAGGTCTCTTCCAGCTATAAAATTTATGGCCCCTCATTTCTCTCCCATGAATTCTATTTCATATCTACAAGTTATCTTCTCCATAGAATGCAAGGTTGTATGTCTAGAACTCAGCTCTTCCTGTTTCTCGATCCAGTATTCTCTCCAGGATACAGAAGCTGCCCTTCTGTGATAAGAGGAATATAAAACAATGGCACTTTCCAGGCAAGTAAAGGATTAGTAGGCAGAGCGTCCTGAAATGATTGATTTAGAGCTTGCAGGAATCTCAGTCCCACCCTTCATTTGACAGATTTATTGTAACAATAATAATATTTATGTTGAACTTTTAAGTTCACTTTACATACGTTATCTTCATTTGATACCCAAGTGCCAGTATTATCCCCATTTCACGGATAAGGAAACTGAGGCCCAGAGAGGTTCTAACAGGCAGGGACTTATGTTCATGTTTGCCTCTGCGTCCTCAGTACTTGGCATATAGTAAGTATTTAATAAATTCTTGTTGATTCCTTCTCCCTTTCCCTGATGTCTCTCCCTTTCTTCCTTCCCAGTCCCTACCCTCACTCTGTTACATGATCATTTCTCTTCTTGGTCCCCGGCCCTTCCCCCACAACCTTCACCTGGGGGATACACCAGTGGAACTCCAGGGCCTCAGTTCTCTAGGGGGATCCTCAGTGGGTGGTCCCCCATCCCCCATCCCACACCAAGGCAGGAGGGGGCCAGGGCTGGTGGGATGACAAAAGGGAGAAAAGCTTGGCAGACAGATACAAGATTAGAGACGTGGCCAGGTTTCATTTTACTGCCCTCTGAGGTTCTTATCTACCTGAAAACTTGTTTGGCTTCAGGAACACCAGCTCAGTCTGGGAACCTGTCTGCCCCCTGAGTGCTCCCTCCTACCCCCTCCCCCCGCCCCAGCTCCTCCCTCTCTCATGCCTGGGCTGCACAAAGCATTAGTCACCGATCACATCCCTGAGCTTCTGCCTGTAATCATCCCTGGCCCTAAGCCCTTCCCATGCAGAGCCCTCCAGCTGCGCAAGACCTGAGTCTTCTCAGCCTCGGCCTCAATTTTGTTTTGAGGTGAATAAGATGATTATCAGCCACTGAGGGAAGCAGAGACGGGCAGAGAAAGGAACACTCAACCTGGAGTCACCTGGGCTGAGTTGCAACTCTGGCTTTGCTATTTACCACCTGGGTGACACTTCCCTCACTTTCTCTACCTGTAAAATGAGGGAATGAGATGTCACAGTGTCTGAGGTTCTTGGAATTCTAGATTTAGGCTACCATGACCTTCAGAATAATTTCAGAATAACCCATTACCTGAATGAAAGCCATCGTTCCTTTGAATGTTCGCTTTATCACAGGGCAGCTATGCCTTGCTGGAGAGTGTGCTGGACTCTCTCAGGTAGGAAGAACTGGCTTTGAATCCTACCCTTGGACACCCAGTCAGTCAACAAGCATTTATTAAGCACCCACTATGTGCCAGGCACTGTGCTAAGCACTGGGGATAGAAATATGAGAAATTATTATTAATAACCAATATCCTGGGGAGATTCAGAGCTCCCCACTTCTTCCAAAGTCCTGACTTTAAGTTCAGCTTTTCTTTTGAAGAATGTTACCAATAATGAGATGGCATCGACTCTCCTAGATCTCGGTCAGAAACCCACCCAACCTCGTCAGCCCTCCTTCACTTAAATCGAATTCACTTGCACATCATGGCATCACCTCCCTGATGTCTTGGTCCTCTTCAAGAACCGAGGACAAACAACGACAGCAGCCCAGCCTTCCAAGGAATTCAATCGAAGGTGGGCAAACCCAAGGTGTTCTGCTCAGGCTTGAATGGGGTATACATTCTTTGAACTGATAGCCTAAAGCTCTAGTGGTCTGGCATAGAGATATTTTCCCTATCCAAGAGATACTCAGCTCTTTTAGCACACCTCCAATTACAGTTAACCAATTAGATTTGGTTGAACCAATTTGATGGCTGTTTGATGGACCACCTTTATACCTTTCTGAAGTGTATATAAACTGCTGCCATGATGGTCTTATTAAAAAAAAAATAATTAAATTACCCAGAAACTATGTCTCTCAAACCTTTTTAAACATTACAGAAAGAAAATAGTCCCTGCCCTCAAGGAACTCCCAACCCCACTGGCACAGTACCTGGCACATGTCAGCTCTCAAATACTTCTTGATTAATTGGTTGACTCAGTAACTATGACCTTGGGCAAGTCATTTTAATGTCTTTGAGCTTCTGGCTCTAAGCTATTGACTGAGGCCAAAGTGGAAGAATTTACAGGATCATAGAATTATGGTTGAAATGAACTACAAGAGGCCACTAAGTCCAGCTTCCTTATTTTACAGAGGAGGAAAATGAGTCCCAGAGATATTAAGTTATTTGTCACCTAGTAAGATTTGAAGAGTCGTCCACCTGAGGCAGAATTTGAACCCAAGTCCTGAATCTACTTCTGGGTCTCTACCCTCTATGACATGCTATGCTGTTCACATATTGACAAAAAACACGAGACATAAGATCATATATTTAGAATCGGAAGATACCTTAGAAGTCACTTGGGCCAGCCTTCTTCATTGTATTCTCATTGTACTGGTAGGAAAACTGAGGCCTGGGGAATTTAAGTGACTTACCCCATTTTATCACATTGACAAAATCCCTGGGAAACAGAATCATCAATTCCAAGCTGGAAGGAACTTCAGGGGGCATTCAGTCCAGCACCCTGACTTTACTAATGGGGAAACTGAGACCCAAAGAGTTCAATGACTCACCCAAAGTCATACAGGTAAATAAAAGAGCAGGTGTTTGAACCCAGGTCTCTTTCTCTTAATGCAATCTGAGAGCTAATAAGCCTTTTCACACTGTTGATTTATATCAATCAATTCTAGGAGCTCTGGACAAGGCTCAAATCTTGTTTATATAAACTAGTCAAGTTAGCTTTCCTCATTGAACTTTAGCAATTGTATTTTTGGACCCAAGTGTAGGACTTTACATACATACTGTTTCTCCCATTAGAGTGTAAGCTCCTTGAGGTTGTAAGAACTCTTTTTGCTTTTTCTTTGTAACCCTGGCACTTAACACCGCTTCTGGCACATTGACAAATTCTTGTTGATTAACTTTACCATATTAGGTTCAGTTAATTGCTCTAAGCATGTCAAGATTCTGTTCATAGACTCTAGAAGTGACAGGGTTTCAGAGACTACCTATAGTCCTTTAGAGACGAAGAAACTGAAAGGAAGAGAAGTGACTAGCCCCAGGTCAAACAGTCCAATTGTATTTGTTTCATAAAAGGGGCTTGGTAGAAAGCTTTCTTTTAACAACAGCAACAAAAAAAATTAGAATGATTTGTGTATCAGAATTAATTGTTCTTGAAAAGTTTGATGGAATTGAATAAATAAATCCATAAGGGCACAGAGATTTTTTCCTTCAGTTGTTCATTAAGATCTCTATTAAATGTTCTGGCTGTTTTATATTTTTGAAGGCAACCAGTCCTTTATTTCTTCTGTGTGCCCAATTTTTGTGGGCACAAATCTGTGTTTTAGATAATCTTTTTATTTTCTGGTGGTATGATTTCATCTAATTCATTTTTTATTTTGTTAATTTGGTTTTTTTTTGCCTTTTAATCAAGTTGTTTAAAAGTTTATTCATTTTTTTACTCTTTTAAAGAGCCATTTCTATAGCATTTTTGGTTTCCAATTTATCTGTTTATCTTCTAATTTTCAAGAGTCTCTCTTTAGTGCTTATTTGAGATTTGTTTATTTCTTGGGTTTCTCATTTTTAATGCATATTAATTTCATTAATCCTCTCCTTTTCAATGTTTACTAATGAATAATTTTTAGGGATGCAATTTTTCCTCTGAGAACTGCTTTGTTTCAGAAATTTTGACATTATCTTATTATCATCACTGTGTTTCACACAATTGTTCATTGTTTTGTGATATATTCTTTGATCCACTCATTATGATTTCATTATTAAGTATCAATTTGTTTTCAAACACAAGAATCAAGAGAAGCATGAAAAAGTAATCAAGAAAAAGAACAAGAAAAAGAAATTGCAAGGGACTTACTAAAGTTGAACTGTTTTGTTTACATTCCTACATGAAAAGATGATGTGTATGATTCATGAGAC
>CM053623.1:237221632-237260182 GCA_028646595.1 Phalanger gymnotis
GTTGTAGTCTGTAAAGGTTATGTTTAGTATTTCTACCTTTTTACATTTATTTGCAATTTATCTGTGTCTTAATACATGGTTAATTTTTGTAAAAGTTCCATGTGGTGCTAAGAAATAAAAATATTCTTTAGCAGTTTCATTCCAAAAGTTCCAAATGTCCTTTAGCTCTAATTTCTCCAGAAATTTGTTGAATTTTATACTTTCCTTTTTATTCATCTCTCTATTAAATTTCTCTAACTCTGAGAAAAGAACATTAAAAGTCTTCTACTATTATTGGATCATTAACTATGCCTTTTTGTAATTCAGTTAATTTTTCGTTTGTGAATGTCTATTTATGTCTATTTATATTATGATGTTTTGTTTTTGTTTTGTCTGAGAGCATGTTTTTTCCTAACCATGACAGTGAAAGTTTTTCTGCATCTCAAGAACTTTATCCTTCCTAAAGACTCTTACAAGTTAGAATTTGATAAATCCACATTCATTCTTGTCATTCATTAGCATCTTCCCATCTACTGTGAGATTTAATCTTGTGCCTTTGTTGACCTTTATTCTTTTTCTAAATAATTGCTAACAGGTGCCATCTTTGTGTTGGTTGCTTTTATCCAACTTCTGTTGTTGCTATGGTTACAAGGAAGGGTTGAATGGAAGGGAGAAATACATGAAATGGGAAAACAAAAGGCACCTAATTTAAAAAATTAACATTAAAGTTTCTTTTCAAATGACTGTCTTTAAGAAGCTCATCCTTCTTATTCCTTAAATTTTAGTTGATAAATCCAGTCTTTTCTCCGATACCATTTTGTTAACCAGCTACTGTTAACTAGCTGCAACATCCCATGTTCCTCCCTAGAGATTGAAGCTCCATCCAGTTCTGACACTGTTTTAAGGCCCCTTTTAGCCCTGAATTTCTCTGTTCTCAGTCTTCATCCCCGACCTGACACCCCCTTTTTTAAAGATCCCTTTCAGCTCCCAAATTTCATGTTCTAAGGGCCCTGCCAGCTCAGTCATTCCACGTTCTAAGGTACCTCCCATTTCTTAGATTCAAGGTCCAAAGGGCTGTATTCTAAGATTTCTTCCAATTCTGAAATTCTAGATTCTAAGATCTTTTTCTGTTTAGACGTTCCCTAGTCTAAGTTGCCCAGTAGTCCAGACATCTTGATTCAAAGTGTTTTCTGGAGAAGTACCTATTCATGTTTTTCCCTAAGGTGCTTTGGTTGTCTCTAATCAAGATTAGAATCCAGGGCCCCAGGGGCAGCTAGGTGATGAAGTGAGTAGAGCACCAGCCCTGGAGTCAGGAGGACCTGAGTTCAAATACAGCCTCAGACACCTGACACATTTACTAGCTGTGTGACCTTAGGCAAGTCACTTAACCCCAATTGCCCTGCTGTCCCCTCTCAAAAAAAAAAAAAAAGAATCCAGAGCCCCTGACTCCCAGACTTATGGCCTATGCTGTCCCTTCAGCTTCTTGCCGCGTCTCCCTCCCCTACCACACCCCCAGAAAAGCCTCTCTGGGGGTCCTCCTCCTGTTTCTACCATCTTCCTATTCTTTATAATTCAGTTGCCTCAGGGGGCCTGGATTGTTGATTGGGTAAGGGAGCAAGAAGAAATATGGGGGAAATCTGGAGATCCTGCCTCAGAGGGAGCAAAAATAACATTTCTAAATTTGAAAACTGCCTAAGAATAGACCAAAGGCTTCGAGTAGGTGTATGTAAATTGTATGTAAATTATTACATGAATCTTTCCTAGGACATCCTAACTACTTATTGCATATATTTGAATGAATGAGACCCATCGAGACAAAAGCTGCACTTCCAAAACTGGCTTCTCTCACCTCATCTGCTTTGCATTTTTGTGTAATTCTGGCAAAGCTCCAAACCTTTCTTACCTTCAACTTCCTTACCTAGAAAACTAGGAGAAAGGTCTGGGTGATCAAAAAGGTCCTAGTCAGTAAGTACTTAAAATTCATTAAGATAAAAAGAGCTGTGAGAGGGACCTTGGAGAACATTTAGTCTAATAGCTCCATTTTACAGTTGAGGAAACGGAGGCTCATTCTAAATCTAAGAGACATTAAGCTTCTTGCTCAAAGTCACATTGAGCCGGAACCCATGGTATCATAGATCTTGAACCTGGAAAGGACCTTAGAGCCCAAGTCCTCCTTTTACAGATGAAGAAGCTGACACCCAGAGAGTGACTACAAACCAAGTCATTGGAGTTTTTCAGTGCTCTTAGAGAAGCAGCATGGCAAAATTCAGAGTGCTGGGGTTGGAGTCAGAAGATCTCCCACTCCCTTTAAACCCCAGCTCTTTTCCTTGCAACTTAGGGCCTTCCAGCCTTCTTGAGACTGGAGGAGCTTTCCACAGCAGAGTTACGCTTGCATCAGTCTGATGGGGTATGGGATCTGAACCTCTAGGAAGGGTCCTTGAACTTTCCCACAAATAACAGCAGCCCAGATCCCTAGCATTTGTCTGAGGCATCTGGTCTACCCCAGCCCACCTTGATTACTTTTTTTTTTCCTTTTTGGAGGGGGCAGGGCAGGGCAATTGAGGTTAAGTGACTTGCCCAAGCTCACACAGCTACCACCTTGATTATTTAATTAGCTTACTTGACACTCCTTAATCCCTTCCAGGCCCCTTTCTCTGTTACCTCCAGACCACTCCAGGCTATTTGCCACTCCTTGATCCCATCCTGATTTTCTCACAGTCTTTTTCTGCATAAAAGTACCAATTTTATCTTTATCAAATGTGCAGATTCTTAAAATTTGGCCTGCTTCTATTGGTGACACAATAAAGCTTGTCTCTGACTGAAAGAAGACTGGTCAAATTCTTTCGAAGTAGACTCCTGCCTTATATCCTTGCATTTCAGGGTTCACAGAATCCCTAGACTGAAACATATTCAAAATGTTGAAAGTAACAGGCCTTTGATAGGCAAGAGAAGCAAGCAATACACATTTGTTAGGCACCTACTGTGTTCAAGGAATTGGGTGCTAGAGATGTAGGGAAAGCTGAAGCACTCCCTGCCCTCAAGGAGCTTATAAACTATCAAGGAAAACAAGTCTACAGAGATGTAAAATTTAAATAATATGATGTACTTACAAAGAGATTTCAGGAGATTGGGGAGGAAGGGCACTGGACTGTGAAAGGATTCTAATGGTTAAACAAAGGGGTTTGTATCTGATCATAGAGGAAATAGGGAACCACTGGAGGGTTTTGAGGAAGGGAGTGACATTGCCAGGCTTGTATCTCTACCCTAAAGTGAGAAACTGGGGCATGGGGGAACAGGAAAAGGAGAAAAGGGGTTCAGAGCAAACATCTCAGTCTTTGGAGAAGAGTCTCTGGGCTTTGGGCATGATGGTCTTCAGGCTACAGAAACAGGAGGAAGGGAGCTCAATGCTGTTTCAGCCCTGGGGCTTGGTTCCACTAAGTCACACCAGCCTCTCCATGCATCCTCTAGCTGACCAGCTGAATGCCTGGGTCCTTCCTCACCCCTATATTCAGGCAGCCTGAAGAGGCAAAGAGGACTGTGGGTTTTATATCAAAAGACATGGGTTCTCTCTTAGGCTCAAATGATGAAGGGGACACCTATGGATTGGCCTTCAAAGCCCTGGCAGCATAAGAGTGTTGCATGGAAGTTTCTGTCTATAGATGATCTTAGAAAAAGGAAGGATGAAAGAAGAGAGAGAAGGTTAGGCAAGGGATGGGGGTGAATCCAAAGCAGAAGCAACGCTGCCTCAAGAGAGACTAGGTCAAACAAAACAGATTTTTTTTTTTGTACTATCCTGTTAAGTGCATGACATCAGCAAATTATTCTCCTTCTCTGGGGCCTCAGTTTCCTCATCTGTAAAATGAGGAGACTGGACTAGAAGTCCACTGAGATCCCTCTCAGTTTTGGTGATGAAATTACAGGTTTAGACCAAACAACGACAAAAATCCAGCACTTTATTTTTGGGGTGGGGGACAGGGAGGGAGGAGGCAACCTGTGATTTTATGAGAGTAAGGAACAGAAATGGAGACTCCATCTACTAATGAGGATTGGGAGCAGCCCTGCAGCGTACAATCTCATGACCTTGAACAAGAATGGATCCAGGCATTCTCCAACTGTTGGAGTGTTTCTGCTATTACACTTTGCATAGAGATGCTCTTTTCTCTCTATTTTCTCTCTTCTTATATTTTTAGGACTGAGCCTTAGCAATAGAATTAGGAGATCAGCAGTCTTGTGATTCAAACAGCTCCTTGAACATTGAGTCCCCTGCCTCCAGCTTCTCCCCTCCCTAATTCATCCTCCCCATGAGAGCTAAATCTCCCTTTGGAGAGCTCGGCGCTGACCGGCTCCCTCCCCAGCTCAAGAAGGTCCAGAGACTCACTCTGGCCTAGAGGATCAAGTACAAACTCCCTCATTTGGTATTTTAAGCCCTTTGTTACCTGGTCCCAATCTCTCCTGGACTTATTATTCTATATTATTGCAGAGTTGGCTTTGCTGCTCCTCTCCCACCTCCATGCCCGGAATGCCCTCCCACCTCACTTCTGCCTCTTAGAACCTCTGGTTCCCTTCAAAGTTCAGCTCCAGGCCCGCCTTCCGCATGCAGCTTTTCCTGTGTCCTGCCCTCCCCTCCCCAAGTTATCTTACATTTGTTTTTGATCCATTGGGCATATGTGTACATGGTCCTTGAAGGCAAAGAATATTTTATTCATTGGTTTTCTATTCCAGGTTCCTAATAATGATAATTAATAATACATAAATAGTACTTTATAAGGTTTATAAAGGTTTGTAAGCATTCATTTAGCATAAGGCATTCATTTCATCCTTGTAACAACCTTGGGAGGTAGGTGCTATTATTATCCTCATGTTACAGATCCTGCATGAGGCAGTGACTAGTCCAGGGTCATATAGCTATGAAGTAGTTGATGCTAGATTGGGACTCATGTCTTCTTGCGCTCTATCCACTACATGCCTACCTAACTGCCTTTCATCACAAGTGATACATAGTAATACATGCCTCTTCTTTGACTAATATTGCCATATTGCTGTCCAACCCCCTTGCCCCAGGCACGATCTTACCAACCGAGAATTAGAATGCCTGTTTTGTCACAGTCCCGCCAGCATTTTTCTTTATCATTTTTCAACAATTTTATTGCTCTTGTAAGTGGCAAAGTTTAAAGTTAATGGTAAATATAAAGGGGTATCTTAAAGATGTCTTTATCTGATCGAGGACCTTAGTATATAGGTTTTTGTTAGTTTGTTTATTTTGGTCTGTGATTTCACTGCTATGAGATATTCCACGTGAGAAAGCGCTTCAGCTTAGAGGGCAGTGAGCTAAGGTAAAAGGGCAAAATTCAAATCTAATCCATGAACTGCATTTGCTATTTGACTCTGGTCGATTCATTTAACCTCAGTGTCCACAGGCAACTCACTACGTAGAAGAAAGCTTTCAGAAATTGTCATTGTCCATTGCCTTCCTAGGCAGTATCTATCAATAGCTTAATAGATAATACATCAGTCTTTATCCGATGTGTTTATTCAGATATTTTCCTAGTCTGCTTCTCTTCTTTTCATTTTAACCAGATTTCTTTTTGTTTTGCAAACGCACAACAAAAGTCATTTAATTAGACTCCCTGATTTCATCTCCAAAAGCTCTCCTGAATTTTCAAGGGATGACTGAAGACATGCTACCTTCTCTGGGCCCAGCTCCTTTAGTTCTGGGTCCCAAACTCAAACCCATCCCACAAGGGAGCAGGAGAAAGGGATTTGCCAGGTTTACTTTTGCACTATACATTAATGGTCAAAAAGAGAAATAACTTTTAACCAGGGCAATCTATTAGTGCCTACAGGCAGTACTGCTAGTAATATGTAATAATAACAATAATAAAGTGCCTACTATGTGCCAGACACTCTGCTTAGTACTTTACAAACATTTGATCATCATAACAACCCTGAGATGTAAGAGAAATTATTATCCTTATTTTACAGTTAAGGGAACTGAGGAAAGTAGAGCTTAAGTAACTTGCCCAAGGTCACAAAACCAATAAGTGTCTGAGGCCAAATATGAATTCAGGTCTTGGAGAAGATCAGAACACAGGTAGGGATTTTCATCTAACAGAAGCTTCTAGTCCATCTCAGAGAAGTGCCCCTTGGACCTTTAAGTGAAAATAATTCTCTATCTGTGGGGTAATTTCAGCTCTGCTTGTTAAGCAGTTTTTCTTCAAATGATTATCTTGGAGGGAGAGAGAGACAGCCATTGGGAGTTTAATAGGCAGCAGGACTTGGTAAGCCAGCTCCTTTATTCACAAACTCAATAGGTGGGTTAATTGGAGAAGGCAGGACACAGGGGTACCCATCAATTGGACAATGGCTGAACAAATTACAGTAGATGAATGTAATGAAATAGTATTGCACCATAAGAAATTACTTAAGAGACAGCGTCAGAGAAATCTAGGAAGACGTAGAAATGGACGCAAGATGAGATGAGTAGAACCAGGAGAACAATTTCTACAATCCTAATGACATTGTAAAGACAAACCACTTTGAAAGACTTCAGAACTCTGATAAGCACAGTGGTCAACCCAGGTTCAGGAGCGCCAGTGTGGAAGACAGCTACTTTCCTCCTGAGAGAGGGAGGGATGAGAGACTCAAGGCGTAGAATGAGATCGATGTTTTTGGACTCAGCCAATATGGGAATTTGTCTTGCTTGATTATAAATATTTATAACAAGGATTTTGTTTTCCTTTTAAAAAATTTTGTTGGGGGGATGTGGGAAGGAGAGAAAATGCGTGTTAATTGAAAAAAGCAAAATAAAGTCAAAGTTATGAAAAAACAGCACAGAGACACGTCAGGTATAGGATGTACTTTTCCATATGTTAATCAGTAATCGGTGAGCATCTATTATGGGTCAAGAAAAGGCTGATTTCTGAGAAAAGTTTAATAGAGAGTCAGGATGGTACAGAAAAAAAGGACACTGGCTTTCCATCGAGGACTTCAGTTTGAATCCTGCTTCTACCACTTACTTCCTGTGTGATTTTGGGTAAGTCATTCAACCTCTCTGGGCCTCAGTTTCCCCATCTGTAAAATTAGGGGGCCGATAATCCTCTCTAGCTCGAAGCCTGTGCTCTCAAGCTGTCCAAGATAGACGGGGACTTAATTCTAATATACAAGCCTGAGAACCCTTTTTTTGCAGAATGTTTTCGAGGAAATATAACTTCCCTGTTTATAAAGGTCAGGGATTAAAAATAGGAGATGAAGCATAGATATGAGAATGTGGTCACTGGGTTTGGGTTGACTATAGTCCCATATTATAAGCCTATTGCAGAAGGGGAAGCAGTGTTTAAAACAACCAACCCTCTGCCCCCCGCCCAGAAGGGTGGGAGAGAGGGGTCAGGAGATGAGGCAGGGAGCTGCTGGCTGTGATGGCAGCACCTTGTTGTGATTGTTTGTCCTTTCTTCTTGAAAAGGACTATGACGTCAGGGAGGTGATACCAGGACGTGCAAGTGAATTGGGTTTAAGTGAAAGAGGGCTGTGCAAAGTCACCAGCCTCACCTTCTCCTCCAGAGCCGTCTCTGCTCATGTGTCTCCCCTTCATTCTACTGAATTCATTATTTTTTGTCTTTCTTTGTATCCCTAGGCTTAGCACGATGTCTGCCACATTGTAGGAGGTACTTACTTATAAGCTTGATTTGTCTTAGACTTCTCACCTCCATTCTTTTGTCCAAACTGGCCCTGGGCCGGCCGGCCTGCCACTCCTACCTATCTGATTTCCTCCCTGTCCTATATATACCCAACCCAAATGCCCCTTGATCTGCTCAGCTGGAATGAGGCTTTCTCACCTCCAGATCCAGGAAGCACTTAGTTCCTCACTGATAGCTTTATCAAATTCTGCCAAGTCTTATCGCTTTCTGAGTCCTGTGCCCCAGTGATACAGTGCCCCCCTCCCCTGCTGTGCCCTTTGGGCAGGGCAGGCAGGAGTTGGGGGATGGGGGAAGGTGAGAGGGGAAGGATCTCTGGAGGAATCAAATTCCCCACTTTTGTACCTTCTGCAGGACTGGCCACAGAAGGAAAAACAATTTAATAATAAATTGCCATGAACACTGTCAGAGGATTACAGGTCCAATTTTATACATATGGATGCTAGGACTGTGGGAGGGGAAGTGCCTTCCCCAGGATCACCCAGGGAGTCGGTAGGGTAGCTGGACCTTGATGCATGGCGAGCGTTCATATTTATGAAAATATACTTGCACACCCATACATACACCAATGTACCAATATATGCATGAACCAAGGTCTACAGTTCCCATTTACACATGCCAGTGAAGCTTGTTCTCCTAAGGAGTAATGTCACAAGCATTATAAACCCTTAAAATGTCAGAGTTTGGAGGGACCTTAAAACACGGAAAGTCCATCAGAGCTCAGAGGGAGCTTAGCACATGAAATGTCAGAGTTCCAAGGGAGATTAAAACAGAGAAAGTCATGCTGGGAGAGAGAAATGAGCTTTTCCAGCTCTGTTCTTTTACAGAGAGGAAAATTGAGGCACAGAGAAAGAGCATGGATTCTTAACATGGCGCAGGGTGTTAGAGGTGGACTAGAGGTAGAGCCCAGGCTTCCCAGTCACCATCCTTCTCTATGCCTACATGCTCCTTCCCCCCCTCATCCCACACCCCACCATGACTCTGAGTTTTAAACACACACACACACACACAAAGTTGGGAAAAGCAAACTCATCAACATTGACTCACCAGTGGAGCATATCATAGCAACGTCCACTCCCCCACAGTGACCACCAGCTGGGTGTGTCGGCCGGAGCCAAGCTGCGTGGCGCCTTCAGTGTTCAGACCTTGCATTCTGGGCCAGGGCTGAGGTGGAGGTGGAGGGAGGGGCTGGGGAGGAGGTAGCTCTCATCCAAAGAAGAATATGAACTTTGGATTTCTTTTCTTGTCTCTCTTCATGTGCAGTCACATGTTCCAGATGAGGTGGGAGTCCCTGGCCTCATCTGGATAGGGTGAGTGGAGAGTGTCTGGTGAGGGGGATTTTTGTTGTTGAGCTTTTCTTTAGAGGGTTGTTTTGTTTTGTTTTTTGCCTCGGTCCAAAAAAGAAAAATAGAAATAAACAGAGAGGCCAGAGCGCCCTTGAGTGTGGAGCCAGCCTTGTAGGTGGACTCATGGGAGGGAATTTTCCCACAAATTCCTGGGTTGGGCAGCTGAGCTGGGAACAGACAAAGGCCCTGGCCGTGGCCTTCTGCCTCCACGGCAGAGATGGTGCCAAGACTGGTGAACCAGAGGAGAGGATGGATCCATGGAACCAAGAGCCTCCAGGCTGGAAATGGTGCCAGAGGCCATCTGGGCCAACCTATACCTACGCAGATGTCCCTCCTCCCAACATCCATTAAGGAGCCCTGCATTTGGAGACTGGGGATGAAGGTGGCATTTTCAGCTTTCCCATATACTAGCTGTTGGCACACTGGCCATGTTGTTGCCTTTCTCTGTGCCTCAGGTTCTCTCTTTGCAAAATGAAAGAGTTGGGTTGGGTGGCCCCAAAGAATCCCAGGGTTGGAAGGAAATGAAGAACCTCTGGAGTCTCACCTGTATGTAGAAAGATGCCTCCTCTACTGCAACATCCCTCAAAGGTATAACATGAAGGGGTACAACTGGCTGGCCTCTGAGCTCTACAGCTACCAATACCGTATGGGCACAGAGTTCTCTACCTTTCAGCTCTCGCATTCGGGTCCCATGAGCTTAGACTCCTGAGGGTCATCAGAGCTTTGCTCCAATGATGGGGAACTCACTGTCTCCTAAGGTAACCTGATCAGCTTTGGGGTAACTCAAGCTCTCAGGAAGTTCCTCTTTACCTTGAGCCCTCTCCCACAGCACAGAATTCCACAAACAGATATAACCCAGAATCCTCCGAGTCTCCTGATTCCATGCATGTCCTGTGCTTTCCCCTACCCAGATCCCAGCTTCAATTCTATTCCATTCAGTGTGGTGCAGGAGAAGGGAAGGGAGGGAAGAAGCATTCATATAGTGCCTACTATGTGCAGGCACCGTGATGAGCACTTCACTGATAACAGCAGAAGTCAGAAAACCTGAGTTCGAATACCGTGGCTGACGCTTGTTTCTTATGGTAACCTTGGGCTTCCCTGGACCCAATTTTCCTGCTCTATATAATGAAGGGGTTATGCTAGCTAGTCTGTGAACTCTCCCAGCTCTAGAACTTGGATCCCAAGTCAGTCACTGATTTCCTCTTCTGGAAAGCAAGGGGTTTGGAATAAATGGTGCCTGAGGTCCCTTTCAGCTCAGCATCTATGCCTTATGCCTTGTAACCTAGGGCAGATCACTCACTTCCCTTGACTGGGCTTCAATTTCCTCCTCTTTAGAATGAAGGGGCCACAAAATTGTTGCTAACAGGGGAGCATCTGTATCTTTTGACTCAATAACACAACTACCAGATCCATAGATCAAAGAGGAAGAGGTCCCCTAGGTGTAGATAGGCTTAGGCAGCTCTTTCTGCAGTGGCATAGAATTGGAATCCTGCTAGACTGTAAGATGATGGAGACAGTTTCAGAGAAACCTGGGATAGGTGGGGGACTATGGACGCATAACGTCATATACACAAGCAGATCACCCCAGGGATTGATTTTGCTGAACTGTTCTGTTACAAAGGAAAACTAGAAGGAAGGAAGGAGAGAGAAAGGGAGGGAAAATCATGGACTTACGGGGAAGGGGTCTCTATGTAACTGATTTTTGTTTTGTTTAAAGGCATCAATAAAACTTAAAAAACAAAACAGGTCATACAGAAATATCTCCATTCTATTCTAGAAAGGATAACAAGCCTAGATGGCAGAGTATTTTCATAGGTGTAGTTTCCCTAGGTCTTGTTTTTTTTTGTCCTTTGTTTCAAAGAAGACCAGTGACTTCACAGGTGGTTTCTTGACTCACACATGAATTCGATTTCAGTGAGGCAAAGCTGCACAAAGTTGTCAGCCTCGCTTTCTCTTCCAGAACTATCAAAGCCCAGTGGCAGAACAAAAGTCAAGATGGCTGGTGATGGCCCAGGATGCAGTGGATGACTCTGGCATCTTTGATGTCGGACCAAGCGCTAAGCGCTCCACAGCGCCTGCTTCAGCCCCTTTTGTGGCCATTGGAATAAATTGTTCTCATCCACTCACTCTGTAGGAAGAAGTCTTCACATGCTTGGGGTAGACACCCCCCTAATTCACTGATGGGTTTGAGGCCTATTGCTCCTCTCACCCTGATTTACAGGGGTGTGGCAGCTGTCTGTGCCACAGCTTCTTGGAGGCGCAGGTGAAGGCTGAGTGCCGGGTAGACCCCAAAGGTAGGTGAGCAGCCCTGAAAAGGGCTCAGCAGCCCTCACACCATGGACACTAGTCCTCTTTGAACACCTTACATACCTCCCTAGATCTTAGCCAGGTACTGGCCAAAGCTTCTCATTCTGCTCTGGTCGAAGAGTTAGAGAAATGTAGACTAGATTTTCTTCTTTCTTTTTTTTTTTAAATCAAATTGACCAAAGGTTTATCAATTTTATTGGTTTTTTCATAAAACCAGCTCTTTGTTTTATTTATTAATTCAATAGTTTTCTTGATTTCAATTTTATTGATCTCTCCTTTGATTTTCAGTATTTCTAATTTGGTATTTAATTGGGGATTTTCAATTTGTTCTTTTTCTAGCTTTTTCAGATGTATGCCCAAATCATTGATCTTCTTTTTCCCTATTTTATTCATGTAAGCATTTAGAGATATAAAACTTCCTCTAAGAACTGCTTTTGCTGCATCCCATAAGTTTTGGTATGAGAAATGTAGACTAGAAAACAGTACAGGCAGGTATATTTAGGCCTGGACCCAAAGCATGACCAGTAATGCCTTGGCATCAATATAGTGGACAATCAGGGTCCCCAAACATCTCAACTGGTCGGATGAATGGACCAAACCGAATCAGATGAAATTTAATACAGATACATGAAAAGTCTTACCTTTGGGGTTCAAACCATCAGCTTCACAAGTGCAAGGTGTGGAGGAGAGAGGGGAAGGGACTACACAGCACTTCCTGAGGTGTTCCTGGAATTCAAGCTTCATGTGAGTCATGAATGTGATACTGGAACCCTCTTGAAGGAAAGTCCTAGAGACATGCCACTTGAGGATCCCTTAAAGACCTGGGATTATTTAGGCTCTAGACCCATATTTCAGGTTAGAGTTGAGGTCCCGCCCCTCTGTGAAGTCTTCCTGATTACTCCAGCACACACTCATCTCCCTGTCACTGGGCTCATTCTCTCTCATGACGGGTCAGTGGGGCACATGGGAGAGACCCAACTCTGGCATCAAAAGACCTGGGTTCGACTTCCATCTCACTCTTGCTTCCTGTGCCACCATAAGCATGTGGTCCAGCTTCCTCCCTGAGCCTCCTTCCCGAGAAGCCACTGGGTCCACCATGGTTCTAAATCTAGAAACTCAGGTCCTCTGACTTTCTTCCACTGAAGTATTTGCTGCCCATTGACTTTACTTCCTCCAATGGCCACTAAGAGCTGAGAGTAAGAGGAGATAAAGGCAGGGTCTGACCATGGGTACTACCAGCTCAGTTCAGGTCATAGAAAGAGCAAGAGGGGACTTCAGCAGCCGTCAGGGGCAGATCCCTCATTTTATAGAAGAAGAAACAGTCCCAAAGACCAGAAAGACCTCATCCAGGACCGTAGTCTTCCTCTTCTCCCTTCTCAGGAGCCCTCCCCTTCTCTCTAATACTGAAGCTGGAGAAAGGGCTTCATAGATCTCTCCCAGGAAGCAGTGGAGTGGAAAACCTCTTCGGAAACCTTCAGGCAGAGACTTAACAGCCACTAATCCTGTGCCTTCCATAGGGATGGGTTGGCATAGATAGGTGCCGCCATCTTGTCACTTCCCAGACTCATTGGTTCTGATACTCCTGGATTCCATTCCCAGCTGGGCCACTGACTGTCATATGACCTTGGGCAAGTCACCTCTTTGACCTGGGCCTCAGTTTCCTCTCCAGTACTGTCCCTTTCACCTCCAACAGGTAATCTCTTCTTTCTGTGTTGGCTGGTTGTCTGAGCCTTTTATCTTAATTATTCACCTGAAAGCCTGACCAGAATGGGGTGGGATGGGAGGAATAGAGACCTCCACAATCCCACAATCCCCAGTCACGGCTCTGGCTGGGAAAGGTTGGTGTGTAGTCCTGAGTTCTGACAAGCACACCATTAATCGGGTGTGGACAGGGGAGTGCTGGAGCCAGCTGGTGTGGGCTGAGAACTGATTGGGTAGAGCAAGCATTTACATGGCAGAAATGAGCGCAGATGAGGAAACTGAGGCCCAGAGAGGAGTCCTTGCTTGGGCTCCAGCTATGTTCATTGTATGATCTGGTGCCTGGGCTGCTGCTTCTTTTCTCTCTTAAAATGGAGATGAATGAATCAAGTAAATCAATGAAGGTGAATCCTGTCAGCCCTGCCCGATTTCCAGGGGTTGAACTGAGGTCAGGGTTTTGTTTTTTTCCTAGTTAAAAGTTATTTTTGCTGATTTATTATCTTTTGTTTTTACATCTGTTTAATTCCTACCTGGGTCTTTCCCCTCTGCCAGAGAGCTATTGTAATCAAATACAAAAAGGAGAAAAACCCAACAATACAGAAACCAGATCTAACAGTGTAGGGAGAATGGCAACCCAATTCATAGGCAAACCAGGGTAAAATGTAACTCGGAAATATTTAACAAAAGAAATAAAAATATAATAAAACACAGATAATGTCAATATGTGTTTTTTTTAAGTCAATATGTACAGCAGGGATCCTTATGTAGGATTTAGTGGCCTGTTTCTTACACAACATCTACTAGGTGGTTGGTTTCTCCTTCCTTCCTCCTTTTTTTCCTTCCTTCCTTCTTTCCTTCCTTCCTTCCTTCCTCCCTTCCTTCCTTCCTTCCTTCCTTTCTTCCTTCCTTCCTTTCTTCCTTCTTTCCTTTTGTCCATCCTTCTTTCTTCCTCTCCTTTTTTCTTTCCTTCTTTTTTTCTCTTCCTTCTCTCCCTTCCTTCCTTTCTCCCTCCCTCCTTCCCTTCCTTCCTTCCCTTCTTCCTTTGTTTCTTTCTCCTGTAAGCTGGTTACTCTATTCAACATTCATTCAGTCCTGCCTAGGGCATCTAAAAATCAGTGATAATGGCTAATAAATAATAATTTCGGTGACCTAGCATTTTACATATATGATCTGAGGCTTTAGGGCTGAGTGCTTGCCAAAGGTCAGACTTGTAAGTGTCAGAAGTAGGTTTAGCCCTCTTTCTGCATCATGATCCTCAAAGCAGCCCTGAGAGAGGGGCAGGGCAAGAACATTGTTCTTAGTTAATAAATAATAAATAATAAAATGAGGTCTCCTGAAGAGCACCCTTCCCCAAAGGTCCTGCAATGAGTAAGAGGTTAGGACCAAGATCTCTTGCCTTCCAGGCCCATTCTCTTTGGACTTCCCCAGAATCCTGCCCTATTCCCACCTTCTCTCAGTTCCACGTGGGACTCAGTTTGGCTCCATTGGTCCTATCCAGGAATATGTAAAGAAAGGATCTGGAATATTATCAGCATGGTTTGGGAGCCCTCACCGAGGGGTCTAAGGATTCCTAGACATGTGAATCTCCACCCATCCAAGACTTAGGGGATGGGGGTTCACTGAAAAAGGGTTAGGAAATGTCGGAGCTCGGAGGTTCCTCAGAGATTGTCCAGTCCATCGTTGCCTTGCATGATAGAGGAAGCTGAGGCACAAAGTAATGATTAACTTATTCATGGATAATCAGTCATAAGGCATTTATTAAACATCTATTTCGTGCCAGGCACTGGGTAGAGGAAAAAATGAGTTCACATTCTATAGGGGAAATGACCTATAAACACATTCACATATAATTAAATACATAATGTATGCAAAATAAACCCAAGTTAATATGAGAGAGGCAGGGAGGTCAGGGAGGGAGGGATCAATATAGTTTAACTAGACTGGCTGCAGGTTGGCAGAGCTGGCATTCAAGTCCAGATGCTCTAACTCTGAGCCCCCCACCCTATCCCCGACCATCCTATCTTCCTAGTAGACAGGAATCCAGAGAGCTGCGGCTCTGTCTGCTTAGGGAAGTCTCGTGGAGGAAGACTGAAAGCCCACAGAGGATCCCTAGACAGTTGTCCAAGGCTCAGAGAGGTTAAATGCAGGGTCACATAGCTAGAGTAAGGGGCAATATTTGAACCCAGGTCTTCCTGTCTGGCAATCAATCCACAATCTGCTTTAGCTGAGCTAAGAGAATGGATCTTGTGGACAGACTCTAAATCGAGGATCCAGAGACAAAAACAAACAGAAACAAGATCTCCTAAGTGAGGGTGAAGGGAAGCCCTTCCTCCATCCCAATACTGCCTTTCTCACAGCTCCAAGTCCTTGTGTACATTCTGGACACAACAGTCTCCTCGGCTATGTCCCCAAAGAAAGCTGGGTGCAGTGGCCTGAAAACCAGTGAGATTCCCCCAGCAACAGCTTGCCTTGAGGACCGGACCACATTCTACAGTTGGAGAGCGCCTTATCAATTCTATTCCATTATAAGGATGGAACAAAGAGCCAGCAGTGGAACCAGAGACCTGAGACCATCTAGCCCAACATTTTCATTTTCTACAGGAGCTAAGCCGTGGCCCAGAGAGAGGAGAAGGGGCTTGCAAAGTCCTAGAGAGAGGCCATCTGGATTAGAACCCAGGTATCTGAGTCTCCCAGCCCAGCACTCTGTATTTGTCCCAGAGTTTCTGGAAGGATGGGAGGTTGGTAATCTTTGGGTGGCACTGGCTGCCTCCTTCCACCACCTCAGTCCCACATGGCACGGAGATCACCCAGCAGCAGAGGCCAAGGAGCACAAGATGCCTGCCCCCACCCGCCGCCCCTCCGTCAGATTCTGAGGGGACAGGTTCGGCTCAGTCCCTGCTTCCTCTGCCTCTCTAGCTGCCAAGGGATCAGACCACAGTGCTCTTACCCTCTGCATTTGCCCCCTGAGGGCCGGCATGCCCCTCCAGTCCAATCTCAGTTTTTCATTGAAGAGATGACAAGTATAACCTTGTTTCCCAGGTGAGGCTGGAAACACAGTCACTCTCAGGGTTAAATTGGCCCCTCCCTACCTCCCTGGGCCCTGTTCAAGAGATTTCCTGTCTCTATAGTCTGGGGCAGAAAACCCTTGCAATAATATCAGAGCCAAGAAGAACAAATAATACACTGGGCAGGGGGAACCTTTCACAGCCATTATCTACCACTGGACTCTGCTGGCCAGACCCAATGATTTTCCTTTGACAAATGAGGAAACTAAGTCCCAGATGGGGGACACCTGCCATTTCTAATGTTTTAAAGCTTACATAGCATTTTCCATACAACCACCCTGGGAAATATTCCTGCTGGGAGGATTCATAGCTCCATTTTGTAGATAGAAAACTGAGGCTAAGAGGCCAAGATGAAGAATTCAGCTTTAAATGGATTGAGTTTGAAATGCTTATAGGACCCCCATGTCTAGCTTCCCATCAGACTGATAGAAGGCGTGTTATGGTGGAAAGAGGGTTTAAAGTCTGAAAACCTGGGTTCCAAACCTACTCCTATCATTTACTGCCACTGGGACTTTAGGTAAGTCACATGTTCTCTCTGGGCCTCAGTTTCCCCAAATATAAAATGAGGAAGCTGGTCCAAATGGCTTTTGAGGAACCTTCCAGGTATAAATTCTATGATCCTCAATTATCAAATCTATCTTTTCCCTGCCCCCTCCAGAGAGACATCCCCTGCAACAAAGAATTTTAAAAGAAAGACAAGTCAGTAGGAAAACATGTTCTGAAAAAGTAATCAACAGGTGACCTGAGTCTAACAGTGTATACAATGATACACACCAGTAGTCCGCCACCTCTCCCACTAAGGGAGGAGAATACACTTCATCTCTTCTCTCATAAAATACAAGCACTTTAAAAGCAGAGGTTGTTTCCATTTTTGTCACTGAATTCCAGCACCTAGCATTGAGCCAGGTGGGCACCCAGTAGGCACTTTAAAAAGCACTTGTCCATTGTGGACCAATCTTCACAATGATGTTTTTTGACTCAACTTGTGACCTCATTAGTATAGGAAAAACCCTGAGGAAACCCTCTCCCAGTGGGCCTGGGGACCTCTTCCAGCTCAATCACTTCACAGAGTTACCTGGCATGTTGAGAGGTTAAGGGATTGGTCCAGTCTAGACACTCAACTTGTGTCAGACTGGTCATCCTTCTCCTTTAAGTTTTAATTGGTATTTTCTCCTTCTTACATCACTAGAGGACGCATGGCTCCCTCCCCCTCCCCTACCAGAGAGCCATTCCATATGACAAATAGTAGAGAGAAAAGAAAAAAGTCAATACAACCGATCGATACGTTGAAAAAGTCTAAAAAGATGTGCAATGTGTAAGATCTGTGGACCTCCCACCTCTGCCAACAGGGTGGCTTCTTATCTCTTTTCCAATCAAGTCCTATTTGATCTTTATAATTTTATTACATTGACTTTTACATCGTTAGTGTTACTGTGTATATTGTTTTCTTGGCTCCGCTGACTTCACTCTACACCAGTTCACCTAGATCTTTTCTGTATTCATCACATGATTTCTTATAGCACAGTAATATTCCATTACACTCACATACCACAATTCGTTTAGCCATTCCCCAATCAATGGGGAAACAATACTTACTCTTTCCAATTCTTAGCTATCACAAAAAGTTCCTCTAGAAAGAATTTGGAGTATATGGAGATTTTTTTTCCCTATAATAGCTTCCTTGGGGAATAAGCCCAATAAAGGAGTCTCTGGTTCAAAGGCATAAGTATTTTAACCACTTTATTCATGTAGTTCCAAAATGTTTCCCAAAATGCTTGTACCACTTCCTAGGTCCACCAATACCATATCAGTGTGCTTATCTTCCCACAGCCTCTCCAACATTGACTGTTGCCATTTTTGGGTCATTTTTTGCCAATTTGCAGGGAGGGAGGCAAAACCCCAGGGTTTGTTGTAATCAGCATTTTTCTTTATATTGTCAATTTGAAACATTTTTGTGTGTGTGGTCGTGAATATTTTGCAGTTCTTTTGATCTGCTCATGTTCTTTGATAATTTATCTATTGGAGAATTGTTATTAGTCTTATATTTATTAATTGTTTGTATATCTTAGATAACAAACCCTTGAGAAATTTTACAGAAAGGTTCCCTTCATTTGATTACTTCCTTTCTTATCTGTTTGACAATTCGTCTGTTGGGGAATGGCTATTACATCTTATATTTGTTAATTGTTTGTGTATCTTAGATACCCGAACCCTTGAGAAATTTGAAATTTACATGCATTAAAATTATCTGTGCAGAAGCTTTTCAGTTTCTAGTAATCAAAATTATCTATTTAATTTTTTTTGTGTTTGCTCTTTCTCTTGGTTAAGAATATACTATCTAGGGGCAGCTAGGTGGTGCAGTGAGTAGAGCACTGGCCCTGGAGTCAGGAGGACCTGAGTTCAAATCCAGTCTCAGACACGTGACACACTAGCTGTGTGACTTTGGACAAGTCACAACCCCAATTGCCTTGCCTTGCCCCCTCAAAAAAACAAAACAAAACAAAAAAAGAATACACATATCTATAGTTGTGAGAGGTATATATCTGTTTCTCTTCTAATTTTCTTTATAGCACAATCTTTAATATTAAGGTCACGGATCCATTTAGAATATATTGTAGAGTGTGGTGTACGGTGTTGACCTAAGCCTGGTTTTTGCCAGACTTCTCTCCAGTTTTCTCAGTAGTTTTTATCAAATATGTTCACTTTATCCAATGCTGGGTTTGACTTCTATTGTTTCTCATTCTGTCTTGTTGGGTCTGTCCCATTGATCCAATTCTATTCTTTAAGCAACACCAGATGGCTTTGATGACTGCTGTCTGGAATTGCTATTCTTCCTTCATCTCTACTTCTTTTCATCATTTCCCTTAATATTCTAGAACTCTTGATTTTTTTCCAATGGATTTTATTATTTCATCAAATTCTGAATTTGATTGGTATATCATTAAATGTGTAAATCCACTTCGACAGTATTGTCATTTTTATTCTATTGGCCCGGCCTAGCCAGGAGTACTGAATACTCCTCTAGCTATTGAAATTTAAGTGGTTTTTTATTTCTTTAGAGAGCACTTTGTAATTGACTCTATACAAGTCTTGTGTGTGCTTTGAGAAATTGATCCCTAGACAGCTGGTGCATTTTGTAGTTATTTGGAATGAGATTTTCCTTTCTATTATTGCTTCTGGTGTTTGGTTATTATTAAATAAAAATGCTATTGCTTTTTGAGGATTTATTTCTAGCCCTTCGCTTTGTTGAAGCTGTCATCTAAATCGGTATCTTTGCTGATTCCCTGGGGTTTTCTGGGTAAAACATCATGTCATCAGCAAACAAGGAGAGTTTTATGTCTCTTTTACCCATCTCTATGCCTTTAACTTCTCCCTCTTATTGTTATTGCTGACATTTCCAGAACTATATTTAATAATAGTGGGGAAAGTAGGAATCTCCACTTCACTCCCATAGTTATTCGAAAGGTATCCCCATTGTTGCCTTTGGTTTAGATAAATGCTTTCTATGCCATTTTTTAAAAAGATGCCTGTTGTTCTGGAGGGTTTTATTTTGGAGTCAGGGAGACTTGAGTTCAACTCCAGTCTCAGACAGCTGTGTGACCTTGGTCAAGTCAGGTTGCCTTAATTCACTGGAGAAGGAAATGGCAAACAATTAGTGGATAGAGTGATGGCCTGGAGTCAGGAAGACTCATCTTCCTGAGTTCACATCTGGCCTCAGACACTTACTACCTGTGTTGTTTTTTTGGTGGTGTTGTTTGTCCTTCGTTCTCAAAGAAGACCATGACAATCAGGGAGGTGATCCCATGACAAGCAAGTGAATTGGATTTAAGTGAGGGAGGGCTGTGCAAAGTCACCAGCCTTACTTTCTCCTCCAGAGCCATCTGGATGCAATGGCCAGATACAAATCAGGATGACTGGAGATAGTCTCAGATGCAGTGGAAGACCTTAGCTTTTTAAAGCTAAGGTTGTTAGCAGGTCTCAGTTTGACTGAGGCAACACCTATTCAGCCATTAAGGCTAGGTAAAAAAAATGAGGCAAAGAATCGCCTCCTTAACCTAGTTAAAAAAAAAACCCCATCAAACTAGGAGGTGAAGACCCTCAGGGTTTCTGGCCAAAACAGAAATAATTCCTAGTTATGTTCACTCTGAGTCAATCAGTGCCCCAACAATGATCAACTGGGGTTTGGCCTGGGACCTATTGTGTAAACCTGGGCAAACCCTGTTTGCGTCAGTTTCCTCATCTGTAAGATGAGCTGGAGAAGGAAATGGCAAATCATTCCAATATTTTTGCCAAGAAAACCCCAAACAAGGTCATGAAGAGTCGGACAGGACTGAAATGAGTGAGCAGCAGCCACAATACCCATATCCTACTCCATTCTCATTTTTGTCTCCGCGGGACACTCTCTCCTCTTTTCTCTCCTTTGGTGATCTTGTTAGCTCCCATGGGCTCAAACATCATCTCTAGACTGATGTCCTCTGAAGGTTTTGTAAATAGATACAAACTTTATCTCTTGAACGCCAGTCACATTCACAGTTAGCAATTTGCTGGACAACTCCTAAATGTATCTCAAACTCACTAAGTTCCAGAATGAGGTCATCTTCCCTCCTCCCCTAAACTCACCCCTTCTCCAAACTACCCTGTTTCTATGGAGGATACCACAATCTCTCCAATGGTCAGGCCAAGTCAACAAGTATTTATTAAGTGTCTACTGTGGGCCAGGTAAGTGCTAAGCTAGGCACTGAGGATTCAAAGAAAGGCAACAGAAAGTCCCTTCTCTCAAGGAGCTCATAGTCTAATGGGAAAGACAACACGCAAACAATTCTATATGAATGAGATCTAGACAGGATAAACTGGAATTAACAGCTGAGGGAGTAAAAAGCAACTTGACTTTAGTGATCCCTCTGAAATCTGTATCTCTGGCCATGGGTCATCTTGGACAAGTCATCTGTTTCAGTTCCCTCATCTGTAAAAGTAATGAACTGGGCTTGATGGCTTCCAAAGCCCCTTCCAGGTCCCATGATCCCTCTTCAATGCCTCCCATTCAAACAGTGGTCAAGTCTTATCCTTTCTTCCACCACTGTACCACTGGCATCCTCACTGTTTCTGGTTTAGATTATTTCAATCCCGCTTAATTGGTCTTCCTGCTTCCTGTCTCCCCCTTTTCCAATTCACCCTCCACAGAGCCGCCAAAATAATCATTCTCACTACAATCTGACTAGGTCCCTCTCCTGTTTGACAGCCTTCGGGGATTATTGCCTCTAGGTTAAAAGACAAAGGCTTTTGTTGGAAATGTCACTTCTTCCATGAAGCTTTCCTTGATCTCTTTTGTGGGGTACTCGTTTATGTGCCTTTGTGGTAGATGACTAATTAGACCTCTATTTTATTCTAATCACTATTAATCAGTTTGCTATGATTCCATAGGGGTAGTGATTATAAGTTCTGTGTATTAGGTCCCAGAGCTATGAGCTGTAGACTGTAAGTTCACTTGCTTAATTACAGGAGGCTAACTAGAGGACCTCCACCTTGTTACAGTGACCAATCCCAGCCTGGCACAGGTGCCAGGAAAGGCCCCCAGCTATTTTTTTTTTTTGCACTCACTTCCTCTTCCCAATCATTCCTCTATTGCCCAACAGGGGGAGATGGCTGTGAGCATTTGGCTAATAAGTGACCGTGTTTGCCCACCTGTGACCCATCTGCCCATGTAGATGTTTTGATATCTATTTAGCTCAGCCTTTGAGTCTGTCTGCTCAGTAGAAATTTCTGAAAGGTCAAAATGGGTTTGTCAAGGTCTCCTCATCTGTTGGTTTGTCAGTCAACAGGATTCTGTATTTTATGTGGACATTGGACATTGACCAAGGTCAAGATCTATCAATCAAGAAGCCTCTGTATTTTACTGTGCCTCTTCTGTATCATCTGGGTATCAAGTGTTATAAAACTAAGGAGCTGGAGGAAGCCAGCATCTCAGACTGTGAGGAAGATCTGAGGTCTGCTTCATTAAAGGGTGTCATGGACCTGTGATAAAGTACTATGGGCTTGGAGCTCTGACTCAGTTTCTTTTGTTGCAGATTGGGTATTTTGTGGCCAAAATTTATTAAATTTTTTTCTGTTTAGTAGTATTTTTTCAAATTACATATAAAGATAGTTTTCAACATTCATTCTTGTAAAATTTTGAGTTCCCTCCCCTCTCCCCAAGACAGCAAGCAATCTGATATAGGCTATACACATATAATCATGCTAAACATATTTCCACATTAGTCGTGTTGTGAAAGAAGAATCAGTACAAAAGGGAAAATCTACAAGAAAGAAAAAACAAAAAAGTGAAAATAATATGTCTAGATTGGTATTCATACTCCATAGCTTTTCCCCTGGATGTGGACAGCATTTTCCATCATGGGTCTTTTGTCATTGTCTTAGATCCTTGTACTGCTGAGACGAGCTAAGTCTATCAAAGTTGGTCATCATACAATGTGGCTGTTGCTGTGTACAGTGTTCTCCTGGTTCTGCTCACTTCACTCAGCATCAGTTCATATGAGTCTTTCCAGGTTTTTCTGAAATCTTCCTGCTGATCATTTCTTACAGAACAATAGTATTCCATTACATTCATATATCACAACTTGTTCAGCTGTTTTTCAATTGATGGGCATCCTCTCAGTTTCCAATTCTTTGCCATCACAAAAAGAACTGCTATAAATATTTTTGTATGTATCCTTTTCCCTTTTCTTATGATCTCTTTGGAAAACAGACCTAGTAGTGGTGTTGTTGGATCAAAGGGTATGCAGAGTTTTATAGCCTTTTGGGCACAGTTCTAAATTGTTCTCCAGAATGCTTGGATCAGTTCACAACTCCACCAACAATGCATTAGTGTTAGCTTGGATAATTTTGGACCCCACAAGGTCTAGAATACAGAATAGGATACAGATTTTAAGAGTGATCTGTAAAAAAACAAACAAAAAAAACCAAAAAATACCAAACTGCACTTTTGGATTTGGAAGGAATTTGAGAGATCATCTTTTCCAACTTCCTACTGAATGAAGGAACCTTCCCTACAGCATCCCTTACAAGTGACCACCTAGTTTCTGTTTGAATACTTCCAGTGACAGGGAACTCATTGCTTAACAAGTGAGGTAGTCCATTCTGTTTCTAAATATCTTTACTCTTTATATTGGGTTGACATTTGCCTCCCTGTAGCTTCCAATCATTTCTCTTAGATCTGTTTTCTAGGTGCACAAAGCATATTTAATCTCTATTTGACATGACAACTCTTCAAATATTAAACACAAGTGTTATATCTCCCCTATGTCTTCTCTTTCCCAAGCCATTCGTCCTCATTTTCTTTATATATTCTTCATATTTTCTTTCTTCCCCATCCTGGTTACCTTGGGGACATCCTCCAGTTTGTCAAATATGCAATTGTAGATTTGGAGGTGGAAGGCGACCTTAGAGGCCATCTAGTTAATTACCCATCTGGAGACAGAAGGGACCTCAGAGACCCTCTAGTCCAACCTTCTTATTTTACAGATGAGGAAATTGAGACCTGAGGAGGTGAAGACAGTTGTTTAGGGCCACAACAGTAGCAAGTTTCAGAGCCAGGATTTGAACCCAGGTCCTCTGACGCAAAGCCTTTGCTATTTCCACTGTGTCATGCTGCCTTTCTACATTCCCCCTAAAAGCTGTTGCCCCAAACTTGATGAAATATACTAAATGTGTTCTAATTAGGATGGAGTCCAATGGGGACCCCATCCAGCAGATGTAAGGGTCAGAGGCTCTGAAAAATGAAGTGGTTGGCTAAATCATGAGATGTCAGAGTCGGAAAAGAAGGTAGAAATTATGGTCCACCTTGTCTCCCCAAGGAGGGGGCTCTGTCACCAGTAAGCTCCATTCCAGCTAGGTGTTATGGATAAGCATCTCTATGAATGGGTGAGATCTTTGACCGAACAAATGTGGAGAGAACGGAGGACCACCAGGACGGACCCAAGGAGGAAGGAGCAGACTTTCCCACCCAACTCTCTTGGGGAAGTTAGCATAACCTTGCAGATTTCTATGGCCTCCAAGTTCTGCCTGAGAGATCTTAAAACACTTTTGCATTCAGGAACTGGCCAAAGTCCCCACATTTGGCAAAGTCATTCTCCAGATGACTGGTTCCCACTTCTGAGGGTGCTTTGAAGTTCGGATATCTGTTTATGAGCCTGGCTCGTGGGTCTGCTTGGTCTGTTTGTCTCCTTGGTATTTTTCCCAATGAGGCTTATTGGTTAGGCAGCCAACGTCAGAGCATCAGGGCCTGTTTTTGCAGACCATTGTTCTAAGGGTAGGAGTGGAAGACAAAAGGATCTCAAATCTGGCCTCAGACTCTTGATGCACTTACTAGCTGTGTGAATGGGCAAGTCCCTTAACCCCAATTTGCCCTGCCTTCCCCCCTCCAAAAGGGAAGACAAAAGGATTGCCATTCATGCTAGAGAGGTCTGTTGCAGAGGGCTCCAAAGATCTGTTTTTGGTTCTGTCCTGTTCTAAAATGTTTATCAATGACCTGCATGAAGGACTAGGAGGCATGATTCAAAGTTGGGGTGTTTAGCTATCCACTCCAACTTTGAGCCATGCCATCTTCCCTTCTGACTCTGAGATTCTGTGACTTAGGCAACCATTTTAATGGAGTTGGGACCCAAAATGGTCACAGAAGGCTAGAACACTGGGGCAAGTATAATAAGTTGAACTTGGATAGGGATAGATGTAAAACCCTCCACTTAGACTCAAATAATTCTAACTCCAGTTCCAAAGCCCACTCATGTGAGACTCCTCCTTCATTGGTGGAGAGCGATTCTCCGCTCTGGCGACAGAGGCAGGGCAGGGTCGAGAAAAGCGGGAGAATTCGAGTCTCCGCTGTCTTCTCCTGAGCTTTCTTCGAGTCACTCAAATCTTGGTGGGCTTTTTGGGTTCTGAAGACACTTTGAGCTTCAAGAGAGAAGGCAGGTGATGACAATCTCATTTCAAGTTGCTGGAGGAACAGACTAGACTCTAGGAAGAAAATGACATGAGAGGAGATTGGCCATCTCCATCACGTCCCTATCACCCATTTCCTGTGCTAGAGACTGCAGAGAACTTCCTCTTGGGTGAAATCTAGGATTTTTTCTTCGTTAAACCATTACCTCATTCCCAAGAAGAGAGCTTCTTCGTTTTGTATCTCCTCGTATATTGTCTCCAATATGCACTTTCTCTAATTTCTCTTTTTGCTACTGATTTGGATAAATGGATTTCTTGGCTAATTGCTATGTGTGTTTTCATTGTGGAATTGGCCTTTGGTTGGAAAAGAGTCAAGCCTTGGATAGAAAGCTTCGGGGCCTCCTTTCCCCCCATTAATGAAACAGCCACCAGAACCTAGCTTGAACCTAAAATCCATATCCCCTAGACCAGAGATAGGGAACCTGCAGCCTTGAGGCCACATGGCCTTCTACATCCTGAAATGTGGCCTTTTGAATTTGGATTCAGTCAAACGGCTGCACTTAAGGATCTAGAAGGCCACACATGGCCTCAAGGCCACAGGGTCCCCACTCCTGTGTCTAGACTAATGATATTTAAGGGAGCAGATATTGCCTGGTACTCCCTCTCTCTGAGGAGAGCAGAGTGGTCCTCCTATTCAAGTCTCCTTTGGAGAAAAGTAGGGGGAGAAGATGCTATAGATGTCTAGTCTGCCTCTTTTTGAGCCACACGATATCCTCTTACTACATGTGGGGGACAGCCCTCTCCACCCATGGGAGCTCTTTCCATAGGAATATCATTTCCGGTTGCTCATATTTGCAAGATATTGGGGTGGGGGTGGGTTGGCTAGTTTGGGTTTTTTTTTTCTCTAAAAGCTAGGACAATTTTCCTTCTGTCCTTAGCTCCTTCAGTATTATATTTTCTCAAGAACAGTGTTCTAAATGGGGCTACCTGTTCACACTTTTTCCCCCAGAGCCCCACTTTTCAATACTATAAGAGTCGTTGTTTTAGGTTCTTTATACTTCAGCTTGCCTGGAATTGGTGTAAATAGGAATTGTTTTCTCTTTACTTAGTGGCTTACTGTTTGAATGCTAACAATTTTGTGTGAAAGGAGGATTCTCTTTCAAATCATTTTTTAAAACTCATCATTTGATTTGAATGGGTATTTCCTGGGGCAAGCCCTTTAAGGCCTGGGAATTTTTTTTTTTATTCAGGAAGAAAGTTTCTGGCAAAAATTTTCCCCTGAAGTCAGTTTCTGTTTCAGAAGTAGATTTTTTTTTCATTCTCATTTTGGAAAACACTTTTTGTTTGCTTTTTTTTTTCTTTGTAGGAAGAAGATTTTTTTTTAAGAGCCACATATAATTTCGCTCCTGGTTGTATCCTGGAATTGTATTTGTTAGTCCTGAAATAAATCAAACTCATAAGTGGAGGAAAAAGACATCTTTAACAGATATAACAGGGTTGAAAGGCTGTGGCCCTGGGTCACCCATATCTGAACACATGGATGTCCAAACAGGAAATTTACAGAAAGTGTTCTTAGAGTTATTGAAGGAAAAAGAGAAGGGGTCGTATGAGGTAGTGAGGCCCAGTTATGAGACCCCAGTCACCATTGGCAATCCACGCAAGAAAATCCACTTCATTCTGGTTGTTTTCCCCTTTGAGATCTAACTCACAATAAAGAGGGACGAGGACATTAGGAGCCATTTTGATAGCTGCTGACTCAAGCTGCCTTTGTGATACTCAATATCTCTGTGGTATTCAGAATGTCTCTTTTGATTAGAAAGGAAAAAAAATTCTCATCCAGAGAAAGAGAGAGAGAGAGAGAGAGAGAGAGAGTAAATGCTTCGAGAGTAGAATGCAAGGGCATTGCTAAACTTCTGACATTATTAGGATTATGTAGAGGGAGTGACAGGTACTATTACATTTGATATTAATAGTATTTCTGTCATGTTTTAATGTAACTTTATTATACATATTTTGGAGGCATAACAAGCTAATCCTAGCAAGAGCATGTTGAATGCGGCTGGACAGGAATTCAAATCCTGGTGTTGTTTTTTTAAAGACAAATTTCTTAATAAGAGAAGACATCCTGATATAGGTGCCCATTTCTAAAAGGGGATGGGAGATGGGCTAGTGCTATCTTAGAAAGGAGTTTACAATCCAGGCAGATGCTTTCTTCCTTCCTTCCTTCCTCCTTCCTTCTTTCCTTCCTCTCTCCCTCTCTTCTTTCCTTCCTTCCTTCCTTTCTTCTTTCTTTCTTTTTTCTTTCTTTCTTTCTTCTTTCTTTCTTTCTTTCTTTCTTTCTTTCTTTCTTTCTTTCTTTCTTTCTTCTTTCTCTTTCTTTCTCTTTTCTTCTTCTTCTTCTTCTCTCTCTCTCTTTCTTCATTTTTTATAAGATTTTGAGTTTCAAATTTTCCTCCCTTCCTCCCTCCCCTCCCCCTTCCTTAAGACACAAAGCAATCTGATATAAGTTATATATGTCTAGTCATGTAAAATATATTTCCTCATTAGTCATGTTTTAAAAGAAAAAACAGAACAAAAGAAAAAACACAAAAAAGACAAAGAAAGTGAAAATAGTAGGCTCCTGTTGCAGTTTGGGGTTCTGGGAACCCCAAAACATAAAGGTATGGGAGGTCTGCCTTGAAAGAATTTAATCACTCTAGCCTTCTTTCAGTAAAAGGATCAAGATTTGTTTTGTGAAGCCAATAGAAGCTGGCTAGATTCTAAGAGAATCTGAGCAATTTACGACTAGTTTTATATAGAAGAAAAGATAGTGAGAAGATCTGGATGGGATTAAGCAGAGGTGAATAAATAGTGTGGTGGGGGGCAAGGTACAGACAATGAAAGGAGTTAAATGGTTGGAGTGAAAAGGCAGTTAAAAGGATTGTTGAGTATCTAGGTAGGCTGGGATGGGCCAGATGCCTCAGGAAAGTTCAGGACAAAGACATGGTCTTTTTCTTTTAGGGATCCAGGTCCCATAACCCTATCATTGGTTCAGGTCCCATCACTCCATCTCTTCAATCTGCATTCACACTCCATCAGTTGTTTCTCTGGATGTAGACAGCATTTTTCATCATGATTCTTTTAGAATTGTCTTGGATCATTGAATTAGTGAGAAGAATTAAGTCTATCAAAGTTGGTCATCCCACAGTGTTGCTGTTACTGTATACAATGTTCTGCTGGTTCTGCTCATTTCACTCAATGTCAGTTCATGTAAGTCCTTCCAGGTTTTTCTGAAGTCATCCTGCACATCATTTCTTATGGCACAATAGTACGCCACAACTTGTTCAGCCATTCCCTGGATTTCTAAAAGGGGATCCAAGGGCTTTCAGCTGTCTTTTCCTGCTGCCCTTTCCTGCTCCAGCTGGCGCGTACTGCAGCCACCCTATGAGAGGGCTGGCATGGGCAACTGGGAAAGGGGATGGGAAATCATGGGTTCACGTGAATCAACTTGGGTAGTGGCTCAATCCTGCACATCTTCATGCTATTGTTAAGTGGTTACCAGCTACAGAACTTAATGATATGGTATCCAGACACACATATCCATACATGTATATCCATACATACATACACATATTTTTAAGTCTGCATGCTACTGTAGGTGTACTTGCCACATGTTGATCCAGTAAAAAGTCGTCAGTACAATTTTAGTGATTTAAATTTGTCTTTCGCTGCTCTACTGTGCTGCTTAAGAGCAGTATATTAATCTAAGAGATTATTACTGCTGAAATACTATGCATTGATTAGTTGCATGAATATTTGCATATTAATGTCGGCATGTGTGGAGCAATCTCTAGGAAAGATGGGAGCTAAGGTCACTGAGGGATACTGTTTTGCGGATGAAAAGTAGAGGGATTTTCTAATATTAGTGGATCCAGACTTTAAGAATCAAGACCCTTTAGGATATTGGGCAGGAAAGTGAAAGGATTATAATAGCATATAATTAAGGCCACTGATGTTGAGATGGCTTAGGAAATTTTTCTGCCTGAGAATTTTGACTATGAGAAATTAACAGTAGGAAATTACTCCTGGGAACTTCAGACTTGTCCAACCCATGAGGATGAGAATTTTCTTCTTTTCTAATCAAAGAAGACATTCCTACAGAGAGACAGAATATCAAAATTAAACTCAGTAACTCTGCCCCATCTATGGGTAAGGCAGAAGCCATACCCTCTGTGGTATACAGATACCATATGCCCCAAATTGGTCATTTCTCTGGATAGGAATCATGTCCTCCAGATCAATTTTAGGAGAGTTGAGCTGAACTGGCAAAAGTGTACCTGGGATACTGGAAGACCCCTGAGCCAGCCAGCCAGCCAGATGGCCTAAGGGTGATACTGCACCTAATAGGAACGTATGCAAATGTTAGCTGAGTTGTTTGAGGGGGATGGATCAGAAGACTCCTGTGCTAATTTTGTCATTAAAACTGGAGAGTAGAGAAAAACCACTTGAGTTCCTCCTCAGGGTGGAGCAAGGTATGCAGAGACTGATACAGGTAGTCACTGTGCATCCTAAGAATGCAAGAAAGATTACACTGCGAGAGTACTCCAGGATTTGGTATGTGCTCCACCCCTGTGTGATGTCATCAGATCTGTGCAGACTCCAAAACCATTGCCAACAATGATGGAGGTGAGACAGGTACTCCTGAGCTTCAGGGATCAATATCACCCAAAGGCCTCAGCATCAGCAGGTCCCAGACTTTCTCAATATGGGCCACTGGAGCAAGGCAGGACAATATTGTGGCCAATGCTGAGCTGCAGTCACAGAACCCGAGACAAGCAGCTGCACAATCCTATCCTCCTTAGAAAGATTGTTGTGGTTGTTGTATGTCCTTTGTTCTCAAAGAGGACAGATGACATCAGGAGGGTGATGTCTTGACTTGCAAGTGAATTGGATTTAAGTGAGGCAGGGCTGTGCAGAGTCATCAGTCTTGCTCTCTCCTCCAGAGTCATCAGAGTCTAGTGGAAAGACATAAGTCAGGATAACTGGTGGTGGCCCCACCTTGGAGAGATAGAGGGCGGAGGGAATGGAAAGCATTCAAGCCTTATGTAAAAACAGGTGTGTCAGGTAATCACCAGAGAAACATAGCCACTTTTTGTGTGTATTATATGGCCATACTTAGGTTGGATGTCCGGTAAAGAGAACGTAGCACTCACTGGTTGTGAAGAATTTAAAATCTTCTGATCCAGCTTCAAGAAACTGGAATGGTGTCAGAAAAGGAGGTTCCCTGGGTCCAGAGGACTGTCACATTGACCCCATTGCCAATTTCCTATGGGTCTATTCCACCTGGACTCATAGGATCTCACGTAGAGGGGATGGTAAAAGTTGAGAATGTGGACTGCAGGCTGTCCTGGACAGTGGTCTTCAGGTTACCATTGGTTTCCAATCTTTTTATAACAGGTTTTGGGGTAAAATAATTTTAAAGTCTATGACATAGGACTTGTTGGTTTGAGACTATGCATCCCTGGGATACATCCCCAAGGGATATCAATAGGAAAGAAGACTCTAGCTCTGGTATGTCCAGACTGCCCCAACACTCTCTTCGGTATCAGCACTGATAGGAACTAATTCTAGTCTTTTAAAAATTCTAGCAAGATACTGCAACTGACAAGCTGGAACCCAATACCTGTGCACTTTGAGCATCCATGAAGACTGTACAGAAGCTTGTCAGAGGACAGAGGCAAGCGTTCCCACCGAATATTACAGGAGCCTCAACTCTTCACCCAGAGCTGGATCCTGAGTTATATGACTTTGGGGACTTCCCCATACCACAAATGTGGAAAAATATAGGTTGAAGCTGGAGCCCCACAGGGGGATGAGCATGTTCCCATTGCATGAATGGGATGTGGGATGTGCCTGAGGTGCGACCCACAAAATCCAGCTCACTGACTCCCAAACATCCAGAGAAATATGTAGGAGGATTCCTCTGCCTTTGATGGAAGAACTCAGCAACCATCTCAAAGAAATTCTGGTTAACAGCATCATCACAGAATCCAGCATCCCTTATGCATCTCCCATAGTGGTGGTACCTAAGAAAAATGGAAAGATAAGGATGTATGTAGATTACAAAAGAAAAAGTGAATCAGTAAACTATCCCACAGGTATACGATGACATCTGGGATTGTCTACCAGGAAGCCAGGGGTTTTCAATCTTGGATTTGCATAGTTTCTGGATACCAACAGATTCCTGTGTCTGAAGAAAACAAGGAAAAGACTGCTTTCATTGGTCCATCTGGATTTTCTGAGCTTAAGCAAATGCCCCAGGGCAGACCAGGGGCACCATCCACTTTCCAAAGGCTGAAGTAGAAAGTAGTTGGAGACATGAACTCTCTGGAAGTGTTAGCATACCTCGATGACTTCATGGTCTTTAGTAAGACACTGGGAGCACATGAGGAGAAACTGATGAAGGTATTAGGATCAGCTGGAGGAAGCCAGTCTGGAGCTATCCATTGACAAATGGCCATTTTGCAGAGCTTCCATTAGGTGTATGGACCTCATTTCCCAACTTCCCAACAAGTTGTGATCACTGATCCAGAGAAGGTGGAGGCACATCTCACATGGCCATAACAACAAATCTTAGAGACTTAGGAACTTTCCTGGGAGTTAGTGGTTACTGTCGCAAATTTGTTGAGAACTGCCATTGCTGCTAAACCATTTACATCATTTAAGATTTCACTCATATACATGTGATTGCGGGAACCCAGAACCAAAAAGACAAGAAAGGCAAAATTATCTTAAAACCTACAAAGGCTTTTGGAGATAAATGGACAGACAAATGTGAAAAAAAGCCTTCAAGGATTGAATCAATAACCCATGTATGGGTATCGGCACATAAAGACCCAAATAAACTTTTTGTTCTATACACAGATACCATCTTGGAAGGTTTGGGAATTTTCCTACACCAAGAGAGCAATGGTCACCAGAGGCCCATTGCATTCTCCAGCAGAGATTTGACTGACAGTGACTCCCAAGTACTTTATACTGTCTGTAGTTATTTTAAATAGAATTTCTCTTTCTATCTCTCCCTGCTGGGTTTTGTTGGTTATACACAGAAATGCTAATGATTTATGAGGTTTTAATTTTATAATCAGGAACATTGTTGAAGCTCATTGTTTCAATTAGCTTTTTAGTGGACTCTAGAGCTCTCTAAGTAAACCATCATATCTGCAAAGAGTGATAGTTTTGTTTCTTCGTTGCTGCTGCATATTCCTTCAATAGCATTTTCTTGTCTAATTGCTATAGCTAGTATTTGCAGGATGCTATTGAATAGTAACAATGATAATGGACATCCTTGCCCTGATCTTATTGGAAAGGCTCCTAGTCTATTCCTGTTACAGATTACATTTGCTCTTGCTCTTAAATATCATTTTGAGAAAAGCTGCATTTATACTTGTGCTTTCTAGGTTTTTAGCAGTAATAGGTGTTGTATTTTTTTTTTTTTACCAAAAGCTTTTTCCAGATCTATTGAAATGATTGTATGATTTTTGTTGTTTTTGCTGATAATGTGGTCAATTATGCTCATAGTTTCCATAATATTGCTCAACCTTTCCTTTCTGCTATAAATCCAGTCTGGTTATAGTATACGAACTTTATGATATGTTGCTTTAATCTTCCTGAGAGTGTTTTGTTTAATTTTTTTTGCATGAATTAGAGAAATTGGTTCATAATTTTCTTTTTGTTTTGACTCTCCCTGGTTTAGTTATGAAGATAATATCTGTGTTATAGAAGGAATTTGGTAGAATTCCTTCTTTACCTATTTTTCTTTCAAACAATTTATCTAGTATGGGAATTAATTGTTCTTTAAATGTTTGGTAGAATTCAGTTGTAAATATATCTGGTCCTGGGTTTGTTTCTTTTGTTTTTTTCTCAAGAAGTTTATTTATGTTTTGTTCAATTTCTTTGTCTAAGACAGGGTTATTTAAATGTTCCATTTCTTATTCTGTAGAACTAGATAATTTGCATTTTTGTAAATATTCATTCATTTCATTTTAATTTTCAGTTTTATTTGGATATAGTTGGGCAAAATAGCTCCTAATTGCTTTTATTTCATCTTTACTGGTTGTACATTCACCCTTTTCATTTTTGATGCAGATAATTTGGTTTTTAAAAATGAAATTAGCTAATGACTTATCTTCTTACTGGCATTTTTTTTCAAAAACTAGCTCATAGTTTTATTATTAATTCAATGTTTTTGTTTTTTACTTTCAGTTTTGTTAATCTTGCCTTTCATTTTCGGGATTTCTATTTTGGTATTTAATCGTGGACAAGTTAATTTGTTAGTTTTCTGATTTTTTGAGTTTCATGCACAATTCATTGACTTGTTCTTTCTATCTTTTATTAGTATAAGCATTTAGAGATATGTTTTCCCCTAATGCTTTGGCTATATCCCACAAATTTTGGTATTGTTGTCTCATTTTTGGATTATCTTTAATGAAATTGTTTCTATGATTTGTGCTTTGACTCACTCATTCTTTAGGATTAAATTATTTAGTTTCCAATTAATTTTTAAACTATGCTTCAAATGCCTTTTATTGAATGTAATTTTTATTTTTATTATGGTCAGAAAAAGATGTGTTTAAGATTTTTGCTTTTCTGCATTTGTCTGTGAGATTTTTATGACCTAATACATGGTTAGTTTTTGTAAAGGTCACACGCTCAACTCAGAAATATGTATTATATATGAAATAAAATTATATATACATAGATGTGTGTATATGTGTGTATGTATGTACATATGTATATGTTTGTACACACACATACACACACTCCATTTTATTCCCATTCAATTTCTCCAGAAGTCTATCATATCTAACTTTTCTAAAATCCTATTCCTCTCCTTAACTCCTTTCTTGCTTATTTTATATTTAGATTTGTCAGAGTCTGAAAGGAGTTAATTGAAATCTCCCACTAGTATAGTTTTACTATTTCCTCCTGTAAGTCCTTGACCTTTTCCTTTAAGAATTTAGATGCTATGCCATTTGGTGCACATATGTTCAATATTGATATTAATTCATTGCCTATGATTCCTTTTAATAAAATGCAAGTTTTTCTGTATGTCTTTTAATTAGATCTATTTTTGCTTTCACTTTGTCTGTCTTGAATGATATGACTTTGATTATGATTACTACTCTATGCCTTTTTTTTAACTTCGGACGAAACAGAACAGGTTTTGCTCCAACCCTTTATTTTAATACTGTCATCTTGTTTCAGGTTTGTTTCTTATAAAGAACAAGAAACAATGGTTTCTAATCCATTCCATTATCCTCATCTATTTTATGGGTGAGTTCATCTCATTCACATTCATAATTATGATTGATAGTTGTGTGGTTTTTTTCTATCCTATTCTCTTATACTTATTCTTCTCTTTTTCACCCTGTCTCCTCCTCAAAAGTCTGTTTTGCTTCTGACCATTGTCTCCATTAATCTACCCTCCTTTTTACTTCCTCTCACACCTTTCTCTTAACTTCTTTCCCTTCTACTTCCTTGTTGGGTAATATGAATTTATGTACCCAACTCTGTGAGTATGTGTATTCTTTCCTCTTTGAAGCTGTTCAGATGAGGGCGAGGTTCAAATGTTGTCCACTCCCCCTCATTCCCCCCTCCACCATATAAACACTTCCTTTTGTGTCCCATTTATGTGAAATAATTTTCAGTATTCTTCTCCCTTTCCTCCTCTCTCAGTATTTTCCTCACCTCCACCCATTCCATTCTTTTTTTGAGATTATACCAAATACAACAGAATCACACCCAGGTTCTCTATCTAATTAGATTCTTTCTAAGATCCATGGTGATAATAAAGGGGTTACTTGTATCATCTCCTCACATAATAATGTAAAACATTTAACTTTGTTTAGTTCCTTACAATTTTTTGTTCATATTTACTTTTTATGCTTCTCTTGAATTTTGTATTTAAACATCAAATTTTCTATTCAGTTCTGGTCTTTTCTTTGAAAGTCTTCCATTTCATTAAATATCCATTTTTTTTAACCTGTAGGATTATACTCAGTTTTGTTCAATAGGTTGTCCTTGGTTGTAATCCTAACTCCTTTGCCCTCTGGAATATCATATTCCAAACCCTCCATTTCTTCATAGTGGTGTCTGCTAAATCTTGTATGATCCTGAATGTGACTCCAAGGTATTTGAATTTTTTCTTTCTGGTTGCTTGAAGCATTTTCTCCTTGACCTGAGAGTGCTGGATTTTGTCTACAATATTCTTGAGAGTTTTCATTTTGGGATTTCTTTCAGGAAGTGACTGGTGTATTCTTTTGATTTTTACCTTTCCCTGTGGTTCTAAGATATCTGATCTGGGCAGTCTTCCTTTATAATTTCTTGAAATATGATGTCTAGGATCTTTTGTTGCTGTTCATGGCTTTCTGGTAGTCCAATAATTCTTAAATTATCTCTCCTCAATCTATTTTCCAAGTCAGTTGTTTTTCAGATATCTCATATTTTCTTCTGTTTTTTCATTTTTTATATTTTGTTTTATATTTCTTGGTGTCTCAGTCATTTGCTTCTATTTGGCCATTATCATTTTTATGATATGATATTATACCTCTTTTGCCAAACTCTTCATTCTCTTTTCATAACTTTCTTGCATAACTCATTTCTTTTCCCATTTTCCCTCTGCTGCTCTAATTTATTTTTTAAGATCATTTTTTGCTCTTTTAAATTTTTTTTTTTTTAGGTCTTAACTCTTCTAGGAGTTCTTATTGGGCTTTGTGTAATCTGAATTTTTTTTCTTTGAAGCTTTGCTTGTAGATGTTTTCAAGTCATTGTCTTCTGCCTGTGCATTGAGTTTCCCTGTCACCATAGTAGCTCTTTATGGTTGAGTTCATTTTTTTTATGTGCTTATTCTTCCAGCCTACTTCATGACTATGGACTTTGTATTAGGGTTGGGCTCTGTTTATCTCTGGGGGAGAGTGTCTGGCCTAAGCTTGTTTTTATGTCCTTCTGCTGTTTTTTTATTTTTTATTTGTTATAACTCAGTCTGGGGGCCTACAAGTTTTCAGAGCTTCCAAAGTAGTATGACCCTTGGAGAGGTCTGTTTACTATCTTCCTGGTCTGAGCTCTGGTTTGACCCAGGTTTGGGTCTGTCACCTTGAACGTGGTTGAGTTTTAGGAGAGTTCTATTGAATTCAGTCACTGTTAGCCTGCTGGGAGGTTCTGCAGGGTCAGAGTTATAAAATTGCTGGCTCCCCTTTGGTTTGGGTCTCCTGCCCTGGTTATTCCACTGAAGGCTTATGTGCTAAAGGCTAGTACTAAGTCACTGCTTTCCTTCTGTGTTCAGAACCACACAGCCAAGTGTCTGGGATTTGTTTTGCGCTCAGCATATAGCTATGGCCCAGTGTTGGGTCCTGGCCACTCTTCTCTGACCTGGATCCACAACCTGGAACCAGGTAACAGGGGACAGAGCCACCAGATGGTACCCATTCTTGTTCTTTGGATGTCCCTTGGGATCTAATTCTGTCCCAGGGCTTCCTTCCTTAGGGCTTTCTTGTTCATCTGTGGGCACTAGGATGTTCCCACTGCTCCTGATTTTTCTTGGAATTGCCAACCAGAATTCACTAGGGTACATTTTCTAGATTATTGTGGAGGAGATGTGTTGAGAGAGCTAGGCAAAAATGCTGACTCTCCTCCATCTTTAATCTGCCTTTGACAATAAGCATGTTTTACATATTTATCTATTTCATTACATATTTCCCAATTACACGTAAATTTTTTTAAACGTCCATTTTTTTAAATTTTAAGTTCTAAATTCTCTTCTTTCCTCTCACCCCTTCCTTACCCAGTGAGAAGGCAAGAAACATGGTATCAGTTCTACATGTGGAAATCATGCAAAACATATTCCCATATTAGCTATGCATAATATGCATTTTTGAAAAGCACATACCATGTGCTAGCTAGGCACTGTGCTAGGTGCTAGGGATACAAAGGAGGGCAAAAAGCAGGGCAGTTTGCTACTTTGTCAAATTTAATATGCACTTTTAAAAAAAGTATACGTAACAAGTTCACATAATAACAAGTTTACATACAATCTTCTTTTTTGTCCTATGGATACTGAAATATTTTTGTTTATTCATGATTATTAAGTTTGTAGTAAAAAAAGAAAAATTAAAGAAAAAGAAAACTATTTCACCTTTTGAGCAAACAGGAAGGAGCCAAGATAAGGAAAATTCTCTAGGGAATTTACACTTTGTCTAGGAGAAAGAAAAGGAAGTAGGGGCTTATCTACTTTCTCCTGGGGTGTACCTAGGCATGCCTTTGGTCCATTCTCCCACTGATTTCCCAACAACCTTGTGGGGTAGGTACCATGGGAGTATTATCCTTATTTTGCAGGTGAGAGGAGAAGAAAAGAGATCTGTAACAAAATACAAGCTGCTCAGATGCCTCTGGAAGTGTGGAGTTCGGTTCCGGGCACCACGTGTAAAGAGGGACAGAGCCAGAGCGCCTCCAAAGGAGGCTGGCAACTATGATTTTGAAGCCTTTTTGAGGGTGGATCAAGGGAGCTGTAGAGGCTCAGCCTGAAGAAGAGAAGACTGGGGGTTAGGGTGGGCAGAGAGGAGGGTTCAGGGTGACCGTGGGCATAATCAACCAGTCAATCAACAAATATTAAGGTTTTTTATTCTGAACTTAATGAACAACAAACGAAACAAGCATTTCCACATACATAACTGACAGAAGAAAGAGGATTATACATGGAACTGTGGTTCTCTTTTACGTACAGCTTGCTTTAAAAAATTGTATAATAAATACATAAATAAGCAGCCGTAACGAATGAATGTAGGTGCCTAGGTCACCCAATAGATTGAGCACTGGGGCTGGAGTTAGGAAGACTCATCTTCATAAGTTTAAATCCAGCCTCAGACTCTTACTAGCTGTATGATCCTGGGCAAGTCACTTTACCCTGTTTGCCTCAGTTTCTTCATCTGTCAAATGAGCTGGAGAAGGAAATGGCAAACCACTCCAGTATCTTTGCCAAGAAGACCCCAAAATGGGGTTAACAAAGAGTCAGACATGACAGAAATGACTGAACCATAACAATAAAACATATAAATATATTTAAATATAAACGAGTTCAAAATAAAGCTTTTAAAGCTCTTCCACTTGTCAGAGATTTCTTCTAGACATTTTAAAAAGATAGTTTAATGGCCCTCTTTTCTTTCTTTCTTTTTTCCTTCCTTCCTTCCTTCCTTCCTTCCTTCCTTCCTTCCTTCCTTCCTTCCTTCCTTCCTTCCTTCCTTCCTTCCTTTCTTCCTTCCTTCTCTTCCTTCCTTCCTTCCTTCTCTTCCTTCCTTCCTTCCCTTCCTTCTCTTCTTTCCTTCCTCCTCTTCCTTCCTTCCTTCTCTTTCTTCCTTCCTTCTCTTCCTTCTTTCTCTTCCTTCCTTCCTTCCCTTCCTTCTCTTCTTTCCTTCCTCCTCTTCCTTCTCTTCCTTCCTTCCTTCCTTCCTTCTCTTTCTTCCTTCCTTCTCTTCCTTCTTTCTCTTCCTTCCTTC
>CM053623.1:237260682-237347352 GCA_028646595.1 Phalanger gymnotis
GCTAATTTGTTGCTCTGGGCCCTGAATAAATTTTTGGATGCCTTCTGCTTGGAGAATTCAGTATACCCATTGATTTCGAACCATTCAGATATTTATATGATCCTTTTTGAGATCATAAATTCGGCCTTCCTACTACAGTTGTGTGGCTCCAGGAGAGGTAGAATAATCGTCTCTAGCCTCTTCTCCTCCCACCTTTCATTCCTGCCAGAAAGGGAAGCAAGAGGCCGAGGCCAGAGGTCTCTCTGTTCTCCTCAGAGAGATGGGATGCTGGGCCAGAAGTATATTTATCTGTTCCCTCAAAGATCATTAGTGTAAGAGATATAATTGAATTCCATCTAACTTCTGATCATTTGGGGGAGAAGGAGGATCCCAGGCTTTATATCCAAGGCTTGATCCCTTCCCCACTTAATATCAGTTGCACAATGAACAGACATACTGAAAAGTAAAAGATGCCCTTTTATCCCAGTCACAGCAAAATAGAAATTAGAGAAGGTAGGTATAAGAGATTATATAACAGACAATACAGAGTGAAGGAACTCTCCCATTGGCAATGAGATAACTCAGTTCAACCAAGTAAAGTTCAACCAAGAGAGATTGTCCTTGATCTTACCCAAGACCTCATCTTCTGGGAAATTCTCTGCCGTCTTTAGTGCAGTAAACTGGAGATAGGGACATGATGGGGATAACCAGCTCCTCTCCTGTCTTCTGCAAGTTTTCTCCTTCAGCATTCTGAAGTGGGGTTGGCTTCTTCCATCTTCCCTCTTGAACCTGGAAGCCCGAAGCACCCAAAGCAACTCACTGCTTGAAGAATCCCTAAAAAGACCATCACTCCAAGAATCCCAAAAGGGTCACAAAGGGGACTGGTAAAGGCTGGAGATTTCTGCCTTTTCCAACTCTGCCTCATCCCTCTGCAGGGCTGGGTCTTCATCTCCACCAATAAGGAGAGAGCTCAATAGCAATGGACTCTTTTGAGGGTCACTCAACCCATATGTTCTACCCAATTAAAATTCTGGTAGCTGTTGTTTACCAACCTCCAGGAAACTGCCCTTCTTTCTTTAACGAGCTCAGTCCCTGAATCACATTCTTTCTCATTTCCTTGACTCTTGCCTTCAAGCTGGAGACTTCAATATACAATGATATTTCAAACACCCTAAACTCCAGCTCTTCAAACTTCTAATTTCCCTTGACTCCTCCATCCCACCTCAACTAAACACAAAGATGACCATAAGTTTGATCTCATCACCCACAAATGTACCACTTTCATGTTCGTGAACTGGAATTCCCATATCTGATCACAGTCTATTGTTCCACCTCTCCAGCCTTGTAACCCCAAACTTGTTCTTCATCTACAACATGACCTCCAACCTTTGACCCCTCAGTTCTCTCCAGGGCCATCACACTTGTGTTGTCTACACTCTTTTCCCTTCCTCACCTTGACCCTTTATTGAACCAGTTCCACTATATACTGTTCTTTTTTTTTTTTTTTTGAGGGGGCTTTCAAGTAGCTCTCAGTCTAGTAATGTGTTGGGTCATACCCATCAGCTCACTGATGAAATGGGGATAAAAATGCCCCGTTCATTTATTGAGATGACACAGTGACAAAAGCCCTGAATTTGTAATAGGAAATCTGGGTTCTAGTTCTGATGTTGATATCAACTGGCTGCCTGACCGTGAGTAAGTCTCAGCATATAGTAGGTACTTAATACATGCTTATTGGTTTGACCTCTCTGAGCCTGTTTCCTCATCAATAAAATGGGGGAAATATTCTTATCCTAGCCCCCTCCTAGAGTGGATGGAAGGATCAAATGAAGGAAAGGATGGAAAGTGTTCCGTCATTCTTAAATGGCAGCAGAAATAGGAGCTCTTATTAATTATTCTTGACCAGAGGATTCTGTTAGCTCAGGCACCTGAATGGAGGAGGAAGTAGAGGGTGAATAGCTCCCAGAGCAATGCTATCCTGAGCTGACTGTCTTGTTGGGGGGCTGGCTGGTGGGGGCTCAACATCCTTTCTGCTCTTTTCTCTGGTCTACACCTTCCGTTGAAACATCGGTGTAGTGCAGGGGTGTCAAACTCAGATAGAAATGGGAGGCCACTAAACCATACATAAGGATCCTGGCAGGCCACATATTGACTTAGAAAACCACATATTAACATTGTCTCAGTAAGTCGTGTTTAAATGTCGGAAGCAGCAAAAGCTTTGAAATAAATTAAATTACTGGTCAAAAGTGTTTTGGTGAAAGTTAGTCAACCTCTAGAAGCAAAAAAATGCATCTTCTCCTCTCCTCCCACCTTGCCCCCAGCCCCTTACTTTGCTTGGGAATCTGGTTATAAAAGTTAATCATTGAATCACAGATTGTCAGAGCAGCATTACTTTGCCCAGCTCCTTTGTTGACTCACCTAATATTAGCACCAGGAAGGACTTTAGAAGGCATCACTCTATAGAGGAGGAAACTAAGGCTCGTATCTGTATGGATTTAAATAGTCCTGTTAATCAAAAGGAAAATGGCAATTGTTGGCGGGGCTGTGGGAGGGCAGGCACACTAATGCACTATTAATGGAGCTATGAAGTGGGCCAACCATTCTAGAAAGGAATTTCGTCCAATACCCCCAAAGTTACTAAATTATGTCACCCCTAGGCATGTACCTCAAGGAGATCAGAGGGAAAAAGAAGGGATTCATAGAGACAAAGGTAATAGCAGTCCTTTTTTTTTTTAATCAATCAATTGGCCATTTAAGCTTTTATTAAGTACCTACTTTGGCTGGGCATGGAAGATACAAATACAGTGACTGAAACTCCCACTCTATGCATGTTTATATTCTAAAAGGGGAGAAATGAACTATAGGCATTGGTCTATGCAGAATAATTATAGAGAATAAATTAATTCAAAGCCAATTTGGGAGGAAGAACAGTAGCACTTGAAGGAATCAGTGAAGGTGGTCTTTGATCACCTCTCTTGAAGGGAGGGATACTATGAAACTAAGGAGGACCCATCAGTTGGAGAACAGTTAAATAAATAATGATATATAGATGAAATGGAATATTAATATGCCATAAGAAATAATGAAAGGGATGGTCAAGGAAACCTGAGACTTGTATGAACTAGTACCGTCAGTCAAAAGCATTTATTAAGCACCTAGTGTGTGCCAGGAGGAGAAAGGTAAAAACATGGTCCCTGCTCTCAAGGAGCTCCCATTGAAGGATCAAGAATAGAAAAGGAAAGCATTTATCTCATTCCATCCCCTGGCTATTTGTACCCTGTGATAAGAGCTTAGAATCCCTAACTTCCCTGAAGCTCCAAGATTCACATCATAGGCCCTCTCCTTCAGGAAGCCCTTCTCAATACCCCCCTACATGTGAGTACACTCTCATCTCTTAAATTATCTGGTATTTACATATATTTACATGTTATGTCCTCTCCTCCTCTCATTCAGTCAGCACCCCAGGATTAAGCCAAGTGACAGCCTGAGGGTAAACAGGCATTGACTGTGTTTTGGTGGGGAGAGCTGAGGGTTGTTTTTATTGGACCAGGGACTCTGCAGGACAGACTCAGGTCAGATTTCTCCCAGGTTCCTCGATTATCCTTCAGCTTGGCCCCATGGCTCTTCATTCACGTTGCAGAGCAGACCCTATAGTCCAGTCTTTCCTTCCTTGATCCCAGAGTGCTGCAGGCTGAATATTTCTTGGGGGTGTTAGGCACTAACCTAGGGGGTGCACTCCCCCTTTTTGACCGGTTCTGCTCTAGATATCTATCATTTCAAATCAACTAATATTTAATAATAATTTGATGATACCAATAATTTTTATATTGATATAAAATTGCCATTCATTATTTCTATCATTTATTTATTTCTTTTAAATTAGTGTTAACAGTAAAATAATTATAAGGTCGTTGCTTTAAGTACTATGTACAGACAATAATTTAAGCTATTATTTACACAGCGTTCTAAGGTTTACAAAAGGGACAACGTGCTTCCTTCCATTTGGTCCTCACAACCTTGGGAGGCAGGTGCTATTATCCCCATTTTACAGATGAGCAAAACAAGAGCTTAAGTGACTTGCCTAGGGTCACATGTCTAGTAAGTGTCTAAGGCAGAATTTGAACTCAGGAAGGAGTCTTCCTGACTCCAGGTCCAGGCCTCAGCCCCCTTTCAACTTTAAAGAAACATGATCCTCAGTCAAATCTGTGGTGAGGCTTGAAATTTTAGATGGTTTTGAGTGAAATTCAATTGCTCTGTGGCCCTGGGTTGGTGTGTAACTTTCATGGTGGCCTTTTGGCAAATACTCATCACTATGCAATACGGGATGACCAGGAGATGTCCCAGATGTTTCTTGTCTTTTGGATCCACGATAAACCTGACTCCCCCAATTCCTCTGATCCCTTCCCAAGGAGGACTGGTAAGCCATCCTTTCCTTAGCAGCAAATTCCTTATTTTTTTTTAACAAGAATGTGAACTGAGGTGATTCTGTTCCTCCAGCAATACACCCACCCATTGATCACTGGACAAGGCCCTCACATTCACCTTCAAGGGCTCTCCGGGAAGGGGGAGGGATTCCTGGGACATACTGGCAATGCACTCTGTAGATGGTCCGACTCTTAATGTTCTGCCCCTTTCTCCAATACTGTCGCCGTCCCTGCCACACAACTTAGGAGGCACTTTGCTGTGGGAGGTGTATCTAGCACCATGTAAGGGAAGCTAGAAGACAAAAGCCATGTGGGCTGTTTGGACACATCCACAGAGATCACAGGAGGATGATCAGCATGTGAGGAAGGAGGCTTTAAACAACTTCAGAATGACACCAGAGTCCTTACGAGGTTGTAAATCAACTAGGGAGCCTCTGAAATCGTTCATCTGGGATTTGGGGTAATTTTCCAAATTGTCCTCATGTCTCAATGAATTATATGCAGCTTCATTTGCAATGCCTGTAGTGATCATGGAATATTAGAACTGGGAAAACCCTTAGAACACAGACTATAAGATCTGGGAGAGACCTTAGTAGAGATCACACTCAGGGTCTAGTGGCCAGAAGTGGCGGGCAAAACTCCCCAGTGTGGCCCAAATCAGACTAAATTGTAATTGAGAAACAGCAAAAGAAATATGTTGTTGCTGAGTCATTTCAGTCACATCTGATTCTTCAGAACCCCATTGGGGTTTTCTTGGCAGATACTGGAGTGGTTTGCCATTTCCTTCTCCAGCTCATTTTACAGATGAAGAAACTGAGGCAATCAGGGTGAAGTGACTTGCCCTGGGTCACACAGCTAGTGTCTGAGGTCAAATCTGAACTCAGGTCTTCCAGACTCTCGGCATACGCTCTATCCACTACGCCATCCAGCTGCCTGCATAATACAATACAGGTAATGTTAATCTGGGTTTTTCTGTCAGTAGACCACCTGCCAGAATAGAACACAGACATAAAAGCTAGAAAGTACTTAAGAAATCATTTGTATACATGAGGAAACAGGGCAGTGACTGGTGTCAAGTCATTGAAATGTTGACTTAGATGGCTTCCTACCTTCCTAACCTGAGCAATCTGGATTAGTACAGAGAAGCAATGGTGGCCCGGTAAGCATCTGTGCCTACCTTCCCAGTGAGCCAAACATCCAGGCTGGAGCTGCGTCAACCCTGAGTCCAAGGGCCTCAGCGGGAAACTGATCAGATTGAGTGTTTCCTCAGATGACTCTTGTCTTATGACATGTTTTGGGGAATCCTTGCTCAAGTCATGCTGGTCACACTCCTCCAGGGTGAGACCTCCCCTCTGTAGGAGAGCAAGGAGGGGAAGAGGCTGCAGGGGAGCTGCGAGGCGAATTCTCCCACAGCTTCCACTGCAAAGGACAATACACTCAACTCTCCCAAGGCTCCTTTAGGTTTCCATGTGACTGTACCAGGCCCAGGGCCGCCACCCTCATTGGAGCCCTCTGGGAGGACGGAACCCAGCTCAACTAAAATTGATAAAGGGCTTACTAAGTGCCAGAGCAAGCTGGTCTCAGAGTCAAGAAGACTTGGGTTCAAATCCCTCTCACCTAACTCTCACCTTTCCTGGCTGGGTGACCCTGGGCAAATCACTTAATCTCTCCAACACTAACTTGCAGGATGGATGCTAAGGAAGAATTTCCTCACCAGGTATTTTCTGCATTGGGGTCGTCAAAGTGCAGCACTTGGGAGTGGTCCTCAAAACCCTTTCAGGGGTCACTCAGGGTCAAAACTATTTCCATAATACTAATATTTTAATTTTGAATATGGTAAATGCAGATGAACATAAGCCACAGGAACATGGGGGGGGGTCTTCAATAATTTTTAAGCACATAAAGGAGTTTCAGAATGAAAAAGTTTGAAACTGGCATTCTATATAGCTAACCCAGAAACGTTGGTATGACCGTCTGTACAATGGGGATTGTATTTCATGTTTTCTCAATGGGTGGGGTAAGGCAGCAGAGAGAGGTAGAAAATGTAGAACTGAAAATAAAGATAAAATATAAATATCTGAAAGAAGAGAACTGCCTAACCCTAATGAAATCACATATCTGGGCAACAAAAAGGGCAAAGCACTGCGGGAGCTGTGGGACATGAAGGTAGAAGATTATCTGGTCCCTGACCTAAAGCTTGTCATCCCGTGGGGGTGACAGGATGTGCCTGCTGACAGGTGTGATCTGGGGCTGGGTGAGGGAGCGTGTCTGGGTGTTTGAGGAGTATGTGAGGACTGGAAGAGCTGGGGAGGAGATGGAAGAATCAGGGAAGGCTTCCAAGCAGAAGAGGCACTGAAGCTGACCTTCGAAAGAAGAGGATTCTGGAAGTCAGCAAAGATGGGCAGCCTGTACAAAAATAAGGTGGGGGATGAGTGGCTGAATTCGACTCGTCCAGCTGGGCTGGGACATGACCAAGAGGAGTGTGAACTAAGGCTGGAAGGCAGGTGGGAGTCAGAGTCACACTCAGGCACTAGGGAGCCACAGAAGGTGTCTGAGGAGAGGATGGTCACCCATACATTAGTAAGTAACTCTGACAGCTGGGCAGGTGGCCTGGAGAAGGAAGCCAGGTGGGTAGGAGTTGTCCAAGCAAGCAGTGGGGAGGGTCTGCACGAGGGATGCCGCACACTGTGGAGGGGACATCAAACCACCTTGGCCACAGACAAATGTGGGAGGGCAGGGAGGGGAAGAGTCCAAGGGGACCCTGACGGTGCTGCTTTGTTCCTGTCCCTTCTTGCCAGTACTCCAGGGCTAGATGGAAACTTGCCCACTTCCTTGGCCCAACTGGCATGCCAGCACCTGCCCTAGCAAATGAAGGCAGGCTGACCCCCAGGGCCTGGCTGAAGAGTATGCTTTGTGGGGATCAGAACCAGCATGCTTGGCTCCCCTGTCTCAAATGAGAACCGAGACATAAAGGGCTGGACCGGGGAGTGGGCAGGGGCACCCTGAGGCAAGGCTGAGGAGCAAAAGGGCCAGGGAGGGGGAGGTCTATGGATAATGGGGACAATGGCACCTTCTGGGGGATGGAGGCAAGCGCACACAAGCTTGAGGCAGGAGACATACAAGTGACATTTATTGAGAGAGAGACAGGTGGTGGTCCCCAGAAATGCTGGGCCTCTGGGGGGTGGTATTTGCTCCCAACGTCCAGTCTCCACTTGGGAGCTCTGTGCCAGCCGAGCCCTGCAGAGCTCATCTGTGGGACTTGGGAGAAAGTTCTTCCCTTACACATCCCCCACAGCCTCACAAAAGACATGCCTGAGCCTCGAGGAGGGAGGGCCTGATGATGGTCCCTAGGTGGACGTACCCTGGCAGGGTATGATCCCTCCAGGGTCCTTCCCCTTCATGGAGCCACCCTCTTCGGCACTAAGACACTGGAAGGGCCCCCTGCTCCCCATGGTCCATATTCCAGAGACGGTAAAACTCTGCAAAGTCTACATAAGGCTCCACCCGACCATCTTCATCTGGCTGGAGGGAGTGGGAGGGACGGGAGCGGAAGAGACCCCCGTCAGAACTGGAGCTGCTGCTCTGGGTGTGCGTGTTGGTGGACTGGAGGGTCATGGTTGGGCTTTGGCTGCAAAAGACAAAGGGAGGAGAGATCAATTTGTCTTCCCAGCGTGGGCCTTCTGTACCACGGAGAACCCTAGCATGGGCCTTCTGTATCACAGAGAACCCAAGCCTCCTGGCTGGGATGAAATGGTCTAATGCTTTCCCAGGTTCCTCCCTAAGGAATTCCAAGCACTTTGTAACCTCACAGAGGAAGGGAAGTGGGAGAACTTTCTCCATCTTTCATAGGAAGAGACCAAAATGGCAGAACTGCTGGACCCCTCCTAGAAAAGTCAGGCTTCCTCACCCATCTAAATGCTCTTCCCACCGCATTCTACCATCTCTGATGGCAGACGCGGTCTCTTATAATCCTAGGACCACCCAAGAGACCACCCAGTCAGAGGGGACTGAGAAAAGAGAGTGCAAATGCCCTGGGGACCCTCCCTCTACAGACAGGCCCCAGGAGGGGCTGGGGGGCCTGTTCTGAGGCACCCCCAGTGGGTGTGGAGGAGAGGCAAAAGCCCTGGGGACACAGAAGAAAAAGAGGAGGGAACTTGGCCACTCCCAGCCCAGATGTCCTTTTCAATGGCGGCATCCCACTGTGAGTGAGTTGGCAGAGGCCGAATCCCCTGAGTGGGCTGGGGCCACAACTCTTTTATTCTGCAAGGGATTGGAATGTGGAAAGCAGACCGGGGAGCCAGCCCAGCCTGAGCATATGAATATACATTCCATGCTGGGCAGCAGGGTGGGCTCCAAGAAACCTGTCAGACAGGTCTGCTGTTGTGAGGGGCCCCTTCCTCACGCCCCGACCCCTGCCCCATCCCCCAGACCGGCTCCATGACTGTTTATCCAAGCTCAGAGCTGTTGCCACCAAGTCAGGGCCCCAGATGCCACAGCAGAGATGATCCAGCAGGCCCCAAATCAAGCCCAGGCCACTGCTTACAAGCACAGTCCCTTTATCATGGGACCACAGGCAGAAGACAGTCACTAGGAAACTAGGGAAAAACACTGTCTGAAGCTGTGCTGTGCATCTTGAGCCCGGGCCAAGCCTTCACTCCGTTCCCAAATGCTCTGCCGGCCCGTGGTGGTCCAGCCCTGGGAGGAGGGGGCTCAGGCCAGAGCAGCCACCAGGGAGAGGAGGAGGCTTCCTCCAAGGGAGGGATAGGCCTGGGCACAGGCTGGCACTTACTTGGTTAGGGTGGGTGTCACCTCATCCAGGGTGGAAGCGCTGTGGGCACCATTGACCATTTGTCCCTGGGAGGGCATAACTAAGGACAGCGTCACACTGGTCTTGCTGGTGCTCTGGGCACTGGAGTAAGGCACTGAGACAGGATACACACGTCCTCCTGGAACAAAGATGCCCAGAGACTGAGCCGGGGCCTCTGGGCAGGGTTCCCTCTGCCCAGCCCCTCCCTCTGTCCATCAGCAGTTTCATCCCTAGGGCTCCCACTCCCACTCCCCCCACTCTCAAACCCCAGGAGCAGGGCCCCCAGCCAGCCCTTACCTGAGTAGGAATATCCTGAGAGTCGACCACCCAGAGGACACCGATGAGGAACCACTCCCCCTGAGCCTCATCTATACTGACCTACTCTGATGGTCCCCTCGATCACTGGGAGCAGCCAAGACCCCCGAGTGCCCCCAGCCCCAGAAGCCTCCAACATCAGGACCCGCCTTCCCCCAGAGCTCCCAGAGTGCTTCACACCCACTACTGTGTTGGACCTGCCAAGAACATGAGGCAAGGAGAGGGAGGCCTAGAGCAGAGGCCCAGCTATGATGCTCTGGGGGTCCTGGATCCACTCAACAAAATCAAGAGGTTCCAAGAGCTGGTTTTCAAGAGGCTCCTCCCTGGCTCAAGCATCTTTTGATTCTCAGAATGACCTTACAAAGCTCACACATGTCCCCATTTTACTGGCCAAGACACTGAGGATGAGAGGCCCCGCCATGAGGCTGGCCCCCAGCTCTCCCACCACATGAACGCAGACAACTGCTACGCTATCATAAAAACAGGCAAAAATGCAAAGAATTCACCAGGCTGGCAATGAGCTCCAAAACAGCCTCCCACCCTGAGCAAGGCGCCTGCCTGCCTCCAAAAGCTACAACTGAACGTTCCCGAGAGGGCCCGAGCTGGACAAGGAAGAACAGACGGATGCAGAGTAGAGAAGACAGCTGGTCACATGAAGAGAGGGAGGGAGAAGAAGGGACAGACTGTGCCCCCAGCGTGGCGGCAGGGACGGCTGGGGCTGTGACCTGGGAGGGAAGGCCCACTCTGAGGAGACGCAAGGACAAAAGCAGGTGAGAGTCTAGAAGGGGTGGGCTGGGGGAGGTAGGAGAAAGTCCCCACTGGGGGCACCACAGGGGACTAGCTGGGGTTCCCTCTGTGTGCCTTGGGGGCCTCCTTCTAAGCAGCCCCAGGGGGTGCAGAACATCCCAGGAGATCGGTTCTCAAAGGCTCACATAAATGCATGTTAGTGACCTCATCTGTGAAATGGGCTTAGAAGAGTTGCCCCACCCCACTCTGAAGGTGAAGAGCCTTGCCCTGGAGATGTCAAGAAGTCATCTCTCTCACACACACACACACACACACACACACACACACACACACACACACGTATACACATGCACACAAAGCCACACATGCATGCAATCCATACATACCTATACATGCACACATAATCCTCTGTACTCCCACTCCAGCTGGACCTGCGGCTCCTCTCACAACATCTGGGGTTGCTTCGGACAGCCCGCTCTCAGCAGTGGTGCTGAGACACAAGAGTGACCAACTCCCACCATGGTACCACTAACCCCAGCCCTAGTTTCAAAGCCTCAGGACTAGAGCCTGAGAAGGGACACGAGCCTTTGATATGCTGCCAGCCTGGAAGAATCTGTCAGAAACTCAACTGATGGTTCCCAAAACAAGATCAACCCCCCTAGGCTTCACAGAGCAGTGGGATGAGCTCAGACTCTGGGTTCAGGAGCCCTGAGGGGGCCAAGCCTGAAGCCGAGGAAGAGCTCAAGGGAGCGAACCCTTCATATCCACAGGACACAGGCCTCTGCTGGCCACCACAGGCAGGCATACCTTGGGCTGGGGTCAGGGTGGGCTGGCTCATCTCGCCCAGGGAGTACCCAAAGTTCCTCACCAGCAGGGTCATGTCCTCGTGCCGGGGGCAGAACGTTGAACGTTCCCCACCACTGGCAAAGGTATCCCCGTGGATACGCTTCACTCGGTCCACCACAGCCTGAGCCACCGCATCCAGGGAGGTCTGCTTGGCAAACTCCGTGTCAATCATTGCAGCGATCTCCTAGAAAGAAGCACGAGGGGGCAGGGAGACCCAGCAAAGGCAAAGCAATGAGTAGATGTCACCTCCAGTAACTGCGGGGACGAGCCCCCAGGTCAAAGCTGGCCAGCTGCAGGAGAGGGTCACCCCCAGCTCTGCTGAACACCCTCAACTAAGTGGCCCGGCCGATGGAGCGCTAGGCCTTGAGTCCGGAAGCAACCTCAAACACTCCGTAGCTGTGTGACCCCCAGGAGCTCCTTTAACCTCAGTTTTCCTCATCTGTAAAATGGGAATAGCGAGAGCGCCCACCTCCGGGGTGTGCTAAGGAGTAAATGAAAGCCTAATTGCGAGGCACTTGGCACTCAGAGCCTGATTCTTAGTAAGCCCTATATAGGACTATATCGCCGCCATCATCATCACCACCACCATCATCCTTTTCAAGAGCTCCTTGTGGCCCGGTGGGGAAGTCTCAGAAACCAGACAATGGAAGAAGTTGTGAGAGCACTACCCCCTGTGCCCTTGCTACCAGGGCAGAGAGGATTCCCTCCCACCCACCCCTCAGCCTCACTGTCTCATCCATAAAATGGACAGAGCTGTGATGAGGAAATGCTTGGTTAACCTCTTTATAAGAGAGGAGGGGCCCTGCCCTGTGCCCTGAGGCCCCCGGGATCCTGATAAAGAAGCTTCCTTATCAGTAATGGGGATAATATCAGCTGCCCAGCTGCATGTCCCAAGTCCACTGTTACAACTGAGATAATAGATGCACTTCAGAGACTGAGGGTTGTTATTCTGCAGGTGGGATTCTGTATTTACCTTCTATAGCTAGGAAAACAAGGGACAGACATGGACACACACACACACACACACACGCACACACACACAAGCACACACTATCTGCTTAAAGACACACGAAACTAGGAAAAGAACCTAGGTGTTCTGATGCCCTGACTCTCCCCGTCAAGGGCATTCTTTGTACAGATTAATAACATGATAGAGGCCTGTGGCATACTGGAGACAGCCAGGAGGACAGGGCTCCTGGCTGGGTCCCCCCTCCTCTCTGAGTGCCCCAAGCAACTCTCCAGAACTATGGGGGCAGGGCAGCTGCCCATGGGTCTGGCTGGAGGGACTCTCACAGAGGCTTTGCTGCTGGGCTGCTGGCTCCCCTTCAGGCATCTCTGTAAGGTGAACAGTGAGTCCATTACAAGAGCCCCCATAAAGTAGGAAGGATGAGTAGTATTAGCCCCTTCTACAGATGAGCAAATCAAGGCTAGGAGCAGGGATGGGCCCCAGCGCTGGAGCCCGGCCTCTTGGCCTTTGCGTCTTTTGCCATCCTGCCTCTCGCTAGTGTTCAGGGACAAAGGTTCAGCCCCACAAAGTAGGAAGGATGAGTAGTATCAGCCCCTTCTACAGATGAGCAAGTCAAGGCTAGGAGCAGGGATGGGCCCCAGAGCTGGAGCCCGGCCTCTTGGCCTTTGCATCTTTTGCCATCCTGCCTCTCACTAGTGTTCAGGGACAAAGGTTCAGCCCCACATGCCTGTGGTTTCTCTCTTTGATCCCTAAGTCCTTGTTACTCCCCATTTTAGGCAAAGGAAGGGCCTTTAAACTTGGTCCCCCCATCTGTCCCCAGAGTTGTGGGTTTTGTTTTCTTTTCCCGTGTGTAAGACCAGCCTGGGGATGGGGGATGGCTACAGAGAACATGGATGATCCTGGGGAACTGGCCCTGGCTGGGCCCCTTTTCCAACTGCCACTCCCACTGTTCTCTGCTGGCCACCAGGGGACTGAGCAGCTCAGCCAAGCCAGCCTAACATCACTTGGGCAAGAACGGTCAAGGGTCACTACAGCACTGTCCTGGCACCACCCTGAAGCCACTCTGCCAGGCACCAGGCTGGACATCCCTGGTCAGAGGAGAGCTCACCTGATTGGCCTGCCCTGGCCCGTGGGCTGCCTCCAGGGCTTTGTAAAGCCCCTCTGACATCAGCACCAGGAAGCCAGTCATACCCTCCAAGGGCTGCCCTCCATGGATTTCTGGCTCCGCAATGATCGGCTTCGACTTGGCAGTGCTGTCAGGAGAGAGCCAGTGGGACGCTTAATTCTGAGAAGTCATTTCATAGGCTTTCACACTGGTGAACCCCCAAACAAAAATAAAGGAAGGAAGTGGGAGGAGGGGAAGAGGAGGAGATGGAGCTGGTCAGGGCACTGAGGACTCAGGAGGCCAGAGGCAAAGTCTAGGTCCTGGCAGAGCAGCCCTCAAGGGCCCCAGGTCCTCCCTGCATGCACTGCTTCTACCCAACGGAGGCAGCGCTCACAGCTCCAAGGCTTTGCTGACCCCACCTTACTCTGCCTGGCTGCCCTGGCCCCCCACAGGCCTAGTCCTGCAATAGGGGATGCATAGAACAAGTCCCTGCTGCCAGAAGACAGCTCTGCCACACACCTTCTCCGGCTCCTTGTCCTTGGGGTCAACAGCCACTTCCTCTGGCCTGGAGGCCCTGCCCACATCAGCCAGAGTTGGTGCCCCCCGGCTTCCTCCAGGCCATGCCATGCAGAGACTGGTCAGAGGAAGAACTTCTCACCTGAGCAATTCAATGTCACTGTAGCCGTATTTGACCTTGTAATCCCCGATACGGCGGGTACTCTCCTGCCCACCGATGGTCCCCACTTGCTTGATTTTCCCTGGATCCAAACCTGCCCGGGGTGAAAAAAAACCCCATCAATTCCTCTAACCCCCAAGTTCTCCAATGTGGTCTGGGGCCTCTGAGGAGCTCCAGAGACCCTTTTCCACAGGGTCTGTGAGGTCAAGACTATTTTCATAAAAACACTAAGATGTTTTAGTTTCTAACATGGCAAATACTGATATACATGACCCCTACAAACAAAAGCTCTTTGGGGTCCTCAATGATTTTCACAAGTCTAACAAGGTCCTGAGATCAAAAGGTTTGGCAACTTCATAAGGAAGAGTAGAAAAGGCATCCTGAGATAAAGATGCAGCAACGGGAAAGAGAGCGCCATGCTCCTGAGAAGCCTGCCATGGGGAAGGCCAGAGCCCCAGCCTCACAGGGGCCCCAGCTGGACTGGCCAGAAATGTGATGCCACCATCATCCCCAAGGCCTCTCCCACTGAGAACACTCCTCAGTCACACAAAACCATCTCCCCCCGTGCTCGACCAGACTCTCCACAGCAGGGGTAGAAGAGTGGCCCTCGAAGGAGGGCAGAGGGCACGGACCCAGCTGCGACAGGCGAAAGAGCTCATCCTCATTCTCAGTGGTGTGGTCGGCATTCAGCTGGGTCACCTGCAGCCCGTCTCCGGTGGCCTTGCAGAGCAGCGCACGGTTTGTACCTGGGACCAAAAGAGGTGGTCAGCAGCCAGCTTGGGAAGGGGAGCAGAGGATCCCAAAGGAGAATGATTCAACAGAAAGGATGGAGAGAAAAAGAGAAGGGTGGAGAGAGAAGGCAGGCATCTCAACACCGGCCTGAGGCAAACACTGTTCACGTGGCTCAGGAGGAGACTGTCTCCAAACCGACCCCAAGAGAGAAGACCTGTCACCAAAAATCTAACCTGCCTCCATTTTCTTTCTTTAAATAAAAAAGTTATATTGACATCTTTTATTTTGCTATTGGTCATGCCTTAACATGCCTCTCCCCTTCTTCCATGACAGAGCAGGAAACAGAGATGAGGAACCCTCACGGGGCCCTGGGGGAATGGCCTCTGATGGCCAGGGCAGCGTTCCAAGCCCCCAGCCAAAGCTCTCCACATCCCCTGACCTTCCCAGGGAGCCAGTGACTGGAACCAGCCCATCCTGGGAGGAGTCCAGGCCTCCTAGGGCACACCCCCAAACAGCCTCAGCACAGGCTGAGTCTGAAGCATGAAGACTCTTCAGTCAATTGGCCTGTTTTGTTCCTCAGAATTCCCAGGTTCATGTTCTCATTCCCTCCACCCCACCAGCTGCAGACTCACCGACATTGGCGATATAGAGCTTGTTGTTGAGAATGACCGCCACCACGGCCATCGCGCCACCAGAAATCTCTCTCTCCAACACCTTCAGCCTCTCTAGGATCTTCTGGTACTGAGATGGCAGCTGGTGCTGAGGGACCCCCTGTAACAGACAGCCCAGGAGGCCCAAGACAGCTCTTCACAACTGCTGAAGAGAGACTTAACAGGGGGTGACGAGAAGTTGGGCCTGAGGCCATTACTGCAGCACAGAGTGCATTCTACCCTGGGCAGGATCCCTGGCTACAGACCCAGAGCCTTTCAAGGGTCACTGAGAGAGATCATGTGGGAGATAGGAAAGGATGAGGGATCCCAGCTCTGCTCTCCAACACCCATATGAATGCAAGGGAGGCCCTCTGCCTCTCTGGGCCTCAGTTTCTCCCTCCGTAAGATGAGACAGCTGAGCCAGATAATCTCTAAGGTCCCCTATGATGCTAAAAACCAAACCCATCTGTCCCCCTGCAGCTTTACTTGGCAAGGCTGGTGACCTAATGTTAAATGGTGGAGTAGTTTAGGACCAACAGGTCCTGGGGACTCCCTGATTCAGTCAGGACCCCAGGCTCGTCCTCACTGGGGAGGTGGGGGCTGGGCAAAAGAATCTGTTACCTCTGGCAGCTGGGATTGGAGGCTTGCTTTCTCCGCCAAACCATCATCAATGGACTCCAGAAAGCTCCTTTCCACAACATCAAAAGCCTAGAGGGCAAGGGACAGGAAGGAGAGTCAGAGCAAACACTGGTCCTGCTCCTGAAGCATTCACTACTCTAATTTCCCAAATCCTTTCATTAGATAACAGCATGATTAAATCTTCAGGGGTATTACATGGATGTCCAGGTCACTTAGCCACAGGTGGCCGAGAAAGTCACAATCCTAAAAACAAAGGGTGTGCCCATCCCCCTGGATGCTCAGGGACACCAAGGCTGGGAAGGGGCCATCTCAGCCCAACAACCCATGGGCGCTCACTTCCACAAGTTGGCACTGCTCAGTCTTACAAAAATCAGGGAATCAGTACATGTGTGCCACGTGATGGAAGAAGTCACCCCAAATGGGGTCATACCCCACCTCAGCCAGGGCTCTCCCCTCCTCCAATCCCATGTCTATCCCTGTAAAGACAGCATGGCACAAGAGAGAATGCAGCTCCCCCGCTGCCGCCTCCACACCCTAACAGCTGGGTGATTCTGGCCAAGCCTGGGCTTCCATTTCCTCCCCCAGAAGAGGGGTATCAACACACTTCTATCTTCTACCTCATGGGATGGTTATTGTGGGGAAAGCACTGTGAGCTCAGGGTCAGATGCCCCATCAGTGACCAGAAGAGGACCACAAGGATATCTGGCTAGGGGCGCTGGAGACCAGGGCATACGAGAATTCCCTCAAAGAACTGGGAATGCTGGGCCCAGAGAAGAGCAAGCTTGTGGGGACAAGAGCACGATACATCTTTGCAAGCCTGAAAGGCTGCTTTGTGTAACAGGGAGACACTTGTTCTTGGCGCTGGAGGGACAGGCAGAGCGGGGAGCCTGGGGGGACATTGAAGAGAGGCATTTTTGGGCCTGACATAAGGAAAAATTCTCTAAGGATGAAAACTCTCCCAAAGAGGAAAGGACAGCTGGTCAGATAATGAGCTCCCCATCACCACTGGTCTTCAAACAGAGGATGCACAAAGACTTGTCCAGAGACAGCATCAGGCTACGCGTGCTTAGGAGGCCCCCCTCCTCTTCTCATCCTTCCTCTGCAGGGATGTCCAATGCCTTCCCTGGAAATCTAACTTGAAAGCATGTGGTTATTTTCACCTTGGCTCCCCCATTAGATTAGACTGGGAGCTGCCTGAGGGCAGGGGCTGCTTTGGCCTTTCTCTGCATCTCTGGCCCTTGGCCCAGGGACTGGTGCACAGTAGATGCTTCACCAATGCTTGCTGACTGTTGTTAGTCTGACCTGACTCTGTATTAACTCATCCAAGTCTTCCCAGGTTTCCCTGAACCCATTTCCTTCATCATTCTTTGGGGCACAGTAATATCTCATTCCATCCACATGCAATCCTTTGTTCAATTATTACCCAATAGATGCCCCAGCCTGGAGCTTCCCAGAAGCACTCTCTTCTAAGAGAAAGGGGGCCAAGGACCACCTTCTAGAGGACGCCTGTCCTGAAGCCCTCAGCTGCAAGGGCACCTGGAAGAAGCAGGAAAGCTGCTGCTGGACTGGGAGTCTGAAGAGGTGAGAGACAGTTGGGAAGGTGCAGGGGTGGTCTGCTGACAAGGATAGGAGTGGATGAGACCAAGGGTCCATGGAGATGGATCTGCCTTGGCCAGGAGAAGGGATACCTCTGCACCTGAGAGAGGAGGGAAGCAGGGGGAAGGCAATAGAGTGGGGAAAAGAGGGAGCCTGTGGAGCATTAGAGTGCAGGAAGGGTCCCTTCCAACACTGGCAGGGAGTGTGTAATCACAAAGGGCCAGGGAAGCCTGCACTACTGCCATGAGCAAGTGGCATTTTCTTCCAGCTCCATGCATTCCTGGGGAGCCAGGGTGTCCCCTCCCTCTCTTCCGCAGGAGCACAGCAGGCCATTACCTGGAGCAGCACCCGCCTCACGTCAGCCTCGCTGTGGTCAGCATTCAGCTGGCCCAGCAGCAGCTCTGCAGACAGCCTCTGGCCCACAAAGCTGGCCACTCGGTTGCCATCATAGCCATTGAAGACCCCATAGAGGAAACAGTTGTTCTCACTCCTATCAGAAAGGAAGGAAAGGTTTGGGCCAGTGTACAGGTGGCTGGGGAAGAGCAGCCATGTAGGAGGTCTCCAGCTCTATGGCATCAGCCTGGAGCATGGGGAAAGATTTAGAACCACAAGACCCGGGGCTGCAGGCTGACTCAACCACTTACTTGCAACCAAATATTGGCTAATTCCTTTCCCCACCTTGGGCCACAGTTTCCTTCTCTCCCTTTGAGCTGCATGTCCTATGACTCTGTGTTCCTTCTCCCCGTTTCTGCCCTCACGATTTCTGCCCTGACACATCTCCAGGGGTTCCCTCAGGCAATAAGAGTATGCTTTGGGGGGGCAGCTACACTAGGCTATGTCTCTGAGCCCACAGGGAAGTGACTCACCATGCCAGGGTCCTACAGATACCCCATGTCAGTGACAGTCACTGGGGTGACTCCTACGCTCATAGGAAGCTATGAGGTTGGATCATCCTGCTTGGGGGCCACTCCCAGTGCTGGGCAGCAGCACTGAGCTCTCACCTAAACTTGAGCCAGCTATCCTCCAGGGGATGGTTCTCGATGCCCTTGCCATCAGCAGAGTGGGTACGATTTGGAGCAGAGCCAACTCCAGAGAGCTGGCAGAGAGGCAGGTCATCGGTCCAGCTCGGCTGCTGCTCCTAGGGAAAAACAAGAAAAATCCTTCTTCTATGACCCAACCTGCTCTTTCTCTTCCCAAAACAAACCCAGCAGACCAAGCACAATCCTGCCCTACTGTCCCTCCTTCCATCTCCAAAACAATGGCTATTTGATGGACAGACGAACACAGAAGGACCTGACGAGCTCTTCTAATGATAAGTCTTGGCTCTTTACAACACCTTACACTTTGTAAAGACTATAAACGTGCTCACCAGGAAGGTCTCTGTACAAATACTGGATGCCGGGCCAGGGTTTTATGGCAATAGGTGTGTTAGAAAAACATGAGGTTAAAACAAAACAAAACATAGCACACAAAATATAACTGTCAACCCTCAGAAGTTTGACTGAAAATGATTGAAACATTTACTAAGAGCCTCCGTGCCAGGCACTGTGCTAAGTGCTGGGGACACAAAAAGAGGCTAACGACAGCCCCTGCTCTCAGAGAGCTTATAACCTAAAGGGGGAGACAACAAGCAAACGCGTACAAGCAAGGTCTACACAGGAAAAACAGGAGGTAATTGAAGGAGGGAAGGTGCTAGAATTAGGAGGAGCTGGGGAAGGCTTCGTGTAGGAGGTGGAATTTTAGTTAAGACTTAAAGGAAGCCAGAGAGGTCAGTGGTCAGAGCAGAGGGAGGGTGTTCCTGGCAAGGAGGACGGCCAGAGAAAAAGCCAGGAGCCAAGAGATGGAGGGTCTTGTCACGGAACATCCAGGAGGCCAGTCACTGGAGTATGTGTTGGGAGTAAGGTGTGAGAAGACTGGAAAGGTTGGAGGAGAGAGAAGCTATGAAGGGCTCTGAGTGCCAAAGAGCATTTTGTATTTGATCCAGGAGGTGATAGGGGGCCAGTTGAGTGTATGTATGTGTGTGTGTGTGTGTGTGTGGAGGGGGGTGTCATCATCAAACTTGCACTTTGGTGCCTGAGCAGAGGATCGACTGCAGTGAGGAGAGATTTGAGGCAGGACCCTCCCCTCCTCCAGCAATTACAATTATCCAGGTGTGAGGAGATAATTTCATTAGGATGGGGGCAATGTCAGAGAAAGGGGAGTATTTTGGGAAGAATCTGCACATTCTGAGCAAATGGGCATAAGTATGAAACATTTATTAAACACTTACTATGTGCAAAGGATTGGGGATACAAATAGAGAAGTCAGATTGTCTCTGCTACCAAAGAGCATTTTCATGGAGACAACACATGGGGAAGGTTTCAGCAGCCAGTCAAATGGGCATGTCCCATGGTCCTTAGGGTGCCAGGGCAGAGCAGATGGCCAGCCTTTGTCTTTAATGTCACTGCCAATGATGAAATCATATCATTTTTTGGTGTGGGACCGTTGGCCAGGCCAAGGATTTTGGTGAACTCTCCTTTCTGGGTCTTCTGGAGCTGTGGCTGCAGCCCCTGCAGGAAGGAGCCATGCCCAGGCTGCAGCCCCCTTGGGGCAGCTTCCCAGGACTGTGGCAGAGGGCCCTGAGCTGGTAGCACAGTTATTCCCAAGACTCTTGGGCTCAGGCTCCTGGGCTATCTCCATCTGGGTCTGAGGGGGGATGGTGGTCAGGGTGGTGGGGGTGGTAGCCTGACCTGCTGCCTCCTCTCTCTCCCTCAGGGGATCCAGCTGCTCCAATGAGGCTGGCTTGCCTCTTCTGTGTCTGGCAGTTGACGGGGATGGCCAGTTTTTCTTCACAGAAGTTGCCTCCCCAGGTGATAACTGGGCTGGGGGCAGGACAAATGGTCTGAGAAGTTACATGTACGAGCAAAGGCCTAGCCATGTGCCAGGGCCAGTGGGCAGTGCAGTTTCCCTGAAGTGTGGGGAAGAAAGCAGGTGGAATTGAGAAAGATTACCCAGACATCTTCATTTTATTATAGCTGTCACAGGCTATAAAGCGGCTGTTGTCTTTTTTCCCTTTCTCAAATTTCTTAATACTTTTGGGAAAGCTCTTATGTTTTTTGCACATGTATTCACACAAACCCACCACTTCACCCCAGCCCATGTGGCTATAAAATATCCTCCCCTCCTGGGTACAAACCAATGTGTGTGTACTTCCCAATGTGTAGAGATGATGAGTCTCTGTACTAATCATAGCCTTGTCACACAAGGCTTGAGATAGTATAAATATACATAAGCTTGTTAAAAAGTAGTCATGTTTTAAGTGTAGAGAACAGGCCAAGAAAGGCAACTGTTCCACAAACACTAACTCTAAGCACGCTCTGCCTATGAGGCTAGGCCAACAGTGACAAACTCGAAGCCCTAGGCTGCTGAAGCCTGGACTCTGCCCCCTGCCAGCTCTCTGACTGTGATGAGTCCATTCAGCCTCTTTGGTAACACCCAACTGCATAGGGAAAACGAAGATTTCAAATGGAAACGTGAGCTGTGAAGCACTTCTCTGTTTCATTATATGACTCTGGAATGAAGACTGATTTTTCAAATATCTGCTTTAGAAGCACCTTGCCTAAATACATCTCCGTTAACTCCACTCTTTCCAGGAGCCCTGATTTCATAGCAGGGGGTGGGGACGTGGGGAGTGGGTTTCTACTCCCACTACGGATGCAAATCCTGGCCACCCATGTCCAGCCAGGGCCCCATGGCCCAGAGCGTGCTCTCTGACCAGAGCCACCAGGAGGCGCCAGAGAAGGCCACTACACAGTGTAATGCACAAAGGTGGGTAAGGGAAACTTTCAGCACCTAGGAGAAACATCTGTCCAAAGGGTCATCTCACACACCTAAACAGCAGAGGCTGGGAACACGTGACTCACAGTGTGGTCTGAGGACCTGGGAGATCCACGAGATTCTTTCAGGGTCCACCAGGCTAAACTATTTCACCATAACAGTAAGACATCATTCTCATCCTCTCACAACTGTAGAGTGGAGTCTTCTAGAGACAATATGATCTGAGAATTAAAGATTGAGTTGCAAACGTGAAGGAGCTAATATCACCTCTGTGGACAGAGAAGCCTGCAGATGTGGTGGCACTTGCTGCTTCACGTGTATTCATCCAGCATCAGGACCGGCTGATCACAAAAGAAGATCTTGTGGGTGAACGCTTGGCCACAAGCACAAGTGGTGCTGAAGAACTTCTGTGAATCTCACGCTTTATCCTGGTACAGCTGTGCCGGATATCTGCACTGACTGTGGAAAAGGCCACGGTGGGTACAAGAGCTGGTACTGTAGCACAAATGGCAGCAGCGGCACCAAATGGGCAAGTCGCCTTCATGCTTTGTACCTCCTTTCATTCACAGTAGAAAACAAAGACAGCTTCACTTAGGAATATCCTTGATGGAACAATAAACCTCATTAATCTTATCAAACCTTGGCCTTTGAGTACACATTTTTAATGCTGCATGTGATCAGGAGATCAGAAGCAGGAATAACTTGTGTTTGCAGTGCACCCCAGAGTGGTGGCCCTCACAAGAAAAGCCTTTGTGCCACTGTGTGAGCAGAGATTATTTTTTCCTGGATCACTGTTTTTACTTGAAAGAAAGACCCACAAACTATGGCTATTCAGACTTGGGCATTTGGCAGACATTTTCTGAAAAATAAATGAAGCAAACCTGTTGCTTCAAGGAAACTAAATGATAGTTTTTCTTTTTTGGAGGGGTGAAGGCAGGGCAATTGGGGTTAAGTGACTTGCCCAAGGTCACACAGCTAGTGTGTCAAGTGTCTGAGGTCGCATTTGAACTCAGGTCCTCCTGACTCCAGGGCTGGTGCTCTACTCACTGCGCCACCTAGCTGCCTGAAGGGATTTCTTACCAATGATAAAATTTGAGCTTTCAAGCAAAAATTGGAACTTTAGAAAACTTGAATCTGTCACCATGAATTTGACAGCTTCCCAACACTTACAGATTTTGGATGAGACAGGTGATGAATTTAATAAATCTGACCTTGGGACACTGTACAAGAAAATGTGTCGACATTTGGAAGATCAACAGGTCAGTAGGCCAATGTTTTTCAAACGACCAATGCATGAGAGGTTACACACTCATTCATGAGTAAAAGAACCATTTAAAGTGCAAGGTGGACCAATGGATGCTAACATAACAGAGGGTGGAAAGTTCAGTCACCTGGATTCAGGAGCCACATTGCAAGTACCACTCGCTGAGTACTGATGCAATCTCAAAGGATATCCACAACAATCTAAAAAAACTCTTTTATCTACTTCAACCAAAACAACCTACTGCAACAGGCTGAATGCAGAAGCAGATAGGAGAATCTACTTGTCTTCCTCGAAGCCAGATGTTAAAGAAATATGCAAAAAGATAAAACTATGCCATTTTCCCCACTAAATTTTTTTGTTTTGGAAAAGTCATTTTTCGTAAAAATGTTATTTATGTCAATACATAGTGAATTTATTATTAAATGAATTAACATTTTTAAGTGTTATTAGTTTAAATTTCTAACATGATAAATATCAATAGACATAATCCACATGAGCAAAAACCTTTGGGAAGGGTGTCCTCAATAATTTTTAAGAGCGTATAGGGGTCCTGAGAGAAAAAAAGATCGAGAACCGATGAACTAGATGGCGTCTAAGGTCCCTTCCAGCTAAAAAACTGGGCTCCTATAAAACGTCGGCATCTCTCCCCCCTACCCCCATCCTTGCCATTTGTTTTGTTTTAACATTTTTAGCGAGCACCCTGACACAAAAAAGGATCCTCATCCAACAAATGTCAATCTTCAGAGAATCAGAAAGTGTTTCTTCTTTAGGCCAGGTTTGATTCAGTGGGGTTGAATTTCCATGAACACTTTCTCTCTCTGAACCCATTTACACACTAGCTTTATTTCTTTTTACTCACTACAGAGATCTAACCTCTGATCTCCCGCTAGCAAAACAGATCCTGCAACTTAAGAGTCTGAGAGACTGGGTGGCCTCCCCAGGACCACATAATCTATATGTGTCAGAGAGCAAACTTGAAGCCAGGTCATCCCAGCTCTGAGGCTGACTATAAAATTTACTAGGCTCTGTTGTTCTTGGTGACTAGCAAGACAGGGCTGTACCTCAGTTAGAAGAGGCAGCATGACACCATGGAAAGGAGCCAGTGGACCTGAGCTCAAATCCTACTTTTGATATTTATCATTTAGGCGACATTTGGCAGGTCACGTCCTCTTTCCCAGACCTGTTACCTCATTTGGAGAATTAAGGGATTAAATCAGACCATCTCTAAAGTCTAGGTCTAGGATCTCCTCCATCCCCATCGTGGTATTATGAAAAGAATGTTGCATTTGGTGCCAGAAGGCCTTGCCATTCATGGATGGCACTACCGGTGTGACTTCAGGCAGGTCACTGAAGATCTCCCTAGCTTCGGTTTCCTTCCCTGTAAATGAAGGGATCAGACTAGATGACTTCTGAGGTCCCTTCTGGTTCTGGATCAATGGGTGACCTCGCTGGGCCTCAGTTTCCCCTTCTGTAAAAGAAGGGGGTTGGATCTGATGCAACACTCCAGAGCAGGCCTTGAACCAGATCACAATATAACAGCAAAATGTTTAAAACAATAAAAATAGGACGCAATATAGGTGATGTTAATTTGTGGTTTTCCAAGTCCACAGGGGATTCCTTTCCATGTTATTCTGACACCATTGGATGTCCATCTCTGGAGCTAAGATCTCAAGTGTCTGGGGCTGTGCTCAACTCGAGAAGATGCCAACACCGTAGGAAACAGGCCCTGCCCTCGAGGAGCTTCCATTCCATCTCCTCCAGTCCCTCTCCCCCTGGCTAAGACTCCTCTAACACAGCAAGGAGTACGTGGGCGTCCTCTAGCCGCTACAGCACAAGGCGCATGCGCCGCCGGACGGGAGCGGGAGGGAAGTCCACGCATGACTAGTCATCCGTCCCATCTCCGCCACCGTGAGACGCACGTAACCACGAATCCAGCCCCGCGAGACCAGAACGCCATGGGTGCGCGAGGCCCGCCCCTCCCACAGCTGAACAGTGCGCCTGCGTGCCAAAGTTCCTACTCCCAGTCCCCCGCGAGGGGGTGCGCCAGACCGCATCATTGCGACGCGAGGTAAGGGGGCGGCCAGCGCGCACGCGCCAAGTGAGGGGGAGGGGCCGCGGCGACGGGGATGAGATGGAAAGGGGAGGGGGGGAGCCTGGTCAGGCAGGGGTTTAGGGCGTCCTCCCCACCTCGGCTGAAGCGAACCGGCTTCTCCCTCCCCCCTGGCCCAACCCATCCCGGCCCCCAGTCCCGAGGCCGGACAGCGCCGGCCCGCGGGTAGCTTCCTCACACTATGTAGCAGGCTCCTCCTCTGCGCCGCCATCTTGGAGGGAACCAACCCCCACCCCCTCTACCACCTCTGAAGCGGAGCAGACGAGCAGAGTGAATGGCTAGAGCGGCTGCTTAGTTTGGAAGTGCGCATGCGTGCGTCTAGGAGCGGCACCGAAGTGGGAGGGAGGAGTCGGGACGGAAAGAAATCTCGCGGGACTCCCACTATGGAGCATGCGCGTGGCGCCCCCTCGCGTCCATCCGGGGCTTGCCCGACCGCGCAGGCGTCTTGGCTCTGGTTGGCTTGGCGCTCCCACTTTGCCGTAGTATGGTTTCCACCTCACGAAATCTGTATTAGTTACAGAGGAAGCGTCGTGTCTCCCGTTTTACAGATGAGGAGGTCAAGGCCCCTGCCCAGGGTCACAGCCGCTGTAGGAGCGGAATTTGAACCCAGGGCCCACACTTTCGGACCCTGACGCCTCCTCCCTGGTCCTGGGATCATTTCTTTATGTGTCATAGCCCTCTTCCCTGATAAAGCAATGATTAGGCGCTTACTACGTGCCAGGTACTTTTAGGTGCAGACCGCTTTACCAATGTCCCTTGTGGTCCCATGACCCGCGTAGGTGGTGTTATTTTTGTCCCCATTTTACAGATGGGGACATGGAGACAGGTGGCATTTCAGTGGTGTGTCCAAGGTCGCGCAGCTAGTAAGGGAAGGGGGACCAGCATTTATTGAGCACATACTACATGCTGGGCACTGTGCTAAGCGCAGCATCTCCCAACCTGGTGAGGCAGGGGCGATTTTACAGGATCACAGCTAGTAAGCGCCTGGGTCAAGATTAAAACCCAGGGCTCGGCTTGTAAAACCATGTTCAGGTCAGAATCGGAGCAGGCTAAAGCAATCTGTAGTAGGATTGGGCCCTCGAGCTGTACGGGGGAGGGGCGGGGGGTACCCAGCCCCACCCCACCCCCCAAAACTATTAAACCAACCAACCCATTTGGCAGATGGGAACACTGCGTCCCAAAGTAGGGCAATGACTTGCACAAAGTAAGCCGGAGTTAACCTGTGGCAGAGCTAGGGTTTCCGAGTCCGGCTCTGGTGTTCTGCCTCTGTTACATTGTTCTACTCCTCTCAGTGGTCGCCCGCCAGCGCTTGGCTTCCATCTCTAGCTTGTCCCACATTGGCTCAGTGCCTGGCTCTGGACCTAGCAGATGTCTGGGAAACGGTCTTACTTCCTCCATCTGGGCTGGAAGGTTGTTTTCCTTGTGAGTCAAAGTCTAAGTTGGGGTGAGCTTCCCAAGACTCTTCAGGGCCAGGAGTCCTGGTTGTCCCCGGGGGGGGGGGGGCAGCTAGAGCGACTTAACAGCCAGTTCACTTAACAGGAGCTTGAAGGAACCCGCCTGCTCCTGCTCTCTCTCTTATAATAAGAACGGTTTCGAAGGAGTTTGCATCCAGGAAACGCTGTAGAAGCCAAGCATTGCCTTGGGAGATCTCGCCACCCTCTGAACAGCATCCCCTCTTTCAGTGGCCGAACCTCCACCGTCCCAGGCCTTCCTTGTCTGCCTGGTCTGCCCGCCATCCTGGGCTCTGTCCTCAGGACCAGCTCCTTGGGCCTTCCAAGGTAGCCGTTAGCTTGGTACAACAGAGAGAGCGCACACGTTTGTGGGAATGTGGAATCCTTCCCTGGGGGTGCAACAGCTAGAGTTGAGGAAGCTGCAATTAAGGAGAAATTCGGAATTTATCACTGTCAGTTCAACAGTCATGTTTCAACCATACATACCACCTTGCCACTGTGAAAGTTGTCTACATCAGAAAGTTAAAAGGGAGAATTTAAAAAAACAAGCAGAAGCCTGAGAATACAAGAGGATCCCTCCCTGGCAAATTTTAATAGGAGAAAAATGGTCAAATTGTTTAAACATTCTCCAGTGAGAAATTCCCTTTTGCAACAGGAAATAATCGAGAGAGAAAAAATGGAGCCACAAGCCCATTTGGACTATAAAATGTGCTGGGACACGTTAGAATGAGGGAAAGATTTTTAGAGATCTTGAGTCTGATAAACAGCTGAAATTCTGTGCCTGATGGAAAGAGAAATATTATGAAATGGTGAGATATATTAAATTGTTTAAAGACCTTTCAACTGGCAGTTGATGCTTTAAGAAATCATGATGCAAATCTAACAAGGGGAGGTATTTTTAGGTTTCTTTTTTAGTAGTTTGGAGAAACAGTTCTGCTTTGAGCAGTATGCTTTTAAAGGAAATTAGAAATGAAGTGATTAAATGTATGAATAAAGATTTAGTATCCTTCATTTAATATTTAAACAATGATAGTCATTTATAACAGATAGAGAAGGACTGCTTTTTGGCTTTTGCAAACAAGAATGAAACATCCTTTTTTTGCACTTAGTAGTATTTTTTTTTCCAATTATATGTAAAGATAGTCTTCAACATTCATTTTTGTAAGATTGTGACTTCCTAATTTTTTTCCCTCCCTTCTCTTCCCTACCCCCTCCCCAAGACAGCAATCAATCTGATATAGGTGTATACAGTCATGTCAAACATATTTCCACATTGGTCATATTGTAGAAGAATAAGAACAAAAGGAAAAAGCAGAAGTGAAAATAGTCTGCTGTGCCCTGTATTCAGACTCCATCAGTTCTTTCTCTGGATGTGGATGGCATTTTCTATGAGTCGTTTGGAATCAGATCATTGCATTGCTGAGAAGAGCTAAGTCAATCATAGATCATTGCACAGTGTGGCTGTTGCTATGTACACTGTTCTCCTGGTTCTGCTCCCTTCACTCACCATCAGTTCATATAAGTCTTTCCAGGTTTTTTTGAAATCCACCTGCTCATCATTTCTTATAGCACAATAGTATTCCACTACATTCATATACCACAATTTGTTCAGCCATTCTGAGAGTGAAATACCTTGATCGGCAAAATCATTAATGAAAAGACTTTTTAAAGGAAGAAATGCAAAAGAGATGAATGGTGTAGGATACCCCAATGTGAAATCAGAAACCAATCTAAAATCAGGCAAAAGCAATATTGATTTCATTGGCAAAACCAAAATTGAGCCAATCAGACAAAATATCTTCATTATTAAAGGAAATGAGCTTGTCTGGATAAAGCAATGTGTATCCTAATACCCAACTCGAAGGTGCTTTTGGATACACATTTAAACATTTGGTCAATGTCAACACCAAATGAAAGAATTTTTTGTCTTTTTTTCCTGAGGAGTATTTCTCACAAAGCAAAGGTCAAGGCTACCAGATAGAGCACTGAATGCTTTGTGTGTTTTAAAACTAAAACTTGTGTGTTTTAAAACTTAAAAGAATGATAGCTTTTGAATATTAAATATTTGTGGCACTATTGAATTTTAAAATTTATTTGGCATTTTGCATAATGTTCTCTTTTAAAATGTTTTCTATTATCAAATATCTATAATCTGATCATAACATGTTGGTTCATAATAATAATGTCATGCATTTATTATTTTTTTTTTTACAGAAAACCTCCAAAACTTTTAGTGTAACTATCACTGAAAATGATTCACTGTTTATTATTACAGTCATTCATTATCACTTAAGAACAAGCAAATAAAGTTACAAAAAATATAGAATAACTTATGGTTTGGGAGGTTCCCTAGAATTCCTGGGAAGTCTGATATCTCATTCCTGCATCTGTATGTTAGGAATTTGTAAACACTAATCTGGAGTCAGAGCCTAGGTTCAAATCTCAAATCTGCCGTTTACCTAGTTGTGTAATTATGGGCAAGGCTCTTCCCTCTCTAGACCTCAGTTTCTTCATCAGTAAAAGGTTGGAGGTGGACTAGATGGCTTCTGAGATCTGTATCCTTTGAATTAATCTGAGAGAATACTCTCTCCCAATGGAAAAGGCTTGGGGCCTTCCCGCAACTACCAAATCACATGTGCTCACGGTTTCTTTTGTACTAATAAAAGACAATGAATGTTCTTATCTTCTGGAGATAATGGCTTTGGGTCTAAACCCAAGGAGAAGCCTCAAGCCAGGAGAGTGGGAGTGGTGCAGTTGAGCTAGCCTGGGAGAAGTTCTGAGTCAGAAGGGGCCCTCCTATCATATTGTGCAGGAGTCTCCCCACTCTTGGGGGCATAGGACTGCCCCCTGTCCACAAGATCTTCCGGGCTCTACAGACCAAACCACCTGGATGGTTGGGAGCAATTGTCCAATCTAATCAGCATAGCCCAGGTACGGGCCCCTGGGCATCTGTGATGGTCCAGAGTCTGCTCATGTTTGGGACACGCTTTCCATTAAGAAAAGAGCCAGGAGCATCTCCCCAGAGCCTGCTGCTTTCCCTTCCTACTAAGAGCTGTCCCATAGGACTCTCCTCCAGTGTACTCATTATATTCCAGTTTGCGTTATTATCATAATAATTGTTCCTTGAGAGACAGCAGTCCCCAGTCCGTCTTCTCTTGAAGCCAGTTTGTATATAACATTGGATCTCATCTCCCCATTGTAAACCCTGTGGAATGGAAACTCCTCGAGGGCATGGGGTTGACTTCCAATTTCTGCAAATGATAGGAGTCTAATAAATGTTAAATTGGATTTAATTGAACCTCTGCTTCTGCTCATTCACCCTTGGTTTCAGGTATCACCTTTATGCAGGTGACTGCATATGAAATGGGTTCCAAACACAGCACTACCACTTATTAGCTGGGTGACTTTGGGAAAGTCACTTAATCCCTTTAGGTCTCCCTCTTCTTCAGGGTGGTATGAGAGGATTAGGGGCAATGATTCCCAAACCCCCTTCAGATTTGACAGTACTATAAATCCTAAGATTCCCACACCTCTACATACAGCTCAGCCTCTCTTCAGAGCCCTAAGCCCATATTTCCACAGGATATTTCAGCTCAGGATATGTCTTCCCTGTACCTCGTCTGAGTCCTAAACTGAATTCAGAATCTTATCCTCTCAGTCTGAGACTGTCTGACTTGTCTCTGTTGCTGGCCCTACCATCTTCCCAGCCCCCAGGAATGAACCTTGTCATTTTAAATTCCTCTTCCTGGATATGTGTTTGGGGTTAGGTCTGACCCAGGCCAATCCAGGGGTTCAGGGTCAGAGTTGGAATAAGACACCATAGACTCCAATATTTAATAAGAAAATCCATTTAATAGCAAGGAAAGGATGCAGCAAAGATGCCAGACTGATCCCATCGGGTACTGCTCCTGGGTCAGGATAATATGTTCACTTGTGCAACAGTAGGAAATCCATCAAGTCTGAGGAGTACTGACTAACTCTAGGCTGGATTTTTAAGCCCTAGGTCGGCAGATTGAACCTTAGTCCCTAGAGTAAGTCTTAAAGATGGATTTGTTCCCTTTTTAGAGAAAAGCTAGCCTTTGTGGCGGGGCCTGCTTAGGCTTATTGCCGTGGGTCTCATCCAAATTAAGTGTTGTTCCTGTTGCCACATCCGAACCCCATTGGTTTATTTCTGCCATATCGCTTTTGTTCGTTCCTGTCTCTCCGTTCCCCCCTCTACTGTTCTAATGCAAGCCGTTATCGCTTCTCTTTTGGGCTATTTTAATAGCCTGCTAACTGCTCTTCCTGTCACTTGTCTGATCCATCATCCACAGAGCTACCAAAATAGTTTTCCTAATGCATGGTCCTGATCACTCTTCTATCCCAATATCTTCAATGGCTTCCCAATGGTTACTGAATAAAAGTCAAAAGCCCTTAGCTTGCTATTCAAAGCCTCTATCATCTGGCCTCAACCTACCTTTCCAGCTTTGTCTGTTACTATTTTTCTTGACCTCTTCTCCAGTCTGTCAAAACTGAACAACTTGCTTTCTCCCCATTCTCATCCTCCCCTCTCCTGGCTTTGTGACCGGCTTCATGCTGCTGCCCCTTCCCTGCATCTCATCCCAGAATGGACTCTGTGACTCCCTGCCAAGAGGTGATGCATAGGACTCAGTATGTCAGAGCTGAAAAGGAGACATCCACCTGGGATGCCTCTGTTTGGGCCCAGGAACTCAGACTGCAGAGCTTACCCTTGCCCTTAGACCAGCTGATCTGAGGAATACGCAAAATCCATACTCCTTCTTCCTTTGACATCTTTGTCTGATAGCTTTAGAGTTTCTGTCCTTCCGTCCCCTCCCTCTCAGTTTGGGTATGTACCCTGTGCTTCCAAAGATCAGTCACCACTCTTTCCCCACCCAATTGAGCCCCTCTCTTCTGTTCCTTCCCCTTTCCCATTAGGCTTCAGTGAGGCCACTCACCTTCCCAGGGGCGGGCCTGATGCCCCATAGAGTTTCCCCATCTGTCAGCAGATCTGTTCCTCCACCTGGCTGTCAGAGTCAATATTCCCCTCTAAAGAGTTGCAAAACGTTCTGTTTTACTCCTGGCCTCCATGTTCACCTTGACGGGGTTGGGGATGGAGGGTATGTGTATGTGTGAGCTCATTTATAAGGAAAATTGGCAGAAGCCAAGACTAGGTATACAAACTGAGTCCCTTCTCTCATTTTTCTGATCCCCTAATACATTTTCCAAATTTCACATTTTGGCTGGATTTCTCCATTGTTGTAATTCTTACTATATTTATCTTTGTATGTCAACATTCATTCAAAAAACGCTTAAGAGCCCACTGTGCTGAGTGCTAGAAGACATAAGGTATAGCTAAGACATGGTCCCCCAGCCTCCTAACACCCAGAATCAAGAAGGGGGAAAACAAATACAGATAACTACACAAATTGTGTGTGAATGGCACTAGAGTTCCAAAACAAGTGTTGTGTGAGGCCAGAGGGGAAAACTTGTCTTTTTTTTTTGCAAGGCAGTCAAGGTTAAATGACTCACCCAGGGCCACACAGCTAGTAAGCGTCAGGTATCTGAGGCCAGATTTGAACTCAGCTCCTTCTGACTCCAGGGCCTGTGCTTTATCCACTGCACCACCTAGCCGTCCTGCTGTCCCCAAAAGACATTTATCAAGAGATACGTGGGAGATCAGGAAACACTTCCTGGAGAAGGTGGCATTTGAGGTGGGCTTTAAAGGATGGGTAGGAATTGGGCAGCTGAAGAAGGTTCAGTGGAATTAGAGCTGGGCCTAGAGTCAGGAAGACCTGGGTTCAAGTCTGACCTCCAATACTTTGTTAGCTGTGAGACCCTGGGCAAGTCACTTTATCTCTGTCTGTCTTGGTTTCCTCAACTGCAAAAGTGAAGCTAATGGTACCTTTCAAGGTTGTTGTGCTGATGGAATGAGATATCTGTAGTGCCACATGTGTGGAACATATTAGGTACTTAATAAATCCTTGTTTCTTTTCTTCCTTCTTTCTCAGAAGGCAAGGACTGTCTCACCCACATTTGTATCATCAGCATTTGGCAGGGAGTTCTGGACACAGGCACTGGGTGGGCACAGAAAGAAAGACCTTTGTATAGGACAGGGCTGGGGAACCGGCAGCCTCGAGGCCACGTTTGGCCTTCTAGGTACTCAGGTACAGCCTTTTGACTGAGTCCAGGTTTTACAGAACAAATTCTTTTATGAAGGGGATTTGTTCTGTGAAGTCTAGATTCAGTCAGAGGGCTGCACTTGAGGCCCTAGAGGGCCACATGCATAGCCTGGAGGCTATGGGTTTCCCATCCCTCATATAGGACTTTTCTCTTGACATGAGTGGCTCAATTTCAGAAAAAGCAAGTCCAGTTCTTGGAACGGGAGCTCTCTTCCACCCCAAGCCTGGTCCATGCTCCTGAGGCCAGCTGAAGGTAAGAACAAGCCTCTGGTCTTTCCTAAGGCCAATAGATTGCCCTGTTCCTCTTGCAAGAGAAAAAAATTACTCTGTTCTGCACTCAAATCCAGTTGCATAATTTCAAAAGCAACAGTTATTTTCCTCTGGGTACCAAAAAAAACCCTGTTGTGTGCTGAGTTCAGGGAGATTGTTCCTTTGGAACTTTGAATTCTGTAACTTGTTCCTGAACAAAGCCTCCTTTCCTGTCCCCTATATTGTGAGCCAGAAGCTGCCTCTACTCCTCCAGTCTTTGCCCTGCCCCCAAGGAGATATTGTAAAGGCCCTTTGTTGGTATTAAGAGTCTGTAAGCCAGGCCCATCCGGATAATTCCCATGAGGATAGGAGAACACCAAGAACCCAAATGCTATCTTCTCCAGCAAGCCTTTCCGGACATCCCCAGGCCTTCCAGAGCATTTTATTTTGCCCCCTTCCAATGCAGTGTCATATATTATAGTATTACTGAGTGCTTCTATCTCTCCTCCCTATTTACTGAAAACTTGAAAACTCATCTAAACCAAGTATCTTCCCACAGAACATAGGCATGTGTACACATGAGTGAATGAGCTAAGGTCTCAAAGAATCTTTTTGTTTTCCTCTAGCCTTTAGAGCTAGAAGGATCAGACCGAGATGGAAGGGCGCTTTGAAATCAGCTCATCAATCTCCTTTTACAGATGAAGAAAGAGGCCCACTGGCACATGGGGCGAATCTGAACCCAGATCTCTCCAACTCCAAATCCAGTGTTCTTCTTTTTTTAGGGTATAGAAGCCCTGGCATACAGGGGAACGAGGGAGGTCGGATGCTGGGTCCCTTCTAAAGTAGGTTTCTAGACATAAATTTCATTGCTGGCAAATGTGCTTTGGTATGGGAAAATAGGACGGAGAAGTTATGGGCATCTCCCACCCATCATTGCCCCCTCCCCTCATGCCCAGAAAGTCAAGGACACAGTAGCTCGTGGCCAGCCTCTGGGTTGGAACACCACTTTATTGATGCATCACCAGTAGTCACCACCTTCACTTGTTCCAGCACAAATATAAAGGACAGAGCCAACATGGGTGCTAAGAGTCTCTCTCAGGCAACCAGATGGGGTGGCCAAGGGCTGGTGGGCAGGGGAGGGGTCTGGATACACTGGGGAGAGCCAGATGAACACCCTACTATGGGGTCCGCCTGGAGCTGACCATCCTTTACCACTCTCTCACATTCACTCACACACACATACACATAGATTTGTATAGCCTTATATTTTACATCTTATATATATATAAAATATATATTTATACTATACACAGGCAGTAATGCTGCGGGGAGGGGGAGAGGGAAGTAGGGCACACCCAGTTAGGACTATAGACACCCTAAGGATGCAGTTAGAGGGAGCAGCATTGGGAGGCAAAGGGACAGGCGCCTATCCTCCCACAGCTTAAAGTGGGGAGCATTGCCCCGAGTGGCCCTTGAGGCTGCTCTCTGTTTTCCATGAAGGATTCTTGGACCTAGATTTAGCCAGGAGGACCAGGACCAGGACAGAAAGGCAAGGTCTAAGGAAAGGAAAGGACTAGGGGCCCTTGGTGAGTTGAGGGTCTGGGGTGCAGCAAGGACCTAGAGATAGTGTGAAAGTCAAGAAATAGATGGGAGGACAGGCTAGGAGGTCAAAACCTTAGGCTCACATTGAAGAAAACAGATGCTTGATACAAAGACATCACAGTCCTATCAAACAAAGCTGGGACCTGCTAGAGGTACCCCAGGAAACCTACAGGTCTGGAGCCCCTCAAGGATATCCTGGGAGCTAAGTGAGGGAAAAATCCAGAGTTAGAACAGAGAGGAGCTGTCAGTCAGCGGGGGCAATACACATAGGGTTAGTTATGATCGAATAGGGAGATCCTGACTGGAGTTGGGAGTGGCTGGCAGGATAAGGAGTTGAAATCCAGCAAGAAGAGAAAATGATCACCCATAAACATCCCCTTCTTCCACCATGCTCCTCCTCCCACAAGCCCCCACCAGGTGGAGGGCAAAGACACCCTCCCTTTAGAGCTAGGAGGGGTACCCAGAGGTCATCTGGCCTAGCACCTTGCCTTCAGATAGGTAGGTAAGGTGGCATTCCTATTTAAAGGGCTTTGTCCAGGGTCTCCTGGACAGTAAGCAGTGTCAGGAGGATGAGAGCCCAGGAATTCTACCCCTAAGTACAAGTTTCTAGTGTCCTCACTTGAGTGATGATGAGACAGGTGGTGTGGGGGGTGCTGGGGTAGGAGTACCCCCTTGAATCTCTAACAGATCACCATCATTTTGAGTGTTTGTCAAACCTATTACCTCATTTGGACTTTACAACATTCCATGAGGTAAGGCAGACAGAGACCAAAACCCTCATTTTGTGGATGAAGAAACTGGACCTCAGAGAAGGGAACTGGCTTGTCTAGTGAAGCAGAACAAAGCCTGGTCTCCAACCTCCTCCCTGCCTCCATCAAAGCCTTTATACCCAGCCACTGCTGGAAGGCTTTTAGTGACAGAAGGCTCACTACCTTTCTAAAACAGACCATTCTACTATTAAACAGCTCAGTCCCTTTATGGAGCCCAAATATGCTTCCCTGTAATTTCCACTCATTGCTGCTAGTTAGGTCATAAACCCACAAAATGTCAACATGAGAGAGACCTTAAAGGGCACCAGTCATAAGATCATCAATTGGGAGGCTATGCAGTCCAGCCTTGTCATTGTATGGGTGAGGACGAGAAGGCTGAGATGGGGAAATGGGTGTCTCCAAGGCCACATGGTTAGCCAGTGTGGGATCTGAACCTAAGTCCTTTGACTCCAAGTCCTGCTCTCTTTTCACTACCATCTCTTCCTCATAATACCCTTCAGACACTTAAAGAAAAGCTTCATTCTGTCCTGTTTTCTCTTCAGTTCCTTCACCTGATCCAAATAGGACACAATCTGCGGCCCCTTTCTGGCCAGCCTATTTCATGACCTCTCCAGCCTTGAGAGGTGGAGGGAGGCTACAGCTGGACTCTGCTTAGAAGGGCTTCCCCACCCATATATGGTGTTCCTTCCTGAGCAGCCTGGTTCCTCCAGTGAAGCCTGTTGCTTCCCTGAGACAAGGGCCTATTTTTGGACATTGGGGCCAGAATGGTCTGGAAAGAACCAGCTAGCCCAGGCTTCCCTCCCCTTTCTTCTCTTCTTTGCCATTTGCTGTGTGACATTGGGCACATTGTCCTGACTTCTCTGGGCCCCAGGTGCCTCACCTGGGGTGAGAAGCAATGGGATAGTATAAACAACACCAGATTTTGTGTTGGAGGAGCCAGGTTCCAATCTTGCCCATGAAAGACCGTCCTGACCTTGAGTCATTCCATTGTCTGGGCCTAAGGCTATTCTTCCAACCTCCAAAGACTGGGGGAGCACGAGGCAGCCACTGGACACTTCTGTGAAGTCCAGGAACTCTGCAATGCTAGGACAGGCCAGGCAAGTCTACAAGCTCCTTGTCTTTGGACAGCAGGTGAGGGAGGGCATTCAAGGCTCTCCATCAGACCTCGACTTGTCTTTCCAAGCTGAAAAGCTGAGAGGCAAGGTAGCACAATGCCTAGGGAGCCAGCCTCAGAGTCTAGAAGACCGGGGTAAATACTCAAGCTCTCGAGGCCCCAGGAACACTCTCTGACTAAGCTGCAGAGCCAGTACGCATCCACATTTTCTCTTTCCCCCAAAGTAGGGGGAGGGAAGTCTTCCTCACAGTCTCTTTACCAATGAAATCACCAGACCAACCCATGTTCTGTGTGCAAACATGCCATCCCCACTGCTCCCCCACCCATGGGATCCAGAGCTCTGTGAGGACAAGGACCCTGTCTTCCTCAGCTTGGGTCTCACACTCGGTATCTAGTGCAAGGCTGAGCCCAGGAAAACTGTTCTAGAAACGTCTGGTGAAAGATCGATTGGTTCAGGATCCAAATGCTCAACACACCTAGGCTGTTTATAGTCTGACCGTGTAAAAGCCAGCCTGACTTGCACAAAATGTGTGTGGGATGGGTGGGACAGGCTTCTCTTTAGAAGGGCCTTTCCAACCCTAGGCCTCTGAGACACAAAAATAAATTGCTGGGTTGGACTTTTTTTTGAGGGGTGGGGAGGGAGGGAGATGGATGAGGCTGGGGATTGGTGGAAGCATGGAATGAAGGAGGCTGCTCTGGTTTTCCAGAGGGGAGGGCTGTCCAGGCAGTGCCAGCTGTTCCCATGGGATGCTGGGATCCACAACTGGGTCATTGCAATTTGACACAGGCTGAAGGAGCCAGGAATCAGCAGAGGAGGTGAACTCAGGACAAAAAGGGGAAGGAAGTTCTTTGAGGGGCACTTGGGCATCACGGGAACAACTTAGCTGAACTCCGATGGGAGGGAGGCGAGTTCCTGTGGGCATCATTGGGCAAGAAGCATGATGTCCCTGAATCCTGGAGTTAGTGAGCCAGAGAAGATGATGAGTGCCTTGGCTTTGATCTGGAAAGCGCTGGGGCCTAGAGGACATGCAGATAGCAGAGACCCCCTAGAGCTGAGATGGACCCCGGCACTGGCATGTACCTATCCTATCCCAGGCACAGAAAAACCTGTTAATCCTTCCCATCTGAGCCAAGTGGGACCCCAGAAAGAGTGATAATACTGAAAGGGGCCCACAGCACCAGGACCCTGGAGAAGGAGCCCAGGGTCTGAGGGGAAAGGCTATGATGGGGTTGGGAGTCAGACCTCAGCCAACATCTGAGCCAGAGGGACCTAAGAGGGCAGGCAAAGAGGCCGATGCTTTCATTCTACAGATGGGGAAGCTCTTTAACCAAAGACCCAGGTCTTTTCACTCTTGAATTCAGTGCTCTCCTCATTAAAGCGTCCTCCTCCAAAACACCTGACTCTTCTGCCAGTGGGACTCCTCCATGCCACTCCTGCACAAACTTGAAACCCTTCTCTCCCACCCGTCATATCCAAATATACTCACACTTTCTTAACTTCCTCAACCACTTACGCGTGCACACACACACACTCCCCCCAACCATACCCATTCACCCCTAGGGTGGACACCACCCATTCACTCCCTGGATGGTCAGCGCCCCCCAGAAATTCTGTTGCTTTCTCCACCCCTAAGACCCAGGTGGAACTCAGAGACATTTCTAGTAAAATTTGAGAAGGGCAGCATACACATACCTCATTGTGATGGAAATATACTCCATTCAATTAGAGGAGATGAGGGCAGGGATTGGGAGAGAGAAGTAAGTGTGGAGTTTGTGTGTGCGTGAGTGTATAATAGCTGGGGCTGGGGGCTTAGGACTGAGAAGGCAATGGGGGTGTCTTTCTTTGCCTCTGGCCACTGAGGTGGAGAGGCCAAGGGGAAGTGGGTGTGGGGACCAGAAGGGAATTGAGGAGGGGCCCATCATTGGCTTAGTACCCCTGTGTCTGGTAGCCCTGTGTCTCAGCATCGAAGGCGTTGGCAGGCTGCTGGTAGGAGCCACCAATGTCAGGCCCAGCCTCCGGCTCACTGGCATAGGGGGCATAAGGCATGCTTGAATCCTGGCTTGGGTCTGTGTAGTCCTGGGAGAAGAGGGCTGAGTCGGCGCCGATCCGGTACCTCTGGAAGGCCAGCACCGCCTGGCCCACCTTGGGAGGGGGTGGACAGCCAAAGGCAAGAGGGTGGGAGAGGGAACACCGGGGAGGGGAGAAGACACACAGACAAAAGCCAGGTTAGTCAGTGTTAATGGTTAGTATATGCACCATGCTACTCTGCAGGGTTAGTGCTCAAAACGTAACCAGTTAGCACCTAATAGGGAGCAGAAATGACAGATAAGGAAGCCTGCCTTGTGGGAATGACCCACTGCAATCAGCCAGCTTCCCGGTCGAGGGCAGAGTAGTAAGACGCCAGAAGCAATAGATCAAGGAAGAGTTGTAACCTCTCTTGACCATTGTTTATGTCACTTTTTCTGCAGGATTGTTGTGAGGCAATCGTTCTGTTAAACCTGACCATGCTCTACAAATGTGTCCTGTTATTACTGTTCATCTCATCCTGAGGGAAGATTGAGAAGAGAGAGCTTCAGCTTGGCTTCCCTTTCATGCTGCCGGAGGGCAGAGGGGCCAAGGTCAGGAGATGTTCTTCCTGAGACAACATGAATTTGTGTCGATCATGGGAATTATCCCCCTAGGACAAGCTTATCTACCAGAAGAGTCACAGCTTTGCTGCTGCAATGGCTAAGAGGCATCATCGATCGCACTGAGCCTCGACCCTACAAGTCGGGGGCTGGAAAGAAATCAGACTGGCCTTAAAGAAAATGCCTAACAGACTTTGTCAATGGCAAAGGGTTCCAGGCACTGAGGGGGCTGTCCCAAGTAGCCCTGGGAAATGTGGCAAGTTCTAGGGAAATACGTAAAGCCCCACATCAATCCAGCTGACCAGACAGCCAGGCTCAGAATGGTTTCTGTACCAATGGGGCAAGCTGTCTGGTGCCAGAGATGGTTAAGGAAAACAGGTGGTCTCTTCCTTGCCCAACCCAACTGCAAGGATTCTAGGAAGACCCAAAGAGATGCTGCCAGGGTTTTGTAGGCCCAGATATCATGAGCAACCTCCCTCCCTCCCATCTAGGAGGTTCAGCCAGAGCCTGCTGATGGTTACCATCAGATCACCTGATGGGACCAAGATTGTTTAGCCTAGAGAAGAGAAAACCCAAAGGGCACATGAGGAGAGCATCTGGAAATCTATCCTATGGAAAAGGACCCAGGTGCTAGAATGAGAAGCAGTGTGTAGAGGGAAATCTGCCTAAGCCTTAGAGCTTGCCTGAAGAAGAAGGGGCTGCTTCAGGAGGTGGTGAGCTCCCTGTTACCCACAATTCCCAAGGAAGTTCTGGGTAACCACTTGTCTGTAATGTTGCAGACGGAATTCCTTCAAGATGACCTGTGAGGAGGCTCAGAGATGGCCTGGCCTGGATGTGATTCATCTTCCCTTAGATCCCCTTTCCTTCATCCAGAGGGCAGTGAATGTGTGTTGGCATCTTCTCTATTTCTGTGTCTTAGCCCCCTCCCAGATGTAAGCTTCCTAAAGGCCCAAAGAGATCACATCCCGCCTCTCCCCCTGCGCCCATCCTTTGCACAGGGCAGTCTGTGTGGGCAGGGATGGTACATCAATGCTATTGATTAGTGATGAAAGCCCCCACTATGCACTGAGTGCATGACAACTGCTGCTGTCATTCTGAGGGGTTCAGATGACTGAACCAAAGAGGGGCCTGGAAGAGGAGAAAGGGGCTTCCCTTAGATCCTGGCAGGGGACACCAATCTCAGTGTAACACCCATCAAGTAACCAATATAGGAGGAATCATGGAGATTCTGGTAAGGGGTGAATGCACCCAGGAGAGTGGAAGGGTGTGCACAGGGTCCAGGCAAAGAAGAAGAGCTGGAGAAGGAGAAGGTATCAAATGTTTATCCAATGCTGTCCAGGTTAGAGAGGGCTCTGGCACAGCCATACGGGGATGGCTGCCAGGCATGAACAGATGGCTCACAGTGCCTCGGGCTACTGTGGCTGAGGAAGACCCATGCATGGTACCTAACTCTCCTCCTCTGCCTCTCTCCGACCTCACCAAGTGGCTTTCTGATCTGAATTGCACCTCCCAAGTAGATTTTCCTATTGGGAAGGGAATGTGTTGACCAGCTGTTGCACATATTTTAACCTGCTTGGTCCTTCTGTTGATCTACAAAAATGGACAGATTGGTCCTCTGGTCCTTCTGGGAATTAGTCCCTGTGAATCCACTCTCCACAGCTTGATCATCCCTTGGTGAATTGAGGAAAAATAAACTCTTAATTAGCAAGGATGGGGGCTAGACCCTTGACCCAACCAAGGTGCAGGTATGAACACCCTGTAAGTCAGACTCAGGGTGAAACGAACAAGTCAACTTCTCCCTGACCCATCTTTGTTATGATTTCTGCCCCTGCCCTTCCCCTGCACATGCCAACCCCTTCTCCCCTCCAACCCCAAACCAGGGACACAGAGGTCTGTGTAGTAAGAGCCACAGTGTCTGTCCCAGGGCCTGGGGAGGTCAGGCAGCTGTGAGGAGGGGGATTATGGCTGGGGTGGAAGAGGTGTGGGGAAGAGCATGCTGTACTCTTCCTGAAAGGTGATATCCTTGAGTCTCCGGGAGGCCAGGAACGCAAGCATGCTCTGTAAGGAGAGAGCGAGGTTGAGTGGGTGGGCAAAGAGCTGAGAGCAAGATCTAATTCAAGGCCCCATTCCTACAGATGGTGAAATGAAGGCCCAACAGAGGGCAAATGAACTGTCCAAGGTCTCTCAGGGGATAAATGGTAGTGTCAGGATTCAAATGCAGGTCCTCTGCCTTCAAATGTGAGACTCTTTCCACCATCCCACAACACCTGCCTGCTTAGCCAGAGCACAGAATGTCCTTAGCCCAGATAAGGGAAAGGACTTGCCTCAAGTCCAAACCAGGAGAAGGACCAGGGTTTTCTTCCCTGGATGCCATATCCTTTCTGCCACCACAGGGATGGACACCCACACTAACCCTTCTGGAGGAAGAGGCTTGAATACAAATCCGTAAAATGTAGGTCTGACCAGGGGCTTCTGGGAGCTGTCTGCCTCATCTCTCTTCTTCCTACCCAGGCCCCCAATCCCCACTGAGGTTATGATAACTATGCCTTTGGTCACTGCTAACCAAAGGCTTCTTGGAAAAGAGGATCCTCTGGTTTCAGTGGAGATGTATGAGAACCACCATGAGGGGCCGGAGTCAGGACCAGGAGCGGACAAAGCAGGCAGCTGCCTGGGCCACGACAAGGGACACTTTTTGTTCTGACTTATTTATATGTTTCATCTTTTCTATTAGGCTGTAAACTCTCTGAAGGCAAGGACTGGGGTGCTCTTCATCTTTGTGGCTCCAGCACCAAGGACAGTGCCTTGCACATTTGGAAAATGATGCACTGGGGGTACAAAATGAATATCGTTGTCTCTGAATCAGGAAAATCTAGAGACCAACAGCAATGCCTTGTTGTTTCTCAATTTTGTGCCAAAGGCAGAAGCTTAATGACCTTGGACTGTGAGTGACAACCCTTTCTCTGTAGGACACCAAGCTCTCCTTTTGAAACAGGTCACTTGGTCCCTGTCCAAAAACTCTGGCATTCTTCTCATACCTGTGCTTCTTCTCTCTGCTCCCCCCCCCTCTCCTCTTCTCTTCTCTTTCTTTCTTTCTCTCTCTCTCTTTCTCTCTCTCTCTGCCTTATGGTAACAGTGACCAGCTTGTTCATCCCTATCACCTCACCCAGCTAGAGCAAGATATTTCTAGAACCTTAACTGTGGCTCTTGCTAGTAAGGACAATAAGGGGCTGATGATCACTTGGACACTGAGTTTGGAAGGCTGGCCACAATTTTAGACCTTCTGTTAGACCTTCATATGCTTAGTGCCTTCATGGCCCATAGCCCCTACCATTAATGCAAAGACATGCTCTGGCCAAATGCTGGTGGCGGGGGGGGGAGAGGGCGGGGGGGGGGGGGTGACAGTTGTGGCATGGCAACAAACATTAACTTGATGTGGCATCAAAAGACTGATGCCAAGACTGGGGGTGAATCTCAGCTCTGCTCACTGGGTGATCTTTGGCAAATGCTTTCATCTCTCTAAGTCTCATCTGTAAAATGTGGAGAGTAATCTTTGCATTGCCTCCCTCATAGGGAGGAGAGCACTTAGTAAAGCCCTAGGGAAACACAAATTAGTATTATTAGTATTAATTTCTCCTGCAGAGCAGTGCAGAGGGGACTTTTGGCTCTCAAAGGCTTTGCCACCAAACTGGTGGGTCTCACCAAGCTGGAGAGGCTTTGTGGGCAGGGCTAGCGATGGACTGTCTGCCAAAGACCAGCCTACTTAATGGCAAGGGGGTTAAGAACAGATGGGCCCTCAGCTGATGTATTATTTCAGTCACAGCAAATCATAATACCATCTACTAACTCATGCATAGTATTGTATCCATGAAGCATTGTTACAATTGTGTGCTTATTGGGTTTTACGGCTGCTCATTCATTAAGCTTGGAATGGGATATTCTCTCTCCATTTTACAGAGGGGTAAAATGAGGCACTGAGTAAGAGGAAATGATCTCTCTCACTAGAGGGTCAGCAGCATGGGATGGCAGCCAAGCTAAGAACCAAGGATAGGTCTTGGTCCAAATCCTGGGTCCCTTTCCTCCCTCTAGACTCACCAGACTTCCTGGCAGTCAGCGGTTCAAGTACCATGGAGCCCAGTATGCTCTGCCTGCAAATATTTAGCTCCTACTGAAACCAGCCTAGAGGAAGGAAAACATGATTTCTCATAGCTGGACCAGAAGTAAAGGGTCTCAACTTACCCAGGTAAAGATGGAGAAGAAGGAGAAGGTGATGGCAGCTCGAGCTGCATCTGTCCCCTCATTCATAGGGTTGTCCTCCGGTTTGGAGACCTGCCATTGGTTGGCCAAGAAACAGAAACCGACGAACCAGAGGAATGCCCAGAAGGCTGTAGGAGGCCAGGAGAGACAGCAGCAAGGGATGGGAAGAGGAAAGGAGGCATCAGAGTGGGGAGAAAGAAGTATACACACACACACACACACGCACGCACACACACACACACACATACACATGAAACACACACAGAAAAGCAGACAGAAGAGAGAAACACAGTCATACAAAGGGAAAGAGACCGAAGATAAAAGAAGAGAAGGAAATCATTAAAGCACAGGGCAGGAGATAAAGGCATAGGTGTAGACATAAGTCATGGTAGGGAGACAGAGATGACAGAAATGAGACAGAGAGAGGAGACAGACAGAAAAGAATGAAAGAGAGAGAGAGAAAGAGAGGAGACAGACAGAGAGAGAGAATAAGTCATATTTCTTACATTTCTCTTACCTCCTCTGAGTTCTGAAGATTCCCCAGCCAAAGTCTCTCAACACTCCCTCCTCCCACCCCATGCACAAGCTGTAACTAGGGCCCAAGAGGAAAGTGAGGGGAGAACTCAATCCATAGAGGAAAGCAGTTCTGTCCTTGCAGAGCTCATCATCCCTTCTCCTTAGGGTGCCTCAGAATGAGAAATGCTCTTCCTATGGCCCTGTCTCCCCCACAGAGACACAGGAGAAAGTCTTACCCCTCCTCTGAGGTCTTCTTCCATCGCCATGTCACCCTAAAACACTGCATGCTGGGACTAGACCCTCAGAGTTGAAAGGGACCTCAAAGGGCATCTATCTAGCCCAGCTTTCCATTTAGTATTTGAACCCCAGCAACAAATTCATTGACAGGCAGGTATCTAGCCTTTGCTCAAATACTTCAAGAGGCAGGTAACTTACTAACCAGTCAGCCCATTGTTGTATAGATCACTCCGTTCTGAAGACTTCCTCTAAAGGTCAGCATGTCTCAGAAGCAGGATCTCTAATCCAGCTCGTCCTGACTCCAAATCCAGCCACCAGCCCACACTGCCTGTCCTTACACTTCCAGGGCACTTTGAAGTTTACCAGAACACTTTCCTCTCAACAACCCTGTGAGGCAGTTAGCACAAGTACTATTATCCTTATCTTACAGATGGGGAAACTGAGGTTCAAAGAGGTGAAAAAACTTGCCCATGGTCAAGCAGTCTTCTACTGGAAGAGGCAGCTTGGTGGAAAGAACCAAGAACCAAGAATGAAGGACAGTTAGAGTTCTGGGGGCAGGGTTAGCTCCCTGCCAGTTTACTACAAGCTGTTCTCCAGCAAAGGGAATGTTGGTCATGAAACTAAAGAAGATTTTAGAGGCATAGGTGGTTAGGGTTGTTGGTTTTTTTTCATTACTATTGTACATCAAAGGCAAATTAACAGCTAGTTAAGAAGATGGCATCCAAAAGCTGCTCACCTCTAGATAAATGGCCAAGGGTGATGAGGAAGCACTTCTCAAAAGAAGAATCACAAACTATTAATAACCATATTGTGCTGAATCACCAATAATAGGAAAAACTCCAATCAAAGCCCCTCTGAGCCACACCTCATGCCCATAAAATTGGCAAAGATGGCAGCAGTACATGTTGGAGGGGCTGTGGGCATACAGGCACACTATTATGCTATTGGTGGAACTACGGGTTTGATCTAACCATTGTAAAGAAAATTACCAAAAAAGCCTTTGGTGCAGATTTCCTTTTGTTGGGCACATGACCAAGCAGGTAAAAATTAGAAAGAAAAGCTTTAAGTACAACAAATATGTATATAGCAGCATGTTTTATAGTGGTCAAGAACTGGAAAGAAAGTACATGCCCATTAAGTTGTGGTATGTGAATGTCAGGTGATATTCCTGTGCTGTAAGAAATTTAATGAATATGATAACTTCAGAGAAGCACTGGAAGATTTAAATGAACTGATGCAAAGCAAAATAAGCAGAACCAGAAAAACCATATGTACAATGACCACAGTAATGTTGATGGAAGAACGACAGTAGCAAAGATAAAAATGAAACAGTGTAATGATAATGACGAAGCTTGGCCCTGAAAGAAAAAATAAGAATGCACCAACCCCCTATCTCCATCCCTCACTCCCTAAATTGCAGAGGTAAGAGGCTATGGAGCTGCAACACAGTACATACTGGCAGACAATTCATATGTTGGTTAATTTTGCTGAACTGTTTTCCCTTTTTAAAAATTTTTTATCATTAGAAATAGCTTTCTGGGTGGGGAAAGGGGGAATAATATATTGAGAAATGAAGGTGATGTAGAAATACATCCTTTTTTAAAGATAGTATTTGAGCACAGTAACAGCAACATTGTATGATGACTAACTTTGATAGACTTATCTCTGCTTAGCAATGCCAAGATCTAAGACAACTGCAAAAGACTCATGATGGAAAATGCTGTCCACATCCAGAAAAAGAACTATGGAGTCTGAATGTAGATCGAAGCAGACTATTTGCTCTCTCTCTTTTTGTTTTTTCTTTCTCGTGGTTTCTCCCATTGGTTCTAATTCTTCCAACATGACTAATATGAAAATACGTTTAATATGAATATATATGTACAGCCTGTATGAGACTGCATGCCATCTTAGGAGGGGAGGGATGGAGAGAAAATTTGGAACTCAAAATGTTGTGGAATTGAATGTTGAAAACTAAAATAAATAAATTGGTGAAAAAGATAATATTTGAGAACAGGAATTAGATTTCAGGATCATGGCTTAAAATATAGGAATGACAGCCTCCTGAAGAAGAGACCTAGAATGCACTTACATAGGACTGGGAAGAATCCATTTCCTGGCTGGGCTTGGTGGTGCTCACCTGCAATCCCTGCTGCTGGGCCATAGCTGAGCCTGCAAACTCCTTGAGGTTAGGGGTTCTGCAGTAGGGATAAAGCCAAGCGGGTATCTGTGCTAAGTCCAACATCAATACGGTGAGTCATTAAGAATGGGGGGTTATCAGGCTGCCTAAGATATATAAAAGGTTGAGGAGAACTGAATAGTATTGTATGTATATCAAGAACATATATATATTCAATATGAATTCAAATATATGTATACATACATATACATATGCGTGTGTGTGTGTGTGTGTGTGTGTATTCAAGACAGCATATAGAATGCCAGGCATAAAGTCAGGAAGACTGGAGTTTAAATCTGGCCTCAGATACTCACTAGCTGTGTGACCTTGGGCAAGTCACAACACTTTTTGCCTCAGTTTCCTCATCTGTAAAATGAGCTGGAGAAGGAAATGGCAAACCACTCTAGTATCTCTGCCAAGAAAATGCCAAATGAGGTCACAAAGAGTCCAACATGACTGAAAATGACTGAATAACAATGACAATAACAAATATATGTATTCACTATAAGGATATTGAAGGACACCTGTGGTGTTCCACCATGGTGGAAAGCATTTGGATGAAAGGTCAGTAGAGACAGGAACAGAATGAATAATTTCGCTATCAGGATATACTACAGACCTTCTGGACAGAAAAAGGAAGTAGATGAAGACCTTGGGAAATCACTCGGAAGCCGGGCACAGATTGTGACAGGGTATTTGTGGGTAGCTTCACTTATCTGGATATCTGCTGGAACTCTCTCTGCCAAAGGTAGAGGCTTTAATGAGAATTTTATCTTTGAAAAGGTAGAGGAACAGACTGGGGAAACTGATCATCTGGAACTGATGATCACCAACAAGGAAGACATGGTCACTGCAGTAAAAATGATGGGAATCCTAGGGGAGTGACTGTTCCCTCTTAGCATTCCTGACTAAAGAGCCCCACTGTTTAGAGCGGTCACCAGTATGCTGGAGATGGTCCAGAGGGGAATGGCTAGGATGCTGAGGGCCTTGAGCTGTAGGAGGACTGGGTGCAGGGACTAGAGATGTTTAGACTGAAAAAGAGGAAACTGAGGGGCAACATCATGGTCAGAGGGCTGTCACATGGAAAAGAGATTAAGCTTGGTCTGCTTGACTCTGGACAGCAGATCTAGGAGCCGTATGTTGTAACTGCCAAGAAGCAAATTTAATAACTAGAGCTCTTCCCCATGGGAATGTGCTGCCTCTGGAGCGAATGGGATCCTCTTTACCGTAGTGCTTTAAGACAAGAATGTAAGAAGGTAGCTGCTTGAGGGCAGGCTTGTCTTTGTGTCCCAAGCACCTGGCCCAATGTCTGGCAAATAGCAGGCACTCAAGAAATAATAAAGGCAATGACTGAAAAGCCAACCAGCTATTTGCCAGGCATAGTCACAATTCTGAGACTCTGTGACCTGGATTCCAGTTCTGGCTGGGTGACCATAGGCAAGTTGCTTGATCTCAGTTTCCCCATCTGTAAAATGAAGGCGTGATGATTTTTAAAGTCCCTTCCAGCTCTAGATCCAAGACTATGAGGGATATAGGTATTTTGGAGCCAAATCTCATACCTGGGTCACTCTTTCCCCATGCCATACAACAGTTCATTATTTAAAGACCAACTCAAATGCTACTTCCTCCAAGAAGCCTTCCTTGATCCTAGGTAATGACCTTCTCAAATCTCCTGTATCATTTATTTGTCCCTTCTCTTATGAACTGGTCACAAAATATTGTGGATTAGTTATCTGGCTGTAGGTCTTCTTCCTCCCACTAGACTGAAAGCTCTCGCCATCCAACCCATTCTCTTCACACAGGACCTGGCTAACAAATGTTCATGGCATTATACCTGCCTTCCTGACACCTCCAAGGATTATCATCCCCCACCTGACTGAGAAGGGAAGTAAGACTAGGGAATGAGAGGTGACTTGCCAATTTCAGAGAAAGAACCAGGGCTAGACCCCAAATCTCCACCCTCCAAGACCAAGGTTCTTTCCCCACCTTGCCTCCAGAGTGGGGAGGCTGTCTACCAAGGCCTTTCCCTGGAGGGGCCCATTGAGCATCTCCTCCCTGCAGCTAAAGATTGTGGGAATGTGGAGGGGGAGGAAGCTGGGAAGGGCCCAGCCCCGCCCAGTCCTTCTGGGACTCACCTGAGACACCAATGTCAGAGATCACAGCCTTCTTCCGGTCTTTGACGCTGCTGATCTGAGGGAAATGGACGTCCAAGGCCAGGTAGAGGATGCAGGTGAGGAAGGCCAGGACACCAACGGTGACTCCGTAGTTGCAGGCATTGTGGTTCCGGTTATAGATGCAGAATTTCTCACTTTCTTTTGAGTCATTCAGATAGCCCTCATTCACGATAGAGCCAAAGACAACAATGGCGAACACCTGGCCAGGACAGAAGGTGCAAGGAAACTGAGAACCAGGTGCTGGCACCTTTGCATCCAGAAGCTGACCCGCCTTACACTGGTTTGAGAAAACTGGTCAAATACTATTAGGGGGCTATGCAAAGAGGGCAAAGACAGTCTCTGCCCTCAAGGAGCTTACAGTCTAATTGAATGACATTGCCTTCATCAAATAGCATGTTCTTTGGACTCACTCTATGACCTTACCACCTTCCATTTCTTTATATAGGGGTCATATTATTCTCCTAAACTTGGGGCTCTGTGAAGGCAGCAACCATGAAAGCTGCATGACCCTTAGTGCCAAGTCATAGTAACAACCACAATAGCTTACAGTGAGGTGGCACTTTGTAGCTTACAGCATGCTTTCCTCATCCTGTCCTGGAAGGTAGAGTACAGCATCATTATTTTTGGTGTTTTCTAAGGAGTTTTAATTCATCTATCCATCAATAGGCATTTTTTAAGCATGAACCATATACATCAGGCTCTGTGCTAGACGCTGAGGGTATACTGTCAAAGCCAGAAACAACCTGTACTCTCCCAGAGCTTATATTCTAATGGAAGAGCAAACTCAGACACATCTAAGCATGTTCAAAATATACACGGAATAAGTGAAACAGCTTGAGGAGGGGGCACCCTAGCAGCTAGGGGAGACAGAAAAGCCTTCATGTGTGGAAGGAGGCCCAGGAACTGGAAGGAATCTAGGAATTCCAAGAGCTGGAGATGAGGAAGGAGAACATTCCCATCATGGGTAACAGATCAGAGGCATGGAGACTGAGATGGAGTGTTGGGGAGGGAGGGAGAGGGCAAATAAGCCAGGAGAAGCAGCACGTATAGAAGGGAGGCTGGTGCATGAAGATAGGAAAGGTAGGAAGGGCCCAGGTTGTGGAGCATTTAAATACCAAGCAAACAAATTTACATTTGATCCTAGGCAATAAGGAGCCATTAGTGTGTGTGTGTGTGTGTGTGTGTGTGTGTGTGTGTGTGTGGCAGCTAGGTGGCACAGTGGATAGAATGCAGGGGCAGGGCCTAGAGACAGGAAGACTCATCTTCCTGAATTCAAATCCAGCCTCCAATACTAGCTGTGTGACCCTGGGCAAGTCACTTAACCTTTCTTGCCTCAGTTTCCTCATCTGTAAAATGAGCTGGAGAAGGACATGACCAACCACACCAGTATCTTTGCCAAGAAAACCCCAGATAGGGCCATGAAGAGTTGGGCATGACTGAGAAATGACTCAATGACAACAGAAACTCTGTGTGTGTGTGTGTGTGTGTGTATTCACACACAGGATAATTAGATGACTATAAGATAGTGTGCAGGGAGGGCACTAGCAGTTGGGGTGGCTCAGGAAAGGTCTCATGCACTAGATGGTGCCTGAGTTGTATCTTAAAGGAAGAAAGAGGCTTCCTGAGGTAGAGATAAGGAAGGAGTGACTTCCAGGAAGGAAGGACAACCAGTGCAGAGGGGGTATCCAGAAGGAGAGGTGGTTAGCAGTATATAATAGAGCAAAGAAGCCAAGGAGGATAAGGACTGAGAAAAGGCTGTTTGAATGGGTGGTCAGGAAATCGCTGGTAACTAGAGAGAGGGGTAGCAATTGAGTGATGAGGTCAGAAGCTAGACTGCAGGCAATTAAGATCAGGAAAGAGGAGGAAGCTGAGTGTCAGCTGATAAAGGATGGCAGCTAGTGGGGACGGGGGCATCTTACAAAGGGCTTTTGGGGATGGGGAAGGCATGGGTGAGTTTGCAGGCAGAAAGGAAAGAGCCACTAGATGGAGAGACTGAAGACTGGAGAGATCCAATTGCTGAAGAAAAGAAGGGATGGGATTGAGGTGCACAAAGAGACATTGGTCTTGGTGGGGAGGAGTTCTCTTCATCAAAGATTAGATTGAAGGAAGAAATGGTGGGGATGATGTCAGGGGGCTGAAATGCGGAGGAGCAGAGGAGAGATCTGTCTATGCTTTCTCATTTCCCTTTATTCTCTCTCTCTCCTCCCTCCTCTCTCTGTCTCTCTCCGCCGCTCCCCCCCCTTCCACCCCACCACCACCATCAGATTGGGGGGGATGAGGAGCAGGCAAGTACAGACAGATCAGGACAGTTTTCCTGCAGAAAGTGGAGCTTGAGCTAAGTCTTGAAGGAACAAGAGATTCCAGGCTGTAGAAGTGGGGAGACGGAACATTCTGGGCGTGGGGAAGATTGCTAAGGGAGATAGAAGGCTGTGTGTGAGGAAGATCCAGGAGGCCAGGGGAGCTGGGCCTTAGAGAGTACAGAGGCCATGAGTGTGTAAAGAGACAGGGAAGGTAGGAAGGGACCGGACTATGAAACCCTTTGAATTCGAGAGGTTAGATTTGATCCTGGAGATCCTGACAGAGAGCCACTGGAACTTCCTGAGAAAGAGGGTAGCATGGTCAGAGCTGTGCTCTGGGGGCTGCATGGGGGATGGAGTGGAGAGAAAAGGCACTTGACTTGAGGAGACCAGCCAGGAGCCCACTAGAACAGTCCAGGTGAGAGCTGATGAGAGCCCGGTCCAAGGTGGTGGCTGTGAGTGGAGGGAAGGGGACACGTCTAAGAGATGCTTGGGAGGCCAGAGAACGGCTGAGCCAGGAGGTGCCTCAGTACATATAGAGTCAGGGCTGGGAGGGTTCAGTGATCCTCATTAGACTTCAGTCAGATTTCAGGGAAGCATATTGCCTGTTTTTAAAATATTCCCATCCGGAATAACAAAAACAAAGAAAAAAAAAGCAAACATAATTTGGATATTTCAAGGGATCAACTTGTGTTACCTTGAAAAATCACTGATATGAGGTGGGAATGGCTGGGAAGCCCCGAGTGGCATTACTATGTGGGACTGACATGTGTGACCCAGATAAGCCTAGGGCGGGGGTGGGTAACCTGTGGCCTGGAGGCCACATGTTCGGCCGGGGGGGGGGGGGGCCCTTTGACTGAATCCAGACTTTACAGAACAAATCTTCTGCGGCCTTGAGGCCTAAGGCTCCCACCCCTGGCCTAGGGAGATCCAGGCAGGCAGAAAAGGCTTTATGTCCTGAGTCAGCAGCAGAGGCAGAAACTTTCAGGGTTTCAGTCCTGGCTCTGATGCTCTCCTAGGCATGTGAACTTGGGCAGGTCAGTTCTGTCTCAGTTGTACTTTTCTTACCTGTAAAATGGGGATAATAATCCTTGTATTACCTACCCTGACCAGGTTGTTTTAAGGAAAGCACTGTGTGAACCTTCAAAGTCCCAGAGTAGTGGGATGGGTGGGATTGAGGTGGGGGGGACATGTATGAAGAGGAGGAGTCTTCAGAATAGCTCTCCTTGCACTTTCCTCACAACCACCCTATAGGATCATTGGTGCAAGTGTCATTATCCCATTTTAAAGATGAGTAAACTGAAGCTGAGAAGCGCCAGGTAAGTGGACCAAGTTAGAGAAGAATTGAAGAATCCTCAAGTTGGAAAGGCTCTCCTAGTGTCCCTCCCTGACTTGGGTCCACCCAGCCTTAGCTTACTGACAGTTTGCCTGCCTGTTTGCTGCACTCTAATGATAAGGGGAGCCACTGCCTCCTGAGGCAGCCCCCTCCACACCTGGACAGCCCATATTGTTATATGAGTTGGCTTTACACACCCCTTCTTCTGCCACCCCACCCCCACTGCTCAGGCCAAGCAGACTAAGTCAGAGCCCCTCTACAAGCCAGTCCTTTATATGCTGGAAGGCAGTGTGATCTCATCTCCCCTAAGACTTCCCCAGGTTAAATGTCCCCAGGGCCTTCCAATGATCCTTGCACGACCTGCTCTGTTTTGGGGAACTGAAAGACCACCGGGGTCCCAGACCAGGCGGGCAGTGGAATCGGCATCCTTAGCCATTACAACTCTGGCTTGAACAATCTTATTTCTTGGAACCTCACCACGGCCTGGGGAGGAAACAGTTCAGATCTAATGACCTCCATTTGACACAAGAAGAGCACAATGGATTTTAAGACACCAGAGAGGTGAGGTGACTTGTGCAACATCACACAGAGAGTTAGTGCATTATAAAGATAGCTGAAGCGGTTTCTTTAAATCAGATGTAGGAGACGAAGGTCACTCACTTAAGTTACTATCTTGGGAAGTAGGTCAAAGGCTAGCTTTCCGATGCTCTGTTCTCAAAGACAAATAGACATGTCCCAAAGACTGTCCAATCCAGTCAGATTCCAGAACAACAGATTAAAAAGGAGCAGGGAAGCGGCCAGAGACTTAAAAGGAAACCAAACTAAGAATTAAGGTCAGGATCGGATTTTGGATTTCGCTGGTCTAGGGAACTCTCCCTACCAATGTAGTTTGGCACCTTTCCCTTGACTAATAGCCTGGGGCACTGACTTGCTCAGGGGGGGCACAGGCAAGATGTGTCAGGGGTACGACTTGAACCCAGGTCTTCTGGGCTCTGAGACCAGCTTTCTATCCAGACCTCAAAACCGGCCATGATAATTATTCCTTAGGTGGCAAATAATCAGGTCTATGACAGAGAATACTTTGTATCATGGGAAGAGATGATTTTGTTGCTTCTGAATGGCTGTCAGAGCTAAAGGATGTGTTAGATACATGGTTAGAATCGAAGCTCCTTATGTGCTTTCATCTCTAGTCCCTAGCACACAGTGGGCGCTTTATAAATGCTTACTGAAGTCTGACACCTACTAGCTGTGTGGCCTTAGACAAGTCACATTCTCTCGAGTCTCAGTTTCTTCATCTGTGAAATAAGAGGACTGGATTAGAGCCTCAAAGGAGAATATTCAGAATCGGGCAACCAGGATTCAAATGCCAACTTTGCCACCGAATGCAGAGAGACCTTGGGTGAGTCCCTTCCCTTTCCTAGGTCTCAGTTTCCTTATCTGATAGGGGTTGGACTAGGTAGCTTCCGAGGTCCCCTCCAGCTTGTGGGTTATTATCTAATGGTGTTAAATGAACCCCTGTGGTCCTAATTCTCCAGCTCAAGCTGGAGTCCCAGATCAGAGGCTGCTTTTTTCCCCAGGGCATTTCTTCAGAACAATCTTCACCAAGCATCCCATCTATCCCCACTCATGCCAAGAATTAGAGGTGGGGGAAGGAGAAGGGACCTGAAGGGTCATCTGGCTGAAACCCCTGGTGCAGAGCGTGGAGGGAGGTGGCCATACCCAAACCCAAGCGCATGGCAGCTACCACTCTTGCCATCCACCAATTTGGTAACTCCAGGCTTAAAATAAGCAGTGACATTTGCCTGGTCTGAATCCTTACCCAGCTGTGCTGGGCACACAAGTGGGTCTGTGTGTAGCAAGAGGCAGTGGCAGAAGATGGAAGGAAAGAGGCCTGGGTTCTGGTCAGGCCTCTTCCTCTTTGCTGGCTGTGTGACCTCAGTTACCTCTCTGAGCCTTGGCTTCCCTGTTTGTAAAATAAGAATGACTACATGCCAGGGCTGTTAGGTGAATCGTCTCTGAGGCTCCTTCTAGCCCTAGATCTATGGTCCATTTCTACCATGAAAAAACTGAGGGTTAGAAAAGAAAAATGACTTATCCAAGGTCACAAACTAGTGAAGACCAGATTTTCAGTCCAGTCTCCTGATATATCCAATGTCTTGTCCTCTGAGGGTACATTGCCTGATAACATTATCATTACTACTTGTAAGCATTCCTCTTACTCTAGGGCGTGGGTGGGCATGGATGGTCACAATCAGTGCCTACGGAATGACCATTGAGAATTGGGCTCATCGAGGGGCTCAGAGGTTGTCCCCCTGTAGCAACAACTGCTAGCAGCGTGTTCCTGTAACTTCTCCCCCTTGGTCCATCTCTTCCTTGTGCCAGCCCTGCAAATACATGCCTAGAAATTCCTACCAATCTTAATATGGCCGGTCTCTAGCCCCCTCTCACCTTGGCAGCCTACCTCGACTCTCTCCAGCCTTGACTTCGCTCCTTGGGGTCTCTATTTAAGCCCCTGGGAAGGTATTTTCACGTTCTACCCTCCCCAAGTTCATCCAGGCTCCTGTGCTTTCCTGAGAGCATATCTGAGGCTCTGGTAGCTGTTGTCCCCCATGAGAATGGTGATGGGTCCTCCTCAGCTGGTCCCAAAATGACCAATCAGCCTTCCATCATCTCTCCCCATCATGGTTTCCGTAACTCTTGAGTATTGGAACAACCACATTTCCCTGTAAGACCGAGGCCTAGTCAGGCAACTCTTGGCCAGTCGTAGGACATCCCAGCTGGAAGGGATCTGAGATCTCACGCAGGTCTGCATTTTCCCCAAGAGGAGGCTAAGTGACCTTCCCAGGCCATAGATAGTAAGGGATATGGCTGGGATTTGAACCCCAGGCCTTTGTCGCTGACCTAGTGCTCTTTCCATTACATTGCTTCTCCTAATTAGGGAAGTCTCTTGGTCCCAATCAGTTCCTCTCTGCTGGAAAGCCAGTCCTCCAGGGCAGGCCCTCCCCTGATGCTGTCTTCCTACTCTTGCTTCACCAAGTTCCTCTCTCCCTAATTAGAAGAGTCCCTCATCAGGCCTCTGTGGCTGTAGTTATGATTCCGTAACTCCCCAAGCAGCTTAGATACTCCCGAAAGTTGTGAATATGACACTTTCCTCACCAGGAATCTTTCCAGCTCCCACCCACCACCTGCAGCTACTAATTCGCATCAGCCCCATCACACCCAGATGGTAACTAATCTTTTCAGAAGGCCCTGCCAGGCCCACAAGGCCTCGTCCAGAGAATTGTTGCACAAAGGGAAGGTGTCGGCAGCGTTAGAACATGCTGACCTCGGGCCTGGTCATCTTCTCCTATCTATCCAACAATGCTCCTCTACCTACTGGACACTCCAGGCCAGCCTCCTTCATCCTTAAGCTCTGGTTTGGCTAAGATTTGCAAAGCCTTTTACAGACATTGCATCACTGGAGTTCACAACCACCCTAAAAAGTAGGTGCTTCATCAGCCCTATTTCAAAGATGAGCAAAGGGAGGCCCAGTCACACAGCCAGGAAGAAGCAGAAGCTGGATTCGTACTCAGGTGTCCAGGGCTGTGCACATGCCACCCTCGAAATCTTAGAAGCCAGCTTCCCTCCACTGCATCCTGCCCATGTCTTCAAGATTCTAGTCAAATGGTATCTCTTTTGTGAAGTCTTTCCTGACCCTGCTTCCTACTGCACTCTACCCCTCATCTCCAGCCAGACTTGAAGTCGCTGCCTTCTGAACTCTCCTGAGACTTTGCTTGTACATTCATTCGTTCGTTCATTCACTCATTGATTCATTTGTTTGTTCATTCGTTCATCCATATGTTCATTCATTCATTTGTTCATTCACTCATTCACTGAACCAACATTTACACCTACTGTGTGCTGGACATTGGGGAAGAGATAAATAAGACACAGTCCCTGCCCTCTTGGAGCTTACAGTCCAGAAGGGCATGATAAAACAAACACATAGAAAAGCAGCCCCAGTAATATGATAACGGTGTGAGGAAGGGGAGGAAAATGTGCATTGAGATCAGGTGAAGGAAACAAATGGAATGGAATGGAAGAAACATTGAGTCTGGAGTCAGAGGCATTGGGTTCATGTCTAGTTCTGGGAGACTCTGAGCCATGAGACTTTCAGCACCTCCTCCCTCTGGGCCTGTTTATTCACTGGTAAGATGGAGATAATAGGATTTTGCTCACAGCAAACATGGATTAAGCACCAGCTGTATGCAAGGGTATTTCTTGTAAAGAAGCTGGTTGTTAAACCCCACATCAATCCATAAACATTTGTTAAGCATCTACTGTGTGCCAGACTCTGCAGGAGTGCTGCTTAGCTACATAAATCACTCCAGCAAATGAGCAGTCATTGTTCTAGGGAAGAGAGTGTTTCAGATGGGAGCCTCAGCAAAGGCTTCTGGGAGGAGGTGGTGTCTTATCTTTGCCCACCACACTGTAAGTTCCTCACCTTCTCCATCTCTTTATCTCTCCTAGCAAAGGGCTAAACACACAAAGAGTTAGGAGGCCTAGACCAGCTCAGTTCCGAGGGTTTCTTCCTCATTTGGGGTCTGTCCATGGCAAGCCATGAGTGTCCACTGAAGCCCGGAGGGGTCAGGACCTACACTGAAGGCAGCGGGATCCACATCAATGACAACCTAGATATTCTGAAGCCCCAAAGCATTCTCCTCTCTCCTGGGACCCATCCCCACACTGCTTGTCTCAGTTTTGAACTGGAGAATATCGGAGCCCAAAGGGCCTTAGACATTATAGGATCCAAGTTTGCCACACAGGCTCTTGGTGGGGGGCGGGGGGGACCACTAACAAGACTCCCTGGGGGTCCCGGCTGCACCTAGATTTCCCTGCTCATCTGCCCATCCCCAAGCTTTGTCTGTGTTATTGGTTGATCAATCAGCAAGCCTCTTCTTCCTAATTTTCCCATGACTGTCAAGGTCATCATCAACCCCCCATCACCCAGGCTCCTCACTCTCTCTCCCCATAGATCCAACTTGTAGCCAAGGCCTGTCCATTCTGTCTGTGTAACATCTCTCGAATGTGTCCCCTCCTCTCCTATGATACTGCCACCCCCTGGTGCAGGCCCTCATCACCTCATGCCTGGATTACTGCAATAACCAGTGGGTACCTCGTCCACCCCCCATCAGCTGACAAAAAAGATTTCCCATATTCACCCCACTCCACATTCAAAAAACTCCAGTGGCTTCCTATCACCTCCAGAATCAAATAGAAAATGCTCTATTCGGCTTTTGAAGCCCTCCATAACCTGGTTCCCTCCCACCTTCCCAGGCTTCTTATAACTTACTCCCCAACACAGGCTGTTTGACCCAGTAACACTGGCCTCCTGGATCTTCCTTGAACAAGACCCTCTACCTCCGACCTCCAGGCATTTGCCCTGGCTGTCCCCCATCCCTAGAATGGCCTCCTTCCTCAGCTCTGCCTTCTGGCTTACTTGGCCAGAAATTGTCCCCTCTACAAGATGCCTTTTCTGATCCCCTTTAAAGCCTACAAAGTCCTTCCTCTCCTAGACAGAGGTGATTTATCCTGTCAAAATTTGTTTGACAGAGTTCTTTGCATCTTGTCTCTCCCATCAGAACGTGACCTCCTTCAAAGCAAAGCCAACTTGTGCCTTTCTGTATATCCCTAGCACTTGGCACACAGTAGGTACGCTAGGTATGCTTGTTGACTGAATGTATTAAGTGCCAGACAAAAGTGGACAGGATCCTCGAGGAACTTACATTTCTGCAGAGGAAGAGAAATGTGTATATATAGATATATTCATTCATAGAGATATGGACGAAAACACATAGAAGAATACATATGTGTGTATACACACACATACACTTCAGTAATTCATTTCTGAGCCACTAGAATCAGTGAAAGCTGGCTGGAATCTTAGAAGTCACACATCCAATCTGCTCTCTGCACAGGTAAAGACAGTTTGTCCCAGAGGGACAATGACACATTCAGGGTCACATGGAGCATTTATGGATGAGCAGGTATTACAACCAAGGCCTCTGGGCCCCAGTGGGTCTTCTCATCATAAGAAGCTGATCTCACACTGTCATCTAACATTTCTCCATTTATATTCTGTCTCCCCAGATGGATTATAGACCCTCTGATAGCAGGGACTGTCTTCTGTCTCCTCCCATGGCCAGGGCTGGGCAGGGGGTAGGGGCTTAGGAAACACACACTGACTCTGCTGGATCCATTCTGGCCAGATGGGATTGGGGAGGGGGAGGGAGATGAGAGGGAAGGGCAGGGCAGGAAATGACAGGAACAGGAGTTGACAGGCAGAGCAGCCCATGGCTCCATAAGGAAATCAGTGACATTCAAGGCTTGCATATAGAAGGCGGGTGCCAGCAGGCTGGCACATCCCCAAAGGGGCAGAGAGTGGACAGGAGACGAGAGGAGCAGATTGGGGGGGAGGCCCCGCATAAGGCCCTGTGATCTCACTGCTAGATCAGGGATCTCATCTGCCAGGGTAGATTGTCAGCTTCCTTCGCCTGGCCTGAAGAGCTTCCTAGAGCCCCTGAGCAGTTCTGGTGCCTGTCACAGGACTGCTACACAGACACAAGAAGCCAAGCCTCTCCTTCTCCCCTTTCACACACAACAGTTCACGGATCACTGTGGTAGCAGTGGCTTCTTCCCTCTTCTAAGAATGAAAAACAAGCTATATGGCATCATTTTAAAATTAACTCTGTCTGGCACCTGGAGCTCAGAAAAACACAGGGAACTGAAGACTCAGAATCCAGAGCTGGGAGAGACCTCAAAGGCAGAGAGCCAGGAAGCACAGAGGATCTGGGGTTGGGAGGCAGAATGACCTAGGGCAAATCAGGCCTCAGATGGCCTCCCTTTCCTCCTCTCCAAGGCCCCTCCCAGCTCTGACATCCCCGGTTCTCAGCTCCCTCCCAGCTCTGACATTCCAAATCTTAAGTCCCATTCCCTAACCCAATGCCCCACTTAAAACAAGAATTCTCTCTATAGCTGCTCAGCCTCCATTCGAAGCTCCCTCCAAACACTCCTGCCCCCTCACCCAACAACGTACAGAAATGCTCTTGGTCTGGCACACTGGCCTGTTTGGGCACTGGGTGGTGCAATGCTGAGGGGGTCCTGGAGTCAGGAGGATTTGAACTCAAACAACTGAACAAGGTCCCTTTCTAGCTTTAGGTCTGAGGTCACATTACCCTATAGGTCTTCTTGTTACCTCCAGAATCAAATATAAAATCCTCTTTGGTCTTCACAAACCCTCATCAATCTGATGTGACATTGAATAGTACCATAGGGAATGAAGGCTGGATTCAGAGTCAGGAGGCCCAAATTCGAATTCTGACACTGCCACTTGTTCCTTGTGTAACCTTGGACAAGTCACTCAGCTCTCTGGGCCTCAGTTTCTCCACGGGTAAAACAGGGAGGGCTGTGTGTGAGTTGATGCCCTCTAAGGTCCTTTCCAGATCCCAATCTATAGTCTGTGAACATGGTCACCAGATGCTTCCCCTGCTTGGGGCAATTTTGTTACCTGTTAGTGGCATACGCCCAGGTCTTGGTCTTAGAAGCAGGAGGTCAAGTCCCAGCTCTGACATTATTGATGACCGTGGGCAAGCTGCTTAACTGCTCTGTGCCTCAGTTTCCATATCTAAAAATGAGAATGGTAACATTTGCTCTTTATATATTTTTGCCTATATATATTTGCCTACTTTATAGGATTGCAGTGAATAAAAAGGTTTGTAGAGTTTAAACTTGAGCTGATATCATTATATTGAGCTTTACTGTAAATCCCCCCAGTGGACCTAGCTCTGTGCTTTGGGGTCAAGCAGAGCCGATGTGAGGGGCAGAAACGGTGGAGAGAGGTAGAGAGTGATAGAAGAAGCCCTGGCTTGGGTGTCAGAAGACCCGAGTTGGACCCCAACCAATGCTCAGGTAGTTCACTGCTCTGGGTCTCAGTTTCCCTATTTATTAAAAGGGGTGGGGGTGGGGGGCTGGTTCTTTGCCTTGTTTGTGTCCTGGACCCCTCGGGCTGGCAGTCTGGTGAACTTGATGGACCCCTTCTCAGAACCACGTTTTTTAAATAATTGAAGGAAATGCTCAGTTTCACTAAAACGGGAGTAGACTCCCTGAAATCTATACACAGTCCCCTGAGGGCTCTGGGGACCAGCGATTACGAAGGGAGACCCCTGATTTCTAAGGTCCCCTTTCAGCTCTAAATCTGATCTGAGGTGCATTCTGGGCCTCTTCCCTTATCAGTAAAACAAGAGGGTCTGACTAGATTACTTTCCAGGGCTCGGGCAGCTCTGAAATCCCACGATCCTTCCTTGGCCGCCGGGGGTAGGCTTCCCCTCCCCCACCCCCAGCCAGGGTACTGGTCTCCTGGGGGTCATGTGAGACAAAACTTCTTCAGCCTACACTCATCGGCCCCTGGGGGCCTCTTGAGGACCACATGATGAACCCCTAGAGATAGGCTCTTGGCAATTTCTTGCTTTCCAGGGGAGGAAAAAAAGCCTTGGCAGGAAATCTGTTTCCTCAGGCCTCCTGTTTCTCTAAAACCCCCTTCTTCTGCCTTCTAGGCCAGGCTCAGACCCATCTCCAGCCCCCAGGAGCAGAGAATGCTCTCTGCTCCCACTGACACTCGGATCTGATCTCCTGGCCCATCCAGAAGCACGTTGCACAAGGCTCTCAGAGGCAAGCTCCTCCCCCTGGTCAGTTAGCCCCTTGGGTGGGGTTTCTCCATCTTTGGGGGCAGCTCAGTAAGACCAACAAGGAGGAATCCTCCCAGCATCTGAAGCTTACAAAGTGCCTTACACACATCTTATTTAACCATCACAACAATCCTATGGGCGAGATATCACCCCCACTTCATGGATGAAAAAACCAAGACTCAGAGAGAAGGGGCACTTTGCCCAAGGTCTCCCAAGGGGCTGAGAGAGTACCAGGCGCAAGAACCAGACCCAAGGAGGTGTGCTGAATTTGGTATCAAGGACCTGGGTTCAAATCCCTTGTGTGATTTCCCTTCTCCTTCCTCAGTGCCTCTTTTGTGATAAAAATAGCTGGCATTTCTTCAGCACCCTAAGCTTGCAGCACATTTATCGATATCCTAGTCTTGGATCCTCATAACCCTGGGAGGGAAGTGCTATTATCATTCCCGTTTTTCAGATGAGGAAGCTGAGGCCAAGAGGCATTAAGTGATTTGGCCAGCTAGGAAGCCGTCTATAAAATGGGGTATTGAGAGAGGCTGCTGAGGTCCTCTCCAGCCCTGAGCCTGTGATCCTATAACCCCAAGGTCGATGGTCTTTGCCATATGCCACAGTACCCCAGGCAAACTGTTAACTATGGAAGGGGGGGTATTCCTCCTGCTTTGTCTTCAAACTGGCAGCATTGGAACACTTCCTATGGCAACTTTGGGGATATCACTGCTCCTCACCAGGCCTCAGTTTCTTCCCCTGTAAAATGAGGGGACTGCCTGATCTGCAAGTGCATTTCAGCTCCAATTGCTATGACCTGATGAACATCATGGGAGCAGTTTTTTGCCTCCTCCTGACAGGACAGGGAAGGAGAGATGTGGGTTGCCCAATGGTCACATCCCAGAGTGATTGTCAGGAGGTTTTTATTTGTCGCCTAGGGAGTGTTTGGGGCCAGGACACAGCATAGCTGAGCAGGCAGGCTGCAGAATTGGCTGGTGTTTGGGGAGGGAAAGGATTGGGACAGAGCAGGGAGAGGATGGACTGGCAGGGGAAACAGAGGCTTGAAGCTACTTGTCACAGGTCTGGTAGAGGGGATTTCTGCTGAGGCAAAGGTTAGGCTAGATGCTCAAACCACCTTGTATTTACTTGGCATGTATTTTGTATATTTGGATTTTACATAAATGTGTATGAGGATGTATTGTGTCCTCAGATAGAATGTAACCTCCATGAGAGCAGAGGCTGGTTTGCTTTTGATCAATAAAATGCTTGTTGGTGAATTGATGCCCCAAGGTCCTTTATAGCTCAGAAATTCTGTGATTTGACCATTTTGAGACCATGTAAGAGCCATATAGCCCAGATTAGAGACCAAGAAGGGAGCTCAGAGGCATCAGTCCAATCTCCTCATTTTACAGAGGATAGAGGCCCAGAAAGAGGAGCAGATGTGTCCCTGATCTCACAAGGAAGAAGCAGAATAAGGTTCGAACTCAGGCCTCAATAGCCACATCTGGGGCTCTGTGCATCAAACCTTGGCCCTTCTGGGTCTGGCACAGTCAGGACCATATGAGGAGAGTAGGAGCCCTTTTCTACAAGGGATAGGTTTAGATAGCAGCCAGATGAGGACCCCCAGCAGCTGAAGCTGGCTCCAGATACTTGGGACATTTCCCCAAAGGTCCCACCAAGGCCAGGAAGGTTGGTGGCCAACAGAAAAGCAGCGGGCATCCCTGAGCCTCAGAGCTAGTAGGCTCTTCAGGTCAGCCACCTCCTGACAAACCGTCCTGGCTTTGCCTGAAAGCCTGGGGCCAAGAGAAGCCCCCATCGTGAGACACCTCACTTTCACTTTGCAGGGGAAGAAGGTTCGAAGGTTTTTCTTGACATCAGGCTGAAATCTGCCACTCTTCAACCCCACCCTTCCCCCACTGCTCCTACTCACTTCTGCCCAATAGGGGTCAAACAGAATGAGGCTAATCCCTCTTCCACTTGACAGCCCTTCAGAGATTTAGGAACCTTGGAAATCGGCTCCTCCAAGCCTCTCATTTTGCAAAGGAAAAAACACTTCTCTCTTCTCTTTCTCTGTCTCTCTGTATGTTTCTCTCTCACTCCTCTGTCTCTCTGTTTGTCTCTATCACTACTCTCTCATTCCTTTCTGTCTATTCTCTTCTCTTCCTTTCTCCTCCCAATCTCCCTGCCCCCCCTCCCCCAGCACCTAGCACACTGCCTGGCACATAACAAGCTTTAATAAATCCTTGTTGATTAATTGCTTAAATTACACAGTAACTCCAGGCCAGGCGAGCACTAAGTTGGGGGGAAGTTCCTGTGGCAGGTGGCACTTGAGCGAAGATGCCAGTGAGGAGGGAGAGCATTCCAGGCATGGAGACTGGCATTGCAAAAAACACCAGGAGGGAAAGAAAGCAGAGGCCAGTTTGGCAAGAGTTTAGAGCAAATGAGGGGGAGTAATGTGAAACCAATCTGGAAAGAGAGTCACGGCCAGAGACTGTGAAGGGCTTTAAATAACAAAGAGGAATTTGGGTTTTATCCTGGAGGCAATAGTGAGCCACTCAGACTTCTTGAACAGGGTCAGACCTCCATTTCAGGCCCTCTGCAAATATTTGTTTAATGTATTGAACGAATGACTAGGAATACCACTTTCTCTATGAACCATCTGAGGCCCAGGAAGGAGGCTGAGGAATTCCTGCTGGAGAAAGTTGACTCCAGCTGTGATGGCTGGGGGCTTCGTGGTTCTGAATGACCTGGCTCTACCTCACTGGGGTGTGCAGCCAAATGGCCGTGATGTCTCCCTAGAATGAAAGGAAACCCCAGATCTCCTCGGTCCTTGCCTGTTCTCCCAATCTGAAGAGGCCACCATCCCTGGAAGGAGCATCTGATGGCCAAAATGGAAAACACTGAACAAGGAGCAGCATTGTCTGACTGATGCTTTTATTATTTATAGAGTCGATGCTGCATTAAAAGTTGGCAGCTTTGAGATAAACCTGGCTAGTCACAGACTGAACTAAGGCTCACATAGAAAAAGCTATAGGAATGGGAGCTAGCATTAATATCACCTCTGGTCCTAGACTGTAAGGGCTTTGAGGACAAGTTCCAACTGATGCTCTCCTTTGGATCTCCCACAGTGCCTAGGATTAGGGCCTGCAGAGTAGGTGCTCAATTAGTGAATAGATTTTCATTATTGTCTTGGTGCTTAATAAATTCCTGGGGACCATCGATGGATGGATTTGATGCCAACGTCCAAGGGCAACAAGCTTGCTTCAGGGACTCGGTCGGGGCTTGGTCCCCTTTCTGCTGGGGGTCCTGATGTCCTAGAAAGGATGCTGACCACCAATTCCAATGCTTTTATGAGGCCCCAGATGCAAGAGTTGACTTGTCCCAGGTCACTCAGGGAGTATTAGAGGTGGAATTCAAAGCCTGGGCCCCTGTCTCCAAAGCCAGTGTTTCACTCCCTCCTGCCACAGCCAAAACATATCTACAACTTTCATTTGTATTTTTTTTTCTTTTTAAATTGATGTCTTTTCTTTTACCATGACATTCACTTCAGCCCCATTCTTAGATCAAACCCAACTTGCCACATTCTGCTTTCTATATTGGTTCTTTGTGACCATGACTAATATCTTCTTCTAGATTTTAATAAGGGCAGAGACTGTCTCCTTTTTATTACTCTCAGGCATCTTGCATAGGACTTCTAACATAATAGATGCTTGATACTTGTTCCATGAATTGTGCTGAATTTGGGCAGCTAGGTGACTACAGGACTGAAGTTAGAAGGACCAGAGTTCATATCCCATCTCAGACCCTTACTAGCTGTGTGACCCTGGGCAAGTCACTTAGCCTATTTGCCTCAGTTTTCCCATCTGTAAAATGACCTGGAAGAAGAAATGGCAAACTGCTCAAGTATCTCTGCCAGAGAAAACCTCAAATGGGAGCATGGAGAGTTGCACACAACTGAACAAAGTTAGAATGGTTGGAAATAAGAATGTGTTCCTAATGGAACAGAGATTGCACAGATCAGTTACATTCACAGAAGATCCCCAAATCTCATTGAACCAAAAGTTTCAATCTCCTCTCTCCGGTAAACCCTTTAAGGGAGCCTTTGGGCCCTATCAAGATTGTATTTCCTCATCTTTAAAATGGGGGAAAGGAGTGGAGTAGCTGACCTTTGCTGACTCACCTGGCTCTGACATTCTATGTTGCTAAGAGTCTTGTGGAGGTGGCTCACCTTGCCTCCTTCTGGGCTCTAGATTTTGGCTCCCCTTTCTTTCCTTCCAGGGGCTTCTGCATGGAGCTTTGCTAAGAGAAGGGGCCAGAAAGCCTCCTTCCTCTCTGCTCTCCACTCCCTTACCTTCTACCCAGCAGGTCAACCTGCAGGGAGGTAGAACTTCCTAGGGTTAGAATGACCTGATGTGCCAGGACCACAGAGCTTCATCAGACTTGAGAAAAGAGTCACTTCATTGCCACAAAGACAAGGTTTTTATGCCCCCAAGAGGAACAGGGAAGGGGGAAGCTGCTGGCTTTTCAGCAGCCAGAGCCAAATGTGAGCATCCTTTTAGCCTGTTCACAACAGCCCAGGGATTGGCAAAACGGTAAACTCCAAACCACACAAAACGCACCAGAAAGGAGAGTGGGGACCTGTCTTTTCCTCCTCTTCATGCCACCCCCCCCCCCCAGGGCCTGAGTGAGTGAGGCATAATAAAGGTCTGCTGGGTGTAAATGCCGATCCTGTCCAGTGAAACCCTGCTTGGTCAGTGAGGCATGATGGCTCCCGCACAAACCTCAGGCCCAGCCACTGGTAGGGGTCTTAGGAGTGGGAAGGAAGGTCAGGGGAGGGGGGTCAGAACCTCCTCCCCTTCCCAGCCAACCACCGAGCCTACTCGGGATCCGAGCCCGGCAGCTCCCCAGCAGGTACGGCAGAGCAGTACAGCTCAGTTCAGTTCAGCATTGCGGCCAAGCCTGCTGCGGTTTAACCCAACCTAGCCCTAGCCCCACACCCCAGATCCCCACCCAGGCCCGCAGGCGGGCTCAAAGGTTTCTGCTAACGTCTGCCTAGAGCCCCGGGTTCTCTCCTCCCTCCCTTACCAGGAATGAGGCCCATTCAGGTCCAAGAAGCCCTTTGCGCTTCCCAGCTGTCCAAGCAACAGGCTGACCAATCCAATTGGATCCATTCCGCCCCCTCTTCATTCCCTCCGATTTTTGCCCAGAAGACCCTGCTGGGAGGCCAGGGGAGGAGGGGCGGCTAGGTAAGGGCTTCTGGTACACCTCCTCCCGAGCTGGGCTCTCCCTTCGGCCAAGCCGGTCCTCTCTTGGTCCCGCTCTGGGCTGCAACCTCAATTTCTCCGTGCACCTGCAGGGCGCTCACGTTCCCTTAATGCCGGTGACCTTCTGGTACAAACACCTCAGCCTATGGCTGGTGCGGTCTTGCCCTCCACCAGTCTCTGTCTTTAGCACTGGGAGGAGGGAGGTCCCCCCTACTCAATCGCTCCAGCTACAGAGGGCCGTCGTCTTCTTCCAAATCTCCCCACTTTGGTTTCTCCTCAATTATCTATTTTCCCCCCGCACTTCGTTCTCCTCCACTCTCCCTACAGGAACCAGACCCTTCCCAGTGCCAGCCCGAAATTGTTTACTCCAAGCTACTATCATCGCCACCACTGGGGAAAGCGAAGGCGCCACCCGAGCGCCAGGCTCCGGGGCACTCTATTTTGAGTGCCTGAAATTGGAGGTCAAGGTGGGGAGACCGCCCCTGGCCTGCCTCCTCCTCGGCCGCTGTCCAGCCTCTGCTGCACTCTCAAGACCTCAGATCCTCAGGCCCGGAAAATGGGGAAGGGGTCCTCTATGGGGCGCGCTGAGCACAGAGGAAGCGAAGCTCACCCCACTCCTTGCTCCCTGGGGCTTTGGACCACGCGCCTGGCACCCCAGGAGTCCCCTCCCCCACTTCGGCCCCTGCGCACCCACCCTTCGAGCCTGGGGGGGGCGTGCTGGCTCATCCCAAGCCCACTGTAGCAGCTACCACCGCTGCCACTTTCCAGCCCCGCCCAGCCCTGGCCCCTTGCTCCCAGGCCTTACCCAGGACACCAGGCGCAGCACGGTGTGGGGCTGCCGGATGAAGGTCTGGAGGTCGAAGGCGCCTCCAGCCTTGCCAGCTCCGTACGCACCGCCTTCCATCCTCGCTGCCCCGGCCCGGCCGGCCCAGCCCGGCCCCGAGCGCTGCGCCGAGGTGCGCAGCGCGCGGGCACACTCACACACACACACTCTCTCTCTGTCACACACACATACACACTCCTCACACACACTCACACTCACACACCCGCCCCCGTGCGAGCCGGGGAAGAGGCGCGCGCCGCGCGCGTTCGTGTAGGTGCCGGGGTCAATGTGCCCGCGCGTGCGTGCCTGCGCCTATGCCTCTAGGGCTCCGCCGGCCGGGATGGGAGGAAGGAAGAAGAAGAGGAGGAGGAGAAGGGGAGGAGAAGAAGTCTAAGGGGGAGGAGGAAGGATATCCGACTCGGACGTGGAGGCCCCAGGTCTGGTCACCTCTGTGCCACGCTGCGGCCGGGGATGGGGGGGAGCTGGGGACAGCAGGGGGCTCTCGCTGCTGCCCCCGCCCCAGGCTCGGTCCAAGCGCCCAAAGGAGGGCGTGTGCCCGCAGCGGGCAGGAGGCTGGGCAGCAGATGACGTCAGCTCCTCGCTTCACGCCCCCCCCAAGGCTGCCCCAAACCCCAGGGCTTAATCTACTTGGGGGGTGGAGGAAGGAGGAACACCACCCTTTGGGGGAATGGAGGTTCGGTTTGATCATATCCTAGGGCTGGGCCCTATCTTGGAAACTGTAGCCCATTCGACAAACACGCAGCACCTAAGCAAAAATACAGTTGAACAGGGAGTCTCCTGAATCTTCACTCTGCCATCTAGTACCCATGAGACCTTGAACAAGACACTTCCGGGCCTCAGTTTCCTCCTCTGTAAAATGAGGGGACACTAATCTAGGTGATCTAGGCCCCTTCCAGTTCCTAACCCTGAAAGTGTGGAACACACTGGGCCAGGGGGTAGAGGTGGGAGGGGCACAAAGGTGACTGAGATGATCTTTGCCCTCAAGGACCTAGATGCTTGGAAACGTCTGTGATCTCACCCCTGTGCAGTAGGCTCCCCAAGAGGCAGAATCCAAGCCTGTGTTATGCCCTGTCATCCTGTAGAACTGAACAAATTGTCTGAATTCCTCCAGAGAGGATCCAGCCAGCGCTGGGACCTCTGGCACTTCTCAAAGTTATTAGTCTCAAGGCTCCTTTAAACTCTGAAAAAGTTGGAAGACTCCAAAGAGCTTTTTAAAAAATGGATATTATCAATTGATATTTACTGTTTAGAAATGGAAACCTTAATATTATGATGACAATAGTTCTGACCTTGAGGACCTAAGGGTCCTCTGGACCACATTTTGAGAACAGCTGCTCCTGACATTTTGGTTATCTTTGTGGCACACACTCACCGTCCATTGGTTGTCACTTTCTCTGAGAGTGATGGGTCCATCTTCTTTTTTAGTTACACGTTTCCCTGCCTACATTCTTTAATACAGATTCTCTTGCCCATCTTCATTGGTAAAGTATTGCGGTCTCCTCATGCATACCTCAGAATGGAAAGAGCACTGGAGACCTGGATTATATGCCAGCAGTGCGACCTTGGGTAAGTCACTTACTTGCCTGGGCCTCAATTTCTTCATCTGTAAAATGAGCAGCCAGACTGGATGGCCCCTTGAAGTCCTTCTAGCTCTAGACCTATGATTCTAAATCATTCAGCTATTTCTGCCTTGTTTTCTGTATCTCTAAAATGGAAGGGTTTGGACTAGATGGACCCCCAAGGTTTCTTGATTTTGACATTCAGTGATTCCTCTTTCCTATCCAGAGTCCAATCATAATACTGCCAGTACCCTCACCTCATAATACTGAGAATATCCTCACCTCAGTTCAATCCAGCAAGCATTTATTAAGTGTCTACTGTGTGCCAGGTACTAGGTACTAGGGATGCAAAGGCAGAACTAAAAAGTCTGTGCCCTCAAAGAGCTTACGTTCTATTTGGCAGGTAGTCCAACAGGTAGACATGGGGGGGGGCGGAGATAAACGTTTCTAAGCACTTTACAAATATTATCTCGTTTAAGCCTCACAGCAATCCTGATTGCTAATTATCTGCATTTTACATTTGGAGAAATTGAGTCAGAGAGAGGTTGTGACTCGCCCAAGGTCTATTTGAAGTTAGATTTTTCCAACTCCAGTAACTCTGCCACTGAGTTACCACTGAGGCACCAACTGCCTCTGCGATATACATAATAGTCTAATCTTAAGCAACAGAAATCTCATCTTCCGGAGTTCAAATCCATGCTCAGATACATACTAGTAACGTGACCCTGGGCAAATGACTTCACCCTGTCTGCCTTAGTTTCCTCATCTGGATGAGCTGGAGAAGGAAATGGGCAAACCATTCCAGTATCTCTGCCAAGAAAACCCCCAGTGGGATCAGGGAGAGTCAGACAGGGCTGAAATGATTGAATAACAACCACACCATTTAACAGTTCTAGATGGGGAATTTCCTCTCTACCAAGACAGGTCAGCACCTGCTCTTTTATTTACAGTCAGAGAGTTGCCCAAGGCACCAAGGGGTGAAGAGACTTGCCCGAGTCTGGAAGCCAAGATGAGTCAGAAGCATGACTTGAATCCAGTTCTTTGTCACATCAGCGTCAGCCCCCTTTGCACTGGCTAAGGCCTTTGGTTGGCACCTAGTGGCTCATTAGAAATGCTGCTTGAATGGCCTGGAAGCAGGAGAAGGTTCTTTAACCAGAAAACAGACTGGGTGGCAAGAGGCAGCAGAGCTGTGCTTTGGAGAGAGCCAGAGATTCCACCGCAGCCTAGGAAGGAACCGCTCCCACTTCCCATTTCTCTTCCCTAGAAACTTAGAGGAATGTTGACTAAAGGAAAAGCAAACTGAAAGAAGCAAAGAGGTCAACTTCCTTAGCTAGGCTTAGACTTTAATAACCACAAAAAGAAGGGCAATACTAAGTCCCGGCCCCGAATAAAGTGGCCATTCCCCATTATGCACTCTCTGCTCCTTCCAGACAATCAGTGGAGCAGATTTGAAGAGCTTCTCAGAGCTAACTTGGGCAGCAGCCCAGGACTCTTCCCTGAAGGTGTGGAGGGAGCACTTGTGAGATCCGCTTCCGAAGTACTTTCTTTATCTCCAACTCTGAGGAATTTTTCTGTGAAAATCCCTTTCCCGAGATTTCTAAGTACTTCATATGCATTTTACAGCTCTGTGTTTATAGCCACGCAGGTACCCTGTTCAGTGCCACCCCAATGATGGGATTTAGATTGTGGGAGCCCCTTGAACTCCCCTTGAATCGTCCCACTGGATGAGGCATTTGCCTGAGGCCATAAGCCTTTCATTATTGCTAGGCCCAAATCTCTAGGCTAGGTTACTCTTAGCCTAGCCTAGCGCTCTATTGTCAGGGCTATTATTTGATCCTATCAAAGTGTCTAAACCCAAATCTATTACCCTTAAACTAGCCTGTTATCTCCAGGTAGCCTTTAGCTACTTCCCATCCTTAATTCCATTCCTGAAGTCTGACTTCTAGTTACCCCAGTCCCATTAAGCTCCTCCTTAGACTCCTCCTCAAGACCCTCCCTAAACCCCTCCTCCCATCACCCTAGGACCACCCTAGATCCCTCCCACAATCTTTGTGTATCTAAGTTTCATCTTGCCTCCATGAAGGTGCTCAGATTCTATCTACCTCAGCTTATGAAAAAAATGAGCCTCACAAAGGGTGAGATTTCTTAAGACAACCCATCATGGTGAATCTGTAATAAACTTTGTTTTTCTCTGGCTGTGAGAAGGCTTGAATCGAATTCATTTGAGCAGTACCCAGTGTGTTGGTATTTTGGGGTCCAGAGCACCCCTAAAATATAGTTCCGAGCCTCAACACCTTCCGGGAGTGGAAAAAACAGTAGTGGGCATACCGATGTCTGCCATATACCAATTTCTTAATTAATGCTTGTTGATTGGGATTTTAGAGACCTGAGAGGTCATTTTGTCCAATCTTCTCATTTTACAGATAAGGAAACTGAGGCCCCAAGGGGTTACATGACCCGCCTAAGAACACGCATCCAGTCAGTTCTAGCCCTCCTTCTGCAGGATCATTCAGAAAACTAAGGCTGGAGTCCCGAATCTACTCTATTGAATTTAAATGAATTAGAACTTAACAGTGATGGGAAAAAAACTTGGCTTTGGGAGTTGACCTGGGTTCCAGTCCTGACCTGCCACTAACACAGAATATGACCCTGGACAAATCACTTGACCGAACTTAGTTTCAAAGTCTTTCCTCTGCTGATTATCTCCAATTTATTGTCTATAGCTTATTTGTATGGAGTTGTTTGCATGTTGTCTCTCTCATTAGATTGTGAACTCCTTGCTAGCAGGGACTATGTTTGCACTTCCTTTATTTACCCAGTACTTAGCACAGTGCCTGGCAAATAGTAGATACTTAATAGATGTTTATTGATCGACTGGCTAACTGATTGAACTTGGTGAAAGCATATGCTCTATATCACCACTTTGTTTGAATCCTCTCTCCCAAGGGATTGAGGTGGTGCCATTCTTATTCTCTCTTCTCAGCTAATATCCCTTTTAAAAAGATAAGTCACTTAATCTCCCTTTCCTCAGTTTCCTCATATGTAAAATGAGGGAATTGAATTTTGACGTCCTCAAGGTTTTCTTCTACCTCTAAATCTCTGAACCTGTGTTTCTAGATCCTGAGGGATTTAAGCTAAAAGTTTGACTTGTGTATTGGTCACCTTCTCAACTAAATAGAAAGAAAGCCTCTTCTTCTGTCTGGCCCAAACAGCCCAGCACAGCCTTGTGTCAGACATACACTTAACTGTAAATAGCTGACAATTAGAAATTATTGGGTGGAGCAGTTGTAGGAAGTTAGCAGCATGCATAATCTTAGATCTTGGCAGAGTTTTCTTTAAACACTCTTCCCCTGGGCAGAGGTGCTAATGAACTGTGAAATGGCCTGGACCTGAAGAAAGAAGCTAACTCTACTGACTGACCTGAGTTCAAATTCACACTTACTAGCTGTGTGACCCTGGGCAAGTCACTTAGCTCCAAAAAGAGAGAGAGAGAGATTCAAGACCTTCTTACTAAAATGTAGTAGAAGGCCAGGTTTGTTTGTTTAGCAGGACTTATGAGGATACTCATTTCCTTTCTTCATTTTCCTCTGCCTCCTTAGATGCAACTTGGGAGAAAACAGCAAAGAAGCAACCCTGAATTCTAGTCCTGACCTGACTGAGGAGCTCCCTCTCTCTCTTGGGCTCAGTTTTTCAATCTGTAAAATGGACTAGATTAAATTCACCTACTTCAGAAATGTGGATTCTAAAGCTTTCTACATACAAAGGCACTAGGAATACAAACAGGAAAAATGACAGTCGCTGCTCTGCAGGAAGAACTGAGATACACCCAAGTAAGTGTGATGTGATGTGAGAGATCCAGGAATAACCCTGTAAGTTAGGATAAGAATTTGGGTCCAATAATGGACCCTGGAGCACAGGAAGAGGAGTCATGTCCAAGAAGTAGAGATGAGGAAGGTATGCCTGAAGGAGCAATAATATCCCTTATAGTTCTGACATTATGAGTCGTAATAGTCACCCATTTCTCTGGATTTCTCCAACTGTGGCATTCTAGATTCTAACATTTCCAGTTCTCAGGCGCCTCCCAGCTCTGCCACTCCTGGTTCCAAGCCCCTCCCAGCTCTAATATCTCCCTGTTCTCAGGCCCCTCCCAGCTTTGACCTTCCCTGTTCTGAGGCCCTCCTAGGACTGATATTCCTGTTCTTAGGCCCCTCCCAGCTCCAACACTTTGTATCTAAGATCCCTAACATTTTGTATTGAAAGCTCTTTTACAGCTGTGAACTTTTATGATGTTTACGCATCGGAGCCAGTGTTGTTTTTTTTCTTTAGATTGACTAATTGGGTAAAAAGTTGATAAATATGACCATCAGCCACCCATACATGGAAGGCACATTTCTTCCGGCATTTTCGAAAATCCTATGCTCTAGTCAGCCTGAGGTGACACTGCCATAAATACTCTCTTCGGTTTGGGGCAGGACTGGAGGGCTGCTTCTCAGGATGAGAATGAGTCAGTCTCCTCCCCAGACCAACCAGACTTTCAGCTGCAGTGGAAATACAGCTGTGCAAGAAGACCAGTCATTAATAATTGGTTTGGAGCAGTTCCTGATAAGGAGTACAGGATTCTTTGTTGTTGAAGAAAAGGAACAGTTGCCTTTCGAAACCTTATCTAATTTCTCAACCAAGAACAGTCCAAGCAGGAAACCTTTGGAGTCTTGTACACATATAGTACTCAAATAAAAACGATATATCGACTTAGAAAACAATAAATCCACATTATGTTGCATTGTGTTTTTATTTATTTTAACATTTCCCGATTTGTTTTAATGTAGTTCTGGTTGTACTTGGAAGGCTTGAAACTTGCCTGTGGAGAAGTAGGGAGACCTCTGATGTAAGAGATTATTCATGTTACTGCTAAGCAAATTATCTTTCTGTTTGGGAAAAGTGTTAAATCATGTAATATAGAACCTGAAGGGACCCTGGAGAGCGTCTGGCCCACCTTTCTCATTTTATAGATAATGGAACCAAGGCTTAAAGAGTCAGTCTATTAGTCAATAAACATTTACTAATGTGTCAAATTCTGTGCCAATGCAAAGATAAAAGATAGGTAAGGGGTCACTGAGTAATGGGGGAGCACCATGCAAACGATTATATACAAACTATAGGATAAATTGGGGATAATCAATAAAAGGGAGACACTAGAATTAAAGGGGGTTGGGAATGGCTGCCTGCAGAAGGTGGGGCTAGGTGGGATTTGAAGGAAGCCAGGAGAGCCTGGAGGCAAAATAGGAAGGGAGACCATTCCAGGCATGGGGGACAACCAGTGAAAATGCTCAGTCAGGACCTGCAGTGCCTCACTGGGGCAAGGAGGCCAGTAATGTGCCCGATTCGCACAAAGAGAAGAATTGAAATTGGAATCCAGGTTTTCCAATTTCAGACCTTTTCCAATTTCAGACCTGCTCTTTTTGTTACATTCTGTTGGCTGACTTAATGGATGGAAGAATGGGTACATTAGATTCAATGACTATTCCTGGGGCACTTGAATTAAAAAAAAGGTATTTGTGTTTAAAAACAAAATAAAAAACAAAACCCCAGCCATGTAAGTACAGGATGCAGAAGATGAAAAGATATGTACCTCAAATCTGAAAGGACCCAAGGGGTCATTGAGTTCCTTTTACAGATGAAAAAACTAAGACCAGTGAGCTCAAGTGATTTGTCCAAGGTCATGAAGGCAGTAAGTGGGAGACCTAGGATTCCAACTCAGCTCCTTTCTATTCCAAAGCCTCTTTACCATGCTCTAAGGAGTTTCCTGGATTGTAAAACTTATTATGATTCAGTATGAAAAGCCTCTTTGACTTTTCACCACCTTAATGGAAGCCTAGTGCCCCAAGCAAAAGAGGCCATCATCTTGCCATCCTCTGTCCTCATAAGAGCAACTGGAGTCACTGACAAACTGAAGTCGATCCTCAGGAAGACAACTCAGGAGGACTGAAAACCATTCTATAGAAGGAATTGGGAATATTTGTCCTGAAAAAGCTATCTCTGTACACAAGGTTTCCAGATTGATCTGTCTAATGTTAGACTCTTCTGAGCTCCAACTTTCTCTTGGACATTTCAGACTGGCTGGACTGGAAAGACTTCTCCAACTCAGGAGGTTTCCAACAGAACTCATTACCATACCACCCTCCTCCAGCCTAGCTCTTTCCTGTGCTTTTCTATTTCCGTCAAGGGGACCTTCCAGTCACCTATATTCATAACCATGGTGTTATTTTGGACTCCTCACTCTCCTTAACCCCATATGTCCATTCAATTTTTTTTGAGGCATTTGGGGTGAAGTGACTTGCTCAGGGTCACACAGCTAGCAAGTGTCTGAGGCCAGATTTGAACTCAGCTCTTCCTGACTCTAAGAGCCAGTGCCCTATCTACTGTGCCACCTAGAAGCCCCTTATCCATCCAATTTTTGTATTTATTTCTACTCACATGCAACCCCTTCTCTGTACTCACAAAGCCATCACCCCAGTTTGGACACTCATTGCCTCTCTCCTGGAGTAGTGCAATGGCTGCTTCAATTTTCTTCCCTCTCTAATAATAACAATAATAATGGCTAACATTTATACAATGCCTATTGTATGCCAGGCACTGTGCTAATTCCTTTATAAATATTATTTCAATTGATCCTCACAACAATACTGATAGGTAGATGCTGTCATTATCCCCATTTTACAGATAAAGAAAGTGAGGCAAATAGAGATTAAATGATTTAACAGGATTGAACAGCTGGTAAGCATCAGAAGCCAGATCTGAACTCAGGTTTTCCTAATTCCAGGTCCAGCTCTCCATCCACTTCACTACCTAGCTACTTTTCTAGTCTATCCAAACTGATTTTCCTAAAGCACAGATCAGTCCTCTACTCACTAAATTCCATTGGTCATCTCTGGGATGAAATATAAAACTCCTCTGTTTGGCATTTAAAGCCCATCACAACTTGGCAGAAACCTACCCTTCCCCCTAATATATTCGTCTTCTGCTATGCCAGCTGAACAGCTAAACAACTCTCCTGTTCATGACATGCGATATTCTATCTCCCATCTCCGGGCTTTTGCCCTGGCTGTGCCTCATGCCTAGAATGCCCTTCTTCTTCTTCACTCCTGCTGATGAGATTTGATTTTTCCTCTTAAAGATTCATCTTTAAGTGCCACTTTTGACACGAAGCCTTCAGGGATTGATCCTACCACCTCCTAGTGCTACTAGCTAGTGCCAGCTAGTAACTCCTAGCTACTCCCAAAATTACCCTGTGTCTGTTTTGTGTGTAAATATCCGTGTGCTCAGAATCTTAGCTCTAAAGCTAGAAATCATTGAGTCCAACCCCCTCATTTAGCTTTAGAGGCCCAGAGAGGGCAAGTGATTTGCCCAGGGTCACACAGCTTAAGCCTCTCAGACAAGGGTTTGAACTCAGATCTTCCTGACTCTATTTCCCAAGTTCTATCCACTACACTCATCTTCTCTCCCCCAACAGTAGGCTATTGATTGATTCACCAATTGATTGGGGGTCATTTTCACATATTGGAAGGTCCACGTATGGGATTAGATTTGTTCTGCTTGGCTCAGAATGCAGATCTAATGACTAGAAGTTACAAAAATGAGATTTTTAGCTCGAACCCATCAATCTGAGCTATCCCAAAGTGGAATCAGTTTGCCTGTGGAGACAAGGAACTCATTTCCAGGGTTGGAGGCCTTCTAGTGAGGGCACGAGGACTGAGGATTCCTTAGATGACCTCTGAGATCTCTGACTCTGAGATATTGGGATAAAGGAGTTCTTAGCAATTCTTAATAAGAGCATCCTCCATGCCTGAGCCTCCCCATCTGCCCTCAGCCCTGACTCATACCCCTCTCTTTGGGGTGCTCTATGTTCCAGCCAGACTACAGGTCACCCGTGTGTCTCCCACCTCATTCTGCCCCACCCTACTCAATTTCTGGGGAAAAACCCCAAACTGCTTGCCCCATCTTCATCCCCTTAAGTGTCTCCCTTCCCTCAAGCTGCCTTTTCCAAGAAATTTTCCCTAATGACCATGTCCCGCCCCACCTTTTTCCCCAGAGGATCTTCAAAGCACATCATTTGGATGGCTCGATGATGCTGCCTCAGTCTCTCCTTCATCCCTTACTTGTGCCTGTGCCTGACTCCCTTTATACTAAGGAGCTGGAGAATAGCAGCTGGGCAGCCCCTCCCTCCACATCCTCAGCAATGACCGCTATGCCCCGCAGGACTATCTGTTCCATCGGTGCCTGGCACGTAGAGGGGATTTAATAAAGGATTGTTGACTGAATGAAATAAAACTGTGGAGCATTGGCCCCTTTTCAGTATAATCAGAACGCAGACTGTGGTAGGACTTTACTGAAATCCAAACTGCTGTCCTCACTACAACATTTCTAGAGAGCTTTAAGCTTTACAAAGTACTTTGTTTAGATTATTAATATTATTTACCTGACAATATTAACCACTTAATATTATCAATATTATTTACTTGACATTACTGTTATCCACTTAATATTTTAATATTACTTATTAACTAAGTAATATTATTAATATTAATTACTCAATATTGTTTACTAAATATTAACAGCTTAATATTGTTAATATTACTCAACATTATCAACTACTTAATATTATTAATTACTTAACATCATCTCGTTTGATCCTCACGACACCCCTGGGTGGTAGGTGCTATTATAATCCGAATTTTACAGATGAGGAAACAAAAGCAAATAGGGTGCAGTGACTTGCCCAGGGTCACACAGCCAGTAACTCATGTCTTCTGGACTTCCTGTGGTTGCTGCCGCAGCAGCTTCGTGAGGTTGATAAGCACAAGTATTATCACCCCCATTTTATAGAGGAGGAGCCTGTGGCTCAGAGGAGGTCACTTGAGGCCAAGCTGGCCAGATGGAGGCCCTGTTCTCTTTGCGTGACCCCAGGTGGCCTGACCAGTGAGCCTGGATTTGGACACAGGTTGTTATCATGCTGTGGGTCTTCCCAGCTAGGGTTTATCTCCATCTGAACCTAGCCCCCTCCTTCCCCCAGGCCTGTGTTCTTCTTTTGGGCTCTCTTCGAGGCTTGGGCTCAGGAATCTGTTCTGACCTGACCCAGGCCAAGGAGAGGCCTTCTGACCCTCGGGCCCAAGTGGGGGCTTCCCAACACTTTGAAAGCAGTGGAGAATTTTTTTTTTCTCCCTTTAAATTCTATTTTCAGAAGTAGCTCCTCCTGGGCCTGGAGTCTAGTCCTGCCAGCTGTCTTACTCAAGCTATGAGTTTTGCCCCTTTGGTTTCTCTTTCCCTCAGGGAATGAGGTGGACTGTGAAAGAAAACACTGGATCTGGGGTCAAAGGACTCAGAAGGCCTGGGACTAAGCTTCAGCCTATGTGACCTCAGGCAAGTCACTTCACCTTGGTTTCCTCATCTGTAAAATGAGCGAGTTGGAGTAGATAGGCTTTTTACTTTCTAGCACTAGATGTAGGATTCTATGATACTCTGAACCTTTCGGAACCTCAATTTACTCATCTATGAAATGGGGGTGGATTTCTTGTGCCCGGGTCTATATTACGATAGAGGATTCAGGATAGAAGATGGTCTAGGAGATTTTCTGCTCTCTCTTAACTCATAGCCCCCACTCAAGGAATTAGAGGGAACGTGTGTATGGAACACAGCAGCTCTTTACTCATAAGCACCCTTGGTGAATTGCAATAATGTAAGGTTAACAACTGGACCCATCATTTTTGGTATTTCTGAAGGAGGAAACTCCATCTACCAATGCAGGTCAGTACCTCCTCTGTAACTTATAGCCTTAACGTGAATAGAGCATTGAGGAGTTGTGACTTGCCCAAGGTCACCCAGGGAACCACCACCTGGCTCCCGGTTAGGTCCTAGAGTCAGGAAAACCTAAGTTCAAATCCACCTCATATACTTACAAGCTGTGTGACCCAGGGCAAATCACCCAACTCTGTTTGCCTCAGTTCCCTCATCTGTAAAATGAGCTGGAGAAAGAAATGGTGAGGCAGCTAAGGGATGCAGTGGATAGAACCCTGGCCCTGGAGTCAGAAGGACCTGAGTTCAAATCCAGCCTCAGGCACTTACTAGCCAGACGATCCTGATCCCTTAGTCCTAATTGCCTCCAAAAAAAGGGGGGGGGGAGGAAATGAGACTATCTTTGCCAAGAAAACCCCAAATGGTGTCAAGAAGAGGTGGGCAGGACTGAACGGCTTCCTGACTCTGGACCCTGTACTCTGGGCACTCTGATGCCACCTAGTGGTATTTAGCATAGCTGCTGAGTCCCCAGCTCCTTTGCTTAAACTCCATTTATCTGTTCGTTCTTCCAGCCTTCTTCTTGACTTGATGTCAGGGCTGGGCTGTGCACCCTTCTGGAGGGAAGGTCTGGGCTTGTCTTTGTTTCTTGGGAGTACTGAGGGTTGTGTTATTCCAGAGTCTCGAGGATGGCTCAGGCTGGGGACCTGCAAGCTTTCAACTGTTCCCAGAATTATCTGACCCAGGACAAAGTCTGCTTGTTGCCTCTCTGCTCTGAGTTCTGCAAGTTCCTAATGTAGGTTTGGGTCTGAGCAAGAGTGGACGCTGATGGATTTAGTTTTTATCAGCCAAGCTCCATGGGCCCAGAGAGGCAGAATTGTAGGCTCCCCCTTGGTTTGGGATTCCTGTCCTGGTAATCCCTCTGCAGACTGGGCCAGACATTGAAAGTAAGGCCTGCTTTGCACCCAAAGTCTGCCACCACAGTGGTTCTGGCTTCTGAGCTTCCTCCTTTCTCCATACAGTTCTAGATGCCTTCCTACGTTAGATTCTAGTTCTCACCCGAGGGTAGGTTCCCCAAAGTCACTAGCATACCAAGCTGGGGAGAGCGACAGGGGACGTACTGTAAGCTCCTTTCATGTCTTCCCAAAGTCTTTTCCTTCAGCAGCCTGAAGTGGGCTTGGTCTTTTCCATCTTCTCTCTCAAAGCTGGAAGCCAGAAGTGCCAGAAGTAACTGCAGAGCTCAGAGTGACCCAAGGCTTCAGGAGCAATCTCTAACCCACTCCTGCCAACTCTGGCCTGCCCTTCACACAGGCTCAGGACATTCATCTCCATCCCATAACAACAGGCTTTGGAACTGGAGTTACACTGGTGGAGATCTTTCCTTTCTGCTTTCTGTTCTCTGGTCTGTAAATCTTGCTTTATTACTTTTTGAAATTCCCTTGTACCCATTCTGCCTTTGTAACCCAGGACCTACATGAGGTTGCTGAAATTTATATTTTGGGCTCATTGGTTTTTGTATATGGTGGTGCCTATCCTCTGAAAAGAATAGACTGTTTTTTTTTCATATCGTTGTGTCATTGATTGTATAATCAGCAATGGTACTTACAGGACAATCCTAGAACAATCTTTTTGTCACAAATGTAGGGAGCCTTGTGGAGCTGAGGACTCAGAAGTACAAAACAGAGACACCCTTCCCCCCCGCCCCCCAAGAAAAGGGGCCAGGACTCTGGGTTGCTTGGGCTGACTGGAACAGAAACTTTATTGCTGAACCATCCTTTCCACTTGGCTCCATGGAGACACCAAGAGTTCATTTCTTTGCACGGCTCCCCTTTTGCCCCTTGAGCTCCTTCTTGGGAGCCTGAAGTCTTTTTCTTTGGGCAGAGGAGTAGACAGGTAAGAGGGTTGGTGGGGAATAATATCTCCCTTTCCTTACTAGGTAAACGCTGTCTATAAGACTCATCCCAGGTTAATAATCTCATCCAAAAAGCAAGCTCTCAGGATAGTCTGGTATGAGCTGTTCTAGCTGAAACCCTTATGGTTTCTCACTCCATAGAACATGATCTCTCTTGAGGCCAGGGACAGTTTTTTTTTCCTTGTCTTTTTTTGCCCCAAGGCTTAGGACAGAGACTGGCCAGAAAATACTTGAGTGGATTGGGATTAATTCCATTGTGTCTTTATCAGCATCCCGTCCCACTTGAGCAAGTGGTACAATCACTTTTTCCTATCTTCCTTTTTCTTCCAGTATAGTTTTTAAAAAAATTGATTATCTTTAGTTTTCAATGTTCACTTCCACAAGATTTTGAGTTTCAGATTTTCTCCCCCATCCCTTCCTTCCCCCATCCCAAGACAACATGCAATCCGATATAGGCTCTACATATACATTCATATTAAACATTTTCACGTTAGTCATGTTGTAATCTCCAGTATAGTTTTAAAAATGAGTTTTGTTGTCTTTAACTTGTATTGCCTGTCTAAATTCATTCTCAACTTCATGTTATCATGCTGCCTACCCCAAGGGAATCTACGCAGGAAAGACATACCATAACCAGGATCTGTGTGTCTCATTGGAATGCTGAATCAGGTGATACACAGATACACACGGAAGGAAGGATTGCAGTAGCAGCCTCAGGACTTTTGGAGGAGGTGGCAGTAAGACTTTACTGAAGAGCTCTTTGTTTCCCCTCCCTTGAAAGGGGCAGCTGGTTAACCACAGGCTTCTCTTTTATGTTGTTGTTCAGTTATGTCTCATTCTATGTGACCCAGTGGACTTTTGCACTCAGGGTTTTCTTGGCAGAGATGCTGGAGTGGTTTGCCATTTCCTTCTCCATGACACCCCCGCTTTACAAATGAAGAACTGAGGCAAATAGGTGTTAAGTGACACTAGTAAGTGTCAGAGGCCAGGTTTGAACTGAAACCTTCAGGACTGTATTCTATCCACTGTACCACCTAACTGCTCACTATTCTACTCCTTGATAACATGAAAAACATTGCATGTATTAATAATTGCAGAACATTTTTTTTACCCAAGATTAAAAGAAACTAGGACCAGGACAAATACTTAAAGTCATCCTGTAATTTGAAGTCCAGACTATAGAAAGAGTTCCTTTCTCTTCCCCTATCCCACACTGTTAGGCTGATAAGGCTAAGGAAATCTCTAAAAGTAATCTAGAAAGGCTTTTTGTGTGACTTTCTAGACCAATTGTGTTGATAGAAATAAAACAAATGTTTGCAGGGCCAGACAGCTGAAGAAATAAATACTAGAACAAAGAAGAGTGCTAATATATTTCCTACTTACGGGAAAGGCACCAGGCCTGGAGTCAAGAAGACCCGAGTTCAAACCCAGCCTCAGTCACTTACTAGCTATGTGACCCTGGGCAAGTCACTCAACCCTGTTCACTTCAGTTTCCTCATCTATAAAATGAGCTGGAGAAGGAAATGACAAACCACTCCAGTATCTTTGCCAACAAAACCCCAAATGGGGTCTCAAAGTATCAGACATAACTGAACAACAAGCTCATGGGAAAGGTAGGGGTGATAACCAGTTGCATAACAGGCATGTGCTAGCGAAGGCTCATACCAGCTCCAGAGACCTGGAGTGTTCAGTTTTCAGCATGAGCATTTCCACTTCGGAAATCAGGGACACAAATCAGGGATTGATTTATTGTTTTGTTGATCGTTAAGTGATAGAGGAAAATGTAATAATGCTGATTAAACATGAAAGTGTCTCTAGCACTTTGGGGATGGGGGCAAAGGTGGTTGCTGACTATTTACTAGCACACCTCTGGAGATATACATGTACCTACATATATGTATACACATACACACATATATACATATATGTATACACACACATATATATACATATACGTATATGTGTATATGCATACATATACACACACACACACACACACACATATATATATATATATATATACACACATATACATAAACTGTTTGAAAAATAGATCTATGCCAAAGAATAGTGGCAACATTTTTCCAAACCCACACACAGCTCTTTCTTCTCTCCCTTTTTCTCTTGCTTTTGCTTCTTTTGAGAAGAGTGATCTTATATTGAGCTTTTTTCCTTTCTTCTTCTCTCTGGCCTGGAGAGACACTCAGACAATGGTCCTTCTCTGAGGACTCTGGAGGTTCAACTCTTGCTTTTTTCTTTTAAATAACTAAGAGCCCAGCAAAAAAAAAAAAAATGGTCCAATGAAGCCCTGGAAGGCTTTCTTATTGCCTGATTCTATCTTCCCTGGGGTGATTTTCCATTCAAGTTTCTAGCCTCCACTTTATCCCAATATTCCATCTTGCTCTGTATTATCTTCCCTTACTCTGGAATCTTTAAGCTCGTTAGCCAACTGTTCATCTGGATCCCTTCTGTGTTTGTGGCCTGGCACAAGCTTGTCGACAAAATGGTTTTAGATTGAGATTGATTTTACCATTAGAAGTTATTTAAGCTAGTTATCTGACTGAGCTAATGCTCCCTTTGAGGAACGATAGACCTAAATTTATCTGTCTATGAGCAAAAATTTCCCCAATGTCTATGTGTAAATGTGTGTATATTGTAAAGATAATTGTGTGTGTATGTATGTATATACACTGTTATCCTTTGGTTTTTATAAATCATTTCTGGATCACTCCCAAGAATTGAACACACTCCCTTATAACAAAGAAAAAAAGCCCAACAAACTGATTCAATAGATCTCTCTTGTCTGCACGGAAGTAAGTGATGTTTATTCTGTCTGCGGCCAAGACTGTCTCCTGAGAGTTAGGGAGGCTGTTCCATCCTCCAAGCAAAACCACTAATAGGGGCCAAGGAGAACTGTAAGCAGGATCCAGAACTGGGTGAGCTAGAACAGAATCCAGAGCTGACCCTCAAAGGAGTTGTGGCACTGTCTGTGTGGTACAGAGAGGAGTAATGATAACCACAACAATGACAACATTATTAAAAGTATGCAGAGCTATTTTACATGTTAATCTCATTTGAGTCTCACTGACGACCACTTGGGCTGCCTCACCCCATTTTATGGGTGAGGAAACTGAGAATGAGAGAGGCTTGAGTGTCTTGCTCTTTGCCTTCAGTTAATAACTGTTGCATTTGAACTCCTAGCTCCATGTTTGATCATGTGGTATCTAGTAGAGGAGGGGGAGGATATAGTCTATCCTATCACCCTTGGGACCTGATGAGGGGCACACTAGCTAGGGTGGGGTGGGAGGGGATGGGGCTGCTGGAACACAGTACTCTATTGGTGCTGGGGGTGGGGAACAGGAAACACACCTCAGATTTCTGCTTTGAGTCCAGTTTCCAGCAGCTGCCAGGTCTTTAAAGCAAAGAGGTCTGAGTTCTGAGCTTAGCCAATGGGGGGCAGGGTGGTGGAGGAGGATTTGCACTGCCACAGACTGAGTGACAGCATTAATGGGGATTTGTTGCTCTGGCTGTCTTCACCATCTGGGCGATGCAGTGCACAGAAGCTGGGGCAGGCATCAGTTAAGTGGGCATTAGCAGTAGAACTCATATAGGTCATGAGAGTTCATGAGATGGCATCATTCTGGGCAGGATGCCTCATTCTGGTGGGGGTGATAAAGGGGGAGGGCATATTCATCAGGGCTGATGGAGGTGGGGAAGTGGGAGAGTATATTTGTCATCAAAGATGGCTCATCTACTTTTCTTTTTTTACAGGCAACTAAGTGGTACAGAGGATCGAGTGCTGGGCCTGAAGTCAGAAGGAAGATCTGAGTTCGAATCCATTTACTAGATGTGTGACCTTGGGCAAGTCATTTAACTGAGGCAGATGCCACAATTTCCTCGTCTGTAAAAAGTGGGGATAATAATAGCACCTACCTCTCAGGGTTATTATGAGGATCAATTGAGATAATAAGTATAAAGCACCTGGCACAAAGTAAGCACCATATTAGCTATCATTATTATTATTTCAGAGCAACAGCACATATCTCTTCTCAACCATATCATGCACGGTCTCTAAGAGTTCTGTTTTTCCAGTTCCCAAGGATTCTGGTGACTGGTTAGATGGCTTATGGCCAGAGTAGACTGCAAGTGCCCTTGGGACTCAGAAATTTGTTCCCTGGGATCTTCCTGGCAGTTTAGGAAGCTGTAAAACAATGATGGTGCAGGAGACTCAACTTCCTGAGTTTGAATCTGGCCTCAGCTGTGTGACCCTGGGCAAGTCATTTAACCCTGTTTGCCTCAGTTTCCTCATCTGTAAAATGAGCTGGAGAAGGAAATGGCAAATCACTCCAGTATTTTTTGCCAAGAAAACTCCAAATGGGGTGGTGGAGAGTCAGACAAAACTGAACAGCAACAAAGCTATAATATAGTAGTCTAATTGGTAAGGGGGAAATCAAGTATCTTAAGGGAGTCCTTTATGCTTAATGGTTTTCCTTTGCCCTAGGGAATCAGCTTCTTGGCAAGGATGAGAGAGCTGGAGGTGGAGGTGGGGTGGAGGCTGGGAACTGTGGACAACACATTCTATGGTTAGGCAGCTAGGTGGTTCAGTGGGTAGCACTAGATCTGAGTTCAAATCTCGCCTTCAACACTAAACACTTCTGTTGCCTGACTTACTTCGCTTATCTTTGAAATGGGGACTGAATAGCATCTATTTTCCCAGGGGTCTCATGAGGATGAGATAATATTTGTAAAGCATTCAGCAAACTGAAAGCACTATTGTTATAATGCTAATCAGTCTGGATCTAGGTATTAAGGAAAGAAGGGTAAAAGTTTCCTGGTCAATGGATCAAAGGCTGGTTCATATGATGAAGTACATTGAGGTGGGCATGGAAAGCATTCTGCTGACATCTGTGGGCAAAGAGAAGGCCTGGATATCCTTCTAGGGCATGTCAGGGAAGGCTTAAGAAGTGCCATTTGAGCTGGACTTTAATGGGAGGGTAGGAGAAATTAAAGCAGTCACCTTTATCCCCTTGGGAAGGCACAGGGTTCCTATGACTTTCATTTTCACCCTCAGCTGCTTTAATTTCGGATCTAATCAAAGAGCTTTGAACCAATGATGGAGAGTAGCACAGAGAAAGTAGGCAGCCTTGACTTTTGGAGTTAGAAACCACTGCAACAATGGCGACAGAACCTGACAGAGCTCAGGGGTCTCTCTGCAGTCTCATGACAGCAGTACCTGGTTCCCTTTACTACATCGAGATGCATCATCAAGGAGCAGAGCACCCCTGAGTTGGGACAGTTACACCAACTCAAAGTGGCTTGATCCAGTCCTGGGAAGCACTGGCTTGGAGGAATGCTCCTGCTGCTGCTGCTGTTGCTACTTTGGAGGATGGCCTTGTCCACTGGCAGACCATCTTTCTGGACCTGATCAGGCAGCACAGGAAGAAATTTGAGGGCAGATACTGTAAAATGGTGCCAAGGGCAAGTTTAATGGGGCCTTTCTCCTGGATGCGGACATGGACCAGTCTCATGAAGCCTGGCATAAGCCACCCGGGTGTGAGAGAGCAGGGCTGTGTCCCTACACAGTGACTCAGGTGCCCCAGTAGCTGTAGCAAGAAGTCAAAGGCATTCCAGACCCAGGCGAGCAGGGCACAAAGGAAGCAGGAACTTGCCTCTAGGAAGGGTTGCCACAGGGTGCAGTGCATGGGTATGAGAACCTCCACACAGAGCCTCCTGGCCAGGGTGAAGGCTTTTCCTCAGATGCTGGTAGCATTCAACTGCTGCTCCATAGGATGTAACTGTGAATAACACAGATGGAGAACAAGTGGGAAGCCACACCTCCAAGGCTGCAGAAAAGGCTAGCAATAATGGCATGTAGATTTTTCACTCAACTGGCCCAGGACAAATAAACAGCAGGCCAAGAGCACCGAGAAGCAAAGCAAGTTGTCAGCTCCAGGGCTCAGGTTGCATGGAGCATCTAATCCCCTCTGCTGGTACAAGGGGAACTGAACACCCAGGCCCTGATCTCCAGCAGGCCCAAGGCCCTGGCTCTGAACACAAGCTCACGCCCCTCAGTTTATCTGGACATCTGTCCAAAGAGGGGCAGTCTCACAATCACTTGTGGCACAGAGAGAGGTGCATCCCATGGCATGAGGTATCGTTGGTTCACAACAGGAAGACTACCTATGGAAAAATGACAAGTCTGCCTCTGTGGGGACCAAACCTGCCCCTCTGCCACTTAAGCACCATGGGTGACCAATAGAACTGCCCTTCTTGGGACTGTGGCTTCCTCATACAAAATGAGGCACATGGATTGATACGATCTCTAAAAGTCTCTGCCTGTTTAAAATCCTGTAATCATCTATGGTCAGGTCCAGGGAGATGGAGGAGATGGCTTCCCAGGTCTCTGACCCTCATGAATTTTATACCTAGTAAACTCAGAACTTAAAAACCCACACGCGCGCACGCACGCACACATGCACACACACACACACACACACACACACACACACCACACCACACACCACACACATACACACAGGCACCACACATACCTTTGGCAAAGGAGACCTATTATTACTGCTTCCCCTTCCCAATATCATGGACAAGGAATGGGCTAATCTACTATCTCACTGCAACCCACTTGACTCATAAGTTGGTTCATAAATAGCGTTCTCAACCCTCCCAAAATGCTGCTTCTCTTTTTAGGCAGTGTAGTAGGAAGGCCGAATTTATGATCTCAAAAAGCATCATATAAATATCAGAATGGTTCGAAATCGATGGGTATACAGAATTCTCCAAGCAGAAGGCATCAAAAAATTTATTCAGGGCCCAGAGCAACAAATTAGCGAACCAACCTCCCCATTCCAGTATTGTGAACACAAGCCTCCAGGCCCAGTAGGCCCGCCTCACAAGAGTAGCCAGGAGGCCACAAAAAAATAAGATGG
>CM053623.1:237347852-237386736 GCA_028646595.1 Phalanger gymnotis
TTGCTTTTCCAAATCCTTTTTGAGCTCTTCCATGGCCTGGGGCCAATTCATATTTTTCTCGGAGGCTTTTGATGTGGGCTCTGACTTTGTTGACTTCTTCTGGCTGTATGTTTTGATCTTCTTTGTCACCAAAAAAAAAAGATTCTATAGTCTGAGTCCTTTTACACTGCTTGCTCATGTTCTCAGCAAACTACTTGACCTTTGAACTTTAGGTCAAGGTATGACTGCCTTCAGAGTGGAGAGTGCTTTGTCCTAAGCTTCCAGGGCCTTGCACTGCTGATTTCAGAGCTACTTCTATTCTGAGATGATATGATACTCCTCTCCTGGCCTGTGCTCTGGTCTGTGAGTACAAGCACTCCTTTCTGCCCTCTAGCTACCAGGAGGACTCCCTCTCCACAGTCATGGCAAGCTCTGCTACACCAGCACTCCTCTTCCGCCAAGAACTGCCACCAGGACCACGACCCAGATCCAAGCAGGGAAAAGTAAGAGAGCTTTGCCTCTGTGCCAGCAAAGCACTCCTTGCAGTCCTACTGTGATCTGCTGCTTGATTCATCCCACACTGGGGGCCTAGGGCCAGAAGCAACTGCTGCTTGTAGAAGCAACTTCTATAGCTGGAGCTATAGAAGCAGTCACTGTAGCTTCCTGCTGCTGCTGCCTTGCCACCTCCACAGCCCTGGGGCTGGGGCCATACCACGCACTTCTCTCATCAAGATCTAGTAGTTTTCCCACTGACCTGTTAAGTTGTCTCTGGTGTTTGTGGGTTGAGAAGTCTGGTAACTGCTACAGTTCATTGATTCATGGCCCTAAGGCCTGCTCTGCCTGATCTATTCCCAGCCTGGTTGTTCCTGGCTCAGTCCGTGCTGGATTGTGCTCTGCTCCCAGTACAGTGTGACAGACCCTTCCCAGCAACCAGCCAGGCCATCCTGGGCTGGAGACCTGCTTCCCTCTGTTATTTTGTGGACTCTATAGTTCTAAAATTTCTTCAGAGCCATTTTTTGCAGGTGTTTGGAGGGTTTTGTGAGAGAGCTTAAGCAAGTCCCTGTTTTCCAGCCACCATCTTGGCTCCACCCCTCCTGTGAATTTTCTGAACAGAAAAGCCAACCTCCTTCAGTCTTCAAGTTCACCAAATGTTCATGTTCCCAAGACTCATTGTTCTGGCCCTATTATATAAATATTATTGAATGTTTTTAAAACAAAGGCAAAAGAATTAAAATAAAAAAGAAAATCTAACATATCTCATAGCAAAAACAACTGTCCTGTAAAACATATCAGGAAGAAAAAATATAACTGAAGAACCAGAGTGCAATGTGGAAAGAAAAAAATCTGCTTGGGTTACCTCCTGAAATAGATCCTAAATTAAAACTCTCCCAGGAATGCCCAAATTCTAGGCTTCCATATCAAAAAGAGATGTTGCAAGCTACCAGAAAGAATTTAATCTAGAGGGGTCACAGTGAAGATCACACATGATTTAAGAGCCACCACCTAAAAGGAGCAGAGAGCTTGGAATACAATGTTCCAGGAGGCAAAGGTTACAGGCTTACAGCACAGAATAACTTACGCAGAAAAACTGGGTATAATGCTTCAGGAAGGAAAAAGACCTTTAATAAAACAACTTCCAAACATCTGTGATGAAAATGCCAAAACTGCAAAGAGACTTTGATGTCCCATGAAGGCATGAAGAGAAATATAAAAAGATAAATATGAACAAACAATGATAAAGGTCTAAACAAGGATAAATTCCCTACATTCAAATATGAGGAGAGAATACATGCATCCTCTTGGAACCTTATCCTCATCAGGAATCATAGAGGGAGTCTAATTAGACAATGCATGGCAGTAGTTCTGTTGTGTCTTAATAATCTTAAGAAAAGAATGAAAGGAGAGGGAAGAGGAATACACTTTGGGGTAGTGAAAGGAAAGTTAGGGAAAATGATCTCACATAATAGAGTGTAGAAATAGACATCAATACAAACAAGGAAGAGGAGTTGAGGGGGGAACAGTCAGTTAACACTTCAACCTCACTGATCTGAATGATTAAGGGAAGAAAGAATGTACACATATATGCACAGACACATACATATGTAGTTGGGTACGGAAATCCACCAAACCCAACAGGAAAACAGGAGGGAAAGGGGAAAAGGAGGAGGGGGAATTAGAGACAAATCAGATCAAGGGCAGGATTTTTTCCATTCAAATTTCATTTTTTTGTTGAGCAAGATTTTATTTTATCTCTCACTCAATTGCCCCCCCCCAAAAAAAAGGAAAAGAAAAACAAATTCCTTGTAACAAATATGCATACCCAAATAAAACAAATTCCCTTATTGGCCATGTTAAAAAGATACGAGTCTGATGCTATAACCTGAATCCATCTCCTCTCAGTCAGCAGGTGGGTAGCAGACATCATCACTGGTCATTTGGGATCAGCGATTTAGAGCATTTTTTTCACATGACTACAGATAGCTTTGATTACTTTGTCTGAAAACTACCTGTTCATGTCCTTTGACCATTTATCAATTGGGGAATGACACATATTGTCATAAATTTGACTCAGTTCTCTATATGTTTGAGAGATGAGGCCTTTATCAGAGAAATTTGCTATAAAAATATGCCGCCCCCCCTCCAGTTTTCTGTTTTCCTTCTAATCTTGGCTGCATTGGTTTTGTTTGTGCAAAAGTTTTTCATTTTAATATAATCAAAATTATCCATTTCGCATCCTGTAATGCTCTCTATCTTGTTTGGTCATAAATTCTTCCCTTATCCATGAGCCTGAGAAGCAAATTATTTCACACTCCCCTCATTTGCTTATGGTATCACCCTTTATGTCTAAATCATGTAGTCATTTTGACTTTATCTTGACATATGGTGTGAGGTTCTAAATCACTATTGATTGGAGAAATGCAAATTAAAACAACTCTGAGATATCACCTCACACCTATCAGACTTGCTAACACAAGTAAAAAAGTAAAATGACAAATGCTAGAGGGAATGTGGAAAAGTTGGGACTAATGCATTGTTGATGGAATTGTGAACGGATCCAACTGTTCTGGAGAACAATTTGGAACTCTACCCAAAGGTCTACAAAAACTGTGCATACCCTCTGACCCAGCAATACCTCTACTAGATTGGTATCCCAAATGAATCAAAGAAAAGGGAAAGGGCCATATTCATTTAAAAAAAACATTCATAGCAGCTCTTTCATGGTGGAAAGGAAATGGAAGTTGAAAGGATGCCTATCAATTGGGGAATGGCTGAACAAGTTGTGGCATACAATTGTGCTATACGAAATGAGGAGCAGGATGGTTTCAGAAAAACCTGGGATGACTTAGACGAACTGATGTAAACTGAAGTGAGCAGAACCAGGGGAACATTGTACACAGTGACAGCAATATTGTAATGATGATCCGCTGTAAAAAATCTAATTACTATAATCAAGGCAATGATTCAAGATAATTCCAAAGGACCCCTCCAGAGTGGAGACTAAAGCAGACTTTATAAACTTTATTTTTCTTGGGGGTTTTATGTGTTTTCTTTTGCAACATGGCTAATATGGAAATATGTTTTGCATGACTTCACATGTATAATCAATATCATATCGCTTGCCTTCTCAAGAGGTGGGGGAGAAGGAGATTAATTTGGAACTCAAAAAATTTTTTAAAAGAATGTTAAAAATTTATATGTAATTGGAAATATTTAATGGAATAAATAAAAATATTTTTAAATGAAAGTAGAGAGTCCTGTACTGGCTGATTTTCTTTAAACAACAACTAATTTTTTTGATATAGCAAAAATCTGCCTTCTCAGCTTCTCACCCTATCCCCACCCCCCAGTTGAGAAGAGAAGAAAAACAAACTTCTGTTAAAAATGTGACTAGTCAATCAAAACAGATTTCTGCATTAGCCATGTCTAAAAAATATTTGCTTCGTTTTACACTCTGAGTCCTTCCTCTCTCTATGAGCTCTGTCACAGGGAGGAAGCATCTAAATTATTAGTCCTCTGGCATGGTGGTTGGTCATTATATTGAAGAGAGCTCCTAATTCTTTTGAAGTTATTTGCCCTTACCTTATTGTATTATTGTTCTCCTGGTTCTGTTCACCTTCCTTTGTATCAGTTCATACAAATATTCCCAGGTTTCTCTAAAACCATCCCCTTCATCATGTCTTCCAAAATAGTATTCCATTATATTTACAAACTATAACTTGTTCATCCATTCCCCAATCTATGGGTATGCCCTAAGATTCCTATTCTTTGCTAACTCAAAATGAGCCATAAATATCTTTTGTACATCCTTGTTAGAGTTTGTTTTGCTTAGGAATTACAATGTTTGGTTGTTTCAGTCATGTGTGACTCTTTGCGATCCCATCTAGGGTTTTTTTGGCAAAGATACTGTAATGGTTTTCCATTTCCTTCTGCAGCTCATTTTACAAATGAAGAAACAGAGGCAAGCAGGGTTAAGTGACTTGCCCAGGGTCACACAGCTAGGAAGTGTCTGAGGTAGGATTTGATCTCAGAAAGCTGAGTCTTCCTGACTCCAGGCCTGGCACTCTACCCATTATGGTGACACCTTCTTAGGGATAATCTCTCTCTCATTCTGAAGAGATCAGAGAAGAAAAGGACAAAAATAGTCACAGCAGCTCTTTTTGGGGTGGCAAAGAATTGGAAACTGAGGGGATGCCCATCAATTGGGGAATGGCTGAACAAGTTGTGGCATATGATTGTGATGGAATACTGTTATGCTATATGAAATGACGAGAAGGATGTTTTCAGAAAAACTTGCAAAAACTCACATGGACTTAGGGAAAATTTAGTGAGCAGAACCAGAAGAATATTGTACATAGTAACAGCGATACTGTGCAATGGTCAAATGGCTTGGCTATTCCCAGCAATACAAAGATCTAAGACAATTCTGAAGGACCTATGATGAAAACTGCTATCCACCTCCAGAGAAAGAACTAATGGACTCTGAATGAACATTGAAGCATACTGTTATTTCACTTTATTTTTATTGTCTGTTTTCTTTTGCAACACGACTAATATGGAAATATGTTTTTCATGACTCCACATGTTATAATCTTCATGAAATTGCTTGCCTTTTCAATGTTGGGGGAGGGGAGGGAGCATGGGAGAGAATTCAGAAATCAAAATGGTGAAAAGTGAAGGTTAGAAACTGTTTTTATAAGTAACTGGAAAAAATAAAATTCAAAAATAGGGATTTAGCGTATTTTATGTGACTATTAATAGCTTTGATTCCTTTTTCTGAAAAATGCCCGTTTATGTCCTTTGACTCTCAATTGGGGAATGGCTCATATTTTTTTTCTCATTTTCTTTCTTTTTTTTCTTTAACATTTTTATTTAAATTTTTAGCTCCAAATTCTATTCCTCCCTCCCTCCATCCCCTCCTACATCTCTTGAGAAAGCAAGCAATACAATATAGGTTATACATGTGCAATTGTGTAAAACATTTTCATATTAGTCATTTTGTACAAGAAGACCGAAATAAAAGGAAAATGAAAGAAAGTGAAAAATAATATGCTTCAGTTTGTAATCAGTCAACCAATTCTTACTCTGGAAGCGGATAGTATGTTTCATCATTAGTCCTTTGGGATTGTCTTGGGTCATTGTATTGCTGAGAAGAGCTAAGTCATTCACAGTTCTTCATCAAACAATATTGCTGTTACTGTGTACAACATACTCTTGGTTCTGCTCATTTCCCTTTGCATCAATTCATATAAGTCTTCCCAAGTTTTTTTCTGAAATCATCCTCCTTGTCATTTCTTACAGCACAATATATTCCATCACAATCATATACCACAGCTTGTTTAGCCATTCCCCAAGTGATGGGCATCCTTTTGATTTTCAATTCTTAGCCACCACAAAAAGAGCTGCTATAAATATTTATGTACAAATAGGTTCTTTCCCCTTTTTTTGCATGTCTTTGGGATATGGACCTAGTAGTGATATTACTGGATCAAAGGGTATGCACAGCTTTATAGCTCTTTAGGCATAGTTCCAAATTGCTCTCCAGAATGGCTGGAGTTCACAACTCCACTAACAGTGCATTAGTGTCCCAGTTTTCCCATATCCCCTTCAGTAGCCAATATTTTCCACTTTTGTCATAAGGCATGAAGTGGTATGTCAGGGTTGTTTTAATTTGCATTTCTCTGTTCAATAATGATTTAGAACATTTTTCATATGACTAGAGATAGCTTTGATTTCTTTCTCTGAAAACTGCCTGTTCCTATCCTTTGAACATTTATCAATTAGGGAATGACTTGTATTTTTTTTTAATAAATTTGGTTCAGTTCCCTATTTATTTGAGAAATGAGACCTTTACCAGAGAAACTTGCTGCGAAAAATTTTTCCCCAGTTTCCTTTTTACCTTCTAAATTTTGACTGAATTAGTTTTGTTTGTGCAAAACCTTTTTAATTTCGTGTAATAAAATTATCAATTTCCTGTGATGCTCTCTATCTCCTCCTTAGTCATAAACTCTTCCCTTATCTATAGATATGAAAGGTATATTTTTCATGATCCCATAACTTGCTCAAAATATCACCCTTTATGACCTTTATGTCTCATTTGTTGAATTGACTTTACATGGGTACACAATGCGAGATGTTGGTCTATGCCTACTTTCTTTTAAACTGCTTTCCAGTTTTCTCAGAAATTTTTATCAAATGATAAGTTCTTACCCTAAAAGCTTGGATCTTTAGGTTTATCAAACACTAGAATACTATGGTCATTTACTACTGTTTAGTGGGTACCTAATCTGTTCCACTGATCCACCACTTTATTTCTTAGCTAGGACCAGATTGTTTTTATGATTACCGTTGTACAATACAGTTTGAAATCAGGTACTGCTAGGTTACCTTTGTTCACATTTTCTTAATGACTTCCTTGATATTCTTGACCTTTTATTCTTCCAGATGACTTTCGTTATTTTTTTTTTAGCTTTATAAAGTAATTCTTTAGTAGTTTGATATGGCACTGAATAAGTAAATTATTTTAGATAGAATTGGTTCAGCCTACCCATGAACAATTAGTATTTCTCCCATTGCTTAAATTTGTCTTTACTTATGTGAAAATGTTTTGTAATTGTGTTCATAGAGTCACTGGCTTTGTCTTGACTCTCAAGTATTTTAGGTTGTTTGCAACTATTTTAAATGGAATTTCTTCTATCCTTATTTATCTCTTCCTGCTGGGTTTTGATGGTACAAGAAGGTAGCTGAGCACCTAACCCGTGGTCTCCAGCAGTCACAGGGCTGGGCTCTGGCTACCAGATCATATCCTCCAGTTATCTGGATAACCAATCAGAGGAAGGCCATTTTGATAGTTAGTGATAGCACCAAGGCCTGAGGAGTGATGTCATCATGGAACATTGTCAGCCTGGTGGGAAGATTGGCTTTCAAAATGGTAGCATGTGTATTTCCATGTGGATTAGGTTGCGCTTCACTCACTGTCTAGGTTATCCAGAGCAGATCACATCCATTCTCTAGACCAAGGCTTCTTAAACTTTTTCCGCTCTGGACCCTTTCAGCACTTCTCATACTGCGCTGCTCTGAACTATAGTTTCCTTATGGACTGGATATTATTCAAGGTTCCTTCCAGCTCTAAAACCCTATGATTCTATAAAGGGAGTTGGAGGAACTCGCTTCTCATGCTTCTTCCCACTCTCAAATTTTATTTCCTCAGGAGCAAACGGCCAGCCATTCCTCCTATTTTTTGGTCTTCTCATGAAGGACTATGTTTCTTTCAAAAGCTTCAGTCTGATTTAGAATTAGAAATTCCTTTTAACTCCCATCTCAATATTCTGCTTGCTAATTTCTCTCAGTCAGTATGACTTCAGAGGCTGTCGTTTGAACAAACTGCTCAGAGCTTTCTGGGTCTGATACTTCTGCCCACCCCCAGCCTCAGTTTTTCTTAACCCTAAGAACTTTTGGGGCTGATCATGGCAGTGGAGAACTCCTTAGGTGGACCTAATTAAGTTTAAGTACCTGACCTCTGCTGCAAGCCATCTTTGTTTCAATCAAATGAGATAAAATATGTATAAAAGCTAATGATTATATTTCAGGTCCTGTCTTTGTTATGTGTTTGTGGTCAATTCAAAGCTGCCTATGCTTTGAGATTCACCCTATGGTAGTGAGCCCTTAGCTAGCTGTTTGCTAGGCACCATGAAATCTTTGCCTAGCTGGGAGAGATACTCAATTCTCATTCAGAGGAGAAGCTCTTTTTTAATATTAGCTCATTTGATTGATTTAAGAAATCTCGATGGGGTCGTATACTTAGGAGAAAGTCAGGAATATTCTATGGACATTATTATCCCTGTTAGAAGGAACTTGTAAGGTAATCTCTTCCAATGTCTTCATTTTTCAGATGGTAAAACTGAGGCCCTGAGAATCTTCCTTGGCTTGCTGTATGTGCCCCAAGGAGTTAGTGTCAAAACCCAACCCAGTGGCCAGGACCTGGCATCTAGCAAGTTCTTTATAAATGCTTATTTCCCTCCTTCTTCCCTTTCTTAACCTGAGGCCTGTGAATTTTTAAGAAACTATTTTGATAACTATTTCAATATACCTAGTTCCCATTGTGATCCTGTAGGTATTTGATATATTTAAAGTCATTATTTGGAAAAGACTAGCCAAAGGGGAGTCAGCCAAAGGCTGAACCAAGGCATGCAGGGTAAGTGACTTCCTCTGGTCATATACCTAGGAGCTGCTGGAGGTGGGATTTGAAGCCAGCTCTCTGGTTTCCAAGTTCTGTGCTATGCCCTCTGTGTCTTGCCACCTCTCTGAACTCATCCTGCCTTCCACAGCTTGAGGATGGGGGGAATTAGACACGGCTGGGAAGTGCACTTTTTAGAATGAAGAAAAACTTGAATTCAAATCCTGCTTCAGACAATTCCTGACTATGTGACCCTTGTCAAGTCACTTTACTGCCTTGGTTTTCTCCTCTATGAAATGGGGATAATAACTGTAGCTGACTGTAAGGATCAAGAGATAACGTGTATAAATCTCCTTGCGAAAACCTTAACGTGCTTTATAAATGGTGGCCATTAGTGAGTTAGACTCAATCCCTATTTGCCTCCCAAAGAATCCTTCTGAACAATGATAGACTTCTGCTGTCTGTGAAAGTTGAGGGGAAAGGACCTCAGAGGGCCCTTTTGCCTTAGACATTCCCTCGTCTGGACTTGGCTGCACGTGCCAAGGTCCTTCCTGAAATGTAGGGCCCAGGCCTGGATAAATCCTCGACTCTCCTGGCACCTGCTGCTTCTCAGGTATCACCAAGTCTTGTGAGCAAAGTCCCTTTCCTTCCCACACTTATAGGAGACCTCATGGGAAGGGAGAAGGAAGGGAACAGAGATTTGAAGGGCTCAGATCTGGTTTTAAGCAAAGTCCCTTGACCCTGGAAATGCACTCCTCTGGGATGATCATGACATCAAGGGAGTCTTGTGGTCAGGAAGCAGCAAGGACTCTTTAAATACAGCCAGGCACTCGCGCCCCCCACCCCGGCCTGCCCCCAAGCTGGATCCAGACAAAGGGGCTTGGTTTAAAGGTTCAAGTTAAGAGTTATACCTTATTAACCCTCTGGCCTACACTGGATGCCATTGCCACTGCTGACCCCCTTCTCTAGGGAGAGGTCACAATGGGGCACAGGATCCAAGCAGGGAAGGATCTCAGGGCTGTCATGATACATCTGATTTCTCTGTTTAACCAGCTCATGCTCCCCATTCTGGGGAGACACGATGGTAGAAAGGAATGAGCATCAGGCTGGGAATCGGGATCCTTAATCCTGATTCAAGGTCTGTCTCTTCCTAGTTATATAAAGTCATTTCACTACCCAGAGCCTTGGTTTCCCCATCTGTCAAATTGGGAAGCAATACTTATAATGCCAACTTCCCACGTGGTTGTGAGGCTCAGATGTGACAACAAATGTCAAATCCTCTTAAAGTGTCTGAAAAGGGTGGCTTATTGTCACTGGGGGATCTATTAGCCTGAACTGTAATGCCACAGAAGGACCCTTGGGGCAAATACAACATTCACTGGACATTTAGGGTTCTCCAGATGAAGGGACATCCATGGATAAGATGGATATAGATGTATGGAAGCAAGATGGCAGAGACTGTGGGGCACCCATAACCCTCCAGTACATTAGAAAAAGCTGGGCTCCTGAGTTTGATTTCCCACCCCCAAACTTGCTGTGCTATTCATCCATCCATCTATCTATCCAGCCATCCATTCATTAATATACAATATTCATACACTCATTCTTTCATTCATTCATGCATGTGTGCATTTATTAAGAGCCTATATGGGCAGAGCTTGGGGCTAGGAGCTAGGGGGAGAGAAGGGGATACAAATTTCAGACTGTAGCTCAAGCTTCTGTTGTGCAGCCTCTTCTCATAATAGCCTTGTGAAGTAGATAGTACAAAGTGTCTTTAGGCCCATTTTCCAGATGAAGGAACTGAGTCTCATTAAGGTAAAATGGCTTACCTAAAGTCCTAGGCTTATAACTCTAGAGTGGGAAGAAACCTCAGAAGACTTCAAGTCCAACCTCTCATCGTGCAGATAGGGAAGCAGCTTGCACCAAAGGTCAGAGGTCTAGGGCTGGAAGGACCTTAGTGGTCACTAGCCCCAACAGTCTCATTTTACAGATGTGGAAACCAAGTCAGGTGAAGGCGGAGAGTTGTCTTGGCAGAGTTCACACAGGCAAACAGAGGCAAAGCTGGGGTTTGAACCCATGTTGCCTGACTCCAAAATCAATACAAACTAACATCATCGGACTTGGCCATTCTGACTCCACAAGGGTTCTCCTCTTTTCTCCCCACCACCGAGGGCCTCTCCCAAACAAGTGAAGGTCCCCATCTTCATGGAGTTAGCTGTTTATCATGGGAACAAATGACAAGTGATTATAAACATGATACGTGACAGTAAATCAGCATGCTAAGTATGTCAGGGAGGGCCAAGGAAAGCAGGCAGGAAATCTGTGGTGACAGTTATGTCCAGCAAAGGAAATCAGGGAAGGAAGAGGGCTTTAGAGGCAAAAATGAAGGCATTTCAGTATGGGTCACTTTATTTGAAGATCTGAATAAAGAGCATGGCACCGTAGATGTAGAGTAAGATAATAAGGACACAGGCGGTCTTCACTTGCTGGGCTAGGGCCTGCCCTGGCGATGAGGAGGGGCCGCTCCTTCCTCCAAACCTGCTGTTCAGAGGCAGCCGAGAACTGCCCCCCCAGGGGCAATCCCGGGCTCCCCCTTCTGCTTCCCTTTGCACCACCAGGGATTGGAGGCTGACAGAATCTGGGGAGCACCAGCTGAGGGTGGAGGGGACTGGGCCTGGGAAGCGCTGGCTCAGGGGGATGCCGCTGCTGGAGAGGCTGGAGGCACAGATCTCCAGGCAGGGCATCGAGGAGCGCTGACCCCACCAGTGCCCCAGGAGCTGCGAGCCTTTGCCCCTGATGGCCACTCCCCATTGAGAGAAAACAGCCCAGAACCCATTGAGACAGCTCATGAGCATGGTAAAAAATAACTGCTCTAGCACGCTGCCCAGGATGGCTTCTAAGGCCCTGCCTTTGTGCTGGTAGAAGCTGATGAGGCTGCCATAAGCCCCCTCAGCCCAGGAGAGCACAGCCACACCCACCTCTTGGCTCAGATTTCCCAGCAGGTTCCGGGTACAGCCCCAGGCCCATCGGAAGAGGGTGTAAAGGAAGCCCAGGGACCAAGCTTTCATTTCCAGCCAGGGCTGCCACACAGCCTGGTACATGGGCACCACCACCTCCACGCAGAGCTTCCGGACCAGGATGAGAGTCAGGGCCCCTGCTGTCTGTAGGCTGCTTTGGCACAGAACGTAGAACCCAATCACAGAGATGGAGAGACAGTAGGAAGCCAGGTCTGCCAGGGCCACAGAGAGGCCCAGCAGAGGCATGTAGACATTCACCCACAGGGCCTGGGCCAAGCAGTAGACCAGAATAACCAGAAAAGGAGGAAGCTGCCAGTGGCTGGGGCCCAGGTTGTATTTGGTGGCATCCTCTTGGCTGCTGGAAGGGTCACTGGGACCCTTGTTCCTGGTCTCCATGGGGCTGTGCCTTTGCTCTCTATCAGGTTCCAGGCTGGGCTCTGGCCACCTACTCATGGCCCTCAATCACCTGGCCAAACTAGCCAATTAGAGATTTCCCAACCCTTGCTGACAGCATAAGAGTTCTGGGAATGATGTCACCCTGAACAAGTAAACATTATTACCCCAAATGGGAGTGTCCAAAAATGATGTGCCTCCTCCCTTGCGGCTTATGGGAGCCACCCCACGCCACCTTGGGCTAGACACCTAAAACATAGATGAAACAAGGAATTTGGGCTCCATATCTCCTATGGAAGCATGTAGCCCAAAGGCAGGGGGATTCTTAACTTGGGATCCGTGGGTTGGTTGCTTTGCTTGAACCTTTTCTATTTCAATAGAATTGGTTTCCTTCACACCTATGGATTTTATTGTATACATTGACAAATATGATTCTGCGAAGGCATCCATTGGTTCTGCCAGATTTCCCAGTGAGCCCAGAATACTGAAAAGGTTAGGCCTAGACTAGTCTAGACCAAGTCCTTAGCTGTGGTATAACGCAGTAAGAAATAATCTTATGATCATATTCCCAGCTAAAGTTCTTGACCTCACTTGAATCAAAGTCCTAATCAATCTTCCCATTAGAGTTTGTCTTGTTTAAAGGTCATCAAACCATGAGTGGGAATGTCTTCTTATTTAATCCAATTAAGAGAGATGGCTCTTAGGTAAAGGGAAGGAGAAAATTTGGAACTGCAAATGAAAATAATGTATATTTTTTAACAGAGATAGCTCTGGTTCACCTTTGACTAGATTGAAATGGGCATTCTTGAGAGTCAGAGAAAGAAAATGATTGGTTTGTGGAAGATATTTCTTCCAAGGCGGGGTCTATCATGAATGAACGAAGTATTAAGGACTGTTAAACCTGAAAGTTTGGTTGAAGGAAACAACAGGCTAGGTGATAGAAAAATTCGCATTATTTATACATTTATTTATTCAGTCATTCCCTTTAAACTTAGCAGATACATGCACGCATGGGGGCCAGACTAAGTTTGCCTCCCCAAACAAAGATTTGAGTAAGCTTAAATACATTTTTTTTGTTGCCAACACAGCAGCCTGCATTACATCACTTTTATCACCCCCATGTATGTTAATTATGATACAAGACAAGGATTTTCCTTAATGGAATAGATTGTAAATACAACAAATCAGATAATTGTCAAGGTGTCAACTGAAATTACAACCCAGGATCTCTGTGTTTAATTTGCCACTAACATTCCATAACATGGTATAAGCCCATAAAATATTAAGATAAGGAAAAGTCACATAATTCAAGATAATGTCTGGGGTCACGGTTTTCACCCTTAATGGCCATGGACAGAGAAAGGAATGCTCTATCTGAGTGTGCTGACATAAGAAGCGGCATCTCTGAGCTTACTCAGAGAACAAAGCAACTGTTAGGTCCAGACTCTTCTTCTGGTTAACTAGTTCAGACTCTGAGTCTTATTGAAATTACAAAAATGATATAAAATGGTATAAAATGTTCCACAGGACCTACAGTGTGTCTATGTGTCAAAGACTGTGCAAAGCTCTTGGGAATCCAACAGAGGAGTCTTGGGCTCTGGGAACTCACATTCTATTGGGGGATGTAGAAAGTTTCAGCTGCAAGTCAGGTGGAACAGCCCCATGGTCCTTAGGGTACTGCAGTGCAGTAGATGCTGATGGCCATGTTTCCTTTGAACAAGACCCTCACTATGGCCAAAGATGAGCCATTTGATACTGTCCAGGACTCTGGGACCTCTCCTGTAGCCCTCATGGCTGCCCAAGTGGAGAGCTGAAGCCCCCTAGACCCTGCCAGACTTCATCCGCCCCTGTTGGTCATGGCCTTGGGAGTCAAGCTGGATGTGGTCTGGTGGGGAGCAGGATGGGCACTCTGCTATTTCCAGGCTAATTGTATATTCAAATCTTGGCTCCCTTGCTACCAATGAACACATCCAGAGAATAGAAAAGAAGCCCATTTATCCAAATAGCAAAATGGAAATCAGAGAAAGTATACCTAGGAGACTATATACCAGACAATACAGAGAGACAGAGCTCTCCTGGGAGCAAGATTGCTCGGCTCAACAGAGAGAGAAAGAGAGAGGCAGAGAGAGAGAGACAGAGACAGAGACAGAGACAGAGACAGAGACAGACAGAGACAGAGACAGAGGTGAGAGAGAGAAACAAAGGACAGAGAGACAGAGACAGAGAGAGAGAGGAGGGAGAGACAGAGAGAGAGAGAGGGAGAGTGAGTCAGAGTCTCAGGTCTTACCCCAGGGGCACTTCCCTGAAGTCTCACATGAAGCAAACTGGGGACTGGAAGTCTGGCATATCTGAAGTAACTGCAGAAACTAAAGAGACCAAAGAAACTTCAGCAACTCAAAGGAAGCCCCAAGAGAGCTAGCCTCTCCTCTTCCCCATCTGCATGACTGTCCCAGTCCTCACACAGGGCAGGCATAGATCTATTCCTACGAGCAGAGAGTTCCATACCAATAGGCTCCGGGACTAAAACTGGTGAATGGGGTTCAATATCTGACACTGACCTTGGAATCAGGAAAGCCTGAGTTCAAATCCAGCCTCAGATACCCCCCCTAGCTATGTGACCCTAGGCAAGTCACTTAACCCTGTTTGTCTCAGTTTCCTCATCTGTAACACTGGCTAATAATTATAAAAAAATGCTTACTTAGCACAGTGCCTGACAAATAGTAAGCATAACTACTGTTATGATTATCAAATGAGATAATATTTGTAAATTGCTTTGCAAACCTTAAAGGGTTGTTATTATTACAGTTATAACTTGAGGTAAGCCACAGAGCTTCTCTGGGCCTCAATTTTTCCATGTAAAAAATGAGAGGATTGGAGGAGATTTTCTCTAAAGTTCCTTCCAATGGAAAACTGTGATTCCAGGCATTGCTGACACCCCGTAAGCCAACACAGCCCAGACCCTGACCCAGCTTCATTCAAAGGCAAATAATGCAGCTATTTTCTGAACACCTCCCAGACCTGCTGATCTTCTCCACTCTTCCCATGTCCAGTTCTTGGAAAGAGAAGCCCATATGAATGAGGGACTTGAGGCTGATGATTTGGCCACAGTCACATCCCTAGGCAATGATACAGCTGGGATTTGAACCCAGGTCCTTTCCTGATTAGAGAAGTCAAGATAATCATTTCTAGTTATCATTGTTTGAGGAAGCATTTCAGATAATAAGTCATTCTTACGCAAAACTTCAAGGTTGGCAGAATTTTTGCCATAAAACCACCATGTGAGAGAGGTGGTCTAAATATTATTATTTCCAATTTATAGATGAGGGGCTGAGGTGGGACTTAGCAAGCGTTACCCAACTAATAGGTTTTGGAGTCAGAGACTCAATCTGGGTATCCCGGCTCCCAGTTCAGCACTTTCCCCTTTATGCCATGGTGTTTTTTTTTGTTTGTTTGTTTTTTGTTTTTTACTATACCCCAACCTAATGCTGTCCCAAAGTGGCCTGGGCTGCCTCGTCATTGAAGCCTACTAGGGAGGGAGGTTGCTGGGGGCAGGCTGGGCTGGATCCAGGAGATTCCTTTCATTCCAGTAAATTCTTCCACATACCTGTTACTACTCCTGCTGCGTCAGGACAGGGAGGTATGCTCCGCTGGAAGTTGAGACCAGGCTGGTATATACATAAAAGAGGGCTGATAATAATGATACACCGTCACCTTCTGGGAGGCTGGACCAAATGACCTAGCAGACCAATCTCCAAGGCTTAAATGCCAGAGGAGATTCCCTCCTCTGAAATTGGGATGGCTTTGGCCTCTCCAGGGCCCTTACCAGGGGTGGGTGGGAGTGGGGAAGCAGTAAGGAGGAGGCCAGGAGTGTTCCAATGAGGCTCTACAATTTCCATTCACCCGATTAAGGCCTTTCACAGTGCTCTCCAGTCTAACACTGATCCCCTCCTTTTTGTTGTTACATTGTCTCCTTTTCTGGAATGGGAGCTCCTGGAAAGCAAGGACTATGGATTTTTGCCTTTGTTTGTATCCCCCACACTCAGGAAGCACTGTGTCTGGCATAGAGTAGGCACTTAATAAATGCTTGAATGGCTGTGTTAACTTGGACAAGTCACTGTACTGCTCTAAGGCTAGGTTTCATCTATCAAATGGGGTTCAATCAACATTTATTAGGCGCCCAATATATACCAGGCCCTGGATAAGAATTGTAGCCCCATGAGATTTTGAGGCCAGAATGGGGAGCTAACACCAAGGCAAATTTTCAAACTATTGCTGAACTATTTTGAACTATTTTTATGTCGGAATCAGAGTCAAGACTTCCCTCTAAATCAGTCAGGCGATCAATAAACATTTATTAAACGCCTACTAAGGGCCCGGCACTGTGTTAAGCCCTGGGGATACAAATAGAGGGGAAAAAAGGCAGAGTCCCTGCCCTGAAAGACCTGGTAACCTAATGGGGCAAACCAACACATACAGAATGGATGGGAAATAATATGGGAAGGTTTAAATGGTGCTTGAATGGCATGCTTGCCATGCGCACAATAAGTGCATAATAAATGTCTGCAGGACTGAAAACAAAAAGTTTGGTGCATAGTAGCTAGCCCGAGAACGCGCAACACTAAATTTGGCCAGAGCGGGAGTCGGTAGGTCCTTCCCACTGGGTCGCGTTCTTTCTTCGCAGCCCCCACACATTTTTCCTTTCCGGAGAAAACAGTTGACGTCACGCATAAGGCCAGAGAATGCGCGTGCGAGTAGAGCATGCGCACCGGGCGTGCGTGGGTCCGCAGGCGCTAGCTCTCACGCCGGAAGAGGCGGGGCCTAGCGAGGCCTTTTATACGCTGGGCCACGCACTCAGCGCTCTCTTACTCGCTTTGGTGGCGGTAGTCGGTGTTGCAGGATCATGGTGCGTAACCTTATGGCCGTCCCAGGGCAGGGAGGGAAGGGGAACGCGCTACATCCGCCGCGCACCGCTGCCATCGCGCTTTGGTCGGTCTTCAGACCCTGCCGGTGAGGAGCTCCCGACACCGGCGTCATTTCTGGGCTCGCGCCGCCTCAGCGCATGTGCCGCGTCGCTCCCGGCTGTGGCTTCCGAGCAATGCAGGCCTCGTGGGCGTGAATGGGCTCATAGAGCGGCCTAGGTTTCTAATTACGAATGCAGCTCGGAAAGGTCGAGTTCTCGTTCAGAGTCCAAAGGCGGAACCTCCGGCCGAGGCCAGGGCCCTCTCAATAAAGCCGGCGCCTTCTGCCCTCCGCCAGGCCGCCGCTTAATAATTGGCCCCATTGCCTCGTTTGGAGTGTTCCGTATCAGAGGTGCAGGCCTGGAATTCGAACACGGGGCCGTTTCTCCAGGCTGGGCCTGGTCAAGGCTCTTGCAGGAGTGGGGAAGCTAGATAATGTGCCCCGTGTGTGGGGGAGCTTTTGAGGCACTACTGCCTTGTTGGCCCAGACCCGGCCACTCCTCAGAGCGCCCTCGATCCGACCCCCTGCCCTTCCTACCCAGAGCCAGTCAGGGCTCATCTGGCCCTTGGTTGTGAGAGGGTTTTAGAATTAAATTCAGACCCGCTTAAAAGCAAGGACTGGGAGGCTTGTGTCTCCGTGATTTTTAAACCGCAGGCTACAGGTGATGAAATTCATGACGGGCGGACAGAGAAAACGCGTGCTGAATGTCATGTTCTGATGGTAGCCTGGGGGGCCTGGGGAAAGACCCTTGTTCCTCTAAATGCCGGTGATGGGATTGAATCACCTATAGTGTAAGATAGTCCTAGAAAGCTTTAGGCTTGTATTTAGTGGTCTTGTGATAGAAGGCGACTGTGCCATGGCCCACGTGTCCTGTGCTGCAGGTGCATAGATTAGGAGGCGGCTTGTAGATCCCTTGAGTTTGCTTCATCTGTGTGACCAGAATGGGAACTCGAGACTTGGGAGCCTTTGCATTTTTCCAGGTACAAGGTGCTCTTTGGCTTTGTAGGTTAATAAGAGTCCTGGATTGTAGCCAGAAATGGAGGTTGCATTAATGATTGGGCTCTTGAGCAGATCTGACTTCTCCTCAGAGCTAGAGTCAGGGAGGTGGATTGGCTTCTTCCCTCACCTGTGGGGTTCTTGCCACTGCTGGCTTTTGAATCCTTTCAAACATATGCAGACTTGAGCATTTCTGCTCACTCTGTTTGCACAGGTGGTAGACAGGTTTTTCTGGCTGTCCAACTTTATGACGCCAGATGTTTTGCTTTTTCCTTCTCCAGCTCATATTACAGCTGAGGAAACTGAGGCAAACAGTGTAGTGACTGGATAGTGTCACACAGCTAGAAAGGGTCTGAGGCCACCTTTGAGCTCACAACAAAGTTAAGTGTTCCTCACTAGGCCTGGCACCCTATCCACTGCCACCTCGCTGCCTCTAATAGACTGGTGCCCTTTAAAGGCCAGCTCAGACCCCCTTGCCTATAAAGCAGCATTTTGCGGGGACCTACTATAAAGAGTGTTTTGTAATTCTGCATTAGTTTATCATAATCAGGGTCCATTAGCTAAGGCTGAATCTTAATGGCATTGTCTCCCCTCTATGCCCTGCCTATGTTACAGGCTTGTAAGCTGACTGCCCTCCTTTCTTCTAGTCCCACAGGAAGTTCTCCGCTCCCAGGCATGGGTCTCTGGGCTTCCTGCCCCGGAAGAGAAGCAGCAGGCACCGGGGAAAGGTGAAGAGCTTCCCTAAAGATGACCCCACCAAGCCCATCCACCTGACGGCCTTTCTGGGGTATAAGGCAGGCATGACCCACATCGTTCGAGAGGTGGACAGGCCTGGCTCAAGTATGTAAACAAAGTGGATACATGTGTGTGGGGGTGCACTGGTGGTTCCCAGCATTTAATTTGATTTCTGCCCTGGCTCTCAAGTATCCCAAGGGATATGGAGGGGGCAGGGAGAAGATGAGAATGCATGGGTGGATGGACAAGTCACTTGTATTTTCAGGGCCCTGAGTGTTAGGGAATGAAAGAGAAAGGTATCCCAGAATCTTAGACCTATATATTTGCGGACTTTTGATGTCTGCCATGTAACTTATTCCTCCACTGATGGGCAGAGCCTCGCTACCCACCAAGATTGGGGGAAGACTGCTGTCTTAGATGTTTGCTACCACCACCCCAGTGACTGTTGGGACCATTAACAGTCAGAAGACCAGTAGCAAGGGCACATAGACTGTGGTTCTTGCAGCAAATGTAACTGGACTCTGCCTTTTCCCAGAGGTCAACAAAAAGGAAGTGGTTGAGGCCGTCACCATTGTGGAAACGCCCCCCATGGTCATTGTAGGCATTGTTGGCTATGTGCAAACCCCACGAGGCCTGCGGAGCTTCAAAACCATCTTTGCTGAGCACATCAGTGATGAGTGTAAGAGGCGATTCTATAAGAACTGGTAAGTGAAACTGCTCACTCCTTGATCCTCTGCTTAGAGCCCTCTTGGCTTGGTGGGAAATGGAGCCTCCATAAACAGGTCCATGAGCTGGGAAAACCCTTTAAAAGGGGGTGGACTGACTGCCTGGAGGTGTAGAAAATGCAGGCTGGTAAATGGTGACTGATAAACCTTCTTAGTCATGGCCATGCTCTTCCCTACCTGGTAGCACCTCCACACGGTGGGAGTGGGAGGAGTGCTACACTTTTGAGGAGCTAGGAGAGTTTTCATTAACCAGTTCCTAACTCAGAAGTGGATGTCAGTTACTTAATTTTGACTGCCTGAGCAGGCACTTCTGGTTGCATCCCTATGATGGGAAGGCCTTTGCATGGGGCCTGGTCAGCACTGAATGTACCTGTGCCTCCGTTTTACCTAACTTGGATCATCCTGCGGCAGCTCCGCTCGGCTCAGTCCGATGAGCTCCAGGCTCCGCTTGCTGGTGGAAAGGGATCCTTAGAAGCCAGCAATGAGCCTCAGCCTGGGAGGGTGCAGCTCCTTCCGCTCACCCCACCGCCTAGTGGGCTGATGAAGGTCTGCCCCCCCCATCCCCTCCCCCACTCTGCTCTGCTCCTGAAGGCATAAGTCCAAGAAGAAGGCCTTCACCAAGTACTGCAAAAAGTGGCAGGATGATGATGGCAAAAAACAATTGGAGAAAGACTTCAACAGCATGAAGAAGTACTGCCAGGTGATCCGCGTTATTGCCCACACCCAGGTGAGTGCTGAGTGCAGGGCGACTCAGGAATCCCACCCCAGGGGCAGCATCTCTCTCTGGGGTGTCCAGCTTTTACCTGGGCCTCTTGCCAGCAGAAGGCATTGCACCCGGGTGCCCAGACATGGAGGCCTCGTGGCCTGGTCCTGGGCTTTCCCTCCCTGTCCCATCTCTGGTGTATCAAATAGTGACAGCCACCTCAGTAAGTCCAGTGAGGCCAGAAGAGTTGCAGCCTCTAATCACCGACAGCCTGGGGTTGGGGCCAGATCAGAGGAGTGGCCTGGTTGGGGTCCTGGAGGTATGAAAAGCCCCAGGACAAATACTAGTACTGGGCTTTGTTTGAGGAAAGCCACTCATGAGCAGAAATGGTGGTGGCTCTGGTCTGGTGTTTTGTCACAATGAAAGCTCATCTCTGGGATTTAGCCTTGAGACATTGCTTTGCTCTAAAGAGTTAAGGGGCCTAGGTTTACAGGTGCATCTTACATTCAGTGAGAATTGCTCTTCATAATCCTACGGCGAATTGCATTGTGTCTTTGCAGCATAGAAGGCAGTCTAACCTCTGTGCCTAAAAACGTTGAGATGGAAAAAGGTTTTGTCCTTCTGGAGAAAAAATTTTAGAAACTTGGTCTAAGTTAATGAATTCTGGATACCAGTCTTACGACTCTTAATTAGCCAGCCCAGGCTTCTCAACAGTGTAGGTATCTCAGAGAAGCAAAGCTCACAAGGGTCTAGTTAATGATAGCCGAGCCTAACAAGCTGTCTGCTTGGAACCTGGGGTCATTTGGTGAACATTGGCACTTTGTGGGCTGTGCCAGACATGGCTCTGCTGAGGGCATAGTCGGGGAACTTAGATCAACTGTTTCCTGTGGAAGCTAACGGCACAGACAGGGTGGGATGCTTTTCTTAACCTGGGATCTTGATCTCTGATATTTTGTATTTCAGTATAATTGGCTTCCTTTGTTTGCAGTTGTTTTACTGTATGCATTTAAAAGCTTTAAATCTTAGCTTTGAAACAGATTTGAGCTACAAGGCTGGCCATGTTCAAGTGCCGTTCCTTCCTTCAGATGCGGCTGCTCCCTCTGAGGCAGAAGAAGTCTCACCTGATGGAGATCCAGGTGAATGGTGGCAGTGTGGCTGAGAAACTTGACTGGGCCCGCGAGAAGCTGGAGCAGCAGGTGCCGGTGTCCACTGTGTTTGGGCAGGACGAGATGATTGATGTCATTGGAGTGACCAAGGGCAAGGGTTACAAAGGTGAGCTGTCGGTCTGGGCTCCTGGGCCTTCAACCTTGTTCAGTGATGAAGTCATGGAATGTGCGCTGGGCACAGCGCCCGAGCCTCATGAGGAGATATTCCTTGCTGCCTTCCTTCTGAGAACAGCCATGTTGTCATTTGGGATTGGGGGAGGGGGAAGGCCAGAGCCACCTCAAAGGTCGGGTCCTCTGGCTCACTCAGGATCCTGTCTGTAGGTGTCACCAGCCGCTGGCACACAAAGAAACTTCCTCGAAAAACCCACCGAGGTCTGCGTAAGGTGGCATGTATTGGAGCTTGGCATCCAGCCCGTGTAGCTTTCTCTGTGGCTCGAGCCGGTCAGAAGGGCTACCATCATCGCACTGAGATCAACAAAAAGGTGAGGCTCCAGTGTGGGCAGTGGGGTACAAAGCAGCCTGTGCTCACCAAGGCTTGGAATCGTACAAATGGTTCTCCCTGCCTCACGCCCCCAGTGGTGTGGCAGGCTGCAGTCTGAGCCCCCTCTTACCTCTGGTTTCTGAAAGGAGGGTTCAGCACTGGTGGGCAGAGGGTGGCAGAGACTTGGCCCACACAGGCTCTGGTCACCTTCATCAAGCATTTGGCCACTTTGGCCTTGTGTTCTCTTTGCCCCAGGCAGCCTTAGTGGTGCCTGGCCCAGGTAGCAGGTTTGTGGGGGGTGGCCTCTGCTCACATGGTAGCTGCTGGTGGCCGTGGTCCCTTTGCGTCTCCTGGGCACTTGTCCTCGGGCACATCTTCTGATGCCTGCCTCAACCTTCCCATTTGCAGATCTACAAGATTGGCCAGGGCTACCAGATCAAGGATGGCAAGCTGATCAAGAACAACGCCTCCACCGATTATGATCTGTCTGACAAGAGCATCAACCCCCTGGTGAGTGCTGGGCGCCTGTGGGGAGGGGCACCTCCAGGATGACCCCCACCTGGCACAAATCCATGATTCTGTTCTGGGGAGGGGGTTGGAGAGGATCTCCCCCCCCCGCAACGGGCTCCTCTCACCAGCCCTCTCTTGCCAGGGAGGCTTTGTTCACTATGGTGAGGTGACCAATGACTTTATCATGCTGAAAGGCTGTGTCGTCGGGACCAAGAAACGTGTCCTCACCCTGCGAAAGGTGAGCAGTTTGGGTTACATCAGTCAGATGTTAGGGATGATTCCTGTAGAGGTCCTTGCAAGTGAGAGTCTGCCTCTGGGTAGTGAGCTCCCTGGGGCTTCAATGGCTCAAATTCAAGGTTGGCTGCAATCCCTTCCTGTTTTCCCTACAGTCTCTGCTGGTACAGACCAAACGTCGCGCCCTGGAGAAGATTGACCTGAAATTTATTGACACCACCTCCAAATTTGGCCACGGTCGGTTCCAGACTGTGGAAGAGAAGAAAGCTTTCATGGTGAGTGTTGTCTTCTCTTCCCCCCACCCCACCCCATTTGTGACCTGTGGGCCCATAGAGATCTGAGGAAAGAGGAGCTTGGTTTATGGCCCTCCAGAGTGTTGTGAGGGTGAATGTGTCTCACATTACCCCAGACCCTTGGGGCTGGTGGTTAAGGTTAAGGTCATCTGGCGCCTTTCTCCCCATTACCATTAGAGAATGGGTCTATTGTATAGAAATTTATGGTCAGGGAGCTGGGCCTGGGATTGAAAGGCCTGAAGTCAAGACTCAGGTGTAGGAGGCAGCCTTTGAGCCAGCCCCATGGGCTTCTTTAGGCTTCTAGGCACTGACCCGGTATGCTACTCTCCTTACAGGGACCACTCAAAAAAGACCGAGTTGCAAAGGAAGAAGCTGCCTAATGTTTCCAGACCAACTTGGAGCTGCTGGATTCTCAATAAATTTTTCAGAGCTATCTTTGGCTTTTGATTGGAATGACTTTCAGGGGAAATGGGCCTCAAAATGGATATCAGGGAGATGTGCCATGGGGGTGTTGGCATTTGATCTGGAGAGTTCTCCTGTCAGATGTAGGTGCTGGGCCAAGGAGACATCAGGAGCCACGGTTTTCTTTTCTCTTTGAGGTAGGATATAAGTGGGAGATAATTGGAAAGTAGACTGTAGAGTAGGTCAGCATTTAAAAGGTCTTGATTGGCAGCACAGTTTGTAGTGCTGAGCCTCGAGTCAGGGAGACTCACCTTTGAGTTCAAAAGTCTGACCTCAGATACTTCCAGCTGTGTGACCATGGACAAGTCACTTAACCCTGCCTGCCTCAGTTTTCTCATCTGGAAAAAGCTGGGGAAGGAGATTGCAAACCTCTCCAGTGTCTGTCAAGAAAATTCCATATGGTGGTGTACAGTTAGGCACAACTGAATGACATTTAAACAGTTGGATTTGGTGAGCTGTGGCCTCAGATTCTATTGGAGAAAGCCTCAGCTTAGCCATCAAGCTTTTTGAAGAGCGCAGTTGTTTATCTTGACATATCTTGGAATAACTGGGGTTTCAGGAGGGGATTCCCCCAGACTTTCTTAAGAGACACTGGAGTGAGGGAGGGTCCTAGACATTGAGCATCACCCCAAGAATAAAGCCTGTATCATTTGGTATCTAAGTGCCAGCTGTGGTACCAGTGATTTCTTAGCAGACTGAGAGATGCTTTCTCCATCCACATTGGGAGGAGGGTGTCAGGGTTGCCCAGGACTTCATGTTACTATGAAATCTTTGCCCCCAAAGGAAATGTTTCCTATAAGATAAGGAGCAACTTTGGGCTGTGAGGGACATTGGACTTCTCTAGGGTAAATTCAGATTATCCTTTCCCAGTTCTTGGTAGGAAGGTCTCTCCTAGGAGCAGAGGCCGGTTTGGGCCCTTAAACCCCACAGCCTTGGAATTTGATAATAGCTTTGACACCTTCCCACCTATGACTTTGTATAGGGATTCCTAGGAGACCAGTATTAGCTGACCAAAGCAGAATCCTCAGGTGGAGGTGACCCTAAGGGTGGGAGCCCTCAAGGTCTGTGGTCCGTCTATTTAGACCTGAGAAAAGAGGCAGGCCCTGGAGTTTTCCCACTGTAGACAAGGACCTCCAACTTCATCCTGCTAGCGTGTTCCAAGTCATCTGGCTTACCTCTGCCAATCTGCAGAATCTGTCTCAAGATGGCTAGGTTTCTGCATGGTCCATAAGCTTCACTCAGCTGGATGGTTAAGACAAGATCATTGGAGGGTGGCCTCTAGTTGCTGGGGGGATGGTGGGCCTCTGGTTGGAAGGAAGGAGGAATTCCAAGAGGAGGAGGTAAAGAGGGAATGGATTCCGGGCACAAAGATGAGGTGAATGCTGGAGGTGAAGATTAGCAAGTAGGACCACCTCCCCACACCCCCATGCCAGGGCCAGAAAGAGGCAGCCTTGGCATCACCAAGCCCACACAGTGGCCAAATATTCCCACAGTATCACCGGACACACTACAAAGGAGACAGCAGAGCTGTCCTGCATTGGATCTGGCCTCTGTCCTACATAGCCAATCCCCTGTCCCTGGAGGCTCTGCTCCCGTCAGGAGCTTGGGACCTGCGTGCAGTGGTGGGTTGGTTCTGTGCCAGAACAAGGCGGGTGATGGCCCCTGGCCGGGTGCTGAAGCTCTGGGCGCCGTGTTTTAAGGACACTGACAAGTTAAAATGTGTCCAGAGATGCCAGTTCTATGCCTTGTGTTGACTGTCCTTCCCAGTTTACACCATCTGCCAATCTGATGTCTGGCTGTTTACACTTTAATTCAAGTCAAGGACTGAGGTCAGACTCCTGTATGTAACAGCCTCCCCTCCGGCAGGGACAGAGTAAGGGGCTCTACACTTTGGATCCAGTCACTCAGGTAGGCCCAAATCCATTTGTCCATGGCCAAAGTAGTAGTAGAAGCCATCTTTCTCCTAAGCTTATGACTTCTGTTCTGATGGCATTTTGTCCCTTAGCCTCCATAGCCAACACTCAGATGCTTTGTTGTCTTGGAGATGCTTAAAACTGGATTTTATGACGAGTTGGTCCAAAATCTATCCTGTCAGGGATCAGTTCTGAGTTGAATGTCTACATGCACAAGACGAGCATTTCTCTTTTCCTGACCTACTGCTTCCAATGAGAATGGCTAAACCTGGAGATGGCTTTCGTAACTTCCTTTTTGTGTATTTAAAATATATGCCCAGGGGAGGCTGACCAAGGGCATGAGGGACTGATTGGAGATTAGGCCACGTGATGAAATATGGAGGGTGTTTGTCCTAAAGAAGGGAAGCCTTGATGGGGGGAGGGGGAGACTGCTGCGATCTCCAGGTATTTGAAGGGCTGGCTACCAAGAAGAGGAGGGTTTACCTTTATTTGCTTTGGTATCAGAGGGCAGAACTGGGCGTGGTCTGGTGGGAATGGGGGGTCAGCTCCATGTAAGGGAAACCTCCCTAACCTGTCCTGGCTAAAGTTTGTCCTCACTGGAAGTCTCCGGACAGAGAAGGAACGACCACTCGCTAGGGGCGTGGCCTGGGCTAGATGCTCTTGGAGGTCCCAGCTCGTTCTGAGAGAGTCTGACTCTTTCTAAGCCAAGTCAAGCCTGTGATTTCTAAAGTCTGATATGCAGCTACCATTGATACAGAGCTTCAAGACCGGAAGAGACCTTTACAATTAGCAGCTCATTCCCCCTCACAACAATCCTGGAGGGGAAGCACTATTGTCGCCCCCAATTTGTTCAGTCACGTCCGACTCTTCGTGCCCCCATTGGGGGTTTTCTTGGCAGAGATACTGGAGCGGTTTGCCATTTCCTTCCCCAGCTCATTTTACAGATGTGGAAACCGAGGCACACAGGGTGAAGTGACTTGCCCAGGGTCACACAGCTGAGCAGTGTCTGAGGTCACATTTGAGCAAGAAGATGAATCAGGCTCAGCACTCCGTGCACTATGACGCCCCCTAGTGGCCATCCTCAATTTATAGGTGAGGAAACTGGGACAGAGACTTGTTCAGTCTAACGCCGCTAGGACGTGTCTGAAGCTGGATTTGAACCCAGGTGTTTCGGACTCCAGGTTTCCATCCACACGTGGCACCACCAAGCTGCGTCTGAGCTCACAGTCCCAAAGGGGAAAGCGCAAGTACTAAGAAAATGTCTATGAAACGGCATAGCAGGGCAGGTGCAGAGAAGGGGGCCGTGCCAAGGGGTGGAAGAAACGGAAAGGGAAATCAGCTTCAGCTTGGAGTAGAAGAGGGGGAAGTAATCAAGGAATACTTCCTGGAGGCGGCGGTTTCCAAACGGCCTTGAAGAAAGGGGGGGATTTCAACAGGAGATGGGATGCAGAGAGGTAGACCCTTCCAGGCATGAGAGAAGGCAAGGGCAAGGGCTTGGGAACTGGAGAGGGCCAGATGAGAAGAAATGATCAGCAGGTCTTAAAAAAATTAACTCTTTTTTTAAATTTAGGAATGACTCAGTTTGGCTAGAACGCGGAGTATGTGAAGGGTGAGTAGTGAGAGCCAATGCTGGACCAGTAGATTAGAGCCAGGCTGCAGAAGGCCTTGAATGCCAAGACCAGGAGTTAATATTTAATGTGGCGTTGTTGCTTCTTGTCCTTCGTTTTTGAAGGCGATGTAAATGTTCTCAGAGCAGACCCTTAGGAAGACCCCTTCTCTTTGGCAGCTGCTGAGGGTGTGTCCTGGGGGAGAGATGGGAGTCAGGCAGACCAATGAAGGTGACTGGGATAGATCATGGAGACCTGGGCAGGGGGTGGCCAGAGGGGATCTGGCTCTGTGAGGGAGGGGATGACTGGGGGAGATACAGAGACAGGGATCTTGGTGCTCGGTCTGAGGCCAGGGTGGGTGCAGGGGCTGGGGCTCTGACATGCCTCAGTCCCAGAGCTCCCCAGGGAGAAGGTTCTTGAAGAGAAAGTGTCTACTTGGGCCTGGATTCCCTCTTAGGCCCGTGCACCAGTGCAGTGAAATCCAGGCTGGCTCCCTTGGATTCACCCAAAAGAGAGATCACCCGTGCGGGCTGGCATTCCAGACTTCATTCCGTTCTTCCTTGAAAGAGGAAAAAAAAAGTCTGATGAAATTTCTGAGCATGTGGGAACAGGGAGGTCTCTGGGATAACTTCTATAACCTTAAAAGGAGCGTAGTCTCTCAGATCTCCCTGGGGGGCTGGCCCCGGAAGGTGGAGACGTGGGGGGCCAGGTAAAGGGGCCTTGGTTGGGCTGGGCACTGGAGCTGCAGCCAGCCTAGGGATCAGTGTCAGATGGGGGTCGAGGGGGACTCGGTTTTCCTAGGTGTAATATGGGGAGAGGTTAGCTGATCTGAAAGTCCTCTCTCAGCTCTGACATTCCCTATTCCCAGGCCCTTCCCAGCTCAGACACTCTGCTCTAGGACTTCAGAGAGGTGGGGGAGGAGAAAGCTGCCATCCTCCTCCTCGTCTTTCTTTCTCATAAACCTGCTCTGACCTCGGGGCCCAGGATGTCCCAGCACCAGAGAGCCCTCCACTCTGACCTCGAGGCCCAGGACATCCCAGCGCCAGAGAGCCCTCCCACTCTGGGACTTGCAGCTGGCCTCTGAGTTCCTGGAGTTCATGTGATTTTGGAGAACTCTCCCCCAACTGCCCCTCCCACCCTGACCTTCAGTCCCACCACCACATCCTCCAGCACAGTCATCGGAAAATTGCCATGAGAGAAGATGCTAAAGATAGGCAGGATACGCTCCCGACTTCCCCAATTCTCCTCCGCAGCCCTCGGTTGGTTCCCTCAGGCTGCCTCACTGGGTCTTTCCGCTGATCCCACAAGGACATGCTAGTTCCCATGGAGACAGCTGCTAGGAACATTCCAAGCCCTGGGGGTAGGTCAGCCATACTAGGGTGACAGGGAAGCCCCCCTGGACATACCACACCTCATGGACACACCAATTCTCATAAGCCCCTATGGACATGCCACCTGCCAGAGAGCCGGTCAGTGTCAGCCTTCGGCCTCCACTCCTCGTCTCTGCTTCCAGCCTGGGTCAGAGGCTTCAGGCAGGTCTATGGCCACAGCAGGTCCCACTTCTCAGGTGGGAGATAGAGTTCCTCCTAGGAAAATGGAGTTGGGGGGTGGGACAGGGGTGGGAAACCTGCAGCCTGAATTGAATCCATTTGGATTCTGTCAAAGAGTGGCACTTGAGGACCTGGAGGGCCACAATTTCCCCACCTCTGGACTAGACTTTGCAAGGAGCCTTGAATGCCAAGATTAAAAAAAAGGAAGGAGGAGAGTCCTCTCTTCAGATACAGGCCATATTTCCCCGCTGAGAGTTTGTGGGAGAAGTCAGTGATTACTCCAGACTCTGGTGCTTGCAGGGGCCAGGGTGGGGGGCGGGTATAAGAGGGCTATATGTTGGTATAAGTGGAGGAAGGACAAGGCTCCAATAGCTCCTTCTTAAGAACCCCCTCATTTGCATAGTACTCTAGTTACAAAGAACCTTTCCACTCTTTCCCTTTCTTTGGGGGGCGGTATGTGGCAATCAAGGTATGTGGCAATCAAGGTTAAGTGACTTGCCCAGGGTCACACAGCTTATAGGTGTCTGAGGTCATATTTGAACTCAAGTCCTCCTGACTCATGGCAGGTGCTCTATGGGGCACCACTAGCTGCCCCATCATTCCTTCTCCTGGAGAGGGAGGCCAGGCAGAGCCCCGCACGTTCCTCTCATTCTACAGCAGAAAGAAAACTAGACTTGGGTTTGGAGCAATCTGGGTTCAAGTCCCAGCCTTTGCTTTTCCCAAATGACTCCCCCAGGCTGCTCCAGGTGTCAATCGCAGAGCCTGGAATAGCTGCTGAGTCTCCCAGGCCAGAGCTCTCTTCAGTGCCCGGCTCTCCTCATGTCCCCCACTTCTAGAGGGCCGAGGCTTCCAGGGACTTGGGAGCTGGATATGCTTGGGTGAGGGAGAGAGAGAGGAGAAATCCCAGAAAAGGCAACTTCTGCAAAGCCCATAGAAGAAAGATGAAGTGAGAAAAGCAAGGGGGCAGATGGTAAATCCTCCTTCCGGAGTCTTGCCCTAACCTGAGGGCTGTGTGTGAGTGTGTGCATATGTGTGTGTGTGTGTGTGTGTGTGCGCGTCTGTGTCTGTCTGGGGGTGTCTCTCTGTGTCCAGATGTAACCCTGGGCGATAACCTATAATACGAAGAACAAGAATTGTGACCATGCTGCTGGGCTAAGGATGGGAACCGCAGCTCTGATTTTGGTGGAATAGGGACCTCCCGGCTGTGTAAAGCCCCTCTGCCGATGCTGATCGCACCTCCTCTGAAGTTTCCCAGACCTGTGGGTGCTGATGGCTACATAATAACAGCATAAATAATGATAATAGCAATTGCTGGCCTTCACATAGGCTTTAGGCTTACTGATCTGAGAACCCCGAGAAGCAGCTGTTACAGCTGCCGCTGTGAGGCAAGCATGTACAACGGAAAGGGGATCGGACTCAGTCACCAGAAGTGGGTTCAAACCCTGCCTGGATCCTGTCCTACCTGTGGGTGGGTCTCTTCTCTCTGGGCCTTCATTTATACAATGAGGGGGTTGGACCAGATGGCCTCTGAGGCCCCAAGAGGAAGTGGTCTGCCCTGACAGAACAGGCTGGATTGACACTCAGGGCCCTACTCTAAACAGTAACATAAAAGCAGTGGATTCCCAACTCGTCTTCACTCTGCCGCTTTCAACTCTGTGACTTGTCTCCTATTTATTCTATCTGTGAACAACTGCCTCCTTGTTGTCTCCCCCATTAACCTGTGAGCCTCCCACCATGGCGGGGGGGGAGGGGGGGGGGGAGGCGGCGGCGGCGTGAGCGTGACCTTTGACCTTTCTTTGTGTCCCTAGCATTTAGCACATAGCAGGTGCTTAATAAATGCTTATTGACCGACTGATGAAATGTGATTGAGCCCTAAGTATTGATGAAAGGGACAGCTTCAGAGAAGCCTGAGAAGACTTTTACAAACTGATGCAGAGGGAAATGAGCAGCATCAGAACAATTTCTACAATAACCACACTGAAAAATAAGGAATTTTGACAGACCTTTTCAGAACTCTGGTCAATGCAGTGACCAGCCAGGATGCCAGAGGACTGAGGATGAAGGCTCCAGAAGGAGAGGGGATGGACTCTGATGCACAGTCTGTTTGGGCCTGGCCAAGGTGGGAATTTGTGTTGCTTCAACTGTGTGTACTTGTGACAAGGGTTTTCTTTTTTTTTTTTTTCAACAGTAAGGGGGAGGGAGAGAAAATACATGCTTTTTCATTCAAGCAAATACAATAAAATTAAAATGTTTTTTTAAAAAAGAAATAATGCTTAATTGTCAGAGATCTTGGGTGCCCTGAGGGTCAAATGCCAGGTATTGTTTTCATTTCTGAGGAGGATGAGATGTTCATGCCAAGTAAAATTCCTAACTCCTCCAACCGGGGCTGGGAAATCCAGCTACCTCTCCAGGATCCCAAGATCTGCCCTTCACAGGCATCCTCACCGCAGTCCCTCCTTCCCTAAGCTGCTGCTAGTTTCCACGAAACCAGGGAGTCTGCTGCTTTTTAACCCCCCTCTCCTTCTCTCTCTCTCTCTCTCTCTCTCTCTCTCTCTCTCTCTCTCTCTCTCTCTCTCTCTTTCTCTCTCTCTCTCTCTCTCCCCCTAGTCCTATGCCCTGTATTTGTGATGCCCCACACTGGGGACATGTAGCTCCTGATCCAGATGCAAACCTGTACAATGGGGTGATCTAGGCCCTTCGACAGAGGGAGAGTGAGGGGGGGTGGGGAGAGAGAGAGAGAGAGAGAGAGAGAGCCTTTTGTCGAGAAAGAAATCTCCCTCTTGCCTCTCATCCAGAGGAAAAACACCTTGTGTGCTAGGATCATAAGATTTTTAACTAGAAGGAAGCTTAGCACCCCCCCATCCTGTCCCCATCTATTTATAGATGAGGCTATAAGGACAGATATTCAGAGAGCTCCGATTGGAGCCAATACAAAATTCTATTTCACCAGGTTGTTTCCCTGGGCAGGTGGCTTTGGGGAAGGGGAAGGGTGGCTGTGGACGTGTGGTGGGCACCCTCTAGAACATCAGCATCTTCTTCCACTCTCTTAGAATTCACATTCTAAAGTATTACTAATGGAGGGTCCTTCAAGCTCACCCGTTCCAGCCTTCCTCAGCTGCCCGCAGTCCCCCGGGGTCCCCAGCTCCAGTCTGGAGCTCTTTCCACTTACCAGTCCTGTCTCTTGCCCCATCTTCTCCCTTCCTTTCCCACCTCCCTGTCTCTCCCACCCCCTTCCTCAAGAGCTTCTCTTCTTCCCTATGGCAGACCTGACGACAGGAGGTGAAAGGCGAGAGGGGGATGGGACTGGAAGAAGCTGTCTCCCTACCCCTTTCCTGGCCCCTCTCTGGGTCTCCCAAAGGAATTCTGGTGTGGCCACCCCAGGTGTGCCAGTGTGGGTGTTGGCTGGCAGCCCCTGCTCTGACAGCCAGCCCTGGGGACTCTGCCTGAACCATCATGCCTGACTTTTCCTCTGGGTGAGGTGGGAGGGGGAGCAGAGGGAGGAGGACAAGCCCAGGAGGCAGGCAGCCTGTCCCAGGTCCCCCTCATACACCTGTCCCTCTGGTACACTCTCCTTGCCCTCCTGCCTTCTCACCCTGAGCCAGCCCTGAGTGGTGTGGCTGAGTCGCAATCACAGAGGACCTGGGTCGCAGAGGTCCAGAGTGCCACCTAAGGGCCTGGCTGCCATTGAGTGGCAGCATCCACTGCTGCCCAGCTGGCTGTGGCTGTCTACTACGTTGGCAGAGAAGCTCTGCTGTTCCATGTTCTAAGGCCCCTCCTAGCTCTGATGTTCCATGTTTTAAGGTCCCTCCCAGCTCTGACATTCTCTGTTCTTCAGAATGTCAGGACTGGGAGAGGCCTTAGAACAGGGGATGTCAGAGCAGGTGGATATAAAAATCATTTAGTCCAAACTACCCATTTTGCAGAGGAGGAAACTGAGCTGTGGAGAGATCAAGTGACTTGCACAGTGGCGATCAGGAGTGACCAGAGTCTTCTGACTCCCAGCCCAGCGTTCTTTGCAGGAGCCCCTGTTCTCTCTCAGGGGGCATGAGGGGGGCCAGAGTTGCCCTCTTGGAGCCTCCGCCAGTGGGCTCGGTGCCCTCTCCCCAGCCCTGCTTGGCAGGGCTCCCAAGAATTCCTGCTGAAGCTGGAATTTAGAAAAGTCCTGGCACATGCTGGAGGCCCCTGGCCTGCCGGGGCACCTCCTTGAAATCAGGCCGGGCATCCCACCAGACTCTGAAGGAGAGGGGAGAGGGAAGGAGGGGGCAGGACAGGACACGACTGGGAAGGGGCACATAAAGGGGAGAGAAGGGTGGCATAGAATCTAGGACCCTGAGATGATGGGATGTGGACAGCCACAGGGCCCCTAGCAGAAGAATGTTGGCAAGGGCCTGGTGGGCAGGGGGCAGGCCATGGCAGGCTAGGGAGGTAGAGGTAGGTGGGACCACCCACTCTGTGAGGATGAGCCCTTGGGGAATTCTCCATCTCAGTCCCCAGGATTGTCACCCCAATCTCTAAGCTCCTACCAGCTCTAGAGCCCCACAACAAAGACCGCATGATCTGGTATCATCAACTTCCCCTACTTCTCAAGGAGATTTCCGGTGCTGCCCAAGGTTAAATCTGATGTCAGGTTTGGCTTCTTCCCAGGAGCCTTTCTGACCACCCTTGGACCTCTAAGATCTCTTCTTCCTAACTGAGGCTGAGACAGAGGATTTTTTTTCTTCTTGTCTTTACCTACCCAATGTCTGGCACAAGTGACTGGAACATGGCAGGTGTTTAATAAGCGTCTGTTCATGTGGAATCCAGGAAGGTGGGAGAAAATACTGGCCTTCTAGTCAAAGGACCTGGGCTCCATCTTCTCTCTGTGTGCCTGTGTGACCTTGGACAAGTCCCCTAACTTCCCTGGGCTTCAATTCCCTCCAAGTGGTGGGACTAAATTACCTCCAAGGTCCTTCCTAGCCCTGACCTTTTATCAATGATCCTGTGAATTGAAATAAGATGGGAGTCACAAGTAAAAGAAATGATCACAGTGAGAAGACAGCTTAACACGATGTAAACACTTTTTATGAAAGCATTTTCATTCATTCTTTCTGAGGAGGAGAGAGCAGGGGGCATTGAGGATGGCTATTGAGGTGTTGTGGATGGCCAGAGAGCAGTGGAGGGGTCAGATCTCTATTCAGAGCTGATTTCCATTCAGCAGCGAGTGCCCAGCTGAGAGCAGACAGCAAGTATCTGTGTCAGACTGAGTTACCATGTCTTTGGGCTTCTCCATCAATACTCAGAGATTGGCTCAGGAGTGAGGCCAGAAGCATTGGACACGGAGAGTGACCTCGGGCTGGGCATGAGCAGGGAGGGAGCGGAGAAAGGACAAAGAGGAGAAGGGGCTTCAAGTAGGGAGGAAAAGGCTGACTACCAGTTACCTGTGGGGTCAGGAAGTGAAACCAAGGCAAAGACAGAGTCAGAGGGAGGGAACAAAGAGGGAGACATCAAGGGAGGAAGAGAGAGAAGCAGGGGAGAAGAAGAAAGACAGGAGGCTGTGGTCAGAGAAGGGGATTTCAGATCTCAGGGACTGAGAGGCAGGACCTTAGCCCTCGAGGCGCTGTCCAAGGTGGAGAGGTTCCCAAACTAAGAACACAGTGATGACAATGAATGATCTTGAGTCAAGAGACTGTTCCTCCTTCCCTTCTTTACAGAGGTGGGAACCTGGAGGGCAAACATTTTATACGCTGTCAGATTTGATTGATGGGGTTGCTCAGTTTTGCTGAATGCTTTTTTAAAATTCTTGATTATTATAATAATAGTACTTCTATAACACGTTAAGGTTTGCTGAACACTTTACAAATGTTGTCTTACTTGGTCCTCAAAACAACCCTGGAGGTAGGTGCTCTTATGATCCCCATTTTATAAGTGGAGAAACTGAGATAGACAGAGGTCAAGTGACTTGCTCAGGGACATACAGCCAGGAAGCGTCTGGAGCTGGATTTGAACTGAGGTCTTCCAGACTTCACATCCATCGACCATGCTACCTGCTTCTCTGGGTGGGGCAGTGAGGAGGAATATATTCGGAAATTAAGGTGACTTAAAAACAAAAAAAGCCAACGAAAATTTTTAAACCTATATAATCAGAATGAAGGGGTTGGATTAAATGACCTCTCTGGTTCCTTTCAGTTCTCAGTCTGCAGCTTCTCACAGTACTCAGACCCTCTCCTGGGTCCTTCTCATTGAATACTCTGTGTTGTTATGTGGGCATCTTCTCTTTCTCCTAGGCTGTAAGTTGGATGAGGGAAGAGGCTTTATTTCAACAAAACCTGCCACCTCCTCCAGTGCTCTGTAAAAGGCTTGCACCCAGGAGATAGTCAATAAAGGTGCAATAAATGTTTATTGTCATTGATTCTTATAACAACCTTGTGAGGTGACCAGTAAAAATATTATCACACCCATTTCACAGGTGAGGAAACTTGGGAAGGGAAAGACTGGACCCAAGGGTCATAGGACCAGTCAGACCCAGATCTCTGGACCCTCTCCTGCTGTTCGAGTTCAAACCCCATCCATGAACCTGTATTAGTTGTGTTACTCTGGCCAAGTAATGTCACTTCTCTGAACCCATTTTCTCGTCTAGAAAAAAAGAGTTACTCACACATACTCTTGGACTCATGGAATTGTTATGAGGATCATAGACTTGGAGCTGGAAGGAACCCCAGAGGTCGTCTAGTCCAATTTTACATTTTATAGATAGGTAAACTGCGCCATAGAGAGGGAGAGTGACTTAGCCAAGGTCACACTGCTAAGGCTGTGTAAGTCTTAAAGCCCTAGGAAAAGGAATGAATGTTGTTATTACAACATGCTGCATCTTCTCTCCAAGTCTCAGTTTCCCAGTCCATCAAATGAGCTGGCTTCAGTACCTCCCAGAGGACAAGATTGGCGGCCCCTGAAAACGTGGCTGTTTCTGCCCTCCAGGGTGTACGCACAGCCGCAGTGAGTGGAGAGGGCGGCTGGGGGACTGGGGATCTCTGGCAGGTTCCCAGCCCCAGTGCCTGCTGTCAGTGAGCACAATGGGTGCTGTGTGAAGGGGCCTGGGGTGGGGCCCCATGCCCTGCCTCCCTGGGGCCTGAGGCTGCTGCCAGCCAGCAGCAGGAATGCATGGAGATGTCTGAAAATGCCAGCGGCTCCCACTTCCCCCTTTGCTCCCCATCTGTCATTGCCCAAGAGAGGGAGGTTGGATGGTGGTTGGGGAGGGGAGAAGAAGCTGGAGGCTCTGGGAGATCCTTCACTCCTCATTCCTGCAAGTCCTCATCCCTTGACACACACACACTCGAATCAGATCCTAGGCTCTAGACTGGGGATAATCTGTTGGGGGTAGGGTGGGGAGGCATCTACTGAAGCATCGAATGTCATATTAGAAAGGGACCTTAGAATCCAAAATATCAGAACTGAGGGAGACCTTAGAACTTGGGATGGTAGAACTGAGAGGGGCCGTAGGGATTCTGTAGTCCCCCTCCCCATTTTCATGATGAAGGATTGTCATTCTTCCATTCTCCTCCCCGACCCAACCCAGGTGTATTCCTCTTTCCCCTCTAACCCAGGTAAGAGGTCCCATCTTGGAGGAACCGTGAGCCTAGGGGCGGGTGGGTGAGGAGGCTGGAGAAGAAACAAGACCCCATCCCCATCCCTCACCACCCATCATCATTTGGACTGATTTGAGGATCAGTGGAAGGCAGATGCCCCTGCCCTGGCAGTCCCAGGGCCCCATCCTCCAGCTTCCTCCTGCCCAGTGCACCAACAGCATACACAAGATCCTGCTGTGGCCTGATGCAGCCCAGCTTCTTGGGGTCCTAGGTCCTTGTCAGGCAAGCTTCAAGATACCTTGACCTTGACTCCAGAGGTTTCTCATTTACTAATTTATAAGTCTTTGATCTTCCCCCCTCCCCGCCCCCAACTCAAGATCCTACCAGTGTCACTGTCCTGCTTCCTAAAGCCCCTGAGTGATCACTTTCTAGATCTGTCCCCCTCCACCCAGAGGTTAGAGTTCTCCCTCCCACCTCCTCAGATGACCTTATTTATTCTGCTTATACTTATATCCATACATATTGCCTACCCAGATAAAATGGGAGCTTCTTGAGGGCAGGGATTGTTTTATTTCTGTCATTGTAGCCCAGCTCTCCTCACAATGCCTGGAACGTGGCAGGAGGTGGTGCTTAATAAATGCTTTTTGAAACGAGGAAAACAGCTTTGAAAAACTCCAGAGCTCTGATTGATGTACCTGATTCCAGAGGGCTCAAGATGAAATGTTACCCACTTCCTGACAGAGAGGGGATAGGCTCAGGGCACAGAATGAGAGGTATATTTTCAGAAATGGCGGGAGGAGAGAATTTTCTTTGCTTAACCATACAGAGGTTTCATTTTTTCATTTTGTTGTTATTCAATAGATGAGAGGAGTGAGAGGGAGAAATAAATGCTTGAATTCAAAATTAATCTACTTCAATTGAAATGAAATTTTAAATTTTTAAAAATTAATGCTTGTTAATTGAAAAAAATCAAATCAAAATTAAAAAAATAAATGCTCGTTGACAGATTGATCAAACCTTCCCGGATCCTTGGGTTTAGGGACGGAGTCGCGGATCAGAGAATGGACCGTAGAGTTCCTTTATTTAGATAAATAAAGATACCTTTATTTACAGATGAGAAAGGATGAAGAATCCCTTCATTTACAGATGAGAAAGGTCACTCTCAGAGAGGGAAACTGACTTAGCCAAAGTCACGTAGGCAGCCAACCCAGATTCAAACTCAGGTCTTCTGAGTAATCCTTTTGATTTCTTTAAAAAGCTTTAAATGTATCTCCTTGGTTTTTACATCCTCTTCATTTCCCTCTTCCCTCATCTGCTTAGCCAATTGTCTCTTCTAACAAAAAATGAAAAGGGAAGGAGGAAAAAGCAAGTCAGTATAGCTAACCAAAGCACCTACAAGGCCAGGAGAAAAAAGGCAGAGGGAGGGAGTGAGCAGTGTGGTCTTGACCCTCCTTCTGTGTCCTTTGGCTCTCTCTGTGACACACTACAGCTGCTGCCTCTGGCAACGACTTACTCCTGGAAAAGAGGCTGTATTTAGAGGAGGGCAGAGCTGGGTTTAAATCCTGACCATAGACTCTTTCTAGCTGTAACTCTCTGATTCTCACTTGTCTCCTCTGCAAAATGAAGGTCTCAGCCTTGATGACCTCCAAGCATTCTTCCAGTCTTATCCCCTTCTCCAGTTCCCTCCCCTGAATTTTGGTTCCCACTTCTACCACCAACTTCCCTCCTCTTGATTTCCCCTGCGTGCCCCACCCCCGCCCAGGCACAGTAGATCCGGGTTGTAGGACTGCATTTCACATGGGTTATTCATAAGGGGAAAGAACAGCAGGTCTGGTGGTGTGATGTAGAGAGGTAGGAGCCTGGTATCTGGACCTAGAGGACTTGAGTAAGAATCCTTCCTGCTGCTGCTCCCCATGTGATTTTGGGTAAGTCCTTTCCCTTCTCTGTGTCTCCTCTCCAGTAAAGGAGAATTGGGTCAGGTGATCTCTAAGGATCTCTTGATGATCTATATTCTACTTCCTAACAAGCTGCTCCTTAATGGCATTAATTGCCTAGAGAGGTAGTGAGCTCCCTGTCACTGGGGATCTTTAAATAGAGGCTGGACAACCCCTTGGGGTCACATGGTTCTAAATCTAGACTAGGTAGAAGGGGCCTCAGAGGCCACGGAGCCCAACCTGCTCATTTTACAGAGAAGGAGACAAGCCTGGAGAACAGGCAGTAAGCATCATGGGTGGCACTAAAACCCAGGTCCTCTGACTTTTATCAATGTACTCTTCACTTTATCTCGTGGCCTCCATTAACTACAGATTGAAACCTGAAGGAAGCAGGGGATTCTGGAGGTTTGCAAGTCCTCCGAGTGATACAAGGAGAACAATGCTCCCTGAGGGCAGTGTCTCCTTTTGTTTTGTCTCTGTAGCCCCAGCACCTGCCTAGCCTCACCCCAGCTTCTATTTAATGAATGCCTGTAAGATTAGAGTAAATTGGATCCAAGATGAGGTCCTTGCTGCTAAACTCGGACAGTAGAAGGAACATTTGACCAGGAGTAGCCGGGCAGGCCCCATCTGTGTGCTGTGTAGCCCAGAGCAAATTGATTTCAGGACCTCAGGCTTTGCAACAGAAAAATGAGGGGTGAGGGAGCAGTGGCATTAGGTGCCTTGAGAGACAGCAGATCGAGGTCCATCAGGAGCTGAGCTTGGAGGAGGCAGGAGGACCCGAGTTCAGATCCCACCCTTGGACATTCCCTACCTGTGAGACCTTCGATAAACGATTTAGCATCTGTGTGCCTCAGTTTTCCCATCTACAAAATAGGATGGGGGCGGGGGGCAATTGAGCTCAGTAACCTCCAAGGTCACTTTCAGCTCTAAATCTATGATCTTTTGACCTTGAAGGGGTCCTTTCTAGCTCAGCCATTCTGAGATTCTGAGT